>OX439008.1:8420000-9110000 GCA_949316495.1 Amphiduros pacificus
TTTATTATATACATATATAAATTATTATTAGACAGAAAATGGCAGTAAGACAGCATTACTGTCAGCTTGGCCTGGTGGATATGAACCCAATTTAAAGAGGGACGACGATATAAACTCCTCAGCAACAAGTAAAGGGAGAAAGGTAAGCAAATGGATGCTGAGAGATTTGGAGATAACACACTCTATTATACTTTTTGTTGAAGGAAATATCCTCCGCTTGACTTGCTCTGGATTGCGTTCATCTTGATTATAGACACAGGTGAAGGGTGTAGAGGTTCATATATGTGCCTATGTGTGCTTTGAATAGAAATTCAGTGAAAAGGGTGATAGAATGTGTTGACATGAGGTGTATAAAGACTGGGCTACGGATGAAGAATCTTGGGTAAAAGATGGCGGAATAAACCGAAGTAATTGAACTGGAGTCAATTTCATGCTTTTAAATTTTGAAGGAGCAAATACCATTTTGACTTGTGACCCAGTAAACAGGTTGTAGATTTTAGCCCTTTCTGATCTATTGAGTCGGGTGGAATGTGACAATTATTCTGTCGCATGGTAGATAACAGCACATTCACTGATTTATAGCCATTTATTTTATTTTTGTCTCTTATTCTAATATAACATTGTCATGACATCTGCTGTGAGATTTGTCCATGCATTTCAGCAACATTCAGGTCTTGTATCCTAACTTTTTTGGCTAAAATAGGGTAATTTGATGTCATATTCGCATGCGATTATTAAGTAAAATGCCCCATATTAATTTTGTAAAATTTGAAAACTGGGTTGCTGGGATTGTCCAGGGTTGCTGGGATTGTCCAGGGTTGCTGGGATTGTCCAGGGTTGCTGGGGTTGTCCAGGGTTGCTGGGGTTGTCCAGGGTTGCTGGGATTGTCCAGGGTTGCTGGGATTGTCCAGGGTTGCTGGGATTGTCCAGGGTTGCTGGGATTGTCCAGGGTTGCTGGGATTGTCCAGCGTTGCTGGGATTGTCCAGGGTTGCTGGGATTGTCCAGGGTTGCTGGGATTGTCCAGGGTTGCTGGGATTGTCCAGGGTTGCTGGGATTGTCCAGGGTTGCTGGGATTGTCCAGGGTTGCTGGGGTTGTCCAGGGTTGCTGGGATTGTCCAGGGTTGCTGGGATTGTCCAGGGTTGCTGGGATTGTCCAGGGTTGCAACATGGAGGACTGAGAGAATATGATTCCAATTTGAAACACTCAGATTTAAAACTAGATTCAAGAAGCTGTATGGTTTGTAAGTATGGTATGGTGGAGACACTGGTGGAGTGTGGAAACCAGTCACCATGGATACACGAGGTGGAATCTCATTAACAGACCAATCATTTCTCTACCTTACATTTAAAAAAATCTGCTTTGTATAATAAGTCGATCATCTTGATGAAGAATGAACTCCCTATGTATTTTGCAGAGTAATAAATCATGTATTTTCCCTTTAAGTGCACAATTAATTTATAAGATTCATATCTGAATATGCTTGGCTTATATATATAACATGACATGTCATTTTGCTTTATATTATATTATGTAATATCCAGTGATTATGAGACAGTTACATATGACGTGCATTGAGTCCAATGATTGACTTATGAAAGTGGAATAATAGTGTCATTATTTCAGCCAGTGTAGATTTAATCACATTTTAGCCTGTCCTGAGTATCATTTCTCTGTGATAATGGTACAATGCTAAGAGACTGTATCTTGGTCTGTTAGGACTTTTATCTCAGTATTTTATCTCTCCTGATTGATGTATTATTAATACCGATACTGCAAACAGATCTGCAGAAATTATCACCTGTTCTGTGTGCTCGATCACAATGGAGGAGGTTATAGCTAAATATAATATGTGCAGGTTATATGCTTTGAAGGCCAAGCAAATGACTTTAAACAAATGACATCTTTATTGGGCAAAATAATATTTCTTTCAGCAAATGGATTTCTTTCTTGCACATGTATATGAATATTTGAGCATATACATTTTTTATGAATATGTCAAACTCAGTTTATCATCTTCATTGGCCTGTGTCCAGGGAATTGTCCAGTCATATTGGGTCTACGTAACTATGGAAACAATCTTCCTTATCCATAACTTGGGTAGACCTACACTTTTGAAACATTCAAATACCCTCAAAGCAACACTTATAATTTTCTTATCGACATTTATTTATATTGTAGGATTATTTAAAGCTATATTTTGGGGGTATTTTTCTCTTGGCCTTGACAGGCTATATATTTATCTGTGTGAGCAGATTTTGCTGAGATTTGCCCGGCTTGATATGGGAAAAGTTCACCTCGCCACTGTGACATAAGGCCATCCTAAAACATGTTGATAAAACAAAGGATCAATTCACTCCATTGATCTGGGGATCTCAAAAATTGCCACTTGTATTATCACTCTCTGGACATTGCACATTGTATGTGTCACAGCAATATGGAAAACCTGTGGAAAATTTACAAAATATTCTCACTGATGAAATAAGATAACGTTTAGATAAAAGAACCACGTTAAATTATATGACAAACTGATACATGTTTATGATAGAACCCATCACAGTGGAGAGCAACTGGAAGTGTGACATCCAGAGAGTTTGGAGGTGATAGACACAACACAGCTAATGTTGAGAGGGTGTTTGTATGATATGTATTGTTGTATCTGGGTCCATTGTGCAGGAGGCGGTTGCCAGGTGTGATGGGCATGTGAGTAGTCAGAGGATCCACTCCCCTGGGATTAACAGCCAGCAGGATATCATATGCTCTCGCATCCATCTTCCCAATTAGCACCATTTACCTCTCTCTGTGGATTACGTGATGTGGAGAGGCAGATTTCATGAGTTTATGTAAATAATACTTACGAGGTCTGTACTGTTTTCTGATTAACATTGTGTTCATGAAATATGCTTGTCATTCGCTATTTGAAAAAAAAATTATTGCATGAATTTTCTCACACAGTTTTAATGAGCATAGCCTTGTGTGGTAAAGTAAAATATGTATAATTGACTTGTAATGTACATAAATGAAATGAACTGAGGGAACAACTAGCTTATAATGTACATAACTGAAATGAGGTGAGGGAACAATTGGCTAATAATGTACATCACTGAAATGAACTGAGGGAACAATGGACTTATATTTCATAAATGAATTGAACTGAGAGAAATGACAGAGGCGTGATGTTTATTTTGTGATCACTCAAATTTTTGGACCACAAATTTTGAATAAGCTATAAGGTTTTTTTTTTTTTTTATCACATTTCAATGTCATGGTTATGAAAGCATAATGAAGGTTTATTAATAGCTTGTTAGACTCTTACTTTCAAGCATTGATGACACATCATAGGTAATAAACTAAAAAGTTTTATCATCTTCTAATATCTTTAGTTAAAAAGGATTTCTCCAGGAGGAGATATATTGTACATGTATATTGTACGTGTGTGTTACCTGGAAATATGTTTCGAGATATTTCAGTTTCCATAGCAGTTCCTTGTAGTTTTTTTGTCGTGTGTGAGAGAATAGATTGAGGTGGTAGTTAGCAGGTAACTCTATGGGAGAATTACTCTGTGTCTATGTAGCAATATTATGATGAACAATATACTCAGAGCTCCTCCTTACACATTACAAATGCCAACTCTATCTGCAGAGAAAACACACACACATATTGGTTACCATAGCAACTGTCAAACTTGTTTGTATGTACAAGTCTGATACATCATAACTCCCCAACCCATACACCCCTCACTCGGAGCTTTCCAGTAGTTACTTGCATTTAATTTACTTATCTGTATAATTAGTTGTATTCATCTGACATTCTTTTTGACCTTACTAATCTGGTCAAATCAGAGGTCAATAATGAGCAACTTTGATCTCCTGTGAGCAGGAAATGTAACAGCCCAACAAATCAGGAATATGTAAGTTAATTGGAGTTCTAGTGTGCAGTATATACAATAAGATTGGATTGCACTTATCTGGTGTGGATGTGTACATATTGTTGATACTGTCTGTGGTTTAGAGCGGCCCCTGGTGGTGTAATCTCACACCTGACCGCCAGTATTGTGGGCCTCTATCTGCTGACAGACACAATACATCCTATCTTATCTGGATAGTGTAAACTGGATCTCACCAGAACATCTCTCAATGATCCGGCCACATTCTGGTGGTAGATACATCATCTTCAAGCCCGGTTGTAAATCAGCTTTTATTGCATGTGCGATATGAACATTGTGATCGCATGATATTAATTGCCTATAAAGAATATCAGTAATCTGTCAGCAACCTGTCAGCATGAGTGTTTATCAAAGAGGATCATGCAAAAGAAGAGTGCTAGATATATATCAACATGCTCTGCCTAGAAACCAAATATCAGCAAATTAAGAAGATTGTGAATGTTTGATCTGGCCACAGTACATTGGTGTGATCCATCTTTTTTGCACCGACCCCACTAGCACAGTTGGTAGAGTGCAGGATCTGTGCATTTAATGGTTGTATAAGTGGAGGATGGGAGGTGGTGGGTTCAACTCCCACTGCCAGCAGTGTTACTTTCACACTGGTTAAAAGGCTCGAAAGTCGACCTGATATGGCCATAGTTGCTGAAAGGGTCGTAAAAACACCATTTCACAATTTTTCCATTTCCATCTTTTTTGCCTGTGTTTTCCTTGGTATTCCTTACACTGAACAAGACATAAGAGTGTATCTCGTGCTGTTCTGTTTTTTCAATACCTTTGCAATCAGGAAAGCATTTTATGTGAAACGATTTTAATATGATTCCTAAATTAATAATAACCTGACTAATATTTGGTGAGATATTGGAATGATAGCATAATAAAATTATGATTTTATACAAAGCACAAGGGCAATGAATTTTTTGCCATGACAATATTTTTTTATATAGTTATTCAAACAATATTGGAGCTTAAAAAACACAGATTATGTAATCCAGACATATCAGGCAATAAAATGTAGCCAAATACATATTTAGTCCTGCATAATCATGTCACAATATGTCACATGACTAGTCAGGTGTTTTGTGAATCTATGTTGTCAAGCATACCTCCGACATGGCATAAATATGGACATGCAATGACCTTGTGACCTTGTTTCTTATGTATATGCATGGTTTGTAGATATTTGGGTAAAAGTGGTAAAAAATCCCAGTGTGCACACTCCATTTACAGTATGCTTTATGGAGGATAGAACCTTCCAAGGTGCACACTCCACTTACAGAATGCTTTATAGGGGATAGAACCTTCCAGGGTGCACACTCCACTTACAGTATGCTTTATGGAGGATAGAACCTTCCAAGGTGCACACTCCACTTACAGAATGCTTTATAGAGGATAGAACCTCCCAGGGTGCACACTCCACTTACTGTATGCTTTATGGAGGATAGAACCTCCCAAGGTGCACACTCCACTTACAGTATGCTTTATAAATGACAGAACCTCCCAAGGTGCACACTCCACTTACTGTATGCTTTACAGATGGTAAAACCTCACACAGTGCACACTCCACTTACAGTATAGATGATGCCAATGTTGATACTGACATATTTTAGTGAGCTTAATCACAATAAAAGCGAGTGTTTGTATTGAGGCTGTCAGTGGTCACTTGGCCAGTTGCCTGCAGAATAGGGCCAAGTTGAGGTCAAGTGATCTATCGCAGATATATACAAAGACAGCCTTCAATTCAGACTGCATTGAGTCTGTTAAGTCATATGGGATTTTGAAAAGAAATCTCTCAAAAATGATATAAACATAGTTTGAGAATCTTGTCAATAAAATAGAAAAAATGTTTTTAAAAAATTCACACAAAATATATACAAGCATTCACATAAATATGTGTGCTTTTTCTTAGAATGTGTGGTATTTTAACTCAGGAAAGTTGAGGTGAACATTTGAAGTGATCAATGGAAATATTGACTTGCACTTTTGGATTGACTGGTCAAGGTTTGATTTGAGATTATGCACATAGTGGTGTGCTGAGCATTTGATTTGAGATTATATCAATAATTGCTGATCTCTTGAGGCAATATTGGTTTATGCCAAGAAGTCGCTGAGGCATAACAATGTTGATCAAGTAAAGGACACTTTCAATCTTGAAGTTTCTTTGTGTTTTGTAAATTGTCATATAATTGAATGTAATGTGAGTTTGCAAGAATCAAATACATACACATTGATGTGCCTAATAAGTGTGTCATGAGATGAAAAAGATGAATGTCTTTGAATATTTATCATTTTGAGATTCAAAATATGGTTACTGAGAGTATTTGCATGTTGACTTACTCTTTATTATTATCAGAGATTTACTCATTATTGTCACCAGTTGGCACCACATGTCCTTATTGATCCACAAATACATAACATTGATAAGATGCGATGAGTGGACCTGAGTGATGAGTAAATAATGCAACTACTACCTGAGATTATACCGGTTTTCAAAGGCAAATAAATGAGGAGGGAATAATGACAACTTCCACATTTTAGTCATCTTCAGACTGGTGTGAAACTCTGTGAACAGTATTGATAACAAAGTTTATTTTCAGGTTAATTCAGCATGATCATGGTTTGACAGTAGCACTGGCTTGGTGGCTCTAAAGGGTTTTAAGATTCTGCTGGCCTGGATTTATGCAAAGTTTTCTTAATATTTTTAATTTTTGGTACTGGCCTGTACTCTTCAACAAAAATGGCATTCTACAATTTAGGACCAATGACTAAAGACCTTAAGGCCTGGTGACTACAGCTCAGTCCAGTAGGCACAGTTGAGTCCGGTAGGCACAGCTCAGTCCGGTAGGCACAGCTCAGTCCGGTAGGCACAGCTCAGTCCGGTAGGCACAGCTCAGTCCGGTAGGCACAGCTCAGTCCGGTTGGCACAGTTGAGTCTAGTGACATGATGACCTTGTCTGAACTAAGATAATCCCAAGGTGACCAAGATCCCAAGGTGACCAAGGTGTGATGTGCACTTTGTTTCACATTTGATCACAGTATTGTCATTTTAAATATCATCATTAGATTCAGCATGCCAAAGGTCACCAGTCCTATCTGTACCATTACTTGTTTAAAGTCTGTTATTGTGCATAAATTGCAGATCTCCTTTTTACCAATATATATCACCAGACTTGACTCCACCTGGTGTTAACATTAGGAACTTGGAGCAGCTATTCAGCATAGCATTTTGAGGTTCAGTCCTGCAGTTTAGCTCGGACAAAATATAATATGGAATTATGTTTAAAGATCTACTCGTGAGAGAAAAAGCTTTTTGAACATTTAAGTGTTGTTGAGTGACAGAATGTGTCTGAGTGTAGATGCAAGAAGGGGTTAAAGAGTGAGAAATTTCAGGGATGCAAGGGTAACATTTACGTAGGTTGAGGTCCAGGTGTGAACACCAACACAGGATTAAAGGTGTGAATAGGCAAAACACAGGCAGAACATGCACAAACAGAAAGAGCATGTCAGGAATGTTTTAATGCTACATGTAATAGCATGCTCCTAGCACTCCGAGCCTGCACTGGTCCCGGCTACCTGCTAAAGACTCTATTAACTGTGCTGCTATTCAGATATAGTACTTTGTTTTGAATAATCTCTCGGACAATAAATTGTCTTTGTTCCTTTTTGGATATGGGCATAATAAGATAAACTCAAATTAAGTCCTGGATAAGCTTTGTGTGAAAAAAACTGTCTTACACTTTAAATGTGATATTTTCCTAAAGATAAATATATGAACAAAATGTTTAAGTATTGTTTAACTGAAATATCCTGGTCATACGGGATGATACGGGAGGCTGGGATGATACAGGAGGCTGGGATGATACAGGAGGCTGGGATGATACGGGAGGCTGGGACGATACTTGAGGCTGGGACGATATGGGAGGCTGGGACGATATGGGAGGCTGGGACGATACGGGAGGCTGTGACGATACCGGAGGCTGGGATGATACGGGAGGCTGGGATGATACGGGAGGCTGGGATGATACGGGAGGCTGGGATGATATGGGAGGCTGGGACGATACGGGAGGCTGTGACGATACGGGAGGCTGGGATGATACGGGAGGCTGGGATGATACGGGAGGCTGGGATGATACGGGAGGCTGGGATGATACGGGAGGCTGTAATGATACGGGAGGCTGGGATGATATGGGAGGCTGGGACGATACGGGAGGCTGGGACGATACGGGAGGCTGGGATGATACGGGAGGCTGGGACGATACGGGAGACTGGGACGATACGGGAGGCTGGGATGATACGGGATTCTGGGACGATACGGGAGGCTGGGACGATACCGGAGGCTGGGATGATACAGGAGGCTGGGATGATACGGGAGGCTGGGATGATATGGGAGGCTGGGACGATACGGGAGACTGGGACGATACGGGAGGCTGGGATGATACGGGATTCTGGGACGATACGTGTGGCTGGGATGATACGGGAGGTTGGGATGATACTCAGGAGATTGGTACACATCCTCCAGACCAACATTAATCACATCATATTACGGGACCACAAACATGACAAAAAACTTACCTGCTTATTCACTACAGAAGAAACACATGGACTGAAACCCGAGGACAGAAGTATTGAAAGAGAGAACTGAGGGGGGGAATCGCTGAGGTCAAAGGTCAACAGTGAAGGATCCCAAAGATATGTTATTGTCAGTAATGTGTTGTGATTCATGTTGGAGTGTTCAATGTTCAAGTGGAAGGAATAGCATTGTAGCTTGTAACTCTTGTGATGAATGGCCCATTTCTATTCTAATAGCCCATATTTGTCTTATAATGGCCCATATAGCTCTCTCTGGCCTTTTTTGAAGTTTCAAAATATGTTGGTGTTTCTTGTGAAAGCAGGTAACCACATCTGCAAAACACATTTTCAAGTTAAAAATATTGTCATATGAATTTCTTTTTCTGTTGGAGATTTTTTGTAGTTGATTTGACTGAATTGACCAATTATTAGTAATATGTTGATAAACACTATTCCAACTACCTCTTGGGATTATAACACTGTAACATATTAATATCTGAAGTCAAAATACAGTTCCTGTTTTGTTCATTCTTATTTTAAAATCATTTTTTCTGTTTCAACTCATCAATAGACCATTTATTTCAATTTGGTAAATTAGAATCATAATAAAAGGTTCAGTATCACAGATGGCTTCAGCATGTACAGAAAATACCAAAAAGTTAACATGGGTGAACTGGTTCCTGTATAAGATCTATTCATGTGCATGTGACCATGAAATCATGTTTTGCAAAAGTACATGTTGACCTTTATTGAACTTACAGATAACCTAATGAATAGAAAGCCAGTTATGCAGCTTGGTCAAAGAGGAGGTTTCCCTATTTGCACCTGTAACCCAGTAAAACTTGGTCTGATGCATAACACTTCCCTCTTGATATTATTATGGTGGATGTCAAAAATACCACAAGATAAATTGTATGACTGCATATATGCATATGTGATGGCAAAATAACTTATATTTTGGCCCAGACCATTTCACATTTGGCTGAGGAATGTGTCACTATGGCTGCTCAGTGAATTTATATCTCTTTTACTAGCAGATGCATGTGTAGTGGATGGGAACAGTTCTGAGGAGTGGTCATCTCAGTTCTGAGGAGTGGTCATCTTAGTTCTGAGGAGTGGTCATCGTAGTTCTGAGGAGTGGTCATCTTAGTTCTGAGGAGTGGTCATCTCAGTTCTGAGGAGTGGTCATCTCAGTTCTGAGGAGTGGCCATTTCAGTTCTGAGGAGTGGTCATCTTAGTTCTGAGGAGTGGTCATCTCAGTTCTGAGGAGTGGTCATCTCAGTTCTGAGGAGTGGTCATCTCAGTTCTGAGGAGTGGTCATCTCAGTTCTGAGGAGTGGTATCTCAGTTCTGAGGAGTGGTCATCTCAGTTCTGAGGAGTGGTCATCTCAGTTCTGAGGAGTGGTCATCTCAGTTCTGAGGAGTGGTCATCTCAGTTCTGAGGAGTGGTCATCTTAGTTCTGAGGAGTGGTCATCTCAGTTCTGAGGAGTGGTCATCTCAGTTCTGAGGAGTGGTCATCTCAGTTCTGAGGAGTGGTCATCTTAGTTCTGAGGAGTGGTCATCTCAGTTCTGAGGAGTGGTCATCTTATTTCTGAGGAGTGGTCATCTTATTTCTGAGGAGTGGTGATCTTAGTTCTGAGGAGTGGTCAGCCAGATGACCACAAGTATGACACAGATATGTGTCCATCTCCATTTTCAAGTTTATGTAGCCGAGGTTTTGTGCAAATACAGTATTTGTGACATAAATTTTAGGTCAAATAGAATTTTAGAAACTAAGCAATTTAATGTTTTTGCCAAGTTTTAATGACAAAAAGAAACAAGAAAAAAGAAGAAGAAAATATCTTGTTTTGTGATAGGTTATTATTAATTGAACCAAAATATTCATGAGAAAGAAGAAGAATTGATTTGAAAGATCTGATAATGGACTTGGAACCTTGGCTTTCCTGGAAGAAAATAACATATAATCTGAAGCTGTGCCTTTCTAAATCGAGATGATATCAAATTATATAACTTGAAGCTAGAAGCTCTTTCTATAAATACATGACAGGATATAATTTGATAAGGCAGTCTATCCAGACAGATGAATTCACTGGGTGTTTTCAGGGGATAGGGATGAGCAACAGATTAGTTGTCTGTGGAAAATAATTAGCAATTGTGTTAATGATAATGTTTGGTAATGTGTCATCATAGGGTGGCAACCTTTGCATTTACACAGCTTGATTGCCTCAGGGTCAAAACTAATTGTTGTTTGGTCAATCAAATTAGATGTGGAATAGGAGGTCTGGGATTTAGACACAGAGGCCATTTAGTGGCATTCTTAGTTCTGCTACTTTACTGTTTCCCTCTATTTTTTGGCCATATCTTAAGCTTTGATATGTAACCATATTCTAAGCTCCGCTTTTTAACCCTATTTTAAGCTCTTCTATTTTACCCTATTCTACGCTCTGCTATTTTACCCTATTCTAAGCTCTGCTATTTTAGCCATTTTATCAGCTCTTGCTATTTAGCCATTTGATTACATATTATCAGCTCTGATTGATACACTGCAGTTCAAACCACATGGCCCATAACAAAGATTATTTGAGACAAAAAAATATATTTGTCAGTATTGTGATAAATTGGGCTGGTTAAATCCATTTTCAAGATGCTGAATGGCAATGTAGTTTTATGTGTACTGTGGTAAACATGACCTACAATCAGATATAGTGATCGGAGAGTAATCTATTAATGGCCAGCCTTGTACTATTGACTCTCACGCTGGTGTTCTGTGACAGGCTGTCTCTCCTGGTGTGTCCCTGTATTGCTGTTGCCATGATGACGCATGTATGCACGGACTGCAGCCTCTGTAGGTGGCGCCAGTTGTACAGCCAGTGTGTCGTCATGTGCCGTCCTAGCAGACGATCAATATGTTGTGAACTGACAGATCCCAAGACTGGCGCTTAGCCAAATATTCAGTGTACGGACCTACGCAGGCATCTGGGATGGTCAATAAACACCTGTCACGCTCATTGATAAAACTTAACAACCACCAGCTCTTATCAATAGAATCTAACCGAATAATTTTGATATCATAAACTGATAAATAAAAGAAATTGGATTGTGTAATTTTTAAAAGAAATAGGAAAAGAATAGGAGTTGTGCAGTGCTGTTTGTGTAGACCCTCCCTGATTGGATGGGGTAGCAGCAGCATATTATATCGAGAGGAAGGCCGTGCTCCCCTCCCTGCCGACCAGCCAGCCAGCGAGCTGCAGCAGTCATACATTAACACAGCCATGATGCAGTGGCTGTCTTGAAGCTATCCACCACCCACCAAACCATCGCTGATCACAGCCACCATCGCTGTCTCTGCCATCTTGTCATGGAGTACGATCTTGGATTTACCGATTGTATCACCGACATAACACTGGAGTGTATCACCTCAACTGGAACGTAACTGACATATTGTTTAGAATGGTAAGTACGCCGCCCGCCTGACGTGATCGCTCGCTCCTTCTCTGCAGGCTCAGGTCCACATTTATAATTGGGAACGGGAAGCAGGCTACTACGTTGCCACATTCCACAGCCCACATCTCAATGCATGATCACGGCCTTGTTTTTGCTTATTTAAACCATACCATTCCTGGGGATGTTATATATATAGCCCAGGAGTCATGCTAGTGGAGATATTGTAAATATTGACAGGTGTTTTTTCAGGCGGTAATGTGATATGAGGCGGGTTGAGGAGGCCCCAGTAAACACAACTGTCATCAGCAAACAGTACACTTCTATGTGCAATATGGTAGAGACACCTTCACCATTATAATGCCTTCCGCTTCCAGAGGCAAAAACTACTGTAGTATTATTTTAGTTGTATCAATAGATCAGATATCGTATGGTTTATTTGATAGCATCTGTGGTAACCAGGCTGATGTTTATTGTGCACACAAAGTACACTGTATTTTATATTTATATATTTATTATGATCCCATTCATTGATATGTGAGATTTAGCACCAAAAAAAAGAAATAAAACAGAAAAATGTTGGAATACTGCGGTAGTTTAAGAAGATTTGATTGAGATTTATATCAGGATGTCCATTGTGGATGACCGGTGTCCTCTCAACTTATTCACAATATCAGATTGCACATCAGGTCAGGGTGACATATGGGTCACTCCCACCCACACCACTGTCACTGAGGCATGGGAGAACACTATTGTCATCTGCCTTATGCAGTCAAATAACTGCCACAAAATCTGATCATTTCAGGTTAAAAGCCTGTCTAAATGGATTGATCGAGCTATTGGTTGTTCCCATAGTTATTTACTGATTTGATAAATGCGATGAATCAGATATCTGCACTTTGGGTTTTATTTTATGATCAAGGTTATGACCTGATTTGTCAGGTATCAAAGCAAGACATACCTGCAGATGATGAGGTCAGTGAGGTGCCAGAACCAGGCATACCTGCTGATGATGAGGTCAGTGAGGTGTCAGAACCAGGCATACCTGCTAATGATGAGGTCAGTGAGGTGTCTGAACCAGACATACCTGCTGATGATGAGGTCAGTGAGGTGTCAGAACCAGGCATACCTGCTAATGATGAGGTCAGTGAGGTGTCAGAACCGACCTTACCTGCTGACGATGAGGTCAGTGAGGTGTCTGAACCAGGCATACCTGCTGATGATGAGGTCAGTGAGGTGTCAGAACCAGGCATACCTGCTGATGATGAGGTCAGTGAGGTGTCAGAACCAGGCATACCTGTTGATGATGAGGTCAGTGAGGTGTCAGAACCAGACATACCTGCTGATGATGAGGTCAGTGAGGTGTCAGAACCAGGCATACCTGCTGATGATGAGGTCAGTGAGGTGTCAGAACCAGGCATACCTGCTGATAATTATACGAGCGAGGTGTCTGAGACTGACATACCTGTTGATGATGAGGTCAGTGAGACTGACATACCTGCTGATGATGTTAGCCAGGTGTCTGACACTTACATACCTGTTGATGATGTTAGCCAGGTGTCTGAGACTGACATACCTGCTGATGATGAGGTCAGTGAGACTGACATACCTGCTGATGATGACCGATTTTGCCAGATATTGACCACAATATACCTGCTGATGATACCATTAGAAAGAGTATCATTTTCTCATCATATGTGTGAATTTTGAGACTTGATGATCATGGCAGCGTATAATTATTATGATATAGGATACAGTGATGTGGTATCACATCAGCTCCATTACCACCCGTAATGCACTGATGAAGGGTAACTGCTTAATATACCTTACCAATTAGCATATCAACACCACAAATAAATAGCTGTTAGTTTCCTCTCTATTTCTTGTCATGAGAAGAGCTGTAAATTGCTTTAAAAATATAACCACGGTAACCATACATGAAACATTTTTTTTCTTTTCTGTTCATTAGTCTTCTATAGCACAGCCAAAGTTACATTCCACTTATTGATAACAATCTATCTGTATCAAACATACTAATAACAGTGCAATCAATATGTAATAGATCAAAGGCAAAAGCTGCATCCAATCTTTTTATATATTTTTATTATTTTATTATTATTCATTATATTTATGGCCATAAAAACGTATGTCATTATTTTCATGAAATAATGAAGGAAATTGATGATGTAATCAGATATTTTATTTGCTTTAAAAAACACAACCCAATTTCCACTATTTTACATTGGAAGTCTCCTCTTTCCAATTTGTCATGGGAGTTTATATTGTTTTTCACAACTTGTAGAGTGGGATACAAACAGGATGACAACATATTGTATAACAGTATGGCCAAATGGGAATCATAAACAGATAAGAATGATAAGAAGCGTGAACAGTTACAGAGAAGTAGCCACCGTGGATGTGTATATGTTGCTGTCACAGCCGGTCAACCATCCTTTCATTCTCATGTAAACACTCTGACATGGCTCAACTCATTCCGCTATGGCTCAACTCACTCCGCCATGGCTCAGTTCACCATCACTGGAGAACCAAGAGAGGTGTGATTAACTTAGCAGGAAGGCGATAAAGTGATATTATTGAAGGGTAAGGATGCGATATAGGACTTGAGGGGCCTTAAAACACAGGTTGACATTCAGAAATAGTGTCGAGATAATTATAATACAAGCATTCAGTTTGATGCTATTATATGGGTACAGTGAATATGTATCTATTCATATATATATATACATAGTGCATTGTATGTATATCAGCAAAAACCAACTGGATAAGTTTATACTTCAAGGTATGTGTAGCCTGAGCAAAGCCCACTCATAAAAATACTGTATTATTGCAATAGAAGTGATGTACTTTGCCAGAAGGACACAACTACATGTTGGAATACTTTGGTCATAAAACAGCAGAGTGAGTTGGGCGGCAGGGAGTATAGTGTTGTATAGTGGGGGCTTTGATGTGCCTGGCGCCTCAAAATACACTGCACCACCTCACCCCTCCGATGCTCACCACACTTACCATCTCAGAGCACCTAACTCCACTAACTCGCTCTTATATTTTGGCAGTTAATCAACGTTGTTGTGTATAACTTACAGAAACTTTCATGTATATTGCTTCTGTAATGTTCAAATCTTGTAACTGATACGGCAGTAAGGAACAGGTCCCTGCTTTCTGTTACCATGGTGATAAATTTGGTCAGTTCTTCATTACTCATACAGAATTAACCAGCTGACATAGAAATTGCTAACATAGAAATTTCCTTTCTTTAATAAAAACAGAATGATTAGTCCATAATAAACATGTATCTTGTTCTTCCTTACTAGAACCACTGATACTGAAATGTGTGATATTGATAGAATTGTGATATTGATAAACTGTGTGACATTAATAGAACTAGGTGATCTTGATAAACTGTGTGACATTAATAGAACTAGGTGATCTTGATAAACTATTTGACATTAATATCATTAAGAGATACTGATGAACTGTGTAATATTGATAGAACTTTGTGATTTTGATAGAAATGAGGTATTGATAGAATGATGTTACATTGAAAGAATGATGTTACATTGAAAGAATGATGTTACATCGATTGATTTAGTATTCTAGGTTTGTTTGAATATCAGGTGTGAAAACTATACTTCTCTGCATAGATATGGAGCAAGTCATCAGGTGTCTGGTCCTTCCCACCAGGGCACTCTGTATAAAGATACTGTTTTGTGTACAAACATAAGACTTATCTTTTTGTCTTCTATTCCCAGCACCTACACTGGTTAAGTCATCTCTGTTGTTACCTCATTAAATGTTTACTATTTTCTGATCTGAATAGATCGAATACAGTGATTTAATGGATTATAGTTTTCACTTTTCCTGTTTAAAAAACAAATCATTATTGATGAAAAGATAAATATCAAAGCCCTACAACTGGTAATGAAAGGCAGATATACGGCTATATATTAAAAGAAGGAAACACAAGTTTGTACATATGACAGTGAAGTAGAAACCAAGATTAGGCTGAGGATATCAGTAGGGCTGAGCCACCTGACCTAGGAGGTGAGATGATATGCAACATTAATGAGGCTGTAATGAGATAATCGTGGCTTGAGGCGGGAGGTTCACCTCACGTCCTGCAGAATACTGCAAAAACTAATATAAATAATATGGAATATGTTCCATTCTTTACCAACAATTATATATTATTCAGATGGCCAGAGACATGGATATAGCATTTTAGATCTGAGATCTGGATTTTATATCGCAGACCAGTTTACATGAATCTGTGAGTTTTGTAATATGTTGCTTCAAAGTAAGTTTGGATAATATTAGGACCTTTAGTCTTGCCCATCTGTCAACAGATCATGATGCTTTATGTTCTGAGTTATAAAGAAACCTATTGTGCTTCATAGATTTGGCAGATGGTGTTCATATATTATTAATTTTAGTTATACTTTAGTAATTACAGGTGATTCAAGTCAGACACAGTGAGGTCAAAGTTGAGAGTGAGGCCAGGTGTGTAGAGGAGAGATATGTTATTAAGATAATCCGAGATGGGGAAGATAGAGGAACACCAAGATGAAAGGTCAGATTGGATTAAACCCCCAAATCTGATAATCTATCAGCATCTCAAGAGTTAAAATGTACTCCTTGGCTGAGACAGTCAGGGACAGGGAGGAAGAGAATCTGAAGTGAAATATAATAACAGAAGTTCATCTTCATGGCAGTCATAATCCTGGTGTGATATATTGAACTTACATTCATAGGTTTAACATGTCTATCTCACACATGAGGTGTATTTGAGATTTTTAGTTTTGTTCACGATTATATAAACTAACGTTTGCTGAAAGTGATATAATACTATGTCCCAAACCTCCTTCCGATGTCAGATAGGGTGGTACGGAGCCTGGGAGGAGGTTCTGCAGGTATAAGGTTATGCCTGGTATGGACATCATTCAGACTCCCCATCATGAAATGTCAACTCTTCTGTCAGTGAGTGTAATAAGTGCATCCTTCCTCTCATATACAGCAGTGAGGCTCTCAACTCCCAGATAGACTGGGATCAGTCTCATACTCCCAGATAGACTGGGATCAGTCTCATACCTCCCAGTAGGAACAGAGACCAGTGTAGACCACTGCACACAGCCATCATCCGCCTTAATCAAGGCAGATTATTCTGATTGGTCGGTTATTTTCACAATTTTGTACTCTAAAGTAATTGGTTAATTTTTTTTCCACACGCACAAAACAAGAGTACATTCACATGACCCACTCACTCACACAGGTCAGATTGGGTTTGTCGAACTTAAACCCGATGAAAAGAAATGTAACACACAGGGATTCTAACAAATCATAGCCATGCTCTCAACAGCCCAAAACAGGTCAGGTATGAGATTTAATTCCCAGAGAACAAACACCCAATCAATATATTGAAAAACTATCTATATGTCCAAGACTTTTTATTTTTTCCATTTGTTTTGTTCCACATTCCTATATTGATGACCATGGCACGGGACCTACCCAGTAACTAGTGTATATATGTCTTAAATGCCTCCTGCAGGGAATATTGTCTGTTCATTAACTACTTAGTACTGATGTTAAAATAACAAGACACAGGAGCTCCACCATTCAGTGATTATACAGGGATCCCACATTTATCCATTTTATACTGAGCTGTTATATATATATCATATTTTCTAGGCCATTCACATTCAAAACATTTTGTATTATACAGATGTGAATGTGACATGCTATTTCACAGAACAGGTATCAACATTTTCACCAAAGATGAAATTTGAGATTAATGTTTAGTCCTCGTCCTACTTGGTGATTAAAGAAATATTTTTTTCATTGTCACAAAACACTGGTTGTCAGTGAATGTGACCTCCAAAACATTTCTACATTTCTCAAATAGTTTTCCATATAAATGATTTTATTACCTGATGTCGGTGGTTTAAAAGCTAGGAAAAATAAATTAATAATGTCAATCTGTCAATGAACTGTTTGAGTGTCTATATATATATATATATAAATACCAATACAAGAGTTGAGGACAGAAGTCATAGAGTGAATATACAAATGAGACCAATCTAATTTATTAGATACTGCCACAGGGCCTGATGACCTGTCATTGTGACCTCATCATAAATGTTTTGACCTGCTCTTGTGTCAAGTTAATGATGTATTTATCACAGAAATAGACCTGTCAACAAGCACAGTGGAGATATATTTTGAAAGAGACCATCATGCCAGTAATTTACAATTTTCTCTTTTATATTCGCATAATCGAAATCATATAGTTCTATAATTTCTTCTCTTGAAAAAATGTGTTTATATTGGCAAGGAGCCAGTCTAAATTATATGCTTATTTGTCAGGTTACAATGTACAATTTGTTGTAGTTTTTAAAAGAAGACACCTCGGGGGATGAAATATTCACAAAGATTGGTTATATTATTTTAGGTATACAATTTAGAGGGCACAATTGTCAACTCTCCCAGTAAATGCTTTAACATGCACATGACATTTATTTTTGCAAGTTATTTGGACATTTAGTGCCATGAAATATAATAGAGCTACATCAGACTATGTCTGCTATTGGTGAATATTGCAATCAGATAAATATATATTTGCCCTATAAATAATATAATGACATTTATCAGGAAGAAAATCTCTACCAAGATATTCAGCAGCAGAGAATTAATTATATATATTTGATAACATTTTTCAAAGTTCTATCAACAAGAACCCATGATGAAGCGATATAATTCAGTTTTCCTCTTTATATTGCCAAGGGATTTATTGGGTTTAATTTGTTGCCATGGAGATGAGAATGGCAGGGATCCCAATATGTGACAGATGCCAGTACCTCTGAAGCAAATGGGAAATTCAATTTTTAACATTATATAATGACAAGATTTATACAGGAATCATTTGTTTGCCTATATCTGACAACAAAGTGAGCAAATACTTGGTGTAATATAACATAATTATGTGACTGCCATTGTTGATTTGGACAATTCTGAATGAAAGTTACCACAATATGGGATTAAACTATCTTGAAAAATAGGAATATGTTTTTAAAAACAAGTAATACATGTATACTTTTATTATGACATTTTACATCACCACATTTGAATATCTGATCCGGGATGCCGTGTTTCATGCATGCAAAATGCTTAAATCAGACCATAGAAATACATCAGTCTTATTTAATCCCTCAAGGGAGAAGCTATTTAAATTTTGCTGATTGGAAGGACCAACTAATATTTTCCTGTATATGAGTATCTAAATTAATATAACTTATAATTATGGTTATTCAGTATGCGCAAGAAAGAACTGATGTCAGGATTCATTGATTCAAGCACGGTATTACGTCATTACAATGATGATATTGTAACAAATTATAGCCCTACAGAATGTTACAAAATGACGTCACAAAGACAGAACAATATGGACGTTTTCGTCCTTATTGTCTGTTGTCAGTGGTGGATGTTGACATGATTTTTTATTTCTTCAAACCAATAAAATAAACCAGAAAATGTCCATTTATAATTGTCTATTTGTGTATTTGCAGGCATCTGCCGGGGAGGGAAGCCGCATCCCATCAGCGGTCTCGGGGAAGGATAAAAGACGCTCATTCCTTCCTGGTCCAAAGACACTGAGTAGCAAACCCTCCAGCTCTACCGGGGCCGAGAAGCCCCAGGCCAGACCAAGCTTTCGTGTTGGCGAGCAAGTCGTCATCAGCGGTGTCAAGAGGGGTAGATTACGCTACCTCGGCCCGGCACATTTCGCAGAGGGAGAGTGGTGCGGTATTGAGTTAGACGAACCAGATGGGAACCACGATGGAGTGGTGGAAGGCAAGAGATACTTTGCTTGTATTCCTAATCATGGAATATTTGCTCCGAGTCAGAAAGTAGAGTTAGCCAAGTCAGCTCAAAACGGTACGAGCGATTCAGGAATCAAAAGAGAGGCTTCTCCAGCGAGTACCGGAAGCCGATTGAAACAGCCCAAGACCTCAGGGCTCGTGCAGCCACAGACAAGAACAAGAAGCAAGTCACCGGAAGTCAGCAGAAAATCACCAGAATCCAAAGAAGCCAGCAAGTTTCAGTCCAAACTTGTGCGGCCTAAATCGATCCCCAAACCTCGTACAGTCAGTGTCGGAGTATTATCCTCGTCTTCTGACACTGACACTGAAAAATCAGGTAAGGAAAATGGGATCAAGAAACCGTCAAAGTTACCATTAGGGGGAAAATCAGGTAAGAAAGGATATGGTAAAGACACCAAATTAAGACAGAGTGGAATACCGGGTAAACAACGTGGTCAGAGAAAGGAGTCAAAGGTCCAAAAGAAAGGTCTCAATTCTACGTATACAAAGGAGGAATTAAAAAAGGTTGATGAATATGATGGGGATCTATTAAATGATGAAATCAAGGTCACGACCCCAAGTAGGGTAGATTCTCTCACCGCCTTTACCTTGGCTTACGACCTTGAAAATAGTGGATCAGATTCGGATAATAGGAGAGGTTTAAATCTCACATTTGATATTACACGGAAGAAAGGGAATTTGTTGTCACCCATACCGGATGTGTTAACCCCTCCAGCCTACTTCACAAGGCCCCAACCCATTGTAGACTTGGGTGGGGAGGCTATGTCCGAACCTGAGGATAACTATGATATATTAACAGCATCAGCGGTCAGTCATGCCTCAAGCCTCGGCATTCTAGCCGATTCTCAGATTTGTGACAACAGTTTGATAACTGACGAATTGGCAGCTGCCTTGCGCCGCAGACACGATCTCGATGCCAAAGAGAGCACAGAGTTGATGGAAAAGGATCTTGATTTTGAAATATCAGGAATCTCGACGCCGGACATAGATATGTCTAGTTCTACACTGAGTGGCAAAGATGGGTCGTCAAGCCCTGAGCCAGAGAATAAACTGGCTGATTTAACATTTGACCCAGTCAAAAGCTCCACTCCGAATACTAAGGGGAATGACACAGAAGCCGGGGAGAAGTTGGCTTCGCCAGAGTCTGGCAAATCTGGGTCGTCACCTGAGCATGAGACAGAAGGAGTAGCTAACCTTACGTATGAGGTGAGGAATGCTAATGAAGAGGAGCCTATGGATATAGATGCTGACGACGAAGGTGAAGAAGACGAAAAACCTAGAAATGTTAATAAAACCTTTCGAGTTGGTCACAAGTCTGCCGCCGAGGCGGATTCAGAGTCTAGCAGTGGTGCTTCTAGTAAAAGATCCAGCTTTAATAAAGACATGCTGGATGAACTGGAGCAGTACCCCAAGGGGATGCGTACATCCGTGGACCTGGATGAGGTGGACGTGTCGAGCATGAATGCGTCCGTGGAGCTAGCCCGGACCGCCGTGCAGCAGTACGCCCAGTTGATGCGGGGAGCTGAAAACGAAAGGGCCAAGGCTGAAACCAAAGAAGCAGAGCGTCGAGTGCGTCGCATGACTCCCGGTAGTTCTGTAGAGCGTATGTCACAGGCAAGTTCTCTGGCTAGTTCCACAGAAGCTCTGACCTCTAAGGATGTTCCTGAGGACCAGGAGGAACGTGACCAGTTACTACAGGATCTACAGGCTGGTCACATCAAGCACCAACAGCAACGGGAACGCCCGGTCTCCATCATATCCACCGGCAGTGCCGATACCGGCATTGTACCGGATCTTACCACTCCTACTTCCCTCAATCCCCCAGAGAACAGACGGGAGCGCCCTCTATCCCTCATCTCAACCTCAAGTATAGACACAGGTAGGTTGTGTTCATTTACTAACAATCAAGTCAAATCTTTTTTGGTCTCATTTTTAATATATTTTTTTAAATAGAACAATATTAAAGACCTAAAGATGAAAGCTCTCATTTTTAATTGTTTATAAATTTCAAAGAGACCCAGAAATATTTGACCAATATTTTTCTAATATATATTTGCTGCAGTCCTGTGAGATTTTGTCTTTTTCTCTGTTTCACAATATGTATTTTGTTCCATTATGATGATAAATATTCATTGTAGGAACCATTTTATTTACTGAAACAAGATTTGCTCCGTTTTCTTATGTAAGAATCTTGATAATTTATATGAAGGCAAGAAATCAAGAAAGAATTGATGACCAAAAATAAAGAAATCAAGGAGAAGATTTTCCTATGTTAGTGTGTAAATTGTACTTTATGTTTTCAAGAAGCTGTTGCTATAGAAAATCTCATTCTATGATTTATTTGGTTCCGTTTATTGTCAATGAGACACGTCAAACGACAAATTAAAACTTTTATAATGGATAGAGCATTTTCTCATGTAGAGGCAATGAATGCCTCGTGAGGTTTTGGTTGAAAATAACAGAGAATTGAATTGCTTTCAGCACAGCTCAATGTCTGTGAGAAGACTCCTATTAGAAGTGAATGTTTTCTGTGTCAAATATTTCAATCAATATCATCAGGCTGATAAAAAGACAGCAATTCAGATTTCTTACCAACTTTGCAAGTATTGTCATTTGAAGGACAACATAAGTGGTTTAATGCTACTTCAATAATCCAACCAGCTTTGTGGTATAGTGTCCATTTCAATACTTTAAATATTTGCCATGAAACATATAGCCACATTTCCTTGGATATTCTACCTGTGTTTTTTACAGCACCTGGTGTCTAATCATGATTAAAAAAAAAATTGCGAATTAATGAGAATTAAGCATCACAAGGGATTAATTACAACTCGGCTGCTGATGGTGAAACTAGTACTGATGTGTGTGGAATAAGGCCCTGAATGTGGCTTAATACTCATGTCCTTAGAGGCTATATATGTGGTATAACCATACAGGCACAGGCATCGGGGCCTCTGGGCCTCAGGGCCTTGATATGAGGCTATATGTGTGGTATAACCATACAGCCCGCATATAGGCACAGGCCTCGGGGCCTTGATATGAGGCTATATATGTGGTATAACCATAGAACCCACATATAGGCACAGGCCTCGGGGCCTTGATATGAGGCTATATATGTGGTATAACCATACAGCCCACATATAGGCACAGGCCTCGGGGCCTTGATATGAGGCTATATATGTGGTATAACCATACAGCCCACATATAGGCACAGGCCTCGGGGCCTTGATATGAGGCTATATATGTGGTATAACCATAGAACCCACATATAGGCACAGGCCTCGGGGCCTTGATATGAGGCTATATATGTGGTATAACCATACAGCCCACATATAGGCACAGGCCTCGGGGCCTTGATATGAGGCTATATATGTGGTATAACCATACAGCCCACATATAGGCACAGGCCTCGGGGCCTTGATATGAGGCTATATATGTGGTATAACCATACAGCCCGCATATAGGCACAGGCCTCAGGGCCCTGATATGAGGCTATATATGTGGTATAACCATATAACCCACATATAGGCACAGGCCTCAGGGCCCTGATATGAGGCTATATATGTGGTATAACCATATAGCCCACATATAGGCACAGGCCTCGGGGCCTTGATATGAGGCTATATATGTGGTATAACCATACAGCCCACATATAGGCACAGGCCTCGGGGCCTCGATATGAGGCTATATATGTGGTATAACCATATAGCCCACATATAGGCACAGGCCTCGGGGCCTTGATGTGAGGCTATATATGTGGTATAACCATACAGCCCACGTATAGGCACAGGCCTCGGGGCCTTGATATGAGGCTATATATGTGATATAACCATACAGCCCACATATAGGCACAGGCCTCGGGGCCTTGATGTGAGGCTATATATGTAGTATAACCATACAGCCCACATATAATTATTCCATATTCCATTGTACAAGTATCAGTATCCTGGCAAGATGCTTTTTTTGAGTACTTTTAAATGATGAATTTTTTATGCAAATTCAGAAAGAAAGAATAAAGGGATTGCAGCAAATATTGTATTTTGTCTTATGATGAATGTTAATGTTAAGCACTGGATGTATGAATGTATACTAAAACTGTTTGTGACATTTATATGTGACATTTATATGTGACATTTAGTGTGAGCTGCTCCTCATCTCATCCTGCTAATAATTAACATGTTTCCCTACTTATCACTATTAATACAGTTAGTTCTGTTCTCTCTGATTAACACCTTTCCTGGCAACCTACGTTCTCATTGAGAACATTGAAAACATTTTTTTAACAAAATGATTCAAAAAGCTTTCGTGCATGGCTCTCTTCACATTCCTGCACAAGAGTTTAGCATTTTAATGAAATAATCATACATCATTCTTTCATGGTTTTCAAAAAACTCGCCCTCAGGATCAATAATCCTGAGAGACTATCTCGTAAAGTGTATGGCGCCCTGTCCAAGCATTCAGGCGTGGAGGGGCGGTAGAGATAGGGTAATTCCTACAGGAGTCGGCATGTCCCATCCATTATCCACATTGACTGATCACCACTAGCGCCACCTACCCGTAACCAAGTTCTCCTATCTCCCTTCATGCATCTCTTTCTCATCAAACACACATACCTATATCCTTCTTTAATATTTATGAAAAAAAAATAACATTAGTGCTAAACAGTTACCAAATTCATGATCCTCATTTATGTTTTTCACTGATTCCCTGTTTATCCTTCCCAGCCGGGATTGTCAGTTTAAAGTTTGATTAGTTTATTGTTTGAAAAATAGATGATTTAATCTGTTCAATTTGATTTGCATTTACTGCATTTTGCATTCCTGCCTTGTTGCATTGTTCAGTGTTACCTGTTGGAGTTAGTTGACGTTAGTTTTGAGTTGAATGTGAGGCCGGAAACTTTGGATCATTATCAGGTTGTATTCCTTGTCATCTTAGCATGGTTTGTTCTCATAAAAGCAACACAAAGAATCGCCATTTCTCTTGGGTAAGTTCTAATATATTATTTGATGCCTGTTTTTCTATAAAAACAAGATTGCATATACTGATTTTTGTTGGTTTATGAAATATTGCTGCAATATTACGGTTTAGCAAATTTATCAGGAGTAGTGATTCATCATGTGTTTATAGTAATCAGAATGGCAAAATAGAAATCACAATTTGAACATTAGGTAGGACATGAGGTCTGATGAATGCCATCTGCAGGACGTACAGAGGTCCTGAAATTGGACAGAACATGTCCGAGCCAGTAATTGCTTTGTGGACTGGCAGACCAGTCCCAGAGGTAGTTTGACAAAGCAGTCAGCCAAACAGAGAATGATTGACTAAATATTAGACAGAAATCATTATGATGGGCTCCCTCGTGATTTGAATCCTGTCGCTGATGCGATTGTCCAGCGAATGCAAGAGGTCCATTTTGAACAATAGCAGCATTTGCATATTTTCTAACTTAATTGATTAGCCATATATTGATGATTATTGTGGCTTGTCACCCCTCATTGGTGATATCAAGTATCTGACCATGACCCCTTTCATTATCACATGGAAGGCAGGTTCTGCCATGATCCCGACACCACGGGGATAAAAAATGGACTGCCATGAAATTGTAATGTGCTCGGTGGGAGGGAAAGTGTGACATGTCACTTTTTATGAATATTATGAGCCCTGCCAGGGGGGACCGTGATTAATAGCTTCACACTCGCACAATTCTCCTCAGTTAATACTAAGATTAGATACTGAGATAACTGAAATAAAATATCAAAATGTCTGTCTCAATTGATGAAATTATAACCAGGAAATTTATTAGAATAATGGAATATTACACATTGAACTTAGTTTTCATTTTTGTCATATTGAACTGGCTGTCCAGATTTTCCTGTCTGATTTTCCTCTCATTGATTTAGTACAATTGATTTATTGTGGTGTTCCTCTTCTTCATCTCCTAATTTTAAGTTTTGATCATTGTCCTTATTTGGGATGAGGGAGAAGTGGAACAATTAGTTAGTTTTTTGACCAAGAAAGTAATTTGTATGGAGCTTAACAGATGGGTGAGGGTAGGAAATGCGGACCTCCCAGGAGGGTCTTAATTATTATGTTCCATTACTCAATCAGAGGTAGAAAGCACACAGCATGGGCTCAAAGTATTGTAAATGAGCCAAAATAGGATGGACTAATTGAGGCAATTTACTTATGTTGAAATTGAGCACTTCTTAGATGTTATGTTATTTAATGGATTTCTTGGTTAGATAAATGGGTTGAAGAAGTTTATAAAGTAATTGAAATATACCACATAAAATAGGTCCTTTTCTTTAAAAAAGCCTAGAATATTTTTTTATAATAGGACCCTTCCCTCGTTGTTGATCAGTCTGATTAATTTTGTTTAAAATGTAAATTTTCTTCATCAAATAATGTTATTTTTTAAGATCATTAAATCTTTGAGGGATATCTTATGGATGGCCTGGGTAATGCTTGCTGAGTTGATGAGTTCAATTAGTGTTGGTTTTGACTGATCACCTTCCGAGTTCGTGGGGAGTAGAAGTCTTTTGTGGGATTTAATGATAGGAGAACGACAGAGGGTTTAATCAGCTGGGTTTTAATCCATCAATTCTTAAGCAAATTATTGATCTGTTGTGTTAAAATTGTGAAATACGGATGTAGACCTTGCGCAGCACACAGCACACTCCACAGACTCTGCACACTCCATGTACTCTGCAACCGATATGTTGCTGGCGACCGTCAGATACATCAATACTGCAGTTCCCCCTAGAGTAGACCCACGGTTAGCATGTTACGTCTGCTCAGATGTTGCCATGACAACCAGAAATCACATGACCTGACCTGTTTATGGGTGTACATATTGACGACCAAACATGGTCTCCTCCTCACGGCTAGGTCTTGCCTATCTTAGGTCAGTCTGATTATTAGAGCAAGTAATTGAATCATGTCTTATAATAAAACACTTATTTATATCAGATAAATGTGACTAAACTGCGCCATTTTGCTAATTACATATCCACATAATATTAAATGTGTCAGACAGGTGAGGCAAAAAAAAGAGCGACTCATGATATGTAGAATGTTATGGGGACTGTTCAAACATGGTGTTCAAAAGATTATGTTGACACCTTATGAAATTATACAAATGCCTGGGGAAGGACGGGTTGTATAAATATTTATAATGGACGGTGAGCACCCGAGGCTCTCTGTATGTTGAATATTGAGAACATGGCATGTTGATGGTGGTGTATTGTCCTCTGTGGGGACGCTCGGTGATAGTACCTGAGTCTGTCTGGATCCTATTGTATCATAATGACAGAAGACAGAATATCATGAATATATGTTCCTCAAACATGTCCAACCCACTCCGACCAACGGTTATAAACAGATTTGCTCCGATTCATGTATTTATATTCAGAATTTACAATGATTTTGTTTCTTGCAAACCGCCTGACAGATTGTTGACTGATTTGTTCCCTCCCTCATCATTAAAACACAAATACATCTGTAGACATTATATATCAAATGGAGGTATTGATCGTGGTCGTAACATCTGTATATTCACCAGTCAGTCAAGCTGGTTCTGATTATGTTTAGTGCATTGCTAGCCTTTGAGTCGGTGCAGTTGATTGTCTGTCAGGAGACACACAACATTTTAATGTTATTGATTAATAATGCTGGCAAACTGTAGATGACCTTTATTAATACAAGCCAACTCAACCATGTGAGCATAAGTGAATATGACATAAGTTCCTCTGCTTTGCCATCAGTGGGTTTGGCCTTCTAGACTCACAGAGCCTATGCAAGAGGCAGTAAAGCTATGCTCAACATATTTGAAATTTCATCTGTTATTTAAAAACTATTTTCATATGAAAGACGACACCAGATAAATATCATGACCATATGTTTTCCATCCACAAATACCTGAATCATATTTGCAACAGGAAGTATAAGATAAATATATATTTGATTCAGTGAGTATGGGTATAAGTAATCAGAAGTGCCCAGGCAAGTTGTGTAGCCCTCCATTAACAACTGATAGGTAATTGATAAAATCATCTAGGAAACCTGTATGATATATAAGAGAACGTCTCCTGTACGTCTATTAATCACAATGTTGATCACAGCGTGCCATTAATTGTGTTGTGTATATCTGTCTATTATTACATCAAGTCATTATGCTCAGCTGAGGTAATGCCATTATGCTGCCTGTCATAACACGCCTATATTGATATATCATCCCAGTTGGGCTCAAGTATCAGGAGAATATATGAAATAAAAGGCACAATAACACCACACTGCATGCAACATTCAAACTATCACAGGAGAATATATGAAATAATAGGCACAATAACACCACACTGCATGAAACATTCAAACTATCACAGGAGAATATATGAAATAAAAGGCACAATAACACCACGCTGTATGAAACATTCAAACTATCACAGGATATTTCCTGTGCATCACATATTTTCCAATATGGCATCCACATAGAAAACCAAGATTTTTGTTTGACATCCACTAGTAATGGGAATGGAGCAATATATTTATTTCACACAGACCCAATATCAGATTTATTCGTATTCTTTCATTAGCTACTCAAAAATGTATTTATGGGTTTGCAGAGTAGATAGGGCCCATAAAAGCTGCATGTTTACCATCACACCGCAGTATCCAGGAAGGTCCTGGACTGTCGCATGCTCTGGTCCGGTACAGCAGCATTGATTTTTTCCCTGATTTTACTGTTGTAATTTTATCTAATAAGTTGTGAAAAGGCCATACAACAAACAAAGCAAATTAAACTAGATGTTCCCAGTGAGGGCTTGATAAGAAAAAAGAACCTCAATTGTCTGTCATAAGAAAGCATGTACAGGGAAGGAAATATGTTTGTCCTCTAGATTCTTGTGCAGATTTCATTCAGTACATTTCATCATGTCCATCATTGACTCATTTTATATATTTTTTCATCATTATTATATCATCAGATCTTGTCATGATATTATATTTTTTGGACTGTATAGAAATCTGGCACCCGCAGAGACATTGTGCCAGTAATGGACCAGGACTGGCAGACACATGGTATTTGAAAAACACTGTTTATACAAGGTTTATGCAGAGGGATCCAAAATGTTTCTTACCTATATCAGGAAATCAGATTTCATTCAGAACTGCATTTTGCCTTTCAAGTAAAGATCTATGGTCATAATGACACAAACTGGTCCTGTTCTGTAACTGATGTCATGTCTTTAAATATATAAATGTTCAATTCCTTTCAGTTGTTAACTGAATAGTTATATTGTATTTGTAATGATTGTCTTGCATAACTTCAGGATACCAGCCAGATGGAGATGATATAGTTGAAATATCACCAGAGACGGACGAAGCTCCTGCGGCGCCCCCTCTTGAACAGGACACCACAGTGCAGGAGAACACAGTGCAGGACAGCGCACTGCAGGACACTGCAGTACAGGATACCACAGTGCAGAACGCCACAGTGCAGGAGACCACAGTGCAGGAGAACTCAGTGCAGGACAGTGCAGTGCAGGGTGGCACAATGGAGGAAAGTGCTTTGCAGGAGACAGTGCTACACAGGGAGGAGGCACAGTCAACAGAACAGCCTGGCAAAGGTAAATATCAACAATTCCTTTTTTGTACATTTATATTATTTTTCAGAAAATGCCTCATCTTAAGTTTTGAGATGTGTAGTCTGTTTATAACTCTGAGATTACCAAATGGTTCCAAAGGAGCCCTTGGTAAGGAGGTCATCAATAGGTTGTCATGCCAACTGTCACCATTCAGAGTGAGGGAGAAATGAAGAACGTTGATATCTTGAGAAGAAAAAAGACTTTCTGATAGAGGCAGAAATCAAGACTAGGCATCTAGTGCAGCCTCAGATTGCTTTTCACTTCATTATTATTGTGCTGTGACCAAATCTTTTGGTCTAATAGCATTTTGTTGTAATTGAATCCCACAATTTTTTTTTCATCAAGATAGCATGTTCAGATCCATTGGATTTACACTAATTAATCACACCAGTTGATTGACTGAAAATTAAATCAGATTGGATATTGAAGCTTGTGGATTATGGATGAGGAGATGAGATTTGCAATCTGTTGTGGAGATCGTTATATTCGTCCCTCTCTCATCTAATGAATAACAAATCATCACAATGGCAAGCATGTTTTTTTGTTTACTCTATCAAATTGTACCAATTTGTGGCAGTAGTTGTATAGTTCATTGACTTTATGTAGATTTTTCAAGCCATGAAATTATTTGTTCTGATAGAGTGATCTGAGGTGATGCAGTAAATGCCGACATTGAGCCCGGAGTGGGGCAGGGAGGTAGAGTGATCTGAGGTGATGCAGTAAATGCTGACATTGAGCCCCGAGTGGGGCAGGGAGGTAGAGTGATCTGTGGTGATGCAGTAAATGCCGACATTGAGCCCGGAGTGGGGCAGGGAGGTAGAGTGATCTGAGGTGATGCAGTAAATGCTGACATTGAGCCCAGAGTGGGGCAGGGAGGTAGAGTGATCTGAGGTGATGCAGTAAATGCTGACATTGAGCCCGGAGTGGGGCAGGGAGGTAGAGTGATCTGAGGTGATGCAGTAAATGCTGACATTGAGCCCGGAGTGGGGCAGTGAGGTAGAGTGATCTGAGGTGATGCAGTAAATGCTGATATTGAGCCTGGAGTGGGGCAGGGAGGTAGAGTGATCTGAGGTGATGCAGTAAATGCTGATATTGAGCCCGGAGTGGGGCAGTTAGGTAGAGTGATCTGAGGTGATGCAGTAAATGCTGACATTGAGCCCGGAGTGGGACAGGGAGGTAGAGTGATCTGAGGTGATGCAGTAAATGCTGACATTGAGCCCAGAGTGGGGCAGGGAGGTAGAGTGATCTGAGGTGATGCAGTAAATGCTGACATTGAGCCCGGAGTGGGGCAGGGAGGTAGAGTGATCTGAGGTGATGCAGTAAATGCTGACATTGAGCCCGGAGTGGGGCAGGGAGGTAGAGTGATCTGAGGTGATGCAGTAAATGCTGACATTGAGCCTGGAGTGGGGCAGGGAGGTAGAGTGATCTGAGGTGAGGCAGTAAATGCTGACATTGAGCCTGGAGTGGGGCAGGGAGGTAGAGTGATCTGAGGTGATGCAGTAAATGCTGACATTGAGCCCGGAGTGGGGCAGGGAGGTAGAGTGATCTGAGGTGATGCAGTAAATGCTGACATTGAGCCCGGAGTGGGACAGGGAGGTAGAGTGATCTGAGGTGATGCAGTAAATGCTGACATTGAGCCCGGAGTGGGGCAGGGAGGTAGAGTGATCTGAGGTGATGCAGTAAATGCTGACATTGAGCCCGGAGTGGGGCAGGGAGGTAGAGTGATCTGAGGTGATGCAGTAAATGCTGACATTGAGCCCGGAGTGGGGCAGGGAGGTAGAGTGATCTGAGGTGATGCAGTAAATGCTGACATTGAGCCCGGAGTGGGACAGGGAGGTAGAGTGATCTGAGGTGATGCAGTAAATGAGCCCGGAGTGGGGCAGGGAGGTAGAGTGATCTGAGGTGATGCAGTAAATGAGCCCGGAGTGGGGCAGGGAGGTAGAGTGATCTGAGGTGATGCAGTAAATGCTGACATTGAGCCCGGAGTGGGACAGGGAGGTAGAGTGATCTGAGGTGATGCAGTAAATGAGCCCGGAGTGGGGCAGGGAGGTAGAGTGATCTGAGGTGATGCAGTAAATGAGCCCGGAGTGGGGCAGGGAGGTAGAGTGATCTGAGGTGATGCAGTAAATGAGCCCGGAGTGGGGCAGGGAGGTAGATTGATCTGAGGTGATGCAGTAAATGCTGACATTGAGCCCGGAGTGGGGCAGGGAGGTAGAGTGATCTGAGGTGATGCAGTAAATGCTGACATTGAGCCCGGAGTGGGGCAGGGAGGTAGAGTGATCTGAGGTGATGCAGTAAATGCTGACATTGAGCCCGGAGTGGGACAGGGAGGTAGAGTGATCTGAGGTGATGCAGTAAATGAGCCCGGAGTGGGGCAGGGAGGTAGAGTGATCTGAGGTGATGCAGTAAATGAGCCCGGAGTGGGGCAGGGAGGTAGAGTGATCTGAGGTGATGCAGTAAATGCTGACATTGAGCCCGGAGTGGGACAGGGAGGTAGAGTGATCTGAGGTGATGCAGTAAATGCTGACATTGAGCCCGGAGTGGGGCAGGGAGGTAGAGTGATCTGAGGTGATGCAGTAAATGCTGACATTGAGCCCGGAGTGGGGCAGGGAGGTAGAGTGATCTGAGGTGATGCAGTAAATGCTGACATTGAGCCCGGAGTGGGACAGGGAGGTAGAGTGATCTGAGGTGATGCAGTAAATGAGCCCGGAGTGGGGCAGGGAGGTAGAGTGATCTGAGGTGATGCAGTAAATGAGCCCGGAGTGGGGCAGGGAGGTAGAGTGATCTGAGGTGATGCAGTAAATGCTGACATTGAGCCCGGAGTGGGACAGGGAGGTAGAGTGATCTGAGGTGATGCAGTAAATGCTGACATTGAGCCCGGAGTGGGGCAGGGAGGTAGAGTGATCTGAGGTGATGCAGTAAATGCTGACATTGAGCCCGGAGTGGGGCAGGGAGGTAGAGTGATCTGAGGTGATGCAGTAAATGAGCCCGGAGTGGGGCAGGGAGGTAGAGTGATCTGAGGTGATGCAGTAAATGCTGACATTGAGCCCGGAGTGGGGCAGTGAGGTAGAGTGATCTGAGGTGATGCAGTAAATGCTGACATTGAGCCCGGAGTGGGGCAGGGAGGTAGAGTGATCTGAGGTGAGGCAGTAAATGCTGACATTGAGCCCGGAGTGGGGCAGGGAGGTAGAGTGATCTGAGGTGATGCAGTAAATGCTGACATTGAGCCCGGAGTGGGGCAGGGAGGTAGAGTGATCTGAGGTGATGCAGTAAATGCTGACATTGAGCCCGGAGTGGGACAGGGAGGTAGAGTGATCTGAGGTGATGCAGTAAATGCTGACATTGAGCCTGGAGTGGGGCAGGGAGGTAGAGTGATCTGAGGTGATGCAGTAAATGCTGACATTGAGCCCGGAGTGGGGCAGTGAGGTAGAGTGATCTGAGGTGATGCAGTAAATGAGCCCGGAGTGGGGCAGTTAGGTAGAGTGATCTGAGGTGATGCAGTAAATGCTGACATTGAGCCCAGAGTGGGGCAGGGAGGTAGAGTGATCTGAGGTGATGCAGTAAATGCTGACATTGAGCCCGGAGTGGGGCAGGGAGGTAGAGTGATCTGAGGTGATGCAGTAAATGCTGACATTGAGCCCGGAGTGGGGCAGGGAGGTAGAGTGATCTGAGGTGATGCAGTAAATGCTGACATTGAGCCCGGAGTGGGACAGGGAGGTAGAGTGATCTGAGGTGATGCAGTAAATGAGCCCGGAGTGGGGCAGGGAGGTAGAGTGATCTGAGGTGATGCAGTAAATGAGCCCGGAGTGGGGCAGGGAGGTAGAGTGATCTGAGGTGATGCAGTAAATGAGCCCGGAGTGGGGCAGGGAGGTAGATTGATCTGAGGTGATGCAGTAAATGCTGACATTGAGCCCGGAGTGGGGCAGGGAGGTAGAGTGATCTGAGGTGATGCAGTAAATGCTGACATTGAGCCCGGAGTGGGGCAGGGAGGTAGAGTGATCTGAGGTGATGCAGTAAATGCTGACATTGAGCCCGGAGTGGGACAGGGAGGTAGAGTGATCTGAGGTGATGCAGTAAATGAGCCCGGAGTGGGGCAGGGAGGTAGAGTGATCTGAGGTGATGCAGTAAATGAGCCCGGAGTGGGGCAGGGAGGTAGAGTGATCTGAGGTGATGCAGTAAATGCTGACATTGAGCCCGGAGTGGGACAGGGAGGTAGAGTGATCTGAGGTGATGCAGTAAATGCTGACATTGAGCCCGGAGTGGGGCAGGGAGGTAGAGTGATCTGAGGTGATGCAGTAAATGCTGACATTGAGCCCGGAGTGGGGCAGGGAGGTAGAGTGATCTGAGGTGATGCAGTAAATGCTGACATTGAGCCCGGAGTGGGACAGGGAGGTAGAGTGATCTGAGGTGATGCAGTAAATGAGCCCGGAGTGGGGCAGGGAGGTAGAGTGATCTGAGGTGATGCAGTAAATAGGCCCGGAGTGGGGCAGGGAGGTAGAGTGATCTGAGGTGATGCAGTAAATGCTGACATTGAGCCCGGAGTGGGACAGGGAGGTAGAGTGATCTGAGGTGATGCAGTAAATGCTGACATTGAGCCCGGAGTGGGGCAGGGAGGTAGAGTGATCTGAGGTGATGCAGTAAATGCTGACATTGAGCCCGGAGTGGGGCAGGGAGGTAGAGTGATCTAAGGTGATGCAGTAAATGAGCCCGGAGTGGGGCAGGGAGGTAGAGTGATCTGAGGTGATGCAGTAAATGCTGACATTGAGCCCGGAGTGGGGCAGTGAGGTAGAGTGATCTGAGGTGATGCAGTAAATGCTGACATTGAGCCCGGAGTGGGGCAGGGAGGTAGAGTGATCTGAGGTGAGGCAGTAAATGCTGACATTGAGCCCGGAGTGGGGCAGGGAGGTAGAGTGATCTGAGGTGATGCAGTAAATGAGCCCGGAGTGGGGCAGGGAGGTAGAGTGATCTGAGGTGATGCAGTAAATGCTGACATTGAGCCCGGAGTGGGACAGGGAGGTAGAGTGATCTGAGGTGATGCAGTAAATGCTGACATTGAGCCTGGAGTGGGGCAGGGAGGTAGAGTGATCTGAGGTGATGCAGTAAATGCTGACATTGAGCCCGGAGTGGGGCAGTTAGGTAGAGTGATCTGAGGTGATGCAGTAAATGAGCCCGGAGTGGGGCAGGGAGGTAGAGTGATCTGAGGTGATGCAGTAAATGCTGACATTGAGCCCAGAGTGGGGCAGGGAGGTAGAGTGATCTGAGGTGATGCAGTAAATGCTGACATTGAGCCCGGAGTGGGGCAGGGAGGTAGAGTGATCTGAGGTGATGCAGTAAATGCTGACATTGAGCCCGGAGTGGGGCAGGGAGGTAGAGTGATCTGAGGTGATGCAGTAAATGCTGACATTGAGCCCGGAGTGGGACAGGGAGGTAGAGTGATCTGAGGTGATGCAGTAAATGCTGACATTGAGCCCGGAGTGGGGCAGGGAGGTAGAGTGATCTGAGGTGATGCAGTAAATGCTGACATTGAGCCCGGAGTGGGACAGGGAGGTAGAGTGATCTGAGGTGATGCAGTAAATGCTGACATTGAGCCCGGAGTGGGGCAGGGAGGTAGAGTGATCTGAGGTGATGCAGTAAATGCTGACATTGAACCCGGATTGGGGCAGGGAGGCCAGTCTTAATGGATCCAGGTGGAAATGTTCAGCTGGCCTAGGTCAATGGAGACATACTTTATCCAATAATCTGACCACCACTCTCCAAAGGAAGTGCCTAGTGTCAGCTTAGAGTGCTGTATAGGAGCATACTGCTGTGGAGTGTGCATGCTTTAAGCGGGAGATCCTACAAGTGGAGGCAGATTTTGAGGATCTATAGATACTGATGCCCTGACCCAGTGACTCTTTATGAAATATTAATCAGCCTAACTGGCATTATCCTACAGAAAAAATGCATGTGTTTTTTTTTTAACTTTCCAGCCAGCCTCTCGGGCCAAGATGGGTGATCTCATCATAAAGCATGCATCATTGGCATCAACTAGAAAGATTTCTTATCTACACATTAATGTAAATTTGTCATTAATGTATTAAAGTATTAAAATGATTTTTTATAATGAAGATGTTAAGATCATACATGCATATTTTATGAATATACATGTTTTCTAATATTTGTTAATATTTATAATTATAAATTTGGCAGCAAAATTAGGCTGCCATGCATACACAAGCTGATGATGTATATATATAGAATGTAAAGTGTGAAAGGATAAGGTCTGGCACTGACAATACATGTGCTACTACATCTTTGAATTTATTATTTTTTAATAGAAAGAAATAGCACATTACAAAAATGACTGTAAAAGGACACGAGGCAACCCACTATAAATTGTAAGTTTCTGACAGGCGATTCTGTAGTAATAATGTTTCAGTTCCAATGTTTTTGTGTGATGGCCTGTGAGGGGTGATATTGTAGCTGTGTCTCCTGGAATGTCACCATCCATGTTCCACATGTCTCTTATGAGATAAAAACTGATATAAATTAATCAGCTTTAAATCAAAGATGAATGCATTCATTGCAAGCTATAATGATATGTGAATCATTAGTAATCTATGCTGCTTTTTATCTTATCATATTTGCTACCAGTTGCATCATGGGAAGTTGTCATGCATCTGCTTAGGAAATAGTCTGAACTATGTACTCCCCACAATGCTCAGAATTATGTTTATCTCCAGGAGGTGAAAAAAAAAGCCCTCAATCTGTACCTCAGCTTTGCCGAGATCTATAAATCTGTTTGAGGTGTCATATGAAAAGGTGCTTTATGCCAGAAGCCTAAGGTTTGAGAGGGGGCTGGAGATGGGGTTGTTGACTGAACAAAACACCAGAATCGGTATTCTGCTGACTGGAGGGTGCATCTGCTCGCGGAAGGCTCTCTCTCAGGCGGATTGTATTGACGTATTAGTGGATAAAGGGATAGAAGTCTGTAGAAAAACTGGCTCCACCGATATTTAGACAGGCTGATATATGTGAATAGGTCTTATATACTGCGGGTTGTGTATTACATTGTAGGGGAGAGCGCAGCAGGAGGCAGTGGGTGGCCAGAGTCTTCTGCCCTACTTCCATAATCCTCATGTACACACTCCAATATTTATGCCCGCCAAATTATTCAACAGTTCTTTACAAATATTGCCGATCTTTGTTGGGCTTCAGCAGTAATAATGATGGCAAGGCAAACAGAAATATAGAGACCAATTATTGAAGTCCGCAACTTTGAAGCATAGATCTGAGATATATTAATTAGAAGTGCCAAATAAAGATGTAAATAGATCTGAGAATTGTCAAGGATAGATTAACCAGCTGAATATGGGACTGGCAGAAGTGGAAAACGTGGGTGTGTTAGGGTGCAGAACGCGGGTACGGGAGTCAGGTGGGGTTTGTTGAGGTAATTACTCAGGTACAGAATGTAGAACTGATGGAAAACGCCAGGTACATCTGGTGTAGATAGAGCTAGGTTAGCCAGAAACAACATGGCATGATAAATAGATTATCTGTCTGACATGGATAGGTGGAGCTTGGGGTGGCCGGGGTAGGTACTTCTTCTAGCTGACCATATGCCATCAACTTTATCATGTTCATAACACCCACACAGTTGTTATTTTGTCAAGATTAAAGGGGAAGGTAATGATGTTTTAGTAATAAGGAGAGAACAGAGGGTAACTGGGAGTGGACAGATGGTTACTAAGGAGTGGACAGAGGGTAACTGGGAGTGGACAGAGGATAACTGGGGGTGGACAGAGGGTAACTGGGAGTGGACAGATGGTTACTAAGGAGTGGACAGAGGGTAACTGGGAGTGAACAGAGGGTAACTGGGAGTGGACAGAGGGTAACTGGGAGTGACAGATGGTTACTAAGGAGTGGACAGAGGGTAACTGAGGAGAGGACAGAGGGTAACTGGGGAGAGGACAGAGGGTAACTGGGAGTGGACAGATGGTTACTAAGGAGTGGACAGAGGGTAACTGGGAGTGACAGATGGTTACTAAGGAGTGGACAGAGGGTAACTGGGAGTGGACAGATGGTTACTAAGGAGTGGACAGAGGGTAACTGAGGGGAGGACAGAGGGTAACTGGGAGTGGACAGATGATTACTAAGGAGAGGACAGAGGGTAACTGGGAGTGGACAGAGGATAAATAAGTAGCAAATAGAGGGTATGAGCAGATATAGGGTAACTGAGGAGGGAAGTGGAAAAGAGCACAGGAACTAATGCAAGGATATATATTTGCAAGCTTCATGTTTTTACAAGCTTCATGTTTTTAGTATTTTCAGTTCAGAGTCACTCTTACAGATGTTCCTCGTACCGGCTGATGTACACTTTACCAGAACTCACCCCAAACTCACCCAGAAGCGAAGCCTGAATACAAACAAAGCCTGAGTGGGCACACGATTATACCAGGCATTATGTACCTGCCAGTCCCACAACTGTTTGCACTGCCCGGATGCCTTGCCAAATTTCCTGAGCAGGTTTCTTGAGAAAGTGAGAGGATTATGAAGTGAGCTGTGTACATGGAGTAGAGAGCTGCTCCAGTTATGTTATGCTACAGGCACACAATATAATACCATCTACCAGAAAATAGATATTTTGACACACATTGCCAGGAGTTAGACAAAAAAATAAGCAATAGTTTTCGTAATAAAACAATATTATAATATATTATTATACAATATTATGTTTTTTATCACAGTGACATTGTGTAGGTTATTGGATACCAGATCAAGCATTTTTCGAACCCCGGCCGACACTTTCCCACATGAGCTGAGGCCCGTGCCTAAAGGGTTAACCCGTTGTCCTTGTAAATCTGTGACCGGGTGGGTTGTCATGTCAAGGACCTGCGACATGACAATTCAGTGAGGCAGCACTATATCTGCTACAAGTAGGTCTCATCACGAAATGACTGAAATAATGTTGAAAGTGATGTAAAACCACAAACAAACAAACAACCAAATCGAGCATTTTTCAGATCAGTGTGTGTTAACTAATCTCTACCTTCTAGGATAGGATGATAAAACATGGGTGGTTTCCACCATGTTCCTGTCCTGGAGATGCCGGGAGGAGGAAGTAGAGGAGGGTTTTATTGCTGCTGAAGAGGAAAGGGGAGATGAGAATAACCCCCGGATAGGCACCCACCAGTGTCAACACATTAATCACTCAGGCTCATTTGTCAGCACAGATAGTGGACCAGCAGAATGGGGCAAATGCCTGGCTATTTTCTACATGGCTGCCTATTATTGTGGGGTGTTATTGTGCTGAGTGCCCAGCTGTTGACATAGGTATGATGCGGGCTAATAGCTGCAATCCTTCCCTTTGAGATTCCTTGAGGTGCTTTTAGAGGACACTAAACCAGTAAAGTGCATGGACCCACAGAAACATATATGACAATCAAACAGGGAAATATTTCAAGAAAATCCCTTATTTCCAATATTTTGCCTCAAGAAAACAAAATGCATATATTTTATGGAGTATAATATTAGTCTCTCGGTTAATTTTTAAGGGTAAGTGACTATTATTGCTGAGATGAATGCAAGAGACTGACATCAACCCACTCTGTATTATTTCCTGGGCCTGCATCAATAGACATAACATATATGTGTCTGTGTGTGACAAGGAGACATCAGCTCTCAAGCCATGAGATGTGGCATAGCAGGAAATATCTGTTTACTATCCTACCTCCCTGTCTCACAGCCCCCAGCCTCCAGTGGTTGCTTGTGAATATTGGAGGCTTGCCATAAAATATATAGGGCACCAGATATTGATATACAATATTATGACCGACCTGAAAATCAATGTGATGTGGTAAAAACTTCACTCCTTTGTTTATCTCCTTAATTTTACAACATACCAACATGGATTTCATGGATTTTTGCATGTCACTGTCCCCGAAGACAAGATGGCTGCATAAATATCAGGCTTGGTTTGGCACAAGACTGGCACCTATGTTAGTTGACATACAGTATTGTTCTTATTGTGGTGACCATGACAACCATCAGGTCTGGTTCCCTATCTCGGAATGTCTCCAGAAACCTTATCTTGATCACTACCATACAAAACAATACAATATAAAGTAAAGGTTGAAGGACAATGCTGAAGGATGACATTTTTATGGAAATGTCCAATTTGGTTATCGCATGAAAAATTAAGAGAGATTGCCACGAGAGGAAGAAGGTAAATCAGAAGATCGTTTTTGCCAAGGGATGTTAAGAGTACAGAGCCAAGAAGTAAATGGATAATAAAGTAGAAGAGGAAAACAAAAATAGAAAAAATGTGTGGCGAATGGAAAAAGAAAAGAGCCATGGAGAAAGGGAAAGGTAAAATAGGGGGATGAAAAATGTAGTATTAGAATAGGAGAAAGGGAAAGGTAAAATAGGGGGATGAAAAATGTAGGAGGATTAAAGTGGGAGAGAAAAAAAAGGTAAAATAGGGGGATGAAAAATGTAGGAGGATTAAAGTGGGGAGAGAAAAAAAGGTAAAATAGGGGGCTGAAAAATGTAGGAGGATTAAAGTGGGAGAGAAAAAAAAGGTAAAATAGGGGGATGAAAAATGTAGGAGTATTAGAACAGGAGAAAGGAAAAGATGAAATAGGCTGAGGGAAGGTTGAAGAGGATAAGGGAGGACACTCAGTCAAAAAGGAGAGAAGAAGAAAAAGGAGAGAAAAGTGTGAAAGACAGGCTGATGATCAGAGTGTTTCTATGATCTTTCTGTTTGCTGTCTCTGCCATAAGAGTTTCTCACCCATCTTCATCTAAGTGGCTTCTTGTACAGGTCTGCTGTTGCATGTTCTGTGAGGTATTCCTGAGTGATATATCATGTCTGGGGAGGGAAGGTGGGGTGGGGGGGGGATGGTTGACTGCAAATAATCAATACCAAACCACCAGTCTCCACTGACCATTGATCTCCAATGTTAAAAGTCCTTGTGTAGTCATATTGATGCCAAACTCAAAACCAAGTAATTTTTTTTATATAAATTTGTGTTGTTTCTTATGAACAGACATTAAATAAATTTTGATTCCAAAACATTCCTATTGCATTTTACAATGATAATATCAAACCCAAGACCCATATGAGATGAGATGCCAGATGGCTGCTGACCCTTAGGCCTGATCTACCATAGTCAGCACCAACAAGCAACCCTGTGCTTCCTGGCTTTCATATCAGCCCTGCAGGGGGCGTGACAGTTAGGGCCTGTTGCTAATGGTAACAGTTGCAAGATTAGTGTTGCCGTGGGTAACCTCCATTAGTGCAGTTTTTGATGTCCCAGGTGTTAGAGAGCAATACAAGGGAGGTATTGACAGCACTATATTGTATTAGCAGCAGGTTATAATGCCAGAAGCCCCAGCTATACAGGTACAAGGGTTTTTTTTTGAGGAATGGCTCCTAGAAGAAATGAGAGGGGAGGGTTTGTGTTTGATGCAGGAGTATTATAATTCTCAGACTATGTGAGGTGGTTATGTGTGTGGTGGTCACGCAGCCTGTTGCAGTGTTGAGTCATCAAGCTCGCCTGCTATTACTACTACTACACGCCTGCCCCGGCAGAATGTCTGAGGCTCTGTCGTCACTGCAGGAGAGGAGATTTACACACCACAGAACCTGCATCCATAGACACACCCATACATGATGGATGGGGTAAAAATCGGTGCAGGAATTTGTGACAGTCGGCAGCCGATAGGGTGAATCACACTCAAGATGAGTCCTCGCCCCAGCACCTCCACAAGTGTCAAAACCCCCACTCACCTCCCAGGGGCACCATCCACAACAGCCTGAAGCACAAATAAGATGCAGGGATTGTAATGCCCTGTCATTAAGGACGGACTAGGTGATAAAGGGAGAGCACCCAGCAACTGGTGAAACTGAAATAAGATACGATATACTGGTATGGTATGCGTCACCATAAACATCATCAACTTTTGTGCTTATTGTTATTCATAGTCAGAGTAACAGATCCCTTGTTATCAATAAACATGATCAGAATAAATTGAGCTTTAAATTTTTGATGAGTCCATATTTTCATGTCTGTGTTTTTGAGACTAGTGGCGGGGGTGACTGGCAGATGCCCAATATTTCTCAGTTCTCCATAGATGTTCATGATACTTGTAAGCAATATGAATATGTGTGAAATAACCTGCAAACATATTTCCTCAGCCTGTCAGAGCAGGGAACCTGGGACATAGTAACTGGCCATGCCCTGTCAGCTTGTGAGGAGCAACTCGTGTAATAGATGGTGGTGATACATGCACATTTCTACTAGCAGGAGAGTAATGAGTACCCCTGAACACTCCAAACAGTGGCAGGCACCATCGTATAATGAAGCTTTATGACTACAGTAGATTACCATGTACTTCTTTACATTAAGATGAATATTATGTATGAGATATTCATGGCATAGATTCATGTTAAATAATGATCTACATTTGGGCAAATCTTTTATTTATGTTTTTGTTCTCTACACAGGTTATTGTAAAAAAAACATAGAAATGGTAATGTAAATTTTAAATGATATGAAAGGCCGGAGTTACTTGTTGCTCTAAATGGTCAAAGTTTTGTGTCACCCAAAAAGGGCAAGTAAGATATTGCAAATAAATAGCACCAATAAAACTATTTGATGGAAATAGAGTGTGTAATAGGGGCTGTTGTTGTGATGAGACATTAGATCGCAGTCCAGTATTCTCTTTGAGTATTCTGTCATCGTCGTGCTAGTATTGCATGTATGAGGCTTGTGACCCGTAAGAGACGACCATAGTCATGTAATCCACCAATTAAACAGAATCCCAGGCTGCTGATGCTGCACATTATACTAAATAGGTGGATGAACCCAGAATGAGGCAAGCACCCTGACGTGTAGCCTGCCTAGTACCCAGCATCCCACCCTGACGTGTAGCCTGCCTAGTACCCAGCATCCCACCCTGACGTGTAGCCTGCCTAGTACCCAGCAGCCCACCCTGACGTGTAGCCTGCCTAGTACCCAGCATCCCACCCTGACGTGTAGCCTGCCTAGTACCCAGCATCCCACCCTGACGTGTAGCCTGCCTAGCACCCAGCATCCCACCCTGACGTGTAGCCTGCCTAGTGCCCAGCATCCCACCCTGACGTGTAGCCTGCCTAGCACCCAGCATCCCACCCTGACGTGTAGCCTGCCTAGCACCCAGCATCCCACCCTGACGTGTAGCCTGCCTAGTACCCAGCATCCCACCCTGACGTGTAGCCTGCGTAGTACCCAGCATCCCACCCTGATGTGTAGCCTGCCTAGTACCCAGCATCCCAGCCTGATGTGTAGCCTGCCTAGTACCCAGCATCCCAGCCTGATGTGTAGCCTGCCTAGTACCCAGCATCCCACGCTGACGTGTAGCCTGCCTAGTACCCAGCATCCCACCTTGACGTGTAGCCTGCGTAGCATCCAGCATCCCAGGCTGACGTGTAGCCTGCGTAGCATCCAGCATCCCAGGCTGCTGACACTGCAGAAGATGTGGACAAACCCAGAATGAGGGCCAGCGTCACACCCTTCTCCGGGACACTGAATCACAACTATCAAATATCCTTACAAAGCCATATCCTGCTACCACCAGGATGTGCCAGTCACAATGCATCATATTGTATTGTTAGGAGATTTTTTTGTGAAAGTTTTACTGCTGTCACAGCTGGTCTCAGCAGATTGCACCATCCATTCTGTATTTTTTATTCTGACCAAGGGACCAGCGCTGGTTATGATTGATGACTTCCTGAATCATAGAGACAAGCCAGGAATACCATAACATAAGGTTTGTCATATCTCAAAATATCTCAAGAAATATGCAGGTGAAACATTGCAAGAGGAATATATGTTTGGTTTACTTTGTGAGGTATAACATTCTGTGTAATGAGAGCAAAGCAGCCTGTCCCCTGGGCTCACTTATTGATCTCTAAATCCCTGAGAAATGAGCCTGATGTAAGACGCTATGCAGGGCAGGAATGTGATGAGATAGCAGATTAGTGGGAGACCGGATTAGTGAGATAATCCCCCAATAAGAGGGCGAGGGTCATGTAACATTTGGGCTCAGTCCAGGTCATAGTATATGTGTTGTATCTTATGTGTGATTCAGTTGACTCACATCCTTAATTAAAACAAGCAAATTACTGCTTGAGATCTGTATGCTGATGCTGATGCTAATGATGGTAGAGAGAGGGTTAATTGGTGATTTGATGAGAGGAGAGTCTGAGGGTACATGAGGGTAAATATGAGGGTAAATAGAATGCCAGGAACAGCAGAAACAGTTAACATCGAAGGCCTTTAAACTCAAATATGGATTGCCTGTTTTGCTAGGGTTGTCTGTGTTGGTCACATTGGATTTTACTTACCTGCCGAGTGACCTGCCAAGTTTTCTTGCCAGACCTTGAGATAGTCCCAGAGACTGGCAGAGAGTGAAGATTAATCAGTGTTCTGGAAGGAATAAAGATGATATCAGATGATGGCAGCATGAGCAAGGATTCTTTCTCATTTGGACGAAGCAGTATTTTCTGATGTCTGTCGTGGTCATTGACATTAAGCAGTGGATGTGTGGAATATGGGGAATGATAGCAGGATATAATCCCGCCGCGAGGCGAAGTCAAGGATAACGAGGTCTTACTGAAGGTGGCCACAACCGTCACCAAATTAAAGACAAGATTGTGGCTCATGAAAACCATTTACAATTACCCACAAAGATTTAGACAAATTTCCGGGGACAGTTTCATTGCTTTTCCCCAGTCAACCATTTTATATGATAATCAAGCTGACCTTTTTGTGTGACAATCAACTTGACTAATTTGTGTGGTGTTTGTTAGTTTTTTTTTTTAATTTAAAATTTATATTTACATGCCACTGATGTACTCCACGGAAGCAATATTCTCGCCACAACATCATCATTATAATAAGAGCATGGATAAGGATTTATAAAAGTATTTGCTTCAAATAAGAGAATATTTACAATAAATTTAATACATCTTTACAGGATAGTCACAGGAGTGTATTCATCAGGCCATCAAGAGGGATAATGGAAGCTAATATTTAACAAGTTTAGCCTTATATTGCTATGCGTGCTGAATGCGAGTTTTCCCAGTGTGTATCAGATAATTACAGTGATGTTCATCCCAGCTCAGGAGGATAAGAGCTGACCGGCACATGACCAGTGACTGACCTCTGTTAGGAGTATTGACCGCAGTGTCCACCATCTGTGGTCAGTGCTCTGTGCCCATCACTCCCTCAACACTCACCAAATATTGTTTGTATTGATCCACATGTACACTTAAACAGAGCCTCTGGTAAAGAGGTGATGCCAAGAAGTTTGCTCATAAAAGAGAAAAAAATTATGGCTGAGTTGTAATGGTAATGAGCTGGTGATAATAAAAGACAGGAGGAAATCTTTGGTGTTAGATAAGGAGATGGGTTGCGGCAATGTTTGGTTGGAGCAGTGGACAGTGGTCGGTCTGGGTGGGACAGTGGTCGGCCTGGGTGAGAGAGTGGTCGGTCTTGGTGGGACAGTGGTCGGTCTGGGTGGGACAGTGGTCGGTCGGGGTGGGACAGTGGTCGGTCTGGGTGGGACAGTGGTCGGTCTGGGTGAGAGAGTGGTCGGTCTTGGTGGGACAGTGGTCGGTCTGGGTGGGACAGTGGTCGGTCTGGGTGGGACGGTGGTCGGCCTGGGTGGGACAGTGGTCAGGTCGGTCTGGGTGGGACAGTGGTTGGTCTGGGTGGGACAGTGGTCGGTCTGGGTGGGACAGTGGTCGGTCTAGGTGATATAGTGGTCGGTCTGAGTGGGACAGTGGTCGGTCTGGGTAGGACAGTGGCCGGTCTGGGTGGGAGAGTGGTCGGCCTGGGTGGGACAGTGGTCGGTCTGGGTAGGACAGTGGCCAGTCTGGGTGGGACAATGGTCGGTCTGGGTGGGATGGTGGTCGGCCTGGGTGGGACAGTGGTCAGGTCGGTCTGGGTGGGACAGTGGTCAGGTCGGTCGGGGTGGGACAGTGGTCGATCTGGGTGGGACAGTGGTCGGTCTGGGTGGGACAGTGGTCGGTCTGGGTGGGACAGTGGTCGGTCAGGGTGGGATAGTGGACGGTCTTGGTGGGACAGTGGTCGGCTTTGGTGAGACAGTGGTCGGTCTTGGTGAGACAGTGGTCAGTCTTGGTGGGACAGTGGTCGGTCTGGGTGGGACAGTGGTCGGTCTGGGTGAGCGAGTGGCCGGTCTGGGTGAGCGAGTGGCCGGTCTGGGTGGGACAGTGGTCGGTCTGGGTGGGACAGTGGTCGGTCTGGGTGGGACAGTGGTCGGTCTGGGTGGGACAGTGGTCGGTCTGGGTGGGACAGTGGTCGGTCTGGGTGAGCGAGTGGCCGGTCTGGGTGAGCGAGTGGCCGGTCTGGGTGGGACAGTGGTCGGTCTGGGTGGGACAGTGGTCGGTCTGGGTGGGACAGTGGTCGGTCTGGGTGGGACAGTGGTCGGTCTGGGTGGGACAGTGGTCGGTCTGGGCTGGAGGTGATCTTCCTGAGACTGTTGATAGCAGGAGAACCAGGACATTACCTGATGACGAGATATCAGCGAGGATGAATGCAAAGAAGCTATCAGCAAATGGCACAAGGGTACAGAATCGAGGGATCCGATCACATGGTGCATGAGTTATGGCGCCACTGCCTGCCATCTTGCTCCCTATAGACACAGTCTTCTAAGCCCCGAGAATATGGGGATTAGATTTGTGTGGAGAAAAACAGACAGAACGACCTCCAAATGGGAAGGGTGTGGGGCTTTGTGCTGGCCTTTGTGGAGTTTGTTAACAGCTGGGATTAATGTAAGAAATGGAATGTGAATCACAGGATGATGTGAAATAATTGAGAACTATATCATTGGATCTCTCTCTTAATATGCAAATTCGGGGAAAGACGAGCCTGGCTCACAGAAAGAGAGTCTCAGTGATATTTTTATATTGCCAAATATGAATTCTACAATATATCCATTCTTGATAATTACCTCTCTCTCATTTTAGTCCTTTTCAAAATTAAAGTAAACATTCTCCCAATCAAGAAATCAAGAAACAGTAATGTTGACCTGTAAGTGATCGAAAGGGCCAAAGTTGCACCAGCATCTACATAGATATCAAGATTTGATAGGATATTGGATGGAGATGATAGTCCCTATAAGGAGTTCTCAGGGGTGCCATTTTCCACCTCCTACATACATTACAATGTGAAACCAGTATATACAGGTTCAGACTCATATTTATGATTGCTCAAAACCCTAAACTCCATGTCAGGAAAATATTATTAGAAAAGGGAATCCCTGGTATTAATAACAGTTTTTATCAATAAAAACATGTGAGAAAAGTGAAATATTTTACATTTAGGACCGTTGCTTTAAATGGTCAATTGTTTTCTTTGTGAGAGATGAGATGGTTTCCTGCAGACCAGTTGTGTGTTAACAGGACTTGACATTAGCACTGGCCTGGTGGCCCTGGGTTTTTTTTAGCCCAAGGGCTTCTATGGGCCAGTGGATTTAAAATTTAGTGGCCTGGATTAAATAAAAATTTCTTATTTTTCACGGTTTTATATGGAGAAGAGAACTTGTGAACAAAATCGCCAGTGGATTTCAGGGCAGTCTGTTTTTCAGGCCAATGTTCATTATCCTTAATTTAAATGTTAGACTCTTTGTCAGGGTTTCTTTGGTGTTTGAGGCTGGCATGGCTGTTAATTCACCTATATTGATCTCATAGTAATGTATTGTGCTGGTTGTAACCCAAAATTAAACAAAATTACAGATAGATTAGTGGGATTAAATTGGATTATCTTGCTATTGCAGGCCATAGGGACACCAGCTTCTGGAAAATTAGGTCACCTTCTGAAGGAAGTGGGCAATTCCATTAACTAATATTATTTGGTATTTTAATAATTCACTTCAGAATTAATACTGTTTTATACGTATTCTGACAATTCTTATGTTTATCCCACAGCCAGATTGTTTGGTAGTTTGTCATGGATGAGAATCAGGTCTGTGTTGGGATAATGAACAGGACTGGTCATGTGCTGCTGGAGGAGGATGCAAGATTACCTGAGACAGCTGTTTATATTGGTTCACTTGCCATTCTTCAAATGAGTAGGGCATTGGGTCCTGATGGCAAGCTTCTTTCCTCGACCAGTATTTATCTAATTTTTGTCAAGAAAGATTGAAATGGTATCAAAGAAATATCAAGTAAAGAAGTATAATATTTGAAAACTAGAGATGAGTGCTAAGACTGATTATTTCTATTGTATTTAATAAGGAAATATGTGGAATCTGCAGAAAAAATTGTCTGAAAATTGTATTTTTCTAGTTTTTCATACACATTAGCATTCATGTCAGAGGATAAAGTTTTTGTAGGTTTTTATTCCCATCTCATACTGCAAATATAGGAAGTAAGAAAGCTGTAGAAATGGCTGTACTTTGAATTTTAGCAGTAAAGACAGTTGAAAGGATAATGAAATCATTATAGAGCCTCAGCAACTCGGATGGGAAGACTTTGGCATTTGCTGAGAGGATCTCTTGCTGTGAATGATAGCATGGCCGCTGAAGAATGTCGTGATGAACAAAACTGATTTAGCTGACAAAAATATCCCCAGGCTTCCCTGCAGAGCAGTGGCATTTTGTGCAAAGTAACATAATATTTATGCTGAGGATCAATGGAGTTGCATAATGTCATATTTGTTTCAAGTTAAGATAAATCTCTGCAAAGAAAGCAATGGAAATTGTGATCAATTAAATCAAGACCAAGTAAAGATGTATGTAAAGAGTTTTTTAAGAAGGCAAATTTAAATCACAATATTTCTGAACAGGAGTTATTTTTTTCTTGGTGATTGAGATGGTGTTTCAGGGGAAATTGTTAAGTCAATAAGAAGGCATAGCCTTTTGCATTGGCCATCTGTTGGCTGTGTTTTGTAATAGAGATAGTCCAGGGAAGGCACTTAGGGGGCATCTCTGGGGGAGAATTCTTCACTCTCTCTGCTTGTGTTTGCCTTTGACCACGCCCGACAGATGCTACTTAGCCGTGACTTGGAGGGGATGTTAGGATGTTAGGTTGGCTTCATGGAGGCTGACATCCTGCTTGGCATATTCTCCTGGGACTCGAACCCAGGTATCTCTGTCTCTACCACATGTCTGCTCCCAGACTTGGAGATGCTCATATATGTGGATATATACATTTTTGGACAGTCACTTATAATGGCACATGATGTGGGAATGTTAACTCTCTCAGCATTACATGACATTCAGAGAAGATTTTGTGGAGTGTGCCCTAGAATGGAGAATGGGTGTCGTAGAGGGTGGGTGTTGTAGAGGGTGGGTTTCGTAGAGGGTGGGTGTCATGGAAGGTGTTTTGGTAATGGCAAAATGATCTAGAACTACCTGTGTAGTTGTCAGGTGTACCCTGCCTCAGCAGCGCCACCTGGGAGTCACAACTCACCCCATCCTATGGGTATAACCCTGCATGACTTAAATCTCCATATATCGGTGTCGCTAAAGAATAGTTATAATGCAGCTATGCAGAGGTAGTTTGGACATTTAGGAGGTTGACTTGTGGGAACTAAATCCCTATCTAGTATGTGTAAAAAGATAGAAATACAAGGGACCACATAAAAATGCCGAATGAATGACAAATCATGCGGCTTTCTGCTCGGATTAACTGATTGGGTCTCTCTTATCACACAGTTATATACATTTTTTATACATTGTGCCTCTTGCTTATCATGCTGAGGGAGGCTAATATGATGAGCCGGTGAGCAGTCTGTGTGCAGCCATCTGTGTGCAGCCATACTGTGTGCAGCCATACTGTATGAAGCCATACTGTATGCAGCCATCTGTATGCAGCCATCTGTATGCAGCCATACTGTATGAAGCCATCTGTATGCAGCCATACTGTATGCAGCCATACTGTATGCAACCATCTGTGTGCAGCCATCTGTATGCAGCCATCTGTATGCAGCCATCTGTATGCAGCCATACTGTGTGCAGCCATCTGTGTGCAGCCATCTGTGTGCAGCCATCTGTGTGCAGCCATTTGTATGCAGCCATTTGTATGCAGCTCATTGAAGCCAATGATATTCAATGTGACAAGCACGAGTGGCCACCTGCTCTGCCTGAACCCTGTACCCAAAATACATACCGGTACATAAAAACATGGAGCCTGTATCATAGTAGGGTCACTGTCCTGAAATATGGAGTCTGTATTTTAGATTCACTGGCTTGAAATATATACACAATGTTGAGAGCCATTAGCCTGTGTTATTAAGGTTATATTAAAGATTCACAAGCGCAGAAATGTGGTAGGTTTTTGTGGGAGGTTTCCATTCACATCTCATGCTGCTAGTACAGGAAGGATGAAAGCTGCAGAAATTGCAATACTTTGGAAATTTGCAATGGCCTAAAATGTGGACACTTTGTCACTGGCCTGAAATATGGAGTCTGCATTATCAAGTGACTGAGATAAAATTTTGAATCGGTACAGGAGAATCTTGAACTGTTGACTTAGTCATATGAAATTATAGCACATTTACATGTATGTAGACTGGCATTTGTATCGTGTAGATTTGGTTGGAAGTCTGGGACAAGAGAACTACTTAGCACTCAAAGTGAGTGTTAGGTAGTACAACATATAACCACTGCCAGTGGTGTACATGGTATATTGTAGTGTCCTGGGTTGTGTTTGAGCTGTACACAAGTGGCACAGCCAGTTGTGTGCTCAATTTGTGGCAATTGGTGAAGATAAATGTGAGTCTGTGGTGGTGATATTGGTCTGTGCTGAGAGGCAGGCTTCAGGGTTGGCAGCCACACAAGATATACCGCTGCTCCGTATATACAACCCAGTGATGGTACCAGGAACACTAGCACTCACAGATAGCCAACCTTCAATATTAACATCCTCTCTTTCCATGTTATAATTCTTATATTTCTTACTACAAATAAGGAGAGAGAAAATATTTGATTGGTTGGTTCTGAAACTTAGGTAAATGCATTAGGTATGGTGTTACTGTATATCTTGGGAAAAATTAAATAATATTTATAGGTCAAATTGTCCTTGATCACACAGCCATGCCCAGTGTTGGTATTTTGTCAGAAGTAAAAACAAATTTGTTGTGGCCCCAATTTTGTGGACTGAAAAATGTCTGCAAGTGGGCATTGTAGGGGGCACCACTGAATGGCCTCCATATTTATAAAAGAGGGCAGCACTTGCTGTGTGTTGTGTGCAGATAATCTCATTAGGACTCAGACCACTATTACAATATACCATTAAAAATCATGTAAATGTGTCACCTGCAAAAATAAAAAAAAATATCTATATGTATATAAGTGGTGCTTTAACAGACACTGGCAAAAACTTTCTATGGTCAACCTCACTTCTCACTTTGCAAGCAAAGTGCTTTACATTTTTTAGAACTTGAAAATGGAGAGTAATGTATGTGGTGAAATCTAAATGCTGAAAGTATTTATGATGAAAAAAACTTGATAGGTGTTTACATGTTTTGTCTTTAGTAGATACCGAGGTAAAAGAGACACAGGTATCAGCACAACCAGATACGGGCAAAACTAGAGACACAGGCAAGAACAGAGACTTAGCAGAGACCAGAGATGAGACAGAGGTCAGAGATGAAGCTGAGACCAGAGACATGGCTGAAACCAGAGATGCGGTTGAAACCAGAGATATGGTTGAGACCATCCCAGCTGAGTCTCGCAGGTAAGAAGATGAGAGATCTATGCTAGCTCTATGCTAGCTCTATGCAAGCTTTATGCCTATCAGTTGCCGTTCATGTCAATGATTCACTGTGATTTTGCAATGGCCTAGAACATATTGAATTTACATACTAAAGTATTCTCATGTCTTTCAAGATAATTGGTGTTGAACATCAACTACAGAACAGTTCTTTGCTTAGTTTTCTTAAAATGTCAAAATTGTAGTCTTTACACCCAGATTTTGCTCGTGTATATGATCTGATTAAAACAAATTCAAGACATTATATTTATATTTGTTTTCAAGAATTCGCTTAAGAAATATATAGCTTATAATGTGAGTTGTATATGTGTTTCAGTGAGCCTCAGGTGGGAGAGACAGTAATGGTAAACCACATACAGAGCCTGGATGAAGATCTCAGTAGTGACACAAGCAGCCACCAGAGGGCAGATGATTCACTGGGGGAAAGCAGTAATGAAGATATCACTGTCTGTGAATTCAGGGTGAGACATCTCAAGATCAAATAGACATCTTGATAAATTTAATAATGCTTCTATAAAAGGACACGATAATTGTACATATTTTTTTCTGGTTGGCAAAACAGATTCCCAAACGGATTCCAAAGATTGAAAATATACCTTTTGATAGAAATTCCTATTCTCAATTCATTATTTGTTTTTTTTAGCTCATAGTTGCATTAAGCTGATATCTGCGTTGATAATAGTTAACAAACCATTTAACTTGATCTCCATTTTTGTGGTTATTAAAGGAGAAATCCTCAAGCACAGAAGTAGATACTGAAAGCCCAAAAGAGGAAACGAAGAGGACAGAGATGGAAAAGGAGCAGACTGATGAGCCGCACTCACCCCAAGAGGAACAGGCTCCTCCTCTGCTCCACGAAGAGAGCGTCGCGGAAGAGGAGGTGGAAGAGGAGAGAGTGGAGCCAGTAGAGTCCATGCAGGTACTGGCAGAACCGGTACCAGTCCTGGAGATGAAGGAGATTGATGTCCGGCCACAGGAAGACTTTGTTGCTGTCCAGGAGCAAAAGGAACATGCTCCCTCGGCGGAGAAGTTTGATATCATCCAGAAAGAAAAGCAGGATGAAATGTCCTCCTCGACAAGGAAGGATGCCGGAAATGAAAAGGAAGAGAAACTGATCGAGGAAGAAATTAAAGAAAAGACAAATGAAAATGTTGAAACTGACAAAGAAGAACCGATAAAAGTAGATCCGAATATCCAAGAAGAAAAAGTGAATGAAATAATGCAAAAAAGGGAAGAGGAGGGTGAAATGTCCTCTTCCACAATGAAGGATGCTGGATCAGAGAAGTGCAAGTCAGCAGAGGAGTTTAAGGAATCAGAAGTGGGCGTGCACACTATAGAGGTACACGGGGAGATGAGTGATGAGATGAGGAAGTTAGGAGAGTGCTCCATGGTGGAGAACTATATCGTCCCAGTGGAGAGGCTTCCCACGGTGGAGACGGAGGAGAAGGATCTACCTGGAGACCACGGGGTGGAGAGGAAGGTCGAGATGATGACGATGGTAGAAGTCGCTGTCGTGGATGAGGCAATGACAGACTCGGACATGTCAGAATCAACGGTCAAAGACCTCGGATTTGGAGAAATAGGACTCAAAGATATAGAAGAAGAACCAGAAACACCAACTCATGTAGAAGAGTTGGAAAAAGATGAGAAGAAGGAGGAAGAAACAGAAGTTGATCAGCTAGAAAAGGAGAAAGATAAGAAGGTGAAAGAGAAAACAGTCCAGAAGGATGTCAAAGGGCTTAAATCTAAAGGTGTGAATAACAAATCCAACACAGAAAAAGTTGACAAAACACCCCTGAAAGGTAAACAAATAAAAGCAAAGACAGTTGGAAAGAAAGATTCCCCTGATAAAATAGATACAAAGAAACCAAACACAAAAGTAACCTCCAAAGTCGGAAGTTTGATTAATAAACCTAATACTGCAAAAGGTAAGGACCTTGATAATACTAAACTGAGCAAAAATGCAGCAAATAAGAAAAAATCAGATTTGGGCATTAATGCTAAAAACACTACAATAACTGTTGGGGTGGTGACAGCCAGACAGCGGCGAGCATCTGCCCCCGCCCCCAAAATTGATCTCAACGCCAGCGCCCGAAGCGTCGGAGCTCGATCTGTGATATCCGATATAAGTGAAGATACATCCAAGACAACCAAGTCTCTAAAGAGGGAAAAGCCCAAAAGTAAATGGGACAACATTATGAACAAAATAGAGACAAGTAAAAAAGATCCCAAGCCTAAGCCAGATGTGAAGAGTAAGATCGGGGAGCAGAGACGAGCGAGCCTGAACCCCTCAGCTCTGCCGTCACAGCAAAATAGAACACCCATTTCTACCCGCAAGACCAGCGTGGTCGACACCAACAAGAAATCAACATTACGACCAGCAAGTGCAGCTAAATCTATGCGACCAGGTACAGCACCATCACCAGAGGCCAGTAGACCGGGCAGCAGAGTCAGTTCTGCATCAGACGTCAGTGCTCGCAGTACCAGACCCACCTCAGGTAAGAGATATATTTACTTTATTTGTTTTTAAACATTTTATTTCTTTTAAAAAGAAGTAAATGAAGGCAGCTCTCTCTATTTTGGAATAGGCCAGAAATATGAATATATTCTCATTTTTTCAGCAAAACCACAAAATCGCACGACAGGTGCTTTAAGGAAGGAGCGATCACCGAGTGCCGGATCTGAATCTGCTGTGAGTTAACCAGATCACATACATGTGACATGTTGCAGATATTTTCTCACTGGCTGCAGATTTTATCAATTCTTAAAAGCAACTTGTGAAAAAAATACCTCTTTATGAAATATTGCATCTATATTAACATTTCATGTTCAACTTTGCCTTCATTCTGGTCTGTGGTTGATGGTTTCTGGACACTATCGTCCCAAGCTAAATGACCATTTTATTGTATTAATGCCCACACCTTTTTTAATAACGGTCTCAAAATTAATAGATGCTCAAAATGCTCAAATCAGAGATATTTTGAAATTTCATATCTAACTTTAAAAAAGTTTTATTCTTCTTCTAACAATCAAGTTAACATTGTCAATTTCTTGATAATTTTGTTTGGCAAATGTGCATGCAGTGAATTTTGCCAGTAGTTGTACCCCAAGCATAACGTCAGCATCCCAAAGGGGGCACCACTGAGCCACATACAGCAAGTCTGCCACCTTGTGGCAACTTCAATGGAACTCCTCCAAAATTTTTTTTTTTTTATCAAGACATTTTGTGGAACAATGACTAAAGCCTGAAAGAATAGAATTTAAAACTGCATGCATATTGTATTTGGAAATGCTTGTACTACCATCGTACTAATATCAATACATTGATCATGTGTTAGTTACTCGGAACTCTTCTGTCTTACTATTTGTGACTTTTGTTTCTACTATTTGCTGTTATTTAACACATTCTGTTTGGATTAACCTAAGGATGTTTATTTATATATAATATATTTACATGTACAATAGTTTATGTTTAACTCTATTAAGTCTTAGTTAACATTCAGTTTTAAAATGTTTGTGTTGTGTTCTTCAAAACCAAGAAATACTTTTATCATGTTTTTGTTGATTTTGATGATCACGTAGATGACTTATATTTTACATAGACAATAAGCCTAGATGCAGACCATGTTGTTATGAAGTAATTCTTCAGTACTTTGATTAGATGAGTTAAACTTTGGTGAATCATAATATGACTGGCGTTCTGAATGATTTAGGAAGTAATGTATTTATATATTGAATATGTTGGTAATAGTGAATAATATAAGATCTATGTTAACTAGCAGTGTATGTGTTGTGCAGTAGATAAGGCAGTGAGATTACGTCTCTGCAAACATATAGAATAGATTTATTTGAAAAAGCTTAATTTATTTCTACAAAGATTATTTTTGTTGTTCTCAAAAGATTAATAATTTAGTTCTGGAAATATTTAAAAAAAAATTCAAATAGGACCATTATTTTTTAAATTTGGACAAAAGTATTTGAATGAAAGACAAATAAAAATTCCTGAAAGCTATGAAAATAAATATTCTGAAAAGTTTTGATTTGGAAAAAAAGTTATTTTTGATGTTCTGCATTTAAGGGAATTTTCGACTGGACTGAACAATATTTGGATATTCTGAAAGGCTTTAAATTGAAAAAGCTTTTTTTAAAAAAATCAGAGCAAATTGCAAATACCTTTCAACATTCTTGAAGACATTAGGTAGATATGTAAGTTTAAGTCAACAATAGGAGGTAAGTTGATTGACTGGTGTGGGCCCCGTGGCTATGCTTGGCTAATGCTTGGTGTGTCAACTGCTTGTTACTTTTAGACATCCGTCATCTCTGTATGCTCTTCCCAGGGTTCTAAACCTTCCCAGAGTTCCAAGTCAGCAAGGACAAGTCCGAGAGAGTCCACTCCAGAACGGCTGAAGGCAGCGTCTAGAATGGGCAAGCGTAACTCTACCACTGCCATTGAGAAACCTGCAACTAAATCTGCACTAGCAGGTCAGTGAATAAATAGAAAACTACATAGTGGTGCCACCTAGCTGCAGAATATAGATAAGAGGTGGCACTGCAACAAAGAGTTTGATTATTTTAATGTAGATAAATTTGTTTTCTGTAGAGTATACACCAAATGAACCTCTGAAAAAAACTAATGTCATATGTTTTTTTATTTTTTTTACTCAGAGAAACGCAGAGCATCTGTTGCAACTAGTCGTTTAGCACCAAAGACATCAAAAGACTCTGTAGATGGACAAAAGAGCTCCACCCCTAAGAAGCCATTAGGCAAAGGTAAGTTTTTTTATTTATTATCTTTTATTTAAAAAAAAAAAATTAAAAAAAACAAAACAAAGAAAAAAAATAAAAAAATAAATAAATAAATGTGTTGTGGGAATTTTGATGGATTAAGTGATGATAAAGTCTTAACTGACATAATCGCCTGAGATTATCACTTATCAGAATATTAAGATAGAGAAATAGGACATGTAAGTGATATTATAGGTAAACTAATTGGTATCGCATGTCCAGCTGGAGTTTGCAGTATTCTCTCTGAGGTGAGGTGGAAGCCCTCACTGGGTGCCCTTCACCTGATACGGAGACCAACGAGACTAGAAAAGACTCGTTGCTAAGACCAAACACTGGCAAAGTATAGTTGTATGAAACATAAATCTCCATATAGTGACAAAAAACAAGACAAATTTCAATTATTTAAACAGAAGAAGAGAAAAACATAGTGACAAAAAACAAGACAAATTTCAATTATTTAAACAGAAGAAGAGAAAAACATTTTGTCGTCACCCAATATAACTAAACACTTAATATTTTGAAGATTGAGGATGTCAGATATAGATAGATCGCTGAGTCTCATATAATTAAAAGCATGTGAGATGCTTAGAGGAGTGGTAACTAAGTGAGACATTGAGGAGATGGGCATATCACCGGTGAAAGAGGCATCATGTAGATTTGCTTATGATCAGCTGTTAGTCAGTCATGTGCAGAGAAGACTTTAACATATTTCTGGTAACGTGATGCCAGTTTAAGTGACCATGTGCTGATATATGGTGCATGCTGGGATCACACCATCCTGCCCAGAAATGCCTAGAAATTCTCCCCCGTGTGAGTCATTCTAGGAATGGTGCTCGCTAAACGCTTCCAAATTGACAGGCTCAATGTGGGGCGGCTGCCGTACAACCACCCAGGTGCTCGCAATCTGTGACTGCAGTCACAGGGTGCAGTCCCAGGGTGCAGTCACAGGGTTCAATCACAGGCCGCAGTCACAGACCGCAGTCACAGGGTGCAGTCACAGACCACAGTCACAGGCTGCAATCACAGGCCGCAGTCACAGTGTGCAGTCACAGACCACAGTCACAGGGTGCAGTCACAGGGTGCAATCACAGGCCGCAGTCACAGGGTGCAGTCACAGGCTGCAATCACAGGCAGTCACAGGCTGCAATCACAGGCCGCAGTCACAGGCTGCAGTCATAGGCCACAGTGCCAGATCACGCAGCCTATTTCATAATTAAGAATCTATATGTAATTTTAGAATAATTCACCCTGAGCTTTGGTCTCAATATATTCAGGGTAGCTCGTGTGAGTGACCTCAAAACAGACAAATTTTATCATCTTGTAAACATGGGGGGAGAGCGAGGAAAGTTAGAAAGTTAGAGAAGTTTGCTTTGCAGTGGAGAGGAAAGTGTTGAGAAAAACCACCAATGGAAAACAACAGAGTATTACCATGGCAACAACTGCCTGGCAACCATTGTCTGAAACATCCAGACCTGTCAGCTGAACATGTGGGTGGGATATGTCACTGCTGGTGAAGCATGGTGTGTGTTAGCAGAGTCTTGCCCAGAAGTTGGTCTCCCACGATTTCTGGGAAAAATGATAGGTGTGAGAAAATGACCTCCCTTAGTGGAGTTGAGAAAGACTCTACGAAGACAAACTGAGAATCACCCCAAGATTGACCTCCTTGTAAGATCAGTCAGTTCTAGAATTCCATATAAATGGCATTAAAATGGTCCATTGAACTTTGATCCGTTTGGTCAGCAAGGTCAAGTATACATCTGTAGTTTTCATTTTAAAGACATGGCATGTTTTACATATGGGAGTGTGGTCAGAAGATGGTGGGGTGCAAGGAGTGTGCAGGACATGTGACCAGGCAGCTGAGGGAATGCTGAAACAATAATACTTCACAGCCAGATAATAAATCACTGTCACACACCATCATACTCATCTTCCACCAAAACATGCTCAGTGTCAGAAGATCTGCAAGAAGATAAATAATTCTTGGCATGACTAATATTCCACCCCCCCAAAAAAAAATAGTCTCACAATACAGATCATTTCCATTTTCCTGTATGATAGAAATCAGAAAACTTAAATTAGACATGATTAAGTGAAACATTTGATATCAATCTGTGAGTTTGAAAAACAAACATCTGAACATAAAAATCTTCATTCATATCATTCATTGATACGTTGACAGTTTTGCAAGGACATGGTTGTGTGGGGGTGGTCCTAGAAGGGCAGGGAGTTAGTTGTATGATGGTGGTCCTAGAAGGGCAGGGAGTTAGTTGTGTGATGGTGGTCCTAGAAAGGCAGGGAGTTAGTTGTGCGGGGTGGTCCTAGCAGGGCAGGGAGTTAGTTGTGTGGGGTGGTCCTAGAAGGGCAGGGAGTTAGTTGTGTGATGGTGGTCCTAGAAGGGCAGGGAGTTAGTTGTGTGATGGTGGTCCTAGAAGGGCAGGGAGTTAGTTGTGTGATGGTGGTCCTAGAAGGGCAGGGAGTTAGTTGTGCGGGGGTGGTCCTAGAAGGGCAGGGAGTTAGTTGTGTGATGGTGGTCCTAGCAGAGCAGGGAGTTAGTTGTGTGATGGTGGTCCTAGAAGGGCAGGGAGTTAGTTGTGCGGGGGTGGTCCTAGAAGGGCAGGGAGTTAGTTGTGTGATGGTGGTCCTAGCAGAGCAGGGAGTTAGTTGTGTGATGGTGGTCCTAGAAGGGCAGGGAGTTAGTTGTGCGATGGTGGTCCTAGAAGGGCAGGGAGTTAGTTGTGTGATGGTGGTCCTAGAAGGGCAGGGAGTTAGTAGTGCGGGGGTGGTCCTAGAAGGGCAGGGAGTTAGTAGTGCAGGGGTGGTCCTAGAAGGGCAGGGAGTTAGTAGTGCAGGGGTGGTCCTAGAAGGGCAGGGAGTTAGTAGTGCAGGGGTGGTCCTAGAAGGGCAGGGAGTTAGTTGTGTGATGGTGGTCCTAGAAGGGCAGGGAGTTAGTTGTGTGATCGTGGTCCTAGAAGGGCAGGGAGTTAGTTGTGCGGGGGTGGTCCTAGAAGGGCAGGGAGTTAGTTGTGTGGGGGTGGTCCTAGAAGGGCAGGGAGTTAGTTGTGCGGGGGTGGTCCTAGAAGGGCAGGGAGTTAGTAGTGCAGGGGTGGTCCTAGAAGGGCAGGGAGTTAGTAGTGCGGGGGTGGTCCTAGAAGGGCAGGGAGTTAGTAGTGCGGGGGTGGTCCTAGCAGGAAAGAAGTACAGGACTCTGAGATGAAAGATATCAGCCATTGCCTGCAGTGCCAGCCGAGGTGGTTTAGTTAATGATAAGATAAATGTGTGAACATCAAACACGTTCTCCACACCTAACACATATCCTGCCGCTTTGCATCATGGGATTATCACAGAGTAACAAACATCTTATATCTGACTTAGCCAGATTAGTGAGTGCTCAATTATTATAGACATGTGGAATGAGATTGTGTTAAACTTCTTTTTTTAAGTGGAAAGAAGCAGGATTGTCATGACAATCTACCAGAGAGTGGCACTACTTGCACAGGCCCTCTTTGTCTCTGTCCTATATACATGATATACTGTAGAAGTAGTGATGATGCTCCCAGCTTATAACACTCTGGCTGACTGTGGCATCATCCAAAGAGAGCTGCTGTATGATACAAATTGACCTTTAAGATTAAAAAAAGGTCTTTGTCTTGTCTTTATTTTCCTCAAGTAGATTATCCTACTAAACACATGATTGTTTAAAAATGGTGACCAATGTCATATATGTCCAGGAAGAAATAAATCTGTATTTAAAATATCTGGCTGATATTTAATACGGTATAAAGGTTCCTAAGTTGTGGCAGTATTTATGATTGTAGTTTATGGGAAAATAGCAGAGTATTAATGAGAAGTTCTTGGTAAGTCTGCCTCTAATCTTCACTCCACACGTACAGACATCTGCCTCACCAAAGTGTGAGCATTAAGTTACCGGATCAGAGTGGACAGTGATGATTTCAGACGCCCTCTGGTGGGGCTGTCCATCATATGTCAAGGCCATTATGAGTGGGAAAGTCCAGACAGAGAGGGGGCATGGTGGCCACGGGGAAATCTCAACATTGCCGAGATAATGAGATTTGAAACGCTGCCATCAGCACACTTCATTCCCGTATGATTAATTCTCTTGTGTAAGATTCAAGTGACAAGAAAGCCATTAACCAAATTTACATGATATCATGAAAATTTGATTGAGCTTAAATTAGCCATTTTTGTAGACACGCTCATATGGAAAAGGTATTATTTATTATCAGATTTGTAATTGAGATTGAGAAATCAAGGATCTATTCTGTTACAAACCTTAACCAAGACTAAAATTATCCTGTAAAATGACAAATTAACAATTTTCAATTACTTTTTGCAAAAAAGTACCATATAAACTGTCTGCATTGTTGCTTTTTGATTCAAAAGAGTAGAAATGTTGGAATAAAAAAAAATTAAGCATTATATTTTCTTTTGAAGAACTGGTCTCTTCTTTTGCATACAGAAAACAACATTATCAGTGGGGTTATTCAGTGGGGTTCTTCAGTAGGGTTATTCAGTGGGGTGACATACGATAAATCATAATTAGTTGCACCCGGTATGTCATTCTTGCTCAAAAAAGCAGATGTTTGGAATGATTTTGATCATCAAAAACTATATCAGTATGTAGAACTGAGGGGAGGGAACAGAGAAGACACAGCATGTCGCAATCAGGAAAACTTGTGAAAATCACTTCCAGAAAAAATGGCAGAATCATTTCTGCTCTTCTCAAATGAGAACCGTGTGTTTTGCCAGTCAGATCAGCATTGAATAGCAATTCCTTACAGCTTTTTTTACTCTGAGATATGTGGCATTTGATTCTGATGAAAGAAGAGAAGTGAAAGGTGGATGTGACTGGTTCTATTATGGGATGGGTCTGTACCCCACGGACTGGGGTGAATCATTGTCTCCCTGTGCACCTCCCGGGCACCTCACATGCACCTCACGTGCACCTCATGTGCACCTTATTGTGGGCACCACATCAGCAATTTTATGGAGAGATCGTGAAATTGTCATCTGTAAAAACACAACATCAGCAGGCTATCTCTCAAAAAAGATCGACAAACAGATGGCTAAGATGTGAGAACATGGTCCCAGTTTTAATCATTTCCTGTCAGCGTATGTTCAAGTAGCATCAGTAGCTGTACCAATGAAATGTGATGAATTTAAGACAAATATAATAGTTTCACATGAAGAAGATTAATTTTTTAAGTTTTTTGGGGAGTCAAACATGGACTAGTTTCTGTATTTTATGAGAATATGAATATGATCTGTAGTGGTGCCACCTGGTGTGTCAGTTTGGTGCCCTTGCCCACCAGGGGTCAGCACTATTCATTTACCCCAGAAGTCACCCTCTGCCCCTGACCCCACTTGTAAACTCTCACAAATGTTTTCAAGTAAAGTACGAGCTCACAAACATAGGATATGTCTGATATGGGTCACAATATTATTAACTCCTGTACATTGCAGGAATTCCAAGAAATGTCTTGAGACATTTATACTTCTTAAAATAGCTGAATATGTAACCTTTTAAATACAGCTTATACCAGTCACATGTAACAAATATAAAATATTATTTAGAATACCTCAAGTTTCATCAGAGTATTGATTCTAGTTTAATGTAAAGTTTGATAAAAAGAAATAATACATTTTTTAAAAGCTTCTTTTTGTATTAGGATTTAACAGGCAGTTTAGGTTTCACACAATTCAGAATTCTTTGTCTGTCCTGTGGTAGGTTTATGTGGGTCACAGGAGGGTGTGAACCACAGCCTCGATTGACGCCAAAGTCTGAGACATCCAGTGTCATACATATTGCATTCCCAGGCATAAAATGTGTAAGGGGTGTGTAGCAGATTGGTGTTTACCCTCATGACAACCACATGTGGCTGAGCAGTGTATGGCTATGGCGTGGAGGAGTCTGGGGCACTCACAGACACAGGAGCGGGTGTCAAGATCAGAACAGAGGCGTGAACTACATTTAGTGGCATTGGAACTCTTGGCATTTCATGTTAATTCTCGCATAAATAGTGGATAATTTTGGAGATTATCTCGCCTACTGATGAATCAAGATAGCATATTTAATGCAAGTGTTTGAAAAACTTTTCTCACAAATGTGTGAATAATTTGGATTATTCTTGATAGCAAAAAAATTATATTTTGTCACCTGGAGGTAAAGATTTCAGAAGCATTTCAAGAAAAAGGATACAAGATTTATAAGATTTTAGTAGATTATCTGAGAATATCGCTCAGGACATTCTATCATGAAGCAATTTGTTTGACTGAAGTACATATGTGAAGAATGATATGCTAGATTTGTAAATCCAGGATTGTTCATAAGAGAGTGGGAAATTTGGTGGAGCTATTTACCTGCTTCACAAACAAGAGCACGAGTGTGAAATCACTGATTCACTCTTACTCAGAGCAGATATAAATTTATACCAAACATTTGGATTTGATAACATACTGCAGAAACTTTTTTCATGTTTGAATCATAAGCTGGAGAGGATTGGAGAAAGTCTGAGGCAAATGTTTTGCCGAGTTTGCTAAACAAGCCAGAGAACAGCAGAGAAACATTAGCACTCTGCTCACTGGGAAGGAAAGTGCTCCGATTTATAGGGCCACTAGAGAAGGTCGCTGAGGTCAATGACTGAACTCCCAGCACGAACTGGGACAGATTGCCTTCATTAAGCTGCAGCCAAAAATTACATTTTATTAAACCAATAACATTTTCTCAGTAACATTTCACCAGAATATCTTCGTGTTTTCTTAATTTGGAAGGACAATCTGGGATCAGAAAGCTGTTTTTTCTTGAAATAAATGAGACAGGTTATCAATAGCACTGTCTCAAAAACTTGCAAAAATGTATCGTCCAAGTTCTGGGTCATCCGATTCCAATGAGTCACTAGACTCTGGATGGCCCATGGTGTATCCAAGAAGAAACTCGGAAGAGGACTCCAACCCTTCTATGGGAACTCCTTCTCCAGAACTACCCAGCTCTCTTCCAACATTCACAAGTCCTCTTCAGTCAATGCAGGGGCACCTATCAGCTGAGCTTACCAAGCTGAGTAGTGCTGATGAGAAAATAACTGAGGCTAGGCAAGCCATGAAGAACACACACTTGAACTTTGGATTTAAAAAGTTTCACTTTTATGGACAAGAAACAAGCAGAGATCCAAAGACTGGGCGCTGTCAAAGTAAATTACTTATCGAGATTGGAGGTAAGAAAAAAAGACTAGTAAGATATCCGAAAGTGTTAATAAATCATTTATTCATTATAATTTGCTTAGAAGTTTGAGGGTTTACCATGTCTGTCATGCTAAAAGGTTGAAATGTGTGTCAGAGGATAAGGGCAACACTTTTAATTGAAAAAAATGATAGGGACAATATATTCCACTAAAAAGCTGTTTTTATGACAGATGGACATTGTTGCTATTTAGAATATTCCAAGATGTGAGATGATGGATAGGGGGCAGCAGCAGTAGCAGAGCTAGATACATTAATACAGGCAGTTATTGAATGCAGAGATCCCTGTATGTAAAACAAAGGTAGAGCTGATGTCTCTTGTACAGCAATATTGATACGCCATGATGCCAGCTCAGATGCAGCAATTATCGTCAGCTTATTTGATTTTAATTATATAAAATACATTTCTTCTTATCTAAGATGTAGAAGTTACATTGCACGGTTTTATTAAGGTGTGCTCCAATCAGGAGAGAGGAATTATTTGCTGCTGACTGGTGGCAGAATGTACTGCTCTTGTGTGGAGTCACAGTATGGTTCTGTCTGGCTCCAAGCAGCCGCATGCCATGCAGGCACTCCCAGGCTTATCCAGGGGGCAAAACACCCCATTCTTTACTCAAAGCTTTAAGTTTAAAATGGCTACAATATACAGTCATGACCGTGATTTTGGCAGTCATATAAATTCATAAAAGAAGAGAATTAATTTCCTTGTGGGTTAAGATCTGAAAGAGAGGTATCATAATATGTGAGAAGCCCTTGACATGCTGATGAGCTTGTGGGTACCCAGGTTGCTTTGACATGCAGGCTCCGAGGCTCAGCACACTATTATCACTGCCATTACAAGGACACGCCAGGACATCGACCTCTTTTTAGATTCATCGAACGATGGCTACAGGCAAAAAAAAAATAGTCTAAATAAAAACAATAATAGCTACCAAAATCAAGATATTTTATTGGTCAGAATAAGGACTGCTTTTTAAGACATAATCAAAAATTGAAAGAAAGGCATCAATTGGAAGGGTTGATAAGGGCAATAAAGATTTCATAAAGTCCTTGCCAAGTGGAGATCTCAGATATATGTTTAATCCGTGAGGAATGAAAATCTTCTTTTGAGACACAATCATTCGTGAGGTTTTTTGCAGGTCAGGGTGTCTGATATTGGTACAGCAATGCATGATCACAATGCCATGAGAAAATAGAGCACATGAAATATTGAACACAGTATCATTTTACTCCAAGAATGCTGCATTTTTATTGCCATTTTATGACAGTATGGAATAGATTGCTTCAATTTATGACCCCATTCCAGGGAGTAGCCAAAAAGTATCGGCTCTTAGTCTAATTTTGTCTGATATTTATCATGGACATCAGAAGTGGTAATATAGTTGCAAGGGAGGGTTCAGGGTTAATATACCAAAAGCATATTTAAAAGAAGGCTGTGCCCATAAAGTATACAATACATTAACAATTCATGCATAACACAAAACTCCAACTGGTGGATGAGAGAAAGTGAGAGGGGAATATCAGCTTATTCTCACCAAGACTCTTTGGCTCCAGTTGTCTAGCGAGAACAATGGTCTGAACTTGATGAATAGTGAAACATATAATAGCGATCATATGCTAATTAAAAGCTATGATATACCTTGTAATTTGAAGACCAAGAGACACAGGCTGATAGAAAACAATGAGTATATTAGGATCAATATATAATGACCTTTTTGGCAATGCTACTTGGAGCCATTCATATTGATCGTAGTAAATGTATTAGGGTTTGGGCATGCATGCCATTCATAAAGCTTGGGCTCAGCCCAGTATACCTGATGAAACTCTTCACATCATCTACATCAACCGGTACTGCTGCTGGTGGCAGAACTCACTGATGGAGACAGCTGGGAGGATGATACGGATGATACTGATGACAGGATCTGCATGTCACAAATCATACCTTAATATGTCAGTGGACACATGTGATAATTACATCTAAGTATGCCTACTGCTGAGGGTCGACGTGTTGAGGAGCTGATGAGAAAGTCGGGGTCGCTCTGCTGCTTCGGGTGCAAGAGCAAAAGTAGCAAAGATGGTAGGAACTTCACTGATCTCACCATATCTCATGAGATATCTGTTATTGACAGGCTGAATTGTCCCGTTGTTTTAATTGGAAAGCAGTGGAGACATTTTTGGATGTTTGCTATCTTGACCTGTTGTTTTAAGCCCTGTTGTATCTATTGATATGGGGATATCATAGTTGAATGTACTCAGGCAGACATTGTGTCTCCATCCATCTAATCTTGTCATAAGTTGGCCTCATGCTTTTAGATTTACTATACAAACAACAAATATAAACATTCATTCTTCATATATATTAAATTTGTAAAATAATTCAGGTGAAAATTAATTTCAATAAAATTTTCAAGAATAAATATATAATGGTATGCAAATCTAAAAATAACTATTATTTTGTTGGATGTTGCATGCCATTTTCAGACATTATCTTGTTTATGTAACACTTGGTGTTACCACAAATAGCCCAGGATCCTGGAGATGGTAGCAAACTGTGCAAAGTCATATTCACCATTATCTGAGTCGATTTTGTCAGTGTGCCAAAGCCTCTCGGTTCTCTTATATAGACATTAAGAAATAAAGACTCTGAGAACAAATATGAGGGAGATTGACGTAGCTTTGCTTCTTTCAGCTACAATGACAGTAGTATTTATGTGAAGTTCATAGTGTCCTGTCAGATAACTGTTACACTTGTCTACTTCTCATTTTCAAAGGATTATATGTTGCTATAGCAACACGATTAGTTGCTATAGCAACTAATCGAGTCCCAATTTGATTTACTTCTTGTCTCCAGATTATGCCAATAATCCCAAATATGGATGAGATAATACATAAAAACATGTTCAAAAGTAGGGTGTCAATACAAACATATCAGTTGAAAAATTCCAATAATGTAAAATTGAAAATAGATAACTAATTCAACAAGCTAATTAAGGCAATTATGTAAACATGAGGTCATGATAGATGTGCAGTTTGCATGTGTATGAGGAGAGGATTGCACAGTATTACAGGGCTGCTGTGTAAATATTTGACACATTCTCTTGTTGTCCATTGACATCCTCTGTTTAGTTATCGATCCTTCAGAAATATCTCCCTTAGATGGGACACAAAATGATTTCAGTTTCCTTTTTTTACAGTTTTCAGCATGATACATTAGAGATATTTAATGGAATTCCTAGAAGTTTACTCAGGCTGTTAGATATGAGAGGGCTTTATAAATTACTGAACTCAAGTAGAACTGATTTTATCATTCATACTGTGTTAAATATATAATAGAATCTTTTGATATAGTGTTGGTTTGGGCATACAGCACAGGTGAACACAACGAGACTGTCTGATAGAAACAGGTGAGGCAAAAGTCCTGCCATATAGGTGACAAGTCTAACCATGTCAGGCTCTGTGACAGTCTCTAGCCATGGTCTTCATCAGTCCACACCAATACTTGTCTCATCTGCGAGGAATAGCATTCTATGAATGTGCTGATATACATATATATATATATGATAATTGACATTATATGAATAAGTGCTATGTGACCTTTTAGCATCAATTATTGACCAATTTTAATAGCCACATTTACTCTGATCACAACAATAGTGTGTTGACTATTGTACATTTTTTTTATATATCTGAGAAAAGCTTTTGAAAGATTGTAAACACAAGAAATCATATACCGGTAATGCTGAATGACATAGGGTATAGAGACATCCGCAAGGCATTCACCAGTGTGGATAAGATATATCATCCTGCACTGGACTGGTTCCAGAGAGATATGCAAAGCATTTGGTTTGGTGGAGAAGATATACAGTGCTGTACTAGACTGATGGTTTAGTTGAATTTGAGGCATTTGACAGCATGGATCAGATGGGTCGTGCTGGTATGCTAGGGGCATGCCTGTGTTCTTGTCTCTACACTGCACCTAAATGTTCTCTATAAAGTGAGTTGTTTTCACTATCAAAGCTGTCTTGTTAAATATGTGAAAAGCTCGAGACGCATATTATTCACTAAAAGAGATTAGGAAACAAAGATCAGCTCATATGTATATGTATGTGCTCACTTTTCATTCTCTCATCGCAGACATTTGACTTGCCCACAAGATGAGTGTGTTCACAATGAAAGACAGAGGCCACAAAAAGTGTGTTTCAAATTACCTGACTTACCCTATTGTTGTGAACCTTGTTTATCTCTGTGAAAATCCTTAGAACCTATTGGTTGACAATATGTATACATAGCAATTCCAAATTTTAACCATGAATGCACTTATTATGACGACAAATTAGATAGCATTACAAATTAAAACATGGCTGCAGAACAGCCCTGAAGTTCTACTCCTTTCACTGTTGCAACAAGTCAATCAGTATTTATTTTTCTTTGAGATGAATAAAACATCCAGGAGAAATTTACAGTATATTGTTACAGTATAGAGTGCTCATACACCAAGCTTAGGCAACTAAACAGTTATGCTTGCTCCTGTCAAAAGTTAAATGCAAAACTGTTAACACATAAGCAACCTGTGTGTAGTGTACACCCAGAAAAAAAGATGAGTTGTGCCACAAGCCTGAGGGGCTGAGCCTGAGGTGAACACTGTAGAGGTCTGGTACCAGGAGCTGACCTGAACCAGTGCAGGAATGAGAGGCGTATTGCTCATCATAGAAGGTAGAGCTCACCATATGATGTGTAACCTGAATGACCATATCTTATAATCTGTGATCTATATTCTACTACAAAGCATTGACAAATTAAAGACGGTTGGTGCTGTTCTGTTACTGGTAGCAGGTATCTATGTGGTAGAGCGTTGGTGCCTTTCTGTTACTGGTAGCAGGTCTCTGTGTGGTAGAGGGAAGAGGGTTGGTGCTGTTCTGTTACTGGTAGCAGGTCTCTATGTGGTAGAGGGTTGGTGCCGTTCCGTTACTGGTAGCAGGTCTCTCTGTGGTCGAGGGTTGGTGCCGTTCTGTTACTGGTAGCAGGTCTCTATGTGGTAGAGGGAAGAGGGTTGGTGCTGTTCTGTTACTGGTAGCAGGTCTGTTTGTGGTAGAGGGTTGGTGCTGTTCTGTTACTGGTAGCAGGTCTCTATGTGGTCGAGGGTTTGTGCCGTTCTGTTACTGGTAGCAGGTCTCTATGTGGTAGAGGGTTGGTGCCTCTCTGTTACTGGTAGCAGGTCTCTATGTGGTAGAGGGTTGGTGCTGTTCCGTTACTGGTAGCAGGTCTCTATGTGGTAGAGGGTTGGTGCTGTTCCGTTACTGGTAGCAGGTCTCTATGTGGTAGAGGGTTGGTGCCTCTCTGTTACTGGTAGCAGTTCTCTGTGTGGTAGAGAGAGGGACTGTTCAGAGGAGATGAGACACACTCTACTACTCCATCGCTTCTATATATGGGCTGTACTGTTTAATGTAATTATCACCATTATTTCGGCCTCCGAGAGATCGGGACCACAAGTTTGAGATATTTTTAACATGTAATAAACATGTTGGAAAGTTAGAAGTCCATATACCTAGAGCAATTATGGAACGATGTACAAAATTTCTCAAGTTATGATGGATTAAATGAGCTTGAAGAGTGGGGATCACATGAGAAGCATATTGCCACCCTTCATGCCTGGGATGACAAACACGGAGGATATCTATGCACTGAGATGATCTGCTGATTTGCTATGCACCACTGAGATACGTGGTTGAATGAGTCTCCGTCATCATATGTTAACTATTTGGGTGTTATTGTAGATTCTGACACCTCCTCATACTTTGCACCTCAGCCATGCAGGATCCACGCATCATAGAACTTCTCAATAATAGAATGGCAAACACAGTATAATTGTCTACATGCCGCTCTTCATATTGATTTGTCCAATTTTGAATATTTGTGAATGATTGCTGTGGCCGGTGACCCGGTTCACATACCCTGTCTCTGACCTGACTGAAACTACCACATATAATATGAGCACACCAAGGACATAGGCCATAGCATCCATTATATATAAATATATATATATTCAATGCACCAAAAGATTAAATCATATTTGAGATTTATTAAAAAAATATTTTAAATTGATCTTTTGGTTGGGAGAGCATGTAGCAAGGCAGGTTTCACATCATAAAAACTGATGTTTTACTCGTGTGGTTTGTGTGAAGTTTGCGTGGATATTCGGTATTACCGCTGATGATGTTATATGATGTGGCAGTCATTGTGAGGGATTTTGTGGGCGAAATGTTTGAGAGAGTAAAGAACCTGTCTCTGATGGAGATCAGACTGCGACTTGCACTGAAAAGTATTCACAAACGCATACAATACACAATACTGGGACCAAACACCGACACCACAGACAAAACAGGTAAGAATGGCACAAGATTGATACATGCATCAAATAGAATCTGATCCTTAAGCTGGCATTAAGGGAACAGCCCATTTTGGTCATTTTTAAAGGAGCACTTTGTTGTATTGGTATTGAAGGAGCCAGTTACTTATATATATATATATATCCTGAATGTCAAGTACTTTTACCAGGAGGAGCTGTTAAATCTAACATTATTAAAGGAGTTGGTTGCTTTGTGTTGATCATGATCACTTAAAGGGATTTAATATCATTCTGATCATACTGTACATAGACATCATGTATGATTTAGCTACCTCTTGATCGTAGTGAAGATAGCCGTCATGTGGGGATCAAGAATTCTCCTGATCGTAAACTAAATATAGCCATCACAGGGGTATTTGACCACATCTACAGACCTATGATACTTGATTAACAGTCAAAGATTCAAAGATCTTAGAAAAGATATGTAAATAAATATCCATGAATTGATAATATATGGTAATTGATATTAGATGTGAGAAAAAAATTGAAACACGTTTGTCATGTTCATTCAAATTATCCCCCAACCAGAAAAATCTCTGCCGTTTAATTCTCAAGAGTCCAAGAGAACTAAAAGAATGCTTATCTTGGTGTGCATAAGTTCTCAATATATATACATTCAGGTTGACAAAAGTAGATTTAAATTGAAAACACATAACAAGGAGGTATTAAAAGTATGTTACTTCATGGTGAAAAAAATCAAATCATATTATCTGATTAACAGATATAAATCCAACCGCACTTCATCAACCAGAGGATTATGGGTAATGAACAGCATTATTACCATAATACCCAAAGCAATTAATCACATTGCATTTTTAGTTTATTTTTCTTTGCATTTTGTTGATTTCTGTTGTTGATTTATATTTAGTATATTTAGTATATTATTATTAGTGTTTTATTTTGTTCAAAGAATATTTTGTTGACACACAGATAAAGATGGGGCAGAGGGTGTACAGGGCTGGTCCAGCAGTCTGAGGTCATGTAAGTTAAACAAGAATGAAACGGATCTCTACTCCGATCTAAAATGACGATTTGTTACTTTCTTTGCCTGAAGTTTATCTGAGAAATAGCTATGTTGATTCTACTTAGACTCTGAACTAATGGTACTCTACCGTTTAATCAAAATACACTGAACTATTCCTTGAACAAGTATTTGAACTAATCAATTAGTGTGCTAAACAACACTGTCAAACTCTTTGGCAATATCTATAAGCTGTGGTCACTTGATAACAAAAGTGTTTGAACTGTGCTAACAAAGTTTTGATGAGCCTGTAGTGGCACTGAGGTGTTGATGGACACTGGTCAATGCGTGGCCAAAGTCTCCAGAGAATAAGTCGTTATGGTAGCATTTAGGGACGCTCTTTTTTTTTAAATTTTACATAGTGAATATATTGTGATAGAGGTAGGTATATGAGGAAAGTTATGATCCTGGCTATCAAACCTGTATCACTTTGTGGAGAGAAAAAACTTATTTTTTTTAAAAGATCAGACAGTTTGGGGATGGAGACGGAGACATCCTGCATTTTGGTTATATTGCCAGTGAAGGCATTAACTGACCGCTAAGGTCAGTGACTAAGTCTGCGGCTGACCATCTGTGCTAAACCTATTTGTAGGAAGTTTAATGGTCTCAGTTAGCTAAGCAGATTGACTTATTCAACCTGTTGTGGCATGGACATGATCGCTAATCCCAAACTTCCGTTATTGCCTCTCTGCATGGAGCAAAACACACGCCACAAAACCACCAAAACAGACTGACGTATTTCGAAAAATTTTAATCCTACCAAACTTGGAAACTTTTGAAGACGTGATTGATAAAATATACTATTTTATCATGATTTATTTTCGGATATATGGACCAAGAAGGATGTGGAAAACTAATGTATTGACTGGTTTTTCATAAAATTACTTTATCAAGAAACAAGAGAACATATTAAAGACCAATGGAGAAATTTCGATTTTTTCAAAATGTATGAAGTAATGTTCGCAGTTTGGCCAATTATCTTATTGATTCTCAATAAGCTAGCGGAAGAGATATCTCAAAAATACCCAGGACATGAAAGTGGTAAGGAGGACTCCGAGTTAATCAGCGATGGAGAGAAGTGTCACACATGCCGGCAAAATGGATATAACAGACACAGAGACAGATTAAAAACCAACCACCAAGACAACTTTGAAGTCAACAGAAATTATATTAACATAGGTGAGGATGAAAACTTGCCTCCAGGATTCCTAAATTTTCATTTCAACATTTATGCGTCTAGATAATTTTCGTACAGTTTATTTTTGCTGAAGAAAAAGATGAAGCAAAAAGTAAGCTCTTTTTCATATATCAAAATATTGATTTAAAAAATAAAACATGGCATAAGTATGTAAAACATTTTAGTAAATACTATTAGATGCAAATACTGGAGACAGAAGTTTGGATTCTGATCTGGCACTGATAAAACAGCATTAATCAAAACATGGTTTTTTGCCCTCAGGGATATATAGGTTACACACAAAATATTTACACAAAAAGTCAAGCCACAGGAAAACTTATAGTAAACACTGTCAGGATCAGATCACAGGATGAAATGGGGGTAGAAGTAGGGAGTTTTATTGATTATTATTTTTTGAAATGGCAAGCCATAACTTCAAGATTTTCCTCTCTCAGAGGAAGGCAGAGAATCTTATGTGAAGCCCATATATAATAAGGCACTGTAATCAAATATATATTGCTTAAAAAGAATAACATTTATTAAAATGTATTATTTTGAACATCAAATTATGAAAGTCTATTTTTATCAAAAAATTATAAAATAGCACAGATTTACACGATGAAGTGACTCTTTTTGGTTGGTCTTTGCTTCATTGAGTTAGATTTCTTGTCGCAGTAGGAGATATTTACATTATGTGAAGTACAGGGATGTTCAAGTATCAATGTTTGTGTCAGAGTTTAACACTGCGGCATCTCAGACATGCATAACTGAGATGAACTGAAGTTTACATGGTGTTAGATCAAACTATCGGGTCAAAGGTCAAGACATCTGTGGATGCCAGCCCATCCTGGAGAGTTTCTCTGACATTCTTGTGTGATATGATCACATTTTTTATTGAAAAGATTACTACCCACCTGTTAGAAAGGCAAAAGAAGTTGTGATTGGCCAGTCAAAATGTGAGAAACTAAACTCTTTTTTTTTTGGATAAAACAAAGTTATGTTGGTATGTGGAACCGCCCTGTTATAGATGTAGAACGAAAGCATTTTAAATGATATATTGATATAAGCAGGTTATTCAGACTTTTAGCAAAGAACTTTGTATAAGATTTGCAGCACACTTGCGTCCATTGAAAGTTGAGAGGATTACAGACCTGCCTCAATGACATCGCCCCCTGGAACGTGCTAAATACAGGCCCCGCTAATTGCATCAGACCTTTCTTATATCAGAGTTGTGATTCATTACATTTTACACTTCCTAAATACCATGCTTTCAACTTATAAAAATAAACAAAACAATGCATTTGATATAATATGGCGCCAGAGAAAATTGAATACAAGGACAAAGTTTGATATGATATTAGATTGTTCTATCCATTTTTCTTCATATATCTTGAGATTTGCACTCAGTGTTTTAAAGTGGTGGCTTTATTTCTGCTAATGACTAGACCTCATAATGTTATATCAGGCGAATAGTAATTGTTGGCATGTGGAACTATGATCATATCGACATAACTGCCATCAGGATAAATGTATAATTCTGGCCCTGGGGTCAAACGGTTTTATACTATCATGCAAAATAGCACTTGTACATATTAGCGGAGGTGATGTGCGAGTCAGGTGCAAGCTGGTGTAGTCAGCACGCAAAGCTGATCCGATTTAGGAGCTCCCTTTTTCAAAATAGTCATATCAGATGCGGCCATCAGTAGTTTTTACCCATAGTTTGCCTACATCCTCTAGCCAGGCAGGCCCCCTAAGACAAAGAAAAACAAGGTAATGACACACCACAAGGACACATTGAACCATGCTGACATGACATAGCCTCAGATTATGCTGACATGATACAGCCTCAGACTGTGCTGACATGATACAGCCTCAGATTATGCTGACATGATACAGCCTCAGATCATGCTGATATGATACAGCCTCAGATTATGCTGACATGATACAGCCTCAGATTATGCTGATATGATACAGCCTCAGATTATGCTGACATGATACAGCCTCAGATTATGCTGACATGATACAGCCTCAGATCATGCTGATATGATACAGCCTCAGATTATGCTGACATGATACAGCCTCAGACCGTGCTGACATGATACAGCCTCAGACCGTGCGACATGATACAGCCTTGGACCATGCTGACATGATACAGCCTTGGACCATGCTGACATGATACAGCCTCAGATTATGAAGACATGATACAGCCTTGGACCATGCTGACATGATACAGCCTTAGATTATGCTGACATGATACAGCCTCAGACCGTGCTGACATGATACAGCCTCAGACCGTGCTGACATGATACAGCCTTGGACAGTGCTGACATGATACAGCCTTGGACCATGCTGACACGATAGAGTTGTAAACTGTGCTGACATGATTTATCTAATTTAATCTATTTGCATTGCATTTCTTGTCCATTCCACTCACAAAGGAGAGGTTGATTAGAGTATAGATCATGGCAATTTGGTAACCTTAGATCAACACCTGTGTTCTAAGAAAAGAATTTTAAAAATATTTTCCTTTCATAGAAAGAAGCTGTGGTTTCTCCCTGCATGTGGTCAGTGGGTTTCAGGGTTCAGATCTGTGCCAAGTTGGGAGTGTTTTATGGTGATTCTCCCTGTGGCTCCCTTCACTCTGAGAGAACCTTCTCCCAGCACGTCTCCCCCGCAGCTACATGCAGACAGGGACATACTCAAAACATGACACGCCACTTTACTCTCAGCTGTTGTTTTGTTTATGTCACAAAATATTTGTTTAAAGCAACAAAATACTGAAGTCAGCTCGCTTATGACATAAACTTGATTACCTAACTGAATTATAAGAAATCATAGATTTTGAGCAATATATAAAATAAGTGATAACATTTTTATAAAGAAGTCACAGAGCTTGTTTATTATGCATTAAGTCAGCCAGGCCAGATCTGAATAAAGAGGACCTTTTGTGTCAGCGCTGGAATTTTTTTGGTAAAAAAAGGTAGAAGATTAGAGCATATTTAGGAATAGAATAGGCTCTTTCTTCATTCTTCCCTGTGAAAGTGTGATTTAAGATTACTTGTGAATTTGTTTTGTAAATTGCATAATATTAAGAGAGCATTTGATTCTGTGAAGCAGAAACCATTTTTCAAAAGGAATAATTTTGTTAATGTGAGAAAAAAAACTTATATGAAAGCAGGGTGAAGATATTTTATACAATCAAATGAACATTTGAAGAGTGAAGTTATTACTGTGATCTTTTATGTTAAAGTGTTAGGAGCAAATGTGTTGGATTTGACTACTAAAAAGCAGCCACATTTACCAGCAGTTGTGATCCGGCTCTCATGAAAGGATCTATGCTGAGCCTTTGACAGTCTCAACAACCACTAAATACGTGTCTGAAGTGTGCTCAGTGTGTGTGCAATCATTAGACGCCCGGCTCAGTATCACAATCTCAAGCATTTCATATTTCAATGACTGAGATTTGTCGGCATGTATCTGAAACAATTTCCATCAAAGTGGACCAGTCATTCTGCACAGAACAGGTCTCAGTCGAAGTTCACACTGAATGTATGCCACATTTTCAAGAAAATTTGTAAACAGCGGATGGACGATGATGTGGGGGTGGCAGATTATTTTCTGGTCTGCTCAGCACCGACCTCTGGTGGCAAGCTTGAGGAGTGGGGCCCAGAGAGATGGTGCCAGAAGGAAGGGAAGGTTAACCCTCACATCCCTGGCGTCCTTGCCAGACTCTCACGTCCAGGCCAGCAACGGCAGGATTAACCTGCCAAACTTCTGTGTGCACCCGGGATTAGCTGAGATAATCCCGGGTGTAAAGCGTCAATATGAGGATGGGAAGACTGGTGGCTTTAAGATGGACTTATTTTCTGCCATATCAGAAGCTGCGTCTTGCCGTGATACAGCATTGCATGGTAAGATATCACCTGCTGCAGTAGATACCATATCCCAGCTGCTTAATGGGTCCCAGCTGACTAACGGATCCCAGCTGCTTAATGAATTCCAGCTGCCCAATGGATCTCAGCTGCTTAATGGATCCCAGCTGCCTAATGGATTCCAGCTGCCCTATGGATCCCAGCTGCTTAATGGATCCCAGCTGCTTAATGAGTCCCAGCTGCCCAACGGATCCCTGCTTCCCAATGGACCCAGCTGCTCAATGGATCCCAGCTGTTTAATAGATCCCAGCTGCTTAATAGGTACAAAGTTATTGGATACTTGCTCAATTGGTCCAATCTTTTTGGACTGAGCTAATTTGGTCTGAACTTATTGGAAACTAGCCTAGCCGATTTGGTTTCAAACCTATTTTGTCTGAACTTATTGGACAGATGAAACAGTTAATCATACAAACTCATTTAATTGGATATTGAGTTATTTAATCCCATTATAAGATAATTTGATGCTTATAAAAATGTTTATATGATAAATAGTTGATGCACAAGGCTTGTTGTGTGTCCTTACATAAGCAGACTGCACACCAAGCTGTCTGATGTAGCACCACAGCTGTCTGATGTAGCACCACAGCTGTCTGATGTAGCACCACAGCTGTCTGATGTAGCACCACAGCTGTCGGGTGTAGCACCACAGCTGTCTGATGTAGCACTACAGCTGTAATCATAATTAATACATTTTGTCATTTTAATGATACTTGCACCACTCAGCCTTTGCAGTCTGGGTTGAATCAATCTTTTCATCACTCTCGTTTTTCTTGGCATTAATAGATCAGGGGAGGAGAGAGACCATTCAGTCGGTCTCACTTAATGATCTTATAAACATGTCACATTGGGTGTGCATTGCATCTAGAAAAGAAATCAAAACAAAGAATCTAGGGTTGCAAAAGTAGAGAAGTGAGGAAGAAGTAGGACAAAGGTTGACAGGTCCTGCCTGGAGGTTGTTTAAAGACGTGCGGGAGACGGTCACATTGAATGATCCGCAGGTACCAACCAAAAACATGGCAGCTCCTTATTAAAACAGTGTGTGTCTAATTGAATGGGTTCCCAGTGTTTTATAGGTAGTTTGCATAACATGGTATAAAGAAAATTATTTTTATTTGGGAATGGGAGTTGAATGAAAATATTTATTGTACAATAGCTGCCCTCTGGTGTTAACTGCAATGATTTTTATATTTTTGGAATTTATTGTCAGTAATAATGGCAAGAATATAAGTGCAGCAAGTACTGCCATTCGTATGTAGACAGAATAATGACAAATAAGGGTTTCTTCAGCTTAAACTCTATTAGATTGAATCGGACAAAACATGGGTTGATGTCCTGTTTTGCAGAAAAACCTTATTGCTTAGGTAAAATCAATAAGCACTAATTCAGAGATTAATTTATCTCTCAAAGGACTAATTCTATATCCTCTTCACTACATATCAATTTCAACTTGTATTTGCATGTTTTATGACTGTTTCAGAAACTGAAATGATAAACTAAAATGGTATTTTAATAATTACCATGGAATTGAATATCTGAATGTTTGAAATATTTTTATCATTACCTTTTGAGTAACAATTTTTGTTGTTGACATTGTTTTTGAAAATATTTGATATTTGGAATATATCTTTTCATTGATAGATGCTAACCGGAGCAAGACCGCCACCCGAGGGACACCCAGCAGTGCAAGTAAGCGTAACCCGCCAGATGTGGTGGCGACGTCAGCGACCGGCAAGGCAGCGGCGGCCGCAGAAATCAGCCGTCTGGAGGCGCTATGTGAGGCCAGGACCAAGGAACTCAATTATACCAAGCTCCAGCTCAAGTCAAGATTACAAGGCTTCGAAGCCATGACCGTCCTCGTCAAATATCTCACAGAAGAGGTCAGTGTTTCTGTAAAATATCTCACAGAGGAGATCAGTGGTTCTCTGTAAAATACCTCACAGAAGAGGTCATTGTCTCTGATAAATATCTCACAGAATAGGTCATTGTCTCTGTAAAATATCTCACAAAAGAGATCAGTGGATCTCTGTAAAATATCTCACAGAAGAGGTCAGTTTCTCTCTAAAATATCTCACAGAAGAGGTCATTGTCTCTGATAAATATCTCACAGAATAGGTCATTGTCTCTGTAAACTATCTCACAGAAGAGGTCAGTTTCTCTCTGTAAAATATCTCACAGAAGAGGTCAGTTTCTCTCTGTAAAATATCTCACAAAACAGATCAGTGGTTTTCTGTAAAATATCTCACAGAAGAGGTCAGTTTCTCTGTAATATAATTCACAGAAGAGGTCAGTTTCTCTCTGTAAAATATCTCACAGAAGAGATCAGTGTCTCTGTAAAATATCTCACAGAAGAGATCAGTGGTTTTCTGTAAAATATCTCACAGAAGAGGTCAGTTTCTCTCTGTAAAATATCTCACAGAAGAGGTCAGTTTCTCTCTGTAAAATATCTCACAGAAGAGGTCAGTTTCTCTCTGTAAAATATCTCACAAAAGAGATCAGTGTCTGTAAAATATCTCACAGAAGAGATCAGTGGTTTTCTGTAAAATATCTTACAGAAGAGGTCAGTTTCTCTCTGTAAAATATCTCACAGAAGAGGTCAGTTTCTCTCTGTAAAATATCTCACAAAAGAGATCAGTGGTTTTCTGTAAAATATCTCACAGAGAGATTAGTATCTCTGTAATATATCTCACAGAAGAAGTTGTCAGAGCCTCTCTGGTTACCTACATGCCAGTACTGCTGAGTATAAGTCAATGGGCATGCATCGTGGTACATAATTCAGACAATAGTAAAACAAAAATGACTATATGGATCTTATCATATTTGGCTAAATATATATTTCCTGTTTTTCTTGAGATTGCTGATAAAAAACATACCTTACAACATGCAAGAGGATTTAATCCCTTCCCAGAAATAAACTGAATATATTTTTTGATATTAGAAGCATTTATCTTAATTCTGTTTCAACCCAGTTTATCCTCCTAAACAAATGAGATTTTAAATTGAATCTATAGTACTGCATTAAAATATTTTTTATGAACAACATTTAAACTAAGTATCAGAAACACTGTCCTTTACTATTTTTATTGGTGTCCAGTTTGTATCATATAAACATTTATTTGGGATCTTTTGACCCTTTACCAATCTCTGCACATCCCAGTGTTAAACAGAATATAATTTTGCGATGAATGAGAAGTATAAGATTAGTTATCATACTATTTGAGGCTAAATGAGAAGTAGAGAGATGGCAGGGTATGGGTTCATGTTTATACTAACCCTGCCCTCACGTGGTGGTGATTTATCACCAGGGGGCACCTCTGAGTGGGAGTAATTAGTGATACATACATACCCACTGACTCACCTTGCAGGAAACTAGGATCAATTTAAACATGTAAAAGCATTTCTCAAAGTGCTGACTCACTTCAAAAGAAAATTCAGTTTAGAAAAATCTTTTATCTTTTTTGAAGGGAGATAATACTTTTGTTCACTATTTTCCAGCTTAATGCATTCTCATGTCCAGAGGTGACAGAGAAGTTGATCAAATGTCAGGAGGATCTGGCCAAGGCACAAACACAGCTAGGTAGGTGCTGTCACCTGGTGACAGAATATAACATCATGATTTTACATTGAAAGAGTAAAATTTAAGACAAATACTTTGCTTCGATTAAGTTTGTATGTACAAAGGAAAATTTGGATGTCAGACTGATACATTTAAGAAAGGCCACAATAAAATGACAGGCCATCAATGATGATGACATAGAAGTCGATGTTAATGAGGGTGAGGAATGTTACAGGGGAGCTGGAGAAAGCCAAGGATGTGCTGGAAGTGGAGATCGGAAAGATGAAGGAAGAACACACACAGGAAGTACTGGACCTCAAGACAGAGCATGCCATGAAGGTCACCACAGCCGAGGAGAGGCTCAAACGGGAGGCGCAGAAAGAGGCCCAGAGGGGTAAACTACAATGCTACTACTTAAAATTAAAAAAAAAACTATCGAAATCATGTACAAATACTCTGGAATCTTCTTCATTCAAATAAGTATTTGATATTTACATGAGAAAAAATGGTGGTAACCAATAAAAGTAATTGAAGAGGTGTTCAATATAAATGTTAGTTTTACCACCAGAGGACAGTATTAGGGAGTGCAGGTAGACATTCCCCATGTGTGTAAATGTTGTGAATAAAATCTTTCTTTGCAGTGATCGATAAGCACTATCATGAAATCAAAACATTGAAAGCCTTCCATGAAAAACATGTAAGTACATAGAATTTTTCACACATTGGAAATTTCAATTTGACATATAATTAGTGTAAGAGTTATATCCCGAGGGGCACCCACAGATGATAAAATGAATCATTGTTTAAATTAATATCATAAATTCGCCTCACAAAACCCCTCAACTTCAGAATAGCATCTTTCAAGCAAGAAAATGAGCATATAAGAGCATTATATTTTTGACATTTTGGTGTTTATTGTACGATATTTTTTGGACAGATTGTGGAGTTGAAGACGGACCATGAGCGTGAGTTACTGATGAAGCAGGAGGATCAACTGGAGGAGATATCCAGACTACAGAGTCAGCAAGAAGAACGCCTCGTCGGTAAGTCTGCCACTAGCCACCTCCTGTTCTTTATGTTAGTCCCCTGGTGGGTAAGTCTGGCACTAGCCACCTCCTGTTCTTTATGTTAGTCCCCTGGTGGGTAAGTCTGGCACTAGCCACCTCCTGTTCTTTATGTTAGTCCCCTGGTGGGTAAGTCTGGCACTAGCCACCTCCTGTTCTTTATGTTAGTCCCCTGGTGGGTAAGTCTGGCACTAGCCACCTTCTGTTCTTTATGTTTGTCGCCTGGTGGGTAAGTCTGGCACTAGCCACCTCCTGTTCTTTATGTTAGACCCCTGGTGGGCAAGTCTGCCACTAGTGACCTTTTATTCCTTCTCATAGACCCCTGGTGGGTAAGTCTGCCATTAGCCACCTCCTGTTCTTTATGTTAGTCCCCAGGTGGGTACGTCTGGCACTAGCAACCTTTTGTTCCATCTGATAGTCCCCTGGTGGGCAAGTCTGCCACTAGTGACCTTTTATTCCTTCTCATAGACCCCTGGTGGGTAAGTCTGCCATTAGCCACCTCCTGTTCTTTATGTTAGACCCCTGGTGGGCAAGTCTGGCACTAGTGACCTTTTGTTCCATCTGATAGTCCCCTGGTGGGTAAGTCTAGCACTAGTGACCTTTTGTTCCTTTTATTATTTCCCTGGTGGGCAAGTCTGGCACTAGTGACCTTCTGTTCCTTCTGATAGTCCCCAGGAGGGTAAGTCTAGCACTAGTGACCTTTTGTTCCTTTTATTAGTTCCCTGGTGGGCAAGTCTGGCACTAGAGACCTTCTGTTCCTTTTGATAGTCCCCTGGCGAGCAGGTCTAGCACTATAGACCTATTCCCTATAATAGTCCCCAGTGAATTTGACATGATTATGACCTTTGACATCCGTTTTGACACAAAACTGATAACATGTCATAATGATTAAATGTTTTCTTTTTAAAGTGTCCACACGTTATTGTAAAAATATATTGGGAAACCTTCACATATTATGGTCAGAATGTTGACAGCTCAGTATGTTTTCGCAATGTTTTAGGTTACACAAATTAGTTGCGATATGAGGATTTAATTTTCTGCTGAGAATATCCTGTACAAACAGGCATGAGTGTTAAAGGTATTGGATTATTGTATGGGTCGGGTTTCATTTTGATCCATGTCTCAAGGCAGAATTTAAGCACCATACAGTTTCCTGACAATTTCAGTTGTAAATTTGAACAAGATTTAATGTACATTCACAGTGAGATTGCAATGTTAACGCCACTGTGCACACAAATACACCATTCACAATATATTTGAGATCATATTCAAAGTCTTCATGTCATGCGTAGTTTACAGTTGACTGTGATTTTCTAAATGTGTTATAAAGGATTAACTGTAGCATTGAAGTTATGGTCAAACACTGCTAATGCAATTGGCAAGAAGAAAACTTTATCATGCTTTTGAAGCCCAGATGACCACAAGAAATTGTCTGTGAAGATCTTATCAGGGCTCTGAAAGATTTATCTCCCAGAGATTTTGATGTATTAGTACACAAACTTGTTCCCCAAATGCAAGCTATAGAATTCTGTGATCGTTTGTCACTATTTAAGCTGGGTAATTTAGAGATCAAATCAAAACAGATTTGCCTACGGACAGCTTTGCTCCTTGATTTCACCCTCAAATAACGGTTAGCCTTAAGTGAGGTCTTAATCTGTGCTTGAAGTATCAATACCATTTAGCAGGTTAAACATGGCAGTGGCCTGCATCTTGTTTGCCTATTCAAGTCAAGCCTGTTTTCATATTCTGCCCTGTTTAGCATTGAGTAATTTGCCAATATTGCACTGTGAGACCAAATCTGTATAGCTCCTGGCAGCCAATCTAGCTGCCTGTGGGGGAATATTAGTGAAAGTGTTTGCTTACCCGGACTTCCCTATTGAACTTTCATTTCAAGAACCCTGACCTTTGACACGCATGTGGACTGGTCCATTTACAAGGGCTGTCAGGACAGCTTTCTCTTCTTCCTTGAAACTTTCAAAACCACTGATGACAGAACAATTGTGAGGAAAAAATATTAAGTGAATGAAAATCATATGAGGATTTTGTGTTATTCATAAGATTGCTCAGGAGAGCATTTATTCAGACTTTAGTATTGCATAAATCCCCCGCAGTTGAGATAGACTGTTCTTAGATTGAGGAGAGATGCACTGAAGGTGTAGTACAGCCTTGCTGTAAAGGACATCAAATCACAGGAGATATGGAAAATAACAATAAGAAGAAGAAGGGATTCTTCTCAGTGCTGCAGTCCTTCCGAGGTGTGTCTCACATTCAGCCCTCATCTCCGACCACATACAGACTGCACCTCAATTATCAAGCATTAGACCATCACTTCATTAAAGGGACTATTATCAGTACTTTTTTTTTTAAACAGAAGACAGTTTTTTTTTAAAAGATGTGAGATTGTGATATTTGATGATATTTTTTTTTTCTCTTCAGAATTACAGCATCAGCACCAGATGAAACTGGAGGAGATTACGATGAGATTTGACCACATTAAAGTCAGTCTTCATGTAAGTATATTAACATTATATTCCACACCCTTCAAACAAACTACTAGGATTTTCCTGTTGTTTTTATAGTCTATTTAACTTGTAGAAATGTACAGTTGTGAAATTTCATTTTCAAAGTTTTGATTTAATTTTGAAATATGACATTTATGTGTAGCTAGATGCAGTTGAGAGATTGGTTATATAAAGTTAAATAGACCCGTGTGTTTTGTATTAGTCACAGTTATCCACAGTTATTGGTAACATATTGCCCCGCGTTGTGTCTTGTGTTGAACACTTTTTGTCCCTGCATGTATACATGTTGTCTACTTTTAATTTGTAGAAAGATTTAGATTTAAAACAGGTGAGAATTGAGCCCTTCACATCAAGCATAATGCTACTAATTAAAACTAATTAAAACAAATTCACCATGGCAAGGGTGCAGGCACTAATCAAAGATCAGCATTGCTTTATGCAAAACATGTTTTAACACATAAAATAGATTAATATAACATTGTTTAACCCATCAAGTTGCTGCTTATGTATTACCCTTCTCCTAACTTCATTACAAAGCATATTAACCCAAGCACAGTCATAGGAATAGATTAAAATGAAAAAAAATCTTTGATATAGCATCTGTGATTAATTTCGGGGGGGGGGATTTTAAGAGTGGGTTTTAAGTTTGCAGCCTTATCATTAACTCATATAGCTATAAGTAACACTAATATAAACAAATAATTTTAAATATTAGGTTTGATATATAAAATATAGAATAACATAAATATGGGCTTCTGAGATATATTAATATTAAGATAGATATCCCATAAAGGCAGAGAGTAATACTGTACATTACATCACACTGACTTAATATACAATACACCATGTAGATTTATAAGTCATTCCAGTAAAAATACAGGGTAATTTTGTTTTAATAATCTCTTCTTTATCTTAGGAATCATCAATATTCTTATTATACATAATTTCTTATTTTAAATAAGAATAAAGCCTCTGTGTTTAAGTATCACCTGGTGTTGTCTTAATCCAGCGGTGGATGAGGACTAAGGCCGCATGTTAATCTATCATAGTTGTGCTGGTTGTTGACGGAGGTTGTTATCATTCACAGGAGAAGGTGGAGTTTCTGCGTAAGGAAGGAGAGGAAATGAGAATGAGAGAACAGCATTACATCCAACAATGTCAGCTTGACTCCGACATGAAAGTGCAGGTAGGTCCACTTTATCTGACAGTCAATATATATATACATGACTCCGACATGAAAGTACAGGTAGGTCCACTTTATCTGACAGTCAATATATATACATGTACATGACTCTGACATGAAAGTACAGGTAGGTCCACTTTATCTGACAGTCAATATATATACATGACTCCGACATAAAAGTACAGGTAGGTCCACTTTATCTGACAGTCAATATATATACATGACTCCGACATAAAAGTACAGGTAGGTCCACTTTATCTGACAGTCAATATATATACATATACATGACTCTGACATGAAAGTACAGGTAGGCCTCACTTTATCTGACAGTCAATATATATACATGACACCGACATGAAAGTACAGGTAGGCCTCACTTTATCTGACAGTCAATATATATACATGACACCGACATGAAAGTACAGGTAGGCCTCACTTTATCTGACAGTCAATATATATACATGACACCGACATGAAAGTACAGGTAGGTCCACTTTATCTGACAGTCAATATTTTACTTAAATTTTAATTACAACTGAACAAATTGTAAAGAAGCAAATTTTAAATAAGTTTGAATTGTTACACTGCCACAAAAACCATGATATTAGGCATATAGAAATTAAATGCAAATGTTGTAACATAATGATGTATGTTTATGTCATCAGAGGGCGATAGCACCGTTCCAGCATTTGCCAGCAGAAATAGAGAGCTTGAAGGCTGTGATGGAGATGAGGAACCAGGAGATACATGACCTGCGCCGCCAGAAAGTGGACATGGAGAAAGAGGTGAGTATCCTGCTACTGCCACCCGCTACCTTGACCCTTCCCAAGTATTCTGCTACTGCCACCCGCTATCTTGACCCTTCCCAAGTATCCTGCCACTGCCACCCATCACCTTGACCCTTCCCAAGTATCCTGCCACTGCCACCCGCTATCTTGACCCTTCCCAAGTATAATGCCATACCCCTCATTGCCTATATATATAGGCACAGCGCACCTGCTATCTTGACCCTTCCCAAGTATAGGGCCATACCCCTCATTGCCTATATATATAGGCACAGCGCCACCCGCCATATTGACCCTTCCTATATATAGGCGCAGGTTGCATATATAGGCACAGTGCCACCTGCCATTTTGACCCTTCCTACACATAGGCACAGTGCCACCCGCCATCTTGACCCTTCCAATATATTGGCACAGTGCCACCCGCCATCTTGACCCTTCCTATATATTGGCACAGTGCCACCCGCCAACCCTTCCTAAATATAGGCACAGTGCCACCCGCCATCTTGACTGTCTTCATATAGTAATTTTAAAAAATGACATAACTATCATGTACATTTTTATCATTATATTAAATTACTTAAGCAATCTCTCATGATCTTGTACATATTTTCAGTTGGATGAGTTGCCGCCCGCGAGGGACCGTATCCTCAATCTACAGCAGAAAGTAGAGAACCTGGAAGCCATTATAGATATTAAGGCAGAATATGAAAGGTGAGCATTGATTGGACAGTTGAGATCATGTGACTTGGCCTCAGCCAAAAATATGCAGTGTAATATATTTTTCACTGCTTGTTGTAAAACTACCTGTGCATAGGTATTTTGCTAAGAATGTTGAGTTAATATTTCTATGTTAATATTTTGCAGACAATTGGCTGAGAAGCACACCTTGTTGCTGCGGAAGTTTGATCGCGAGTCGAAGGCTAATAAGCGGTTGTCAATGGAGGCGGAGGAGTTGACGTGGCGTCTGACTCAGCAGGAGGCTCAGGTTCTAGGAATGGGAGGATCACCTGACCTGGTCCGCAGGCAGATCAGTAGGTCACCGCCCACCACGCCCGACCCACTACGCCGCAAGAAGTCCCCCACCGCCAGGTCGCCCACGGCAAAGTCTCCCCGCCACAGTACGAGCAGTGGCAGCACCAGTAGCAGCGGCGACTTTATGACCATGTCCAACACCAGCCTCATTAGCAACAGCGGCAGTGACTTCTTAACTCCTCTCACTCCTAATGGACCCTCCGTGGGCGAAAACTCAAAAACTGTCCCCCTCCGACGATCAGGAACTTATGATTTGTTGCAAAAAGACTGCGAAAATGAAACAGAACTGAAAAAAGCCAACGATCAATTAATGAAACAATCTGATGTATAACGTGGAATGCAACATTGATATTGTATCATGTTTTTGTGCCATCTGCATTTGGAAGTTTGGAAGGCATTGATTGGACAGATGAGATCATGCAATTTGGTCTCAGCCAATCATATGCAGCATAACAGAAGCTATTAGGATCTGGGATGTACCCTCAGACTGGATTGGCTCATGATGGGGCATCTGAAACTAAAACCAGTTTGTAAATCTACATGTTGTAGCGATTTTGAAAATCTGCACTCTACATTTTTGAGCATCTCAAAATTGTGTTTATGTGTTAAAGTGTAATGATAATTATAAGATATGCATATATATATTACAAGGAATGGAATGAAGATCAGATAATTATTACTTGGAGGGAAAATCCTCTTAAAAAAAACGAAATATGCATGAAAGAATTTCTGTAATTTATGACACAAAAATGGGATGTTTATCATAATATGATGATATGTGTACTTTTTAGAAAAATGACAGGAAAAAAAACAGATTTACTTTTTCTGTGGCCTTATGCATTGCAGTGAGTTTTGAGAAACATAATGATTGTTTTATTATAAAAATCAAATTTGAAAAAAAAAAATCCTAATGTAACAGGTGACACTACTGGCATAAAATCATGATTTAAGAGCAATGTGTTAATGCCATGATCTGTACTAGTCATGTTTGATGTTTCACCATATATACATGTATATACAGTATATGTATGTGTACTATGCAGATATTTGCAAGCCTTAGCTCGATGGGTTATCTTGTATGTTCAGTGTAGTGCAATAATGAACAAATTGTATGACAAGCACAATGAACCGAGTTACCAAACCAATATCACGGCCCCATGACAAGTTAGAGTTAAACAAAAGGAGATACATACTGTCATAGTGTCAAAATTACATTTGATATTGAGAACCAACAACAACAAAAAAAGCATCTTGCAGATTTCTTGAGAGTATATTGATTTATTGGAAAATATTGTTGGAAATTCTGTTTTCTGGTAAAAACAGATAAGAAACAAATGGTGAATAGAAGACGCAGAGTTAAGCATGACAATCAAAAATGTTGTTGGAAAAGGATTTTCAGCAATGATTTCCACGATTTAGTCTGTGATGATGAGAGAGTTTTACTGTTATATTTAAGAGAATTACGTAGCTTAAAATAGAAATAAATCGCATGTAGTTTTCACAGTTATCCATTCCTTCATCAATTTCATATAATTGTGGAGACCAAAATCAAATCTAACCATGCAAAAAATTAGTCAAGAAATAGTAGTTCTGTTGCTGATTAGAATATGTTGTTATGATTCATCAGGGTAAGTTACAACTGTTAGAATAAAATCTTAGCTAATTAGTTGCAGAATAGTTCAGCCACAAATGAAGACCTCCATTAAATATAAACTCGCTATTTTTATACCCTAGTCAAATTGATTTGAAAATTTAAAAGAGAAATGTAAAAATGATAAATTTAGAGGTGAGCAGATATTAAAGACGGGATAGAATGCTGTAGAATATGAGATGTATAAAGTATATTCCATGACATAGAGTTTACATTTGGTGCTTGTGTGCTTCTGTTCCCATGTCATCTGTACATAGGCTTGCATAAACTATATGTAATATACAACCACAGCCATCATATGAGTAGGTAGGCACTGTCCAGGGGTTGCCATGGTTACCTAGAGGGAGACCGGTGGTGAAATCCATATAAGACAGCAACTAAAAAATATCTGATTTTGTTTTAGGATAAATATTGTTATATTTATTTAGTAAAAAAATAATTGATATTAAGTGAACAGATTTTGCTGCTTTCTTGGCATTTAAATTGACCACACATTTATGTCAGTCCTCATTCATAGGTCTCCCTGTATGGTGCATCCGTGGATGATCGGGGTGTTGCCATGGCAACCAGACAGGATGTATATATTGTTTGGCTTGTTATTCTTGTTGATATCTCTTGTTGCTCTATGTGTGTTTCAAGTCTGTTGTTCTGCTCCGTGATTGTTGCCAGTAAGCGTCATGTCCCATCGACTTCTGCATGTTGTGACAAAGTCGTACCATTCATTTTGCATATGATGAATATGAAGGCAGCACTCGTATTTCACCATTCTCTGGCCCTTCCATTCGCCTCGTCTCCTCAGCCGCCAAATCTCACACACTTTACTATGCGATTGGTCACCTAAGAATTTCTTAATTATTTCAAATATCTGATATTTATTCAGATGTTAAAGACAACAAAAATGAAACATTGTCTGAAAAGCTCAAATATTTTTGGCCACCAGGTGGCTGTAGTGCTGACTCCCAGGTGGCAGCACAGAACAGTAAAGAAGATGACCTCCTGTTTCAATATGTATATATAACTTAGGATTTTGGTTTTGAAATCACATTCAGTTCCATCTTCTTATAACAGCTTAGTAATTGTCACATGTCCCATGGCCCAGTACTTACTTAAACTACCTCTTGTTTTATTATAATTTAATTATAATGTGCACCATCCTTGCAGAAAATGGTTTCTACATTGATATGAAATTTACAAGCTGACTGCAGCAATGTAAAGAAATTATCTCTTTTGCAAGTGGTTTATCATTCAGATGTCCACTAACTGAGATTACAAAATTTATTGAAATATTGAAACTATATCATGATATATTTATGTATATTTTTGGGGGTAAAAGAATCAATTTGCCAAGTTTGTTGTAATATATATACTGGTAAATCTCATTATAAGATTAGGATCACCAGGAAACACAATAACCCAAAAAGGCACTTTTGTATTTTACTTTAAACCTTTTAAATTGTATGAGGCACATCAAAGTCCCAAATGACATGATTGGATTAATGTGGACTCTTTTTGATTGTCAAATGAAATCTGCTAATCTAACAATGTCTCTGCTGGCGAGGAAAGCACTTATAAACACTGAGTAATGCTGGTCACTGGATCGGGATATTTTTCCTAATAAATCTGATAAAAAGAAAGAAATTGACACAGATTTTAGTGTTACTATTTGATGTTTTTTCACATTTTTAGGGGTGAAAATCCCAGTCCGTGATCTATCAGTAATAATAATAACAGGAAATGTGACTATAATAAATAAGTCTGAAATGTTATTTCTAATCAGTCTGTATAGTCCGGTCAGTTATAAGGTTTACCTACAGATGTAGGACTTGTAGACTAATAGAAATGTGCCCTGGGGTTTTATCTCCATAGTAACATACATCTCAGGTGCTTTGTAGTGCGAGTTGTGGAGTATAATCAGGCCTCGTGGAATACTCGTGGATTACTCGTGAATTACTCGTGAATTACTCGTGAATTACTCGCCTCTTGTCTCCAATATCATTACACTATGGGTCTTGAGGTTCCCACAGTGAACTCAATTTCTCCTGTACTTCTTGTCATCTACTTGTCATAAAATATGTGTGATTGTTTGACTTATATCTAATTTGAAAATAAATTTTAGTGATCACCACACCTTAGATATAAATCTGATGTTTTGAAAATGAGTTGACTGTTGGCTCCTGTTGATCACATCATCTTGTACCACCATATTCTTTGTGAGATTTGTAGCCATAATATCTACCACAATCTCCATGATCAGATCAATACTTTACTAACTAATAATCTGCTTAATAAAGATATGGGTTGACTGTGTTTTTATAATATCTATAATATCTCCAGGGCATATTTCTCTGTGTTGTGATAATATGATCAAATCAAACGTCGTTTGTTGTCCACATTTGAGTTGCAATATTAAAATAGTCAGTTCAATAATGAAAATTAGAGGTAGCTTTGTTAATGCAACTTTTGCTCACACTCAGATCAAATATTGTGGCCATCGTGTAAATCATGGTGATTTGGAAAGTTGCATTGACAGATGTGTTGAATTCTGATAACTGAAGGTCTATTTCAGCTTATTAATATAGAAATGTGGAAAGCTAATGAGAGTTGCATTGATATTTTGTGATCGTATCTTATATACTCTTCATTTGAGATGGAATAAAGTGCGCTGCATTATATTTGACACATTATGCAAATAAATCAATTCATGTAAATGTGTTCAAACCAGATACTTGTTTTGTTATACTTTTACCACCTATAAAAAATAAAACAAAACCGAAGCATTCTAAGAGATAGATAGGTTAAATAAGGAGAGTGTTTGCACTTTCCCTGCTAATGTGTTTACTGAGAGATCATTATATTTTACAGCATTGACATATGGGGCCCGACAATTCTCAGAACATGAGTATAGTCAATATGACTAGATGGGATGTACCTTATCACGGACTCTTTGTCCCGCAGTCCTACTCACCATGGGTTCATTAAGATATTGCCTCCCCTGACATCTACCAAAACTGACTGCCTTTTTTTTCCTCTCATAATCTGGACATAAAAAGGATTGATTAATTTTGGACCGAACAACATTAAGACGCTTAAATGGCTAATGAGAAATATAATGTATTTCTTGGTTTTGGTAAGTTGAAATTCAGTATATTGATAATATTTTAAATGACTTTTTAAGATTTCATGATATAGGAAAGAAAATGGACAAAAAATTACTTATTACGATCTTTCATACACCAAAGTAACATCTATAAAATTTCCTTGAGCTAAGGATGTTCTTCATGAGCTCATTGTTAAACTACATTTGTGATTATGTCAGTTATTAAGAATAGCACTGAGAATGCAGTTTTCTGGTATTATCCTTATATATCTTTTGAAGATATCCTCTTATTTTTGTTAAAGTATTGATATTTTAAAGTTTATCAGTATGCAATATATTTGATACTACTAACAAATATTTTCAAAGATGTGAACAAAGTTAGAGACCAGAATGAATGCATTTAGGGTAATCTAAGTTTCGTCAGAATATAATATTAGCAATTTATTTTATTTTTGTCCTCCCTCAGTTCGATAGAGCTAAGATGAGTTTGTGTGAAGATGGATGAGTCAGGTTTTATAATATATATATATATATATATATATATATCTATATATATATATATATATATATATATATATAGCGAAAGGTTCATACAAGGCTAATACAAGATCAGAAAAATTGCATATTAAAAAGTTCAGATATCATTAAAACACAGTTTTAGAATTGAGATTTGGCCAAAAGGAAATTGTCTTTCCACCCTGCTGAGAATCATTAATTTGCTCATTTTGGAGGACTCTAGAGATATCAAATACACAAATACTCATTTGTTAACAAATACAAGACACAAATCCTGTAGCACCCCCCAGTTTGGGTTCAGGCCAGGTCATTCTGAAACATACTACTTACCAAACAAAATGGGAAACAATCATTTAAAAGTTTTTAATTTTGCAATGATCAAAATAATAGATTATGGTATGTTTATAGATACCGGTAAGTATTTTTACTATTAAACAAATGTATTTTGTAATAAATAGTAGATTTGTTTTTACATTCTTGGGTATTGAATTGCATATCTTAAGGTTTAATGGAACAGTGTCTTCCAAAGTTCTTTTTTCCTGCCAAAAAAGATGTTTCCTACATTTGAACCCCCAAAAATGACAGAGTGCAAGATAAGTGCTTTATGTCAAAACAACTACAAAAATATTTTTTCAGCTGCAAATGTGTTAAATATTACAAAAGTGATTTTTCTTTTGATTTTTGAAACAAGTTATCATTATCTTGCCTGACAAGTCTCATTGAATTCGAAACTGTAAAGAAAATAAAATACAAAATAAAAACAAAAAATATTGTCAGAAGCTATGATGAAAGAAAATAACATCCCAAAAGAACCGAAATCTATTATTATTTGAATTGAAATATGGGTTTGGCATTATAACAGTCATATTCTACCCACCCAATATTCCCCAGTACAAGCAAAGCTTTAGCCGTATGATTCACTTTGTCCATTGTGATAAATTGTCTGAGATTGCTATGGGTGTAACCAGAATATCGCCACAATGCAGTGGGGAAGTGGATAAATTGTGACCTGTCCTCTCATACTGACGTCAGGAAGGTAGCTGTATTGCACACTCATGTATTGGTGGTATACACTTCATGTTTATGACATGTCCAAGCTTTCTAATGTAAATATGAACACGTACCCAACCTCATTTTGCGGACAACCATACTTAATGTATGAAGACCTCAAAGTTGACAAGTTTGGGTTGAGAAATTGAAACATCATTGATGAGACATTATTGGAAACAAATTGTAGATCCTCCTCATCTTGTGAAGAGGAACAGGGAAAAAAAATGATGGATTACTAGCCAACATCCCTAATGGACAAGCATGCTCCTCTAAAAATGCTAATGTGTCCCATTCATCCAGTGCCTTGGATGAATGACCAAATCAAGCATGAGAGGTCTCTCAAGAGAAGGCTTGTGAGAAAGATGAAAAAAAAACAAATCTTCACATTGATAAGGAACTATATAACATTTAAAGAAATAAATATAATTAGCTACTGAAGTCTTCCCAATCCAAATATTTCTCAAAACTGGTTGAAGAAAACAAGCATGACACAAAAAAGCTTTTTAGGGTCATTGCAAAAGGCTAAGGATACACCAATGCCCCAATCAGAGTGTTCACCTGCTGGTCTCTCTGCAACCTCTGCCACAGTTCTGGGTTGGATCCATGAGTCATCCTCCCTGTCTTGATGCTCCTAGCAACGACAGCCCGGCAACGCATCTCATTAGCTTGCACTTGTTGGCCTCACGTTTGCACTCGGTGACCTCTCTGATCTCTGCCAGATATCATGATTGTCTATACTTGTGTATAAATGTCTATAGATGGGTAATCCGTATCCTACAATACATCATTACATAAAATAGTAAACAAATTTAACATTTTATTACCTTCATACTTGAACTATATACTGGGCCAATTGTGATAAATCTTCAAAGTCTTTAAATGTTAAAATGGCTGCTATTGTCACAGGTGTGAAGACATCAGCACTCTTCTTGAGCATAACCTTAAACGGCCAGATGACCTAGATACATATATGAAATGTGTTTGGAGTAAACCACGACACTGAAATATATGTGAATTTAACTGCATTTCTGAAGAAATTTGCAATAAATTTAGAACATGTTTCTGATTTTCCATATCTAGCAATGCTAATTACAAGATTTGTTTGATTTACAGTGTTGCTGATGAGCATCTTGACAATAACAAGAGGTATAATAGAACCAGATATCAATATTGTGGTAGAGGATGCTGAAGACACAACATTACAACCAGGAATCAAGGAAGAGGTGACCAAATACCTTACAATTGGAACAAATAAGCTCTATGACAAGGCAGAGCAGGAGAATGGATATTCAACAAGTGAACCAGATGACAAGGAAGAAGAGGTGACGGGATACCCTACAAAGGAGCCAGATGACAAGGAAGAAGAGGTGACGGGATACCCTACAAAGGAGCCCGATGACAAAGAAGAAGAGGTGACGGGATACCCTACAAAGGAGCCTGATGACAAAGAAGAAGAGGTGACGGGATACCCTACAAAGGAGCCTGATGATAAAGAAGAAGAGGTGACGGGATACCCTACAAAGGAGCCAGATGACAAGGAAGAAGAGGTTACAGAAGGAAAAGGTAAAAACATCATCACATCCATTATGTGTTTTGGTCCAAACTAGGATATCTATGTCAATTGTTGCCTTGACTCTGTCACCTCTACTTCCACTGTGCTGATTGGTACAACAATATTGTTTTCCATCTTGTGTAAATATCTGCCTTCAAATGCATCATAATGCTGACATGGCTATCATAATGTCATACTGAGATCTTGTCAACCAAGGTTATTTGTAGAACCAAACTATTTCTAGAATGTGAATTATAATCTTAAAATGTTTTCATATTTCAGGAGTTCGCTTAAGGTGCAAATTGGAAAAAAAGTGGAACCCTGACTTCTTCAATATACGTTTGAATGTCACCAAACAGTTTACATATGATTTTAAACAGATGGTCAGTAGGTTCACTTGCTTTGCTGCATTTTATAAAAAAATCTAAATTCAAATACTTATGAAAGAACAGAAAGGCTGGTGATATGCTATTCATTTCAGTCAAAAGCTAATTATTACAGGATTTATTTTGAAATAAATATTCCAATATAACCTTGTGAATGTGTGAAATAATACTCCACCAATATAAAGATTTCTGTTATTGTCAGAGTAGTATTCTTTCTTTTCAGTGTGAACAAATACATAGGACCAAGAGAAGAGGATTCGCAAGATGTTTTGGCCAAAGCGATTAGTAAGTAAAATAATATAAGGTCACCATGCACATGGAAAACATCACCACAGGAATGAGTTACTTGTCTTACTGGAATAAAATATATTAACTGTCACGACTTTAAAACTGGGAGGAGCATCATTTTACAAATATAAAAAAAAACATTGGTCAAGAGATGTGCTGGCCCATTGGTTTTTAATATTTGTAAACATTTCCCACATATGCTTGAAAACTTCTTTATAAATATTAATCATTCTTATTTACCACATTTATGCAGCTGAACAGCCAATTTGGATTACAATATAAAGGTATCCAATATGGCATCTGACTTTGTCACCCTCATTGTCACCTTTTTCTAGATATCCCACACTGTCACTTTTACCAACTGAGACTAAATAGAAACTATAAGACTGATGCATTGGATGTGATGTACCAGGTTATAAAGTATCAGCAGCAACCACTAGGAGTCCTCCTGGTCTGTTGCATTGCAGCTTTGGAAAAGGTCTGATAAGACCTTCCCAATTGGCAGAACAGAACTGCAGGGAAGGCAAGATAAGAACGTCTTCTATGTAATGAAAAAGGTTTTCAGCAAAAAGCAAAAAGCAAAGCTGACATTTATATACCGCTGATTCCAGACAATGTCTGCTCATAGCGGTTGATAGTAACTGGCCGGGATTCGAACCGGGAATCCCTGGATTCCCAAGGCGAACACTCTGCCAATTGAGCTATTTCGGCCAGATATAAGCAAGACAAATCGTGTTAGGATTTTTGTTTGTTTGGAGTTTTACATCACTTTCAACATTATTTCAGTCATTAATTTCAGTCATTAACTCTTTAGGCATGGGCCTCAGCTCATATGAGAAATTGTATCATGAATTCATTCTTGGCATGGCTAGGGATTGAACCCCAACCGTTGGATCACCACCGAGGAACTGGTGCTTATTAGCATGTGCTCTAACAACCGGGTGCCATGGCCCACGGCCCAAGTTTTGGGACAATTATTATAAATTTTGAGGACAGTAGTGACAGGTATTGGATGGCCACTGAAATCTACAAAGATGTGTTAAATGAACATGCCCCAGTAATGAGTTGTATTGTAACATCAAAACAGGTATCATGCATGAACTCAGCCCTTAAGACATAAATGTTTAAACAAAATATGATGAGAAGTAAGTATTAAAAATGGAAGACAAAAGACCTTGAAATACAGTATAATAAACAAAAGAAGAAAGTAACAGAAATGAGGAAACAAGAGATTTCTGGGAGTGTATAAGGCCATACATGTCAGATAAGAGCAACTCACACAGGAATATAATCCTCCAGGAAAATGATGTAATTGTAACAGAGAAGAAGTTTGTGAAATATTTAACAGTTTCTTTAGCTCAGTGGCTGATGGCATAGGGGAGCCAGACCCCATTGAATATGGGGAGTGAAATCCACTTGTAAATCTGGGAGCCAAACACAAAGGTCACCCGAGTGTTAAAGCTATAAATGATGTTGGCTTGAGTCAGAGTTTAGTTTCAGGCCAGTCAGCAGAATGCATGTGAACAAAACTCTTCTGTAAATAAATCCTCATAAAGCAACAGGTTGTGACCAAATGCCAGGTAAAATGATAAAAGTGTGCTCAGAAGAATTGACAAATACAATCTGTAGTATAATGAATGAGAGTATCAGAATAAACAGTCCCTGATAATGTAAAAAAAAGCAGAAGTATCACCTGTGTACAAAAAGAAAAATCATCTACACAAGGACAATTATCGTCCTGTCAGTATCTTAAACATAATAGCAAAGCTGTATGAAACTATTCTAGCTTACTAACTTTATGTTTACTTCAATGGTATATTCAACAGAATGTTGTCAGCATACAGGAAGAAATATAGTTGTGAGCATGTTATAGTAAATGTTAGAGATCATGAAACATGCACTAAAAGTTGATACTAAGAATGCTTTCAAATGGTTTAAATCAAATTTCATGCAGACTAATCCAGAAAACTTTCAGGTCATGTTTTTCACCAGCTCTGAAGAATTTCCAAAGTGCCTTGTTTTAGATATCAACCCAGCAACAGAAATTGAAAGAAAGTCAAATGTCAAACTGCTAGGTGTCACAATTGATGATAAGTAAAATTTGATACACATGTAGATGATATATGCAAGAAGACATCAAGACAGGTGAATGTTCTATACCGTTTCAAGAAAGTTTTCACTGGAAAAGAAAGGGCAGATATATACAGAACATTCATATTGGCAAATTTTAATTACTGCCCGATTGTTTAGCAACACCCAGCTTAAACAAGTGGAGAAAATACAAGAATGTGCTCTCAGATTCATGTTGAATGATTTTATAAGTAATTACCCAAAAATATTTAAGGATGCAAGTTTTGACTCATTACGTCTCAGGAGATTCAAATTGATTGTTTGTGAAGTGTTTAAAAGTATTAATGTCCTAAATCCCTCATGTATGTTTGATATGTTTGAACGAAAAATATGACCTTAGGGATAGGAATATATTAGTACAGCCGAGATTCCAGAAGATTAAGTATGGAAAAATACATTTACATATCATGGAGCCCATTTGTGGAACCTGCTACCAAATGAAATCAAAGAGGCAAGTGATATTACCATGTTCAAAAAAATTGTAAGCTCATGGCAAGGTCCAAATTACACTTGTTGTATGTGTTCATTTGAATACTATGGATGATTATTTATTTGTTTCGAGTTTTATATCACTTTCAACATTATTTCAGTCATTTCGTGATGAGAACTACTTGTAGCAGATATAGTGCTGCCTCACCGAATTGTCATGTCGCATGTCCTTAACATGACAACCCACCCTGTCATAGATTTACAAGGACAACAGGGTAACCCTTTAGGCATGGGCCTCAGCTCATATGAGAAATTGTATCAAGAATTCATTTTTGGCATGGCCAGTCACTGAACCCACAACCTTTGGATCACCACAGAGGAACTGGTGCTAATTAGCCTGCGCTCTAATGACCTGTGCCATGGCCTGTAGTCTATGTTTTAGGACAGCAATTATAACAAATTTTGAATTATAAAAGACAGTCTTATAACAAGGTCAGGTCATGAACCTTCATTCAAGCTAAGCAGACCTATTATGTAGCTGGCAGGAATGATGCCTGACAGCAGCATATTTTGGAAGAGGCGTAACAGGCAAAAGTTGATTCCGGGATAAAGTCCAGATAAAGGATGCAGATATTGCATTAGATGAGGTGTCCTCATCCTATCAGAGATACAAGGAAAATCACCAGGGTTACAGGTGTTACATAACCTGCCTGATATCACACAAGTAGCTAATCCTTGCAGATGTCTTTGAGAGTAGCCATTCTATTAAGGAAGTTGCGCATGCATGCAAAAAGCCAGCCATAGCTTTAAAGGAGGAGACCTAAACTGTAAATATGAATAAGCATTTCAAAGACAACTACCGATTTGTATGTGGAATTTGAGTTGTTTATGATCACTATTTCCTCTTGTCAAGGGCATTATAATATTTCATTTAGGGTTTTACGCCTTTCAACATTCCATCCATTTCATGACGAGACCTACTTGAAACAGATATTGTGCTGTCTCACTGAATTGTTATGCCACATGTCCTTGACATGACAACCCACATGGTCGCAGATCTACAAGGACAACAGGTCAATTCTCCACACATGGGTCTCAGCTCATTTATGAAATTGTAACTGGAATGGAACTTCGACATGAAAGCTGCTCATTTAGCAAACCACCCAAATAAACTATTTTCCATTTCAGCAGAATTGATATAAGATTTCAGAGTATCCTAAAATACTATATATCTTGTAGTAAAGGGAGTACAGGAGTGGATTTCACAGTGGAGAGTGATCACAAGCTGACTGCTGCAGAACACACCCATGTGGCCATTGCCTTCCATCAGCATATTGCAAACAATGGAGTAATCCCCATAGCTAACATCATATGCAAAGTTAATCCCAAATCTATTCGGATACTGACCAAAAAAGGAACCACAGGCAAGCCATTTCAATAAACACACATACTGTTTGATACAGGTGGATAAAATGTTTCATTTGAACTAAGCAATTAGAAAAGTATAGAAAGTTTAATGAACAAAGTGGGTTTTTTTTTCAAGTTTCACTCTTAAAATAATCTGAATAACTTCAAAAGGATTTACCAAAGATATGGTGTCATAAATCCAGAATTGTTTCCTCTATTCTATTGCAGTGAATGTAGACCCACAAAACCTGTGTTTTCTGTTTGAGGCGACATACATATGCATGAAGAGTGAAAAGAAATGCACAAAGATAAAAGGAATCCCAATATGCATTGATATTGAAAGTCAAACTAAAACTCCTGAAACAGACCACACTGAAACATCAGACATATTGGTTTCTACTGAGTTACCAGAGACAGACAAGGAAGAGGCAACACACACAATAGGTCCAACTGCTGCATCTGAACCTGACGTCACTACAGCTACACCAAGAGGTAAATGATTAGTTTCATTATGTGCAATGAATACCATGATAGATTCTTTGTTTTTCTTCTTCATTAGTTCATAAGAGTACTTTCAAATTTAGATGTCTGCACATTCCATGTTTGAAAAACAATATATATTCTTTCTAGATCAACAAAACGGGGAAACTGAATTATTTAATATTATTTCTGTTCAAAGGCTTAATATAATTCCACTTCAAAATATCAATTACAAGATTTTACATTCTACACCAGTCATTTGAAAAGACAATGGCATTTTGTATTTCAGGGGGAGTGCGCTTACAGTGCAAGTTAAATAAAGTCTGGAATTCAGACTACTCAAACACAAGTTCAACTGTCACTAAAAAATTCACATATGATTTTGAACAAATGGTCAGTAGCTTTTTCAACTTTACTATATTGTCTGAAGTTCCTTAATAAAATTTATAAATTAGAATAATATACAACTGATAGCTGTGTCCCAAATGTTTTTGTTTGATTGAATATAAAATTGTTTAGTTTTTGAACATCAAACCAAATAATTAATTCTTACTTTCTAAAAGAGCGGATTAATATATTTCAGTGTGAAAAAATATTCATAGACAAAACAAGAGGATTCACACGATGTTCAGTCCAGGGCTACTTGTAAGTATGATCAAATCCTGAAATGGTGTATCCATTTGTGCCATTGGATCAGGGTCATAAGTGAAAAACATTTCTTTACACTACATTTTGGGCTTGCAAGTTGTAATCACATATTTGTACATGTATCACCCGAGGTACAAAACAAGATATCTAAACTATTGTCTATTTCAGGAGAATTAATACTAGATTTTCCTAATATTATTTTTGTATCTTGTAGTAAAGGGAGTACAGGAGTGGATTTCACAGTGGAGAGTGATCACAAGCTGACTGCTGCAGAACACACCCATGTGGCCATTGCCTTCTATCAGCATATTGCAAACAATGGAGGACTCACCATAGCTAACATCACATACAAAGTGAATCCCAAATCTATTCGGATACTGACCAAAAAAGGAACCACAGGCAAGCCATTTCAATAAACACACATACTGTTTGATACAGGTGGATAAAATGTTTCATTTGAACTAAGCAATTAGAAAAGTATAGAAAGTTTAATGAACAAAGTGTTTTTTTTTTCAAGTTTCACTCTTAACATAATCTGAATAACTTCAAAAGGATTTACCAAAGATATGGTGTCATAAATCCAGAATTGTTTCCTCTATTCTATTGCAGTGAATGTAGACCCACAAAACCTGTGTTTTCTGTTTGAGGCGACGGACATATGCATGAAGAGTGAAAAGAAATGCACAAAGATAAAAGGAAACCCAATATGCATTGATATTGAAAGTCAAACTAAAACTCCTGAAACAGACCAGACTGAAACATCAGACATATTGGTTTCTACTGAATTACCAGAGACAGACGAGGAAAAGGCAACACACACAATAGGTCCAACTGCTGCATCTGAACCTGACGTCACTACAGCTACACCAAGAGGTAAATGATTAGTTTCATTATGTGCAATGAATACCATGGTAAATTCTTTGTTTTTCTTCTTCATTAGTTCATAAGAGTACTTTCAAATTTAGATGTCTGCACATTCCATGTTTGAAAAACAATATATGTTCTTTCTAGATCAATAAAACGGGGAAACTAAATTATTTAATATTATTTCTGTTCAAAAGCTTAATATAATTCCACTTCAAAATATCAATTACAAGATTTTACATTCTACACCAGTTATTTGACAAGGCAATGACATTTTGTATTTCAGGGGGAGTGCGCTTACAGTGCAAGTTAAATAAAGTCTGGAATTCAGACTTCTCAAACACAAGTTCAACTGTCACTAAAACATTCACATATGATTTTGAACAAATGGTCAGTAGCTTTTTCAACTTTACTATATTGTCTGAAGTTCCTTAATAAAATTTATAAATTAGAATAATATACAACTAATAGCTGTGTCCCAAATGTTTTTGTTTGATTGAATATAAAATTGTGTAGTTTTCGAATATCAAACCAAATTATTAATTCTTACTTTCTAAAAGATCGGATTAATACATTTCAGTGTGAAAAAATTTTCATAGACAAAACAAGAGGATTCACACGATGTTCAGTCCAGGGCTACTTGTAAGTATGATCAAATCCTGAAATGGTGTATCCATTTGTGCCATTGGGCCAGGGTCATAAGTGAAAAACATTTCTTTACACTACATTTTGGGCTTGCAAGTTGTAATCACATATTTGTACAGGTATCACCTGAGGTACAAAACAAGATATCTAAACTATTGTCTATTTCAGGAGAATTAATACTAGATTTTCCTAATATTATTTTTGTATCTTGTAGTAAAGGGAGTACAGGAGTGGATTTCACAGTGGAGAGTGATCACAAGCTGACTGCTGCAGAACACACCCATGTGGCCATTGCCTTCTATCAGCATATTGCAAAGAATGGAGGACTCACCATAGCTTACATCACATACAAAGTTAATCCCAAATCTATTCGGATACTGACCAACAAAGGAACCACAGGCAAGCCATTTCAATAAACACACATACTGTTTGATACAGGTGGATAAAATGTTTCATTTGAACTAAGCAAACAGAAATGTTAATACAAAGTTAATTCCAAATCTATCCAGACTCTAATAGAAAATGGGACTGTAGGTGAGACATTATGACAATTGAACTGAATTAACAATTAAGTACAAGCTGTTTCCATTGGCTGAAGGTGAAACTCACTGAGTATGTTTATGACTAGAGATGAATTTTCTTTCCTTTGTGAATTAACAATATTTTTATTTATTCTTTAGCAGTAAATATAGATCCAGACGACCTGTGCTTCTTCTTTGATGCTCTTGAAATATGTCAAAAAAGTGAAGCAACTTGCACTGAACTGGATGGGGACCCGACATGCAGTAATATTGAAGGTCCAACTGAAGCTTCTCATACCGAGGCCCCAGACTACGAGAGCACTCCTGCTTCACTGGAGGAGATAACAATAGAAGATTCCACAGGCCTGCCAACAGAGGGCGCAATACTCCTGCCAACAGAGGGCGCAATAGGCTTGGCCACAGAGGACTCATCAGGACTGACCACAGAGGGAACAACCAATGCAAGTACAGCACTCACTTCAACTTCTCCTGTTACTGAAGCAGAAAACACCACAATTATGATGACAACCACCGAGGTCACCACAATACCGGACAGTACAACAGCTGTGCAAGGAGGTACATGCATGTCCAATGATTATAGCAAAAGATTATCAAGAATACCATGCCAATGAAAAAAGATGCAAGATTTTTTCAATCCCCTAGTAGGAAAGTGTTAAATCCATATCTAATTCTCTGATATTTAAGGTATGGTGCAGATGCGCTGTAAGCTGAAAAAGCCCTGGGATCCTCGACTCTCCAATACAACTCTGAACATCACCAAGCAGTTCACACACGACTGTGTGCAGACGGCAAGTCCAATGTTTTGCTCTGTCTATGATTTAGATTGTTTTGTTCATATCAACAAATCTGTATATTCCTTTCAAGAAGACCAATTCAATGATTTTTAAAATAAAGTTGATTTTGAAAGTTTGTATATCTTTGAATGTCTATGTTTATGACACTTTTTATAACTGTATTTTGATCTTGACTTTCTTTATCTCTCCATTTTTTTCAGTTTGTAAAGATACATAAAAACAGAACAAGAGGGTTCAAAGGGTGTTCCATACAAAAATTCTTGTAAGTTATATTTAATTCCTTTTTAAAAACCATATACAATTCTGTGTATTAAAACAAAGTAATTACCAAGCTTGTACAAGCTGTGTTTCCACTATGCCCGCTGTTGTGTTCGCTCCATCATTTTTTTCTTTCTCATTCACTCCTTCTTTGACAAAGGCAAAGGTACTATGATAAACATGATAATAAATTGTCCTTGTTTTCACTTTCAAAATACGGGGCACCAAATTTGTATTTAACTTTGCTTAATTAACTCTCCTGACTGATTCGATATGCTTCTTAGCATAAATCATTAATCTATGAGGGGTTTAATGGATTTTTATGTGGGATGACCTTGAACTATTTTCATGATCATAGGAGTCGAATTTCAAAATAAGCAAGATATATTATTTCAAAAGACCAAAAAACATTTTTTGGTCATTAATCCTAGCTTACATAATAGGTTTATGAATTCAAAAGAACAATGTATATAACTAGGTCCTGTAACCAACAAATTGTTGGAATACTGATAATTTACACAAAAGAGAAAATTGGATCTATATTATATAGAAATGTGAAGTACTCAAGATTCAAGATTAAAGATTCAAGGGTATTATGGGGTATTTTACAAAAACTCCAAATAGCATATATTAATTAACACAGAAAATAAAGATTTAGTTATCTTTTGGTTTTATCTCGTCAAGATCATTATGTATCTAGGCTAATGTGAACTTCTAATAGCCAAAGAGATCACATTGTGAGTTGGATATTGTAGGTCCTTGTATGCATTAAATGCTGCACTGTGCTGACACACAAACTACCTAATATTGTTAGCATTTTGTAAAAGTAACAATGGCTGATCATAAAATGAACCAAAATCATGAATCTAACATTTTACAAATTCCACAAGACAGGAATGGATGTATTATTCCAGAATTGAGAATTCAAAAGAAGTCATCATGATCATATACATGTACATATCACCGATAAAATAGGACTTAACACTGGATGACCGGACAGACAGAGCTAAATACTTCAATTCTTACCGACAGTCAAGGAAAGAGAAAGATGCTGATTGTTTTGATTTCCCATGTTTGCAGTGAGGGCAGCACTGGGGTGGATTACTCTGTGGAGAGTGCTGATGAGCTGAGTGCAGCAGAACACACCCAGGTGGCGCTAGCGTTATACCAGCATGTCGCTGCCACAGGAGGTCTGGTCATAGCTGGGAGTATGTATCCAGTCAGCAATGCTTCCATCCAGACCATCTCACAGAACGGCACAGTCGGTAAGATTTTTTATAAGATAATATCCCTGTATTAATCCCTAACGTCCTTCCTAAATCCAGAACTATCAATGGTGCTTGGATAAATGTGTTGATATATTAACTCATATGAATACTTATCATGGGAATATGCAGGTCTAAAAACGCACTTTTCATATTAGTTCAGAAAGCACATTATAATATATAATATCAAACTTATTCAAGCCCCTCATAGGTTGATCATATCTAGAAAGTTATATTAATATTACTGTATTCTGTGTAAGAAAATAGAACATACACAAGCAAAGTTGCTCCTGTGCTGGCCTTGACCTTAACCTTGACCCAAGGTTCAGCCCAAAAAAGTTCAGCCCAAAAAAGTTCAGCCCAAAAAAGTTCAGCCCAAACAAGTTCAGCCCAAAAAAGTCCAGCCCAAAAAAAGTTCAGCCCAAAAAAGTTCAGCCCAAAAACTTTTCCAGGCCTACATATTATCATGTTGTAGTATCTAGTCCTTGTGCCCAAGAGAAACAGATTTCAGATTTCAGCAAATACTAAAACTGCAATATATTTTTGTAAACAAAGGTAAAAGGTACAAACAATGCATACACAGATGGTCAGCAAACATTGTCCATCACATTTACTAAAGAGTAGTTCCAGTATAGTTTGTGTATTTAAATGATTAAAACTAAATTATCATAATGAACTTTGATTCAAAATCATTGTTATTGAGATATTAACTTCAGCATTTATTTATCAATATTTTGCAGTTGATGTCCACCCTGACAACCCATGTTTCCTGTATGACGCTATGATGCTGTGTGAAAACGACGCAAAATGTGAAGCAGTAGATGGTCATCCCACATGCAGGTGTGTATAACACATCAAACTTACCACATCCTGTAGGTGTGTATAACATATCAGACTTACCAGATCCTGTAGGTGTGTATAACATATCAGACTTACCACATCCTGTAGGTGTGTATAACATATCATACTTACCAGATCCTGTAGGTGTGTATAACATATCAGACTTAACACATCCTGTAGGTGTGTATAACATATCATACTTACCAGATCCTGTAGGTGTGTATAACATATCAGACTTAACACATCCTGTAGGTGTGTATAATATATCAGACTTACCAGATCCCGTAGGTGTGTATAACATATTAGACTTACAGATCCCGTAGGTGTGTATAACATATCAGACTTACCACATCCTGTAGGTGTGTATAACATATCAGACTTAACACATCCTGTAGGTGTGTATAATATATCAGACTTACCAGATCCCGTAGGTGTGTATAACATATCAGACTTACAGATCCCGTAGGTGTGTATAACATATCAGACTTACCAGATCCTGTAGGTGTGTATAACACATCAGACTTACCAGATCCTGTAGGTGTGTATAACATATCAGACTTACAGATCCCGTAGGTGTGTATAACATATCAGACTTACCACATCCTGTAGGTGTGTATAACATATTAGACTTACCAGATCCTGTAGGTGTGTATAATATATCAGACTTACCAATTTCAGGTGTCGGTCGCTGTACTCGGGTACGTTTTGCGACGAGGTGAGCAGTAAGTGGCGCCTGTTGATCCTTGGGCTGAGTGGTACGGCGGCCTTCCTCCTCCTCCTCACCATCATACTGACTCTCCTCATCAAGTGCAGACACATCAAACCCAAGTACGAACCTTTACTCAGCCACAACTTCTTGTCTCACTTACATTAGGAAAATATTTCTCTGCACATATTTATATTGCAAATTAATTGTTGTGCTGTAAGACAAATTCTAAATCCTAAAAACCTTTTTTTGGAGGTTAAAAATCAGAAATAAGAAAGACTTTTTGCGAGGAAAATATTAATTTGTACAAATGTACAAATCTCAAAACAACCACAAATACATTAAATCAAAGATTGATTTTCATTTGTAAATAAAATTATCAACGATATCCACTGAGGGTACAAAATAGCAATTAAAAATTTAGGTCAATGATTCTTCAAATTTCAAAATGTGCACATGAATGACTATTCATTTCAGACAAGATGAGAACTATGACAGGAGTTCACCATACGGAGATAATATGGCCATATTCAACAATCCTCTGAAGCGTCGTTACAATAACTGGTACGCCAGCTGGAGGCCAATCCTGCTGCACGGAGAGCAGTGCGAGCCTATTCCTTCAAAAAAGATCCGCATCAAAGAAACACAGATATCAAACAAACATCGAGCCAAGTTTGCCGAAGACCAGGATGAGCAGAACCAGATTACAATGCAGAGATTTCATGCGAGTTCTGACGGCTCCAAGCGCGCAGGTGATGTGGCGCCCTCCAGGAGATCAGATCGGCGAAGACCCACTCCATATCCGCAAGAGTCCTTCAACTTTAAAGCTGCCACCAGAGGCAATACCAACTCTCAAAACCTTGGCGGTGGTAACAAATACAAATATAAATAGAAACTCAACAACTTTCTATCTGAGTCGACTTTTTTTTTTCAGTGGCTTTTCACCAAAATTATATCATGACTTCTCTCATATAGGAAGCCCAAAAACATTTCAGGTAGTGCTAAAAAATTTGTATTATATTATACAATATAAAAGATGGTATCATTAAATTTAAAGGATTCATGAATCAGATATTCAAGTATATTTTCCTTTATATAATATATATGTTTATTCCCTGAACTTTGTGATCAAATGTTATTACCAGTGTTGAAAGTCAGCATTCAGGAAAAAACCTGAAACCGTTAAAAATTAACCTGAAGATACCCGTATCCCCTTTCAGAAATGTCATTTTTGGATGTTTCAGACTGAGTTCAGAACATTTTGAATTTCACTTATGAAGAAAAAACCTGGATTCAGGTTATTTCCTGAAGACTTTCATCACTGTATTACCCATTATACATTTCTATGCCACTGTATTACCCATTCATACACTTCTATGCCATTTAAAAGTAGATGGGTCTTCTGCTAAAATCTAAATCATCCACTCAATACTTTGTCAACATACTTTGCAAAGTTGATATTTGATCAAGTGCGAACACAAACTCCAAAAAGGTTTGTTAACGATGGGGAACTTTCAGATCAAGATACAGAAGTGATTTGGCTTACAGAGGCCTGTTCGTCCATTGATTTTTGTCTGTTAGTGCTGGCCTAATACCCTTACGGACCACATGTACTCATGTGACAACATAGTCCTCGGCACTTTCAGCAAAACACAATAAACCCGACAGATGTATTTTGGGTGATTTTAGGGAAATATTTTTCTCTGTATCACAGTATCATGACCCAAATCTCTGTAAAATTGCCTTTAACCCCCTTGACGCCATGAAAGCTTTAAGAAACAAGGACTACTCAAAACAAGGTATTGAAGTACATGAGCTTTATCCTTGGCCATTTAATGAAATCTAATTCTAACTGTTTTAACCATTTTTGATCAGTCAAACCCAGGCCTATTGAAAGGCCAGCCACACAAACAGCTCATCATATTGAAAGAATGCCATTGTATGTTATCCAATAAATGAAATATAAAATTACAATTTCCAATTGTAGAGAATTCTTTCTGTATATTTTTGTAAAAGGTCATGAGGAGTAATTCACACAGTTGCATTGCTACACCTTAGGATCATGAATCAAATTTAGGGTTCATGAGAAATAATCTGGACATTTTTCAAGGTTCAAGGTCACCGACTGCCAGTGTCTGCATTAATAGGCAGGGTTAGATTTTGTCCAGCACATATTGCAGTGAATATTTGTGTTTAATTATATTTATTTACAGAAAAACAAGAAGCATTTGATATAATTGGGGTTTTTGCTTACTGACTCCATAAATTGCATACATTTATGCTACTGTATCTGACATCTGTATACACCCATGGATATAATATTAATGGTTTTACTATCGGGTTTGTAGGAATAACTAGGAGACAATATCATGTATATACCATTATTGTGGCAACATAGTGGTGTTAATAATAGTTATATATTTGTTGTATGTCAAAAGTAATCAGTTGTAAATAAACCTTATGTGGCTTTAGAAAAAAAAAGAACTGGAAATAACCAAATTTGTTTGCCAATTCATTCAAGATAAGACATTTTATTTATCATAGCAAATCTGAAGGCAGTGAAAAAATGAACAGATGTCTGAGATGAGTGTGTAGGATTTGTATTTAATGAGACCCTATAACCCCTAACGAACAGGAAGGACATCAACATCCATCACTGGCAATGGATGGGAAGGACGGTAACATCCCGATTGTTCTGGTTTAATGATGCCATTTTCTGACATTCTGTCAGCCTGCAACTTGTTACAATCTAATCATGATAATGACCTCAAGACAGCTTGGATCACTAACTTTTGACCCCAGTGTCCCGTTGAGCATATTGATTGAAAAAATATGGTAACAAATTTTATCAATTTAGCATGTTAACACTCTAGTCCAGAGAAAAATGGTTAGTCCTGACAATCAACAAAAAATTTAACAGGTCAATCAGGTAGGAAATATTTTCAAAACCATGAACAAATTGCATGGATGATCATAACAGGCTTAAATAAAAAAAACCCTACTATTTCATAATTATCTAGCCACGAGGGAATATGTCAAATATCTTGCCTTGTATTCCTTTATGTATCAACCCTGTGTATGATGCAGTGATCCTATAAGGTCAAGGCCACAATTCTCAACTACCTTCTGATCTGGACCATCCCCAACAAGACTTCCCTCTCATATCACACCCTGCCATCCATGGTAAAAAAGTGCGTTCATGATCGATCGCAAGTCAGGACTTTTCATAAACATGTGGCTGTGCACTGAATAAATGACTATTAATGCAGAAAACATGAGCAGCATAAAGGTGAGTAAAGTTGAAAGCATGTAATCAGACCTGCAAGACACAAACTGTGAGATATAACATATGAAACTAGATATATTCTTAATCGTCTCAGATCATATTGATGTCAACCTAAAATGGAATAAATCAAATTTTTACACATGGCTCTCCTTTATATATATTTAGAGTTAAAACTCTGAAATAAACGCACTACTGTGAAGGGACAACAATGCTTTGCCATTTATAACCAACCTTTGTTTGTTTGGGGCTTTACATCACTTTCAACATTATTTCAGTCATTTCGTGATGAGACCTACTTGTAGCAGATATAGTGCTGCCTCACTGAATTGTCATGTCGCAGGTCCTTGACATGACAACCCACCCGGTCACAGATTTACAAGGACAACGGGTTAACCCTTTTGGCACAGGCCTCAGCTCATGTGGGAAATTGTATCATGAGTTCAATCTCAGCATGGCCGGGATTCGAACCCACGACCTTTAGATCACCACAGAGGAACTGGTGCTAATAAGCTGGCGCTCTAACCAACTGCGCCACGGCCCGTGGCCTATCCATGTAAAATATCAAAGTCCCCACATAACAAAGCTCATTACATAAGAGGGTCAACTTATTTTAATAACATTTGTCTAATAGCTGTATCAAGTTTCACACAATTTACAAAAAGAATGTAATGACTTTTGTAGAGAAGTATAAGTGTTAATCTTACCTGTGTGGTGTTCCCTATATGTGCCCTGACCTACATTAATATCCCTCTGAATAGAGAACCTCTACCATAAACCTGGCCAACTCTTCTGAGTCACATCTATCCAACTTTATACTTTTCCTTTTCTGACCTATTCCTTCCAAATCCTCTTCTCGTCTTGTGCATGGCTTGCTGCATCACTCAGGAGATGCTGTGACGCTCCAGGCAGCTGTGATGCTCCAAGTAGCTGTGACGCTCCAAGCAGCTGTGACGCTCCAAGCAGCTGTGACGCTCCAAGCAGCTGTGACGCTCCAAGCAGCTGTGATGCTCCAAGCAGCTGTGATGCTCCAAGCAGCTGCAACGCTCCAAGTAGCTGTGATGGTGAAGGCCTGCCATGTGTGGCTGCATGGTGCATGGAGCACATTAGACAATTGTGATGGACCTGAACGGTTTGACCATTCTGGAGGATTTGTTTTGCAGCAACTTTTTCCAAACTGATAAAGTTGCTGCTTTTTTTTTGCATGTCAAAATGACCAAATATATGAAATACATGGATTACAATTGATATCTTTTCTTCTTTTTTCTTAAGTTTCTTTTCTTTTCTTTTGATCTTTTTTTTTTTACTTTCTCTTTTCTTTTAATATTTTTGTCTTCCATGTATCTATATTTTTTTCATTCTTTTTTTTTTCTCATATCTTTTTTCTTTTCTTTTGATCTTTCTTTTTTTTCTTTCAATGATCTTTTTTCTTCCTTTATTTCAACATTTGACATACAATATTCAAGTACATGTGTACACAAACAATAAAAGATATCATATTTTGACAATTATATTTTGCCAAAAAGAAAAAAAAATGTTTTCTTCATATACAAACTGCAAAATGTTTACAACATAAGATTCCTGAAGTGATGAACTATGTGAACCCAGTGGCCTCAATACATACCGCTAACAATCTTAAAAGGCATAATCACATGAAAAGTGTGCGTATTTGACATTTCAATAACTTATTTTACAAGTCATTTGACAACCAAAACACCAAATAAAATTGTTAAGAGAAAATCTATGAAGGACATTATTTTTATTAAGCACATCTGGGTATCCATGCAGGCCACTGAATTCTCAATAATTCAAACATAATGAATTACTTCTTTTGAAAGCAAATAGCATATTCACAAGTTATATACATCAGTCTCAATCAAAACCGTACACTGCATATCGCAGTGATAAACTGTGATGGTTTAGCAAGTGTTCTAACTAACAGCATTGAACTATTTATATCTTATGTACATGAATATAACAACCTGGTATGCCCTTACAATATGGGCACGTAACAGACTTTACTTAGTTTAACAGACTCCAACCATGCGCTCTCTCATATAAGACTAGATTCATTTCCCAACATCACCTCACTCAGGATAATCCAGGAATTCACATCTCTGAGGGTTATATGCTAGCTTGGTGATTTCTGAATCACCTGCATATTGGACAATGTCAAATATAAGCTAGGATTTGTTTCTCATTCATTTTACGAGCTTATTTTGTGTTTGTTGATTATTGTAACCATTCTTCAAAGAAATGGTGTGTTCCTTTAATATCACTCCATCTATTCCCATGTAACTATTTCTCTATGTGTCTGATGGAGAGAGATACTGTGATTTCTTGTGGATATATATATATATATATATATATATATCTGAAATCTAAAAGGTAACCTTTCTGGTAGGCTAAAAGACATGATCTACATTTGCAAGATGATTTTTGAGATAATATTTTTATGATTTGTTGGATAAAGTCAGAGTAGCTATTGTGACTGTACAGATGCTTTCTGTATTGCTTGTGACTTAGCCATACGGTGCAGGATAAATAGGAAATGTTATGTATTGCCATAAACACCTGGCAGGACTCGCCTCATAAATAATAGTTCTATTGCCAAATAATGTGTCTCAAATTCTAACTGATTTTATATTCACAAAAAAAATTCTTAAAGATTCCTGAAGACACGTGCTCCAGAGTTGGGTAGATTCCATTTTATATACATGTTTTCTGTATTGGGATTAATTAAAACCAAATCAAGTGGCAAATAGGAAATGGCACAGGGTAGAGTTAGTTTCCATCCAACACATATTTCTTGCAGGAGCCTCAGGAGCCCCACACAGATCTGTAACCTGTTTTCTATACAAGCAAAACTGGTGATGTACTGGGGACCCTCAGGAGCCCCACACAGATCTGTAACCTGTTTTCTATACAAGCAAAACTGGTGATGTACTGGGGACCCTCAGGAGCCCCACACAGATCTGTAACCTGTTTTCTATACAAGCAAAACTGGTGATGTACTGGGGACCCTCAGGAGCCCCACACAGATCTGTAACCTGTTTTCTATACAAGCAAACCTGGTGATGAACTGGGGACCCTCAGGAGCCCCACACAGATCTGTAACATGTTTTCTATACAAGCAAACCTGGTGATGAACTGGGGACCCTCAGGAGCCCCACACAGATCTGTAACCTGTTTTCTATACAAGCAAAACTGGTGATGCACTTGGGACCCTCAGGAGCCCCACACTACCACACACTTCTGTCACCCATATATTTTCAGTCAAGCCCAACCAACTATTGAATCATGCAAATCCGTTACTATATAATGTAACATCTCAGAAAGGTGATGACTCAATGTAATCATGCAATAATAAATCGTGACCAGTCTTCATTTCACATCAGTCTGATAATCTGCTCCTCTTGCAAGTCAAGATTGTTCTTAAAAATCAGAATGTGAATTCATTAGTGAAAAACAGATGAATATTCATAGTTTCTAGTTTGCATTGGCAGTTAATATTCTGACTTAAGTTATGACCTGACGTGGATGATATTTTTGACTGGTGGAATTAAAATTTTCAAATGACATCAAATATTGCACAATGCTGGCAGAGGTGAGAGTAGTATTTTGCTGCATATTTAGTAGTCTGTATTTGACTGATAATATTATAGGTGATTACATGAAAGCAAAACAAAACCACTTTGCCTGTAAGCAGGTGGGGACACATGAGAAGGTCCTTATAGCCAAACATTGAAACACTAATGATATAATTAAGTATATGTAGTCATATGCATGGCTCCCTTTGGTTAAGGTGAGTCATTCTTGCACTCATACAAAACACTCTTTCCAAACTTGTGGAAGAATTCTCATTATTGACTATCAAACGCAAAACTTTATCACGTGCTGCAGGTTATAAAGCAAAACATGGCTCCATGCAGTGCAGATGTAAATTTAGGTTTAATTACATAGCAGTTACCAGACAATTCAGGTTGTGGCCACAAGTTGCTTTTTATGGAAAATTATGCAAATATGAGAAAGCATATATGATGACAATTTCAAGTGATTTTTAAGAAACATATTTAAGTCTGATTAATCAGAAATTATAATGCAAGAAATATTTCCATGTTAACAGAAATCATCCAGGTACTTTTTATTTCATTCTGTCATCCAAGAATTCAAAGTATGTAACGATATGAGTAATACTTGTATGATAAACAAGGCATAGTTACGACATGCGATCCACCTTTTTGTGATCAATTTGGCAGCTTCCTTTTTGACATATAGCTGTCAGATTTGTAGTTTGCAAGCACTCACTGATCACTTGGGATCACTCAGTTTGTTTCTGACAAGTTATTTCACTGTGCATTAAGGTTAATATTGAACACAAATGTTTCCTAGGTGGCGCTGCTGTTTGCTGCCACCTGGTGTTATCTTCTCCAACTACGCTCCTCTTCCTCCTCCTCGTCTTCTTCGTCCATGCCGAGCAGAACATCCTCATCCACATCCTCCAACTGAAACACACATGCCTGTCTTAATATATACATCAATATATATATATACATATATATATATATACCTAACAACCTGAATCCTGCCAACAATAGGCCTGAATCCTGCATCCTGCCAACAATAGGCCTGAATCCTACCAACAAAAGGCCTGAATCCTACCAACAAAAGGCCTGAATCCCACCAACAATAGGCCTGAATCCTACCAACAATAGGCCTGAATCCTGCCAACAATAGGCCTGAATCCTGCCAACAATAGGCCTGAATCCTACCAACAATAGGCCTGAATCCTGCCAAAAATGTCTGAATCCTGCCAACAGGCCTGAATCCTACCAACAATAGGCCTGAATCCCAACAATAGGCCTGAATCCCAACAATAGGCCTGAATCCCACCAACAATAGGCCTGAATCCCACCAACAATAGGCCTGAATCCCAACAATAGGCCTGAATCCTGCAAACAATAGGCCTGAATCCTGCCAAAAATAGTCCTGAATCCTGCCAACAATAGGCCTGAATCCTGCCAACAATAGGCCTGAATCCTACCAACAATAGGCCTGAATCCTGCCAACAGGCCTGAATCCTACCAACAATAGTCCTGAATCCTGCCAACAATAGGCCTGAATCCTGCCAACAATAGGCCTGAATCCCACCAACAATAGGCCTGAATCCCAACAATAGTCCTGAATCCTGCCAACAATAGGCCTGAATCCTGCCAACAATAGGCCTGAATCCTACCAACAATAGGCCTGAATCCTACCAACAATAGGCCTGAATCCTGCCAACAATAGTCCTGAATCCTGCCAACAATAGTCCTGAATCCTGCCAAAAATAGTCCTGAATCCTGCCAACAATAGGCCTGAATCCTGCCAACAATAGGCCTGAATCCTGCCAACAATAGTCCTGAATCCTGCCAACAATAGGCCTGAATCCCGCCAACAATAGGCCTGAATCCTGCCAACAATAGTCCTGAATCCTGCCAACAATAGGCCTGAATCCTGCCAACAATAGTCCTGAATCCTGCCAACAATAGGCCTGAATCCCGCCAACAATAGGCCTGAATCCTGCCAACAATAGGCCTGAATCCCGCCAACAATAGTCTTGAATCCTGCCAACAATAGGCCTGAATCCCGCCAACAATAGGCCTGAATCCTGCATCCTGCCAACAATAGGCCTGAATCCTACCAAAAATAGGCCTGAATCCTACCAACAATAGGCCTGAATCCTGCCAACAATAGTCCTGAATCCTGCCAACAATAGTCCTGAATCCTGCCAAAAATAGTCCTGAATCCTACCAACAATAGTCCTGAATCCTGCCAACAATAGTCCTGAATCCTGCCAACAATAGTCCTGAATCCTGCCAACAATAGTCTTGAATCCTGCCAACAATAGGCCTGAATCCCGCCAACAATAGGCCTGAATCCTGCCAACAATAGTCCTGAATCCTGCCAACAATAGGCCTGAATCCCGCCAACAATAGGCCTGAATCCTGCCAACAATAGTCCTGAATCCTGCCAACAATAGGCCTGAATCCTGCCAACAATAGTCCTGAATCCTGCCAACAATAGGCCTGAATCCTGCCAACAATAGGCCTGAATCCCGCCAACAATAGGCCTGAATCCTGCCAACAATAGGCCTGAATCCTGCCAACAAAAGGCCTGAATCCTACCAACAATAGGCCTGAATCCCGCCAACAATAGGCCTGAATCCTGCCAACAATAGGCCTGAATCCTGCCAACAAAAGGCCTGAATCCTACCAACAATATGTCTGAATCCTGCCAACAATAGGCCTGAATCCTACCAACATTACTGGCATTAATGCTTAAGGTCACAACATTTAATCTCCCCCAGAAAATTACTGATTCGAAAAACAAAAAACAAAACATAATCCTGAATAATTTGATGGCCATTTCACTATACATGATTAGCATTTATTGTGTCATCAAAGTCAATATCTCAAGATGCTATCTGCAAGCATACTTTCTAAACTGGATGAATGTTTTATATTTCTAATTCAAACAAAATATCCCTTGACTACTTCAGGTAAATACTGTCTTCTGATGAGACCAGATCTATTGAGTAAAAGGGCTTACTTACCTTGTTGTTCTAACATGTTGCTGTATGTAACACTGAGCAAAACATGTGTATCCCTCCTACCTGACAGCTCTGCAACCTTACCTCAGCTCATAATCAACTCTCATACAAATTTACATTCTTTTCATGTGTTTTGTTTGTGCCAAACACATAAACTATAAGTTTAATGGTCAGATTAAAAAAACAGATTTTTGTTCAAGAAAGTAAGATTTTTTTTCCTTGCCAACTTAATGTGCCGTGGTGGGTTTTATATCTCACCTCAGGGTCCTCCGGTTCCTGCAGGGTGTCCTCCTCGTCATCTCCTCCTCCCAGTACTTCATCCTCTTCCTCCTCCTCTTCCTCAACAGCCACTGCCGCCTCCTCCTCCTCATCCTCCACGACAGCCTCGGCGTCCTCCACGACCACCTCCGGTGCCTGGGACTTTGAAGACGTCCTTCTGCGGGTGGGGATGGCGGCTGGCCTGGCCGTCGGGGGCCGGTACCACGACATGGCTAGTGGCTTGTCTTTAAACACTCGCCCTCCAGACACGGCCTGAGTGCACAACAAATGCTTACTACATCTCACTCTCTAACATGCTGTATTTTTTCTACTTTATATCAGATTTTTGTTCACAATTTGGGACTTTTTTGTATTGTGTGCATACAGAAACATACAGATCAATATAAGTTCACTGATTACAGACAGAATTTGTCATATACATTTAAATCAAGGCACCCTTTGAAAGGGCATAAGTGAGCCATCCTGCAGTGATTGGGAAGGAAAAGTGGGTATATGAGACAATCTCCCCATTGTGTCAAGGTAATGGGACAATTTTCCCAAAATGGGACATAACCAGATATGTTTATACTCTATTGGAATTGCTTGACCCATATTTTTTTCTGGATATCAGAAGAACATATTGTTTGTGAGTTACATTCATTATTTTGGCATGAAATAAAATTTGTCACCAGAGGGGTAGCATTCAGATTTAATTGAGTCAATGCTAATCCTGGTGTACAATATGCAGTGAAATCTGGTGGTACATGCCAATGCTGTCACCGTGATTTGTTAAAGCATTCATGAAAAGAGGTTTTCAAGCACATTTTCCTTCCATAATATAAATGTTTATACCCTAAACAAAAGTTATTACTCATCATATTCCCCTACATTTATTTCTGTGCTATTTGAAAGTGGACAAGTCTTCTGCTAAAATCCAAATCATCCATTGGACACTTTGTCAACAAGCTTTGTTTAGCTGACCAGTGATTTTGTGCAAAAAACTGCTTAGTAAAGTCTGTCTAACAGTAGGGCACCCTAAATTGGGACAATGGAGTGATTTGGCTTACAGAGCCCTGTTTGTCCATTAATGTTTGTCTAATAATACAGGCCCAACACCCTGACAGACCACAATAGAGGTCACATGATTGTATACATGTGGCCACCTGGTGTTCAAAAGTACAGGCAGGCACTTTCATCAAAACACAATAACCATGGTCAGTGTATTTTGGTTGATTTTAGTGAGATAGCTTAATTGTATCATAGATTCATGGCCACATGTCATTTAAGCATACCCCAATCCTCTGTAAAATTGCCTGTGACCTCTGTGGTTTCATGAATGCTTTAAGCATGTAAGGTAGTTTGGTGTATGTGAAGGATTGTGCACATATTGGGTAAAGTTAATGGCGCAATGGAGCAGCAGTGCCTTCCCAATCCCTGATGCTGCCTGCAGATAGAAGGAGGAGTGATTTACCTGCTCTGCTTCCTGCCTTGTCTTGAATCCTATCACCACACTGGGCACGGTGTCATCTTCTATCACATTCTCTATCTCGCCAAAACCCTGCAAATTATCAAACCAAAGTGGCCTCATTATGATAATCAAATCACCTCCTAAGACCAAATCATATTCTTCTTTTTCCAAAAAAAGTTATTTGCATCCTCATGTCTTAATAAAAAAAAAAGAATCAACTTGTCAACTTTCAATAAAATTTGGTAAATATTGAAAGAGTGCAAAATATATCAGCTTTGGAATTCCTAGTGTAAACAATGTGTTAACTGGAGGAGTGAGATAGAGGAATTGTCTTACATTGAAGAAAGTGATGAGCTCCTCCTTGTCTTCCACTGTGAACCCCGTCATCAGGAGCTGCTTAGGACGGTGATCTACAGACCTCATAGCCATGCCACCAGGGGGCCCTCCACGACCTCGTCCACGGCCCCATCCCCGACCACGACCTCCTCCTGCTCCACGACCTCTGCCTGTATGTGCTCCACGACCTCGGCCTCCAATCAGGCCAAGTGCAAATGCCTTTAAAAGATTGTTATCATTATGGTATTATAAAAACTTGAATTTTGCTAAACTTCTCAGAAGCTTATGATTCTACTTTATTTATTTCAGTGTTGTATTTTACCTCTTTTTTGAGCTCTGCGACCTTGAGTCGGAGGTCAGAGGTGTCAGCGCCCATGTTCTGCTTGCTCATCATCTCCAGCTCAGCATCCAGCAACTCTTTCTTGGCCTGCAATGGATCCAACACCTGACCTCACGCCAGGACGCACATTAGCAGGACAACATAAAAGGAGGCCATACTGACCTTGCATGAGGGTGCTCAGTAAAAATAGCAATAATGACCTCACACACAGATGCTCATTAGCAGGACCACATAAAAGGAGGCCATACTGACCTCGCATGAGGATGCTCAGTAAAAATAGCAATAATGACCTCACACACAGATGCTCATTTGCAGGGCTCCATAAAAGGAGCATTGATAACAAATTTATTATGATCTTTATATTTTTCATGATTGACACTCAGACTTTCAAGTGATTAATTCTCATACCTGTTGTTTACTTTTGGCCACAGGTGGCGTCACGGTTGGCGACTTCTTGACGGGAACCACTGCGGTGGTACTAGCCATTAATTCCCTCTTGAGTTTGTCTATGCTGTCAGCTAAGCCTTTGATGGTTTTGATGGTGGAGGTCTTGTCAGCAGCACTTAGGCCTGGCTTATCAAGCTTGGCAAGCAGCACCTATAGCATATTAATAAAACATCAAGATTAAATGAAAAATGACCTTAAAAGGACATTCTATATTCTAATATAGTCACAGCTACATAGGATACCATACAGCCTGATTATATATGACCTCATACAGTCATGGTTATATGACTTCACAGTCATGGTTATATGACTTCACAGTCATGATTATATTACTTCAAAGTAATGATTGCATACAACTCATAAAGATAAGGTGAAAAATGACCTCTTATAGTCAAGGTTATAACCTCTTATGGTCAAGATTGTACTTAACAAAAAAAACGTTTCATTTTAATTGGCGTGGACGAGACAATAACAATTTGTGAATCCCCAACAACTAGGTATATGACAATTGTGCTGTACCTTCTGGCTGTTGAGTTGTTTCTCAAGCAGAGCCTGTTTCTGCTTCTGGATCTCAAGCTGCTTTTGCATGACGACCTTCCTCTGTTTCAGCATCTCAGCCTTTTTGTCTACAGCTGCCACAGGAGCACCCAGCCGGGAAGCCACGGTGGACTTACCCTTCAGTGCCTCGGGGTAAAACACAGTCTTGGTCAACCCTCCAGTTGGTGACACTACTACAGTCTGCAAAATACACACACACACACACACACTGAGTGGCTGAGACAAATAGATACAATACAATAAACAAGATCAAGCAAAACATAGATACCTCTCTGTAATAATACATGGCTTACATTCCTTAAATTTTATGATAAAATGTTCAAGCCACAATAAATCCGCTTTTATGTTATGCTTCCTTAAACATTCCTTTAAGTCAAATGAGTGCAATAAATTTGTGTTGCTTTAAGATGACCAATTTGGCAATATCCTATTCCAATTAGTGAGTTGAGCTTCCTGATGATGGAGGATGTACGGTGAGAGGTTACCTTAGCTTGTTCCTGGTTCTTCTTGGTATTGTTGATGCTCATCTTGTGAGCAGGAGGTATGGCTCCAAGTCTTTCTCTCACGGTCTTCTTGTTAGCTTCACTGTTGCCTGGCTTACCGGATGCTTCTTCCGACTTGTGCCAGAACAGCTTGATAAAGCGGTTGTTAAACACGGGCTCGGGGCTACGATAAGCTGCGTTAGCCTCCGCATGACTGGAGAAGGTGATAACGGAGGCCTCGGAATCCCCATCATAGCTCACCTGCAGCAGCAAACACCATGCCATACATTAAACAAACAGCTCACGCAATCAACTACAGAGTCTCACATCAAGTATTTAATTCATATTTCTATATACAGATCATGATCATATACAAATTAATAGAAATGCCCCTTGTTTGGTGAAGAAAAAAGTTGTATGATATCCAGTATGCAGTTGTCCTAGGTTGTGGGGGACACTGACAAAGTTTTCAACCACCATCAATAAATTCACGAACATGGAAGTTATCAAAACAGATATTTAACATAGCTTAATACTATTTTGATCACCATCGTTTTTGGGGGGCCTGACATAAATAACACATCCTATGTTCAAAAGATCATGTGATTACAGTAAAACTATCCAGCTTACCTGTAAGTTGACTATAGTGCCAAATTTGCTGAAGTGTTCATTGAGTTTGGCTATGTTGTTGAAGTGGGATGGCACTTTCCTCAGCTCCAAGGTGGCATTGGTGGGACTGAACCCAGTCTTCCTTCCTCCTGATCCCCAAAAAATAAACTTAATTACAGATTGATAGACGTCCCACACAGTGGAGAACTCATATGTTCATGTGTCAATAATAACCTGCCATAGATTAGCATTAAAAATGCCAAACCACACTATGCGTCAGATGTTGCTGTTATGGAATCAGAAAGTGGCGATGTGTAAATGAGCAAGAATTTCAAAATGGTGAATAGTTGTGAATGATTTTTTTTGTTGAATTATCTTTGTTGCTTAAAATTATAAATTGCTGAACAAACTACTCAACACAGCTAAGGACTGTATAGAAGACATGGTAGGTGTGAAATAACCACTACAAGTTTTAAACAATGCTGCATCTATTTTAATATCAGAAAACATTGATACTCTGCTAAAAATAATACACCATATACTAAGCTCTTTTTGGTTTTTACATTTCAAGGCTATTATTCATGTTGATAATGCAGACTTCAATTACTACAGGGTTAAAAGGAAACTCTCCGCCATATTGCATGATAGTTTTGCAACATACCTAATCTATTGTAATCAAATGGTTTCTTGGATGGGGGTCCAGAGTTTGGAGGGTACTGCTGATGCATATATCCGCCACCAGGGGGCTGATGCTGGTTGCTATCGTGGGGGCGTTTCTTGCCTGCTATCACAGTACGGTTACTGGCATGAAGATTGTTGCTCTGAGCTCCAGATTCTCGGTCATCTGTATGGACACCATAAAGACTATCAATCATCTCGGATATTATATCAAAACCCAGGACAGCAAATTGCATGTTCCTCACATATATTGTTTCTATGATTTTTTTTTTTTTTGCAGATTAAAGAAAATAATTAAAATTTTAAATGTTCTCATCTACTGGAAGATGTTTTTAAAATATATATATATATATATATAAATTTACAAATTCATCTTACCAAAGTCAAAATGTTTTTATCCATTTAAGGTTTCCCCCTTGATTGTATGACAGGAAGTATTTTAAATATCCCAATAAAATATTTAAATTTAATTTATCATGTTACATATTTTGACCAAGATTGTCAGTAGGATAGGTGAATACATGGTAAATACATGATGTCTCTCATGTGATGGATTGAACGTACCGTCCGGCTGGGGTATGGTGGGGACGCTAACGAGACTGGAGCGCTGATGGGAAGGCTGCTGCTGCTGCTGCTGCTGGGGTGGGGGTGGGAATGGGGGGCGTGGCCCTCGGGGACCTCCGTGGGGATGACCTGCTGGCGGAGGTGGCCCCTGTCCATAGAAACTGGGCGCCTCAGGGTTATAGGGCTCAGGCTGATAAGGCTCTGAAACATAACACAAATATAATATTTAAATGATATGCAAATATTGTGTTTTTATTTCTCATCAAGAAAGCAAATCTGCTGCGACTTAATCTTCAGACACAGATACACCAGGCTTACCCGGATGGTGTGCTTGATGGTAGGCAGGTGGCAGCACTGCTGGGGGTGGCTGGGGCCCCTCAGGGTGTGGAGGCCCTGTTAGGGGCACAGTACCGGGAGGTGGTGGAGTGAGAGAACGGTGTGGTGAGAAGTTGCCTACAAGTGGACAAAAATAGGATTCCTACACATCGTGATTAAAAAAATTTTTTTTTCCCAGTTGCATAAATCTTAAGGAGAAAGCAATGAGCAACGTGCAGTAAATAACTAAATAAATAATTTTAAGAGGCGATTTGATAGGTATTCTATATTGCAGATCATTAATAGTTGAAATTCAAATAATGGGGGAAAAGGACAAGAGGAGCTTGGTAGTTTGAAGACAGATTGCATGTTGATGATGTTCACAGTGAGTGGAAAAAAATCATGAGAACATCATCCAGATCTGGAGAATCCAGACTTTCAGACAGAAATAAGCTCCATAGTATGGGAATGTAAAACAGAATGACAAAAACAGCATGCATGTAGGACATAAAACAGTGCATAGTCCACACCAAGGCCAATACTTCACACCACAACCCCAGCAAAACCACAACCCCAGCAAAACCACACCCCTTGCAAAACCACACCCCTTGCAAAACCACACCCGACATCTCTGCCCTAGACCACTGACCACATCCCACACTCTGCCCACACCACATCCCACACTCTGCCCACCCTGCCCACACCCCAACCCCTCAAAATGACTGACTCCTCCTTTGCCCTTCATACAAGCCTCTGGCCACATTCCAAACCATCACCCTCCACCCTGGCCTCTGCCCACACTCCACATTTATAAATCTGCCATCACAAATGAGGCAATTGGTTTTTAAAAAATTAAATTTATACATTCTAAATCTGGACTATAATAACTGGAATGCCACTGATATTGTTAACTGAATAGGAAAACTTATTTTCACAAATATACTGTTTCTTTGTTTTTATCTTCCGGCTTCTGCACAAAACAAACTGCAAACATCTCAGTTTATGATGACATCCTCAGTTAGATGGATTTCATGCAAAGTGTAATACTTTTCATGCAAGATGCCCATAAAATGTACATGCAATCATGTTAATAATAACTTATTTTCCATGTGAAAAATAGTAAATTTCCATTAACGCTTTGCAAATCCTTTAGGCCTTACCTCCAGGGTAAAAATTCTGATGATGCAAGACCATCAATATTATTTTTTGTTTTTTTTGTTTTCATTTTTCTCCTTTTTATTTAGTCATACAACTCAATCTGTTTTTTGTTTTTTTTTCGCGTAAATTGTATGTCAAATAAGCAGCTTGTTTGTATGGATCTACATCTAGAGCAAGTAGGATTGCTTTTCACCCAAGTTTATCTTATTTTTGAATATATGTACAGAAATAACAACTCACCAGCTGCTTTATCTAAAGATGAGTCAAGACAAAATGTTCAGAAAAAATGGCAAAATTAAGAAATAAGTCTCTGTTAATATATTAGATCCAATAGTTGATAAAAAACAAAACATGAAAGCTATTAAACAAAGACAAAATATGAGTACATATTATGCAAAGAAACTAAAATGTCTTTAGAAAGTCATAAAATAGAATGTAAATGCGGAGAGCCTCACCTGGAGGTGGAGGGCCCTGTGGTCTGGGACCTCGAGGGCCTCTGTGCCCACCAGGGGGCATTCCTCTTCCTCTTGGTCTGGGGCCCATTCCTCTGTGTGGACCAGGTGGCGGGCCTGGTGGTCTGGGAGGAGGAGGGCCATGAGGTGGGCCACTAGGTGGCATAGGTCCTGTCGGGGGAGGACCTCTGGGGCCAGGTGGCGCTCCAGGTGGAGGTGGACCTGAGGGCAAATAAAGAAACAGGTCAAAATACAAAAAATGCAGTTTTCAAGTATCATTATCTTTAGATAATCACTATGAAAGGAAAAAAATTCATAATCATGCGTTTTTTATTTACCTTGTGGGAATGCGAGCACTGTTGAGAGGTTAACATCATCCACTACGACCGGGTCATTGCCATGATCAAACTGGCACATATCTCCACGCATACAAAATCCTTTCTCTACAAATACAATCCATGTGTTCATTAAGTCTATTTGGTTTACAACATATATATGCTGCATATCTTATCATTTCATCTATTAAGGTAAATATGTATTTCTAATATGAGCACTGACCATCATAATCCCTGCACCTGGGCCTGGGTGGGGGCCGGTCGCGCCCGTAGTTAGGGAAGGGCGGAGGAGGTGCCCCGGCCCCTGTGTTGCTGAGTGGTGGGGGAGGTGGGCCATGATCCGGCCGGTACTCATGTTCTCCGCGGTCCTGAATAGGAGTGGATCCACGACTGTCCGGACTGTGACGACGCACTGAATGAAACATGATCATCATCCATAAACATCACTCAAAATTTAACATGCTTTAACCATCTTTATTTACTATTCATCCTATTATTAACAGGGAACTTTCACATCTCTCATACACTTTTGCAGTGCGAAGGTGAATCGCAATCTGCATTGATCTATGTCCTCTATCAATATGATTGCCTATGGCAACCATTAATTTGTGGGTGAAATTGAGGCATTCTCATTTATAGATTTTTTTTTTAAATCAGAAAGCATCTCTTTGATACCACTAATCAATGAGGAAGCAATATGTCACAACATCCAAGGAAGACTCACTTCTATCCAGACTTCTTGATCGTGAGCGCGACCTAGATCTTGGTGTCCGAGATCTTGACCTTGACCGTGATCTGGGTGTCCGTGATCTTGTCGATCTTGACCTTGACCTAAATGGACGCCTTCCTCTTGATCTACTCCTGCTTCGTGACCTACTTCTGGATCTATTAGGGGATCGTCTGGCTCTCCTGTCGTCATAGCGACTGTAGCGTGGTGGTGGACGTCTGTATCTGTCATCATCTCTCCTTCTGTATCCTAACCTGCAAACACAAACCATTCATCAATAAACACTACACACCTGCAATATGTAATCAATATCAAACCTCCTGGAGTGAGAAGTTTGCCATTCAGCTTTGACTCAATGATTTAGCTTACCTGTCTCTAACTGGAGTTCTACTGCGAGATCTTCTTTTCTTATGATCATCAGAAGAGTTCTGAAAAGACAAATTAGCGTGATCATAATAAAATAGCTGAAAAATTGCTGCAAATGTTTAATAACAAAAATGATTTCTTGCCTTCCAAATATGTTACAATGCACCAATATTGCCCCAATATGTCACAAGGGCACCAAAAACATGGATGAAAGGTTACAAACTGTCCCTTGCTGCCTCATGACCTAACAAAGAAAATCCCATCACATCCTCACCATAACAGAGACAATTGTCATGTGACTTACAGACTGTCTGGCGGAGTCCTCAGACCTTGAGGTCTTCCTTCCCTCACTCTTGTTGGTGGAGGAGTTATTCTGTGAGGTGCTCAGAGGCACTGTTTGTGATGAGCTCGGTGGTGCTGCTGTCTTTTGAGAACTTGTAACATTAGCGCCACCTGTTGCTGCTGGTGTCTTAACTGGGACTTCATTAGGTGGCAGCACTGCTGCAGTGCCGTTACCCGCATTAGTTCCATCAACTTCTTTGTATGCTTTGGATTTTAGCGCCTCGAACAATTTTGTTACAAAGCCATCAGTTTCTACAAAACAAATATTTGAGTTACTTTCTGCATTCAGTTTTTTTTCTTATTTTCAGATGTGTAATCAATTCTTGTGAACAGATGTGTAAACAGTTCTTATAAACAGATGGATAAACAGTTCTTATACACAGATGGATAAACAGTTCTTTTCATCCACCATGTCAGTTAATAATTTTCCATTTAGCTCAATTTCCAATTACCACCTTGTCATGTTTATAATTTTTAATAGGAGGGAAACTAGTGTCTGCCATTTTCATTCAAAATTAGTTTGTATTATCAAAATCTTTTTATCTATAAATGGCACCAGCATTTGAAATTTGAACTTGCCCTGTTGACCTGAGTAAGTTTCTTGGTCAGGACCATCAACTTTTGAGTTCTTTTTCTTCCATTACCATTATAAGCAACATTATAAACCAAATAACAAACAATGATGGCATCTTGCACATCTCTCACTTGAATAAAAGGGGAAAATCTTTTCAATCCAAAACTACGCACAAACAAACAGTTAAAAATAAATATAAAAAAACATGAATTTGTCTTTTGGGTCTTGAAACTTACTGTCTTGTAGGAAAACCTCTAGTTGATCATTGCAGACTTTCCTTAACTCCTCTTCAGGTTTGTTCTTTTTAATCAAAGCTACAACATATTTAGCCAATGCCATAGGCTCTGCATCGCAGCTGAAATACAAAAATATCACAAATAATTAATTCAAAACTCTAAATTATTTTTTCATCAAGTTCTGTTTCCAAATGTGCAGTGTGCAAAATGCATAGTATGGCAATCAGTACCCTTTCCTCCTGACAGAAGGATCATAAAGGGGTCAAACGTAAGACATAAGAAAGACACCTATTTTTATCTGTCTACAACATGTTTTTGTTATTTAAACAAATTATTTGAAGGTAAGCTTATCAAAAAAAATATTGTTTTCAAGGAAAATATAGTGAGCTTGGCCCACTTGTAATTGTACTTAAACAAAGTAACATGGCTGCCAACTTTAGTTTGCCAGGGTTGTCTGGCAATTGGAAGAGAGAAACAGGCACTGTAACAAAAATCTTGGAAGACTTAAAATGGGATTCACTAGCAGAGAGAAGGAGGACTCAAAAGACTGGTTTTATTGTACAAGGCTATAAATGGTAAACTACCAGAACATGTCAAAATGAAATCAGCGTCTCAAAGGAAAAACCATGTAAATCGCTATAAATGGCGACAAGCTGTGACCCAATAAATAGAGCTTTTGTCAAAGGACTGTGACTGACTGGAATACCCTTCTCCCTCACTAATCTACTTTGAAACAGGAAACTCTGCATCTTTCAGGAACTCCCTTGCCAGAGTGTAAAGCGTGGTGTCAAGCAGCTGATACAGACTAGCTGCACCCCCTAGTGCAATCTTGCACTCTCAACGGGATGCCAATTGGTTTTCCCTAGTACACTAGATAGATGTAGATCTGTCAGAAACTCCTTATCACACTTCAAAAGATCAATAGGCCCCCTGCCAATCTCTCCAACCAATGATTAAATATAGTGGAGTTGTACAGTTCTGGTCCTCGAAAAGTCGTACAGTTCCAGTGTGTACTTTTCAATGGGGGAAAAAAACAACATGGAGATCGGCAATCAGCCTATGGTGAAACAGCTCCCGACTGTCACTGTGTCAGTTTTAGAAGAATATTCACATCTTCTTATAAATTGATTAACAAGGTACTGAAATATCATTTGTTTCTTTGTAAAGGGAAAAGCACTTTTTTTCTCAAGATAACACAGAAAATGTTACATTTTTGCTGGAAACCACTCTTGCACCTGCACATTATCCGATTATTAATTTCCATAAAGTTGTTACTCACATGGGTTTCAGCGTTTTTATCAGCCATGTCTTCAAAACATCGAGATCATCTATGATCATTATGATAGACTGTAGCTTTATATCCAATTCTGTGATGAGTAAAGAAGTTAAATAATGACTAACACTTGGATAATTTCGTCCACATTTCAGTTTTCAAAACGTTCAAACTTTTGCTGAAAATGGAAAATGGCAGCGTGTTTCAGACTCTCGCGAGAAACTTTTACATCGAAGTCGTTGAAAATTGCATAAGACTTAAATTCTGGAATATTATTTAGTATCGATGAAATCAAGAAAGATTTTGATAAGCCGGAAAGGCAACTTTATGGGATTAATCTGCATTTGCAAAGAAATGAGCACGAACGAGCGAAGTTCTCGTTTCTTGATCATGTGACATTATAAGAGTGAACAAAATGGCAGCTTCCATGTGAATGAAGCAATTTTTTATTAATCGTTGAAAAATACGCATTTCTTTCACCATGCCTCCAAGATCGAAGTCAAGAATGGTAGATTTTGTGAACTGTTGTATATGTGAATGTACATTTAGTAGCAGAGATCAAACAATCCACGAAGACTTGTGCAGAGAGGGAATAAACATCACAGATTTGACACATGGTTTCATCCACATGGAACGATTGCATGGTCTGCTGTCAACTGCAGAGGGTCAGTATTGAATAATGCAATACCAAACGTCTTTTCATTGATTCAATATTCAATCAGAACACAAAAGTGATTTAATCCAAAATATGGTGCGGATCTTTATTTGTAATATCTGGTTGCCAGACATGATTGGCTCTGGATTTTATGTCAATTTTTCGCAATCTGCTCTCACATTTCTGCTGCATTTTCACAACACAACAATCGTATTTGACCCAATTCTTTGTACACTGCACATCTGGAGACTGGAACAGTGGTGAAAGTCTGTTCGGGACATTGTTGCATCTGCCTTTCAGCTTTCCATTGTTGTTTTCTCTGTTTTGTCTGCAAAATGGTGACGTACATTATACAGTTTACAATATACTTTATAAAGATTGCATAGCATAAATGCAATAATGTTGCAGTCAAGCTCCAGCCTTTCCTGCCAGATGGAACATTTACTTTTAAATGTGATCCTCATGCCATCTGCAGTATAACAGATCAGCATTGGTACAAGTCTTTTCTTTTCAGTCTGTTTATATAAAAAAATGGCAAAAGGATTGCGAAATCTGTTCACACCAACTGATTTATTATGTGATTATTTCCCCCTGTTTGCCTTTTCAGAATTAAAAAGTCATTTAGGGCCAAAGAGGAGAACTTGACATATCAGGCCTTGCCTTGTTGGAGGCTGTCAATCAACACTGTTACACTTTTGAGGCACGCACATTTTGACAATTCTGATGATTGCAGGTGGTAATATAGACTGCTATCTATGTGTACCATGAATGTGTAAGTATAATTAAAAAGTGTAGCAGTGATGACTGACAACCTCCAGCATGGCAAGGTCAGATGAATGACTGCCATTGATTTCAATGGTATAGACGAGTCAAAGCTGTTTTCTGCGACATCCATACATATTTACAAACACCTAGCAACCAAATTTTATGAATGGTTCTCAAGTAGTTCAAAACAAGGCAAATTGTAAAGGGAATTGGCTGTTGAAGGGCGGCTCGATCCTGACTGCTTGTTTTATGTGTATATAGAAGCCTGATACTTCTGCTATGGGATTGTATTTTGGTAGTCCCTGGTTGTCTCTTATGATTGTACTTCGAGTAATACACATAGAGGTGAAAAGAGATGCAGTAAAGGGTCCATGCTTGGTTGCCACCACAGCCTGGTGGTTTCACACCCTTGTCCAAGATGAAATTAAGTTTTTGAAAAATTAATATCTAAAAATATACAGGCAGTGAGGCCATGTTTTTATCTGTAATATGTTTGTATAGAAGACAACAAAAAAGTGAAATTGCTAATCTGGAATTAGTTATTTTTTAAGGTAAAAATAGCATTTTATGTATGCTAGCATGACAATTTTCCATCTATTGTTCCCATTCAATTTGTTGATAAATTTACAATTTTTAAAGCTAAAAAGTGGCACTCCGTGTGGATCACAAAATGATATTTTTAAAAATAAATGGTTGTAACCCTCATGATTCAAAAGTAGATCAGCGTTGATCAGAAGGCAAGAGGCTGCACCACAGTATAGTTTAATTATGTAAGCTACCATATTTACTCGTATATAAGACGACTCTTATATAAAACGACCCCCCAAAATTGAGGTTATTTTGCTTGAAAAGTATTTAAAAAAAAAAAGTGTTTTCATATTTTCAAAATAAAGGATATCGAACATAGCGGATCAATTTTAATTTTGTTTAAATGATGAATAATGAAAAAGCTTTGTTTTGACACTAAGATCAAGGACGTGAAGAAATTCTTGACCTGAGAAGCGTAATTGTGATAATATTAAGTAAATACTTTTATTTATCATTTATAACGCAATTAAAATCGATCCGCGTGTGAAAGCATTTCTTTCAAAAAGGGAAGACACGACTCAAAGCAGTGGACACAATGACGAAATGCAAAACTGTGAACGCTGATAATTGGTATTAATGATAAATAAAGGTATTAACCCAATATTATCACACATTACGCTTTGCAGGCCGAGAACAGAACAAAACCATCCATCCATTTAACATGCATTATGCAATACGAGGTCATTTCAAAAAGCAGGAGTGACGGGGACAAGTTCTTATTTTTGGCGCGAAAACGATCAGAGCCTAATAACTTGCATGGAAATATTGATATATTGCGCAATAATGGATCCCTGACACAACCTAAATACAAAGACTTTTGGATCCATCATCGCATAATATATTAATATTTCAATGCGAATGAATATGCTTTGAATATGCTCTAATCGTTTTCGCGCCAAAAATAAGAGCTTCTCCACGTCACTTCAAAATGACGAACTTGTATTGCGTATGGATGTTAAATGGATGGATGGTTTTGTTCTAATATTGGGTAAATACCTTTATTCATCATTTGAAACGCAATTAGAATCGATCCACTACGTCCGATGTCTATTATTTCGAAACGCTTTGATTTGACTTTGTTTTCACTGATTCCAATTATTAGCATTCACAGTTTTGCATTTCGTCATCATTTAAACTGCTTTGAGTCGTGTCTTCCCTTTTTGACAAAAATGCTTTCACACGCAGATCGATCTTAATTGCGTTTTAAATGATAAATATTAATATAAATTAATATTTCAATTTTAATAGAACAAAACAATCCATTATCGCGCAATATATTAATATTTCAAAACGAGTTAACTATCGTTTCCGCGCCAAAAACAAGAGCCTCCGCCATCACTTCCAGGTTTTAAAATGGCAATCTCGTGTTGCATAAGCATATTATTCTTGTCGTAAATCATCATCTACAGGTTGCCCTAGTGTATAAGACGGTCCCTGAGGGTTTGGGTATGAAAACCTCGGCTAATATATGGGTATTTACGGTAAATGCTGGGAGCAATCTTTGCTTGGTGATATTGTTAGTAAAATCTGGAATGGTTAAATGCTTGTGCACTTAAAATGAAGTTCACAGGACACAAACTAGGTCATTAGGTCGGATACACTTCAGGGAGAAAATTGACACAACTCAGGGATCGTTTACAGATAAGTATATTGCTTTTGGTCTACCTAAACTCCTAGCCCAGGTTTGGACAAATAAACATGTTTTTTATTAACAGATTATTGGAAAAATTCTGACATATTAAGTACATCATCTAAGCCCCTGGCTTTGTGATATTTTTTTTACAATAAAGGATTAGGGTTATTAATAATTTTCTGGTAAATACAATTTATTGCTCAAAATACTTTAAAGATAAATCACTCGTAATGACAATTCTGACATAAATCATAATTAATTGAATAATAATAAATTTGTTTAAATAATTTTCAAAACATACAGTTAAAGATTTTTATTCTGCCCATTTCAAATAAACATATATTTCATATATGCATATTGACATTCCACACAATGTTCTTTATTTGTAACATACAAGATACTAACTAGCATTAATTAATGAATATAATCTCAATAAAACTCTGTCATATATCGGTGAATTACAAATTTATATGTTCCATTATTAGTTGAACAATTTACAGACTTAAGTGTAATATATTCTATGCCAGGATCTTAAAGTCTTTACTGTGGAAATACACATTTAATATATATATGTAGTCATCTTTCTATAAGCTAAATACTACAATTGTTTTATTTGAAACAAACCAGATATTTATTTGTATTTAATAGCTATAAGGAACTCATCAAGATTGTCCAGATAATTTGGATCACAACTGGAGTATTGTCATTAAAGAAATCAGTATTATAATTTCTATATCTCGTACAATTGTTGGTGTAATTGTCTGAAGATAAACTCGCAGGAGATAATTATGTTATATGATCACATGGGTAAAGTCTTTGCATGAAGTTTGAATCACTTGTGTTGCCATGGAGGCTATCACCAGGTAGGAAGTTCCAGTGATATAGGAGAGCCCTCTGGTGGGGAGAGAGAGCATATTGCCATGAGAAAATGTCCCAGTGACACGCGACATATAAAACAGCCGGAAATGCCAGCAAGCTGTGTCAAGGTCAGGCTGGGTCAGAACGTAGAATAAGCCAATAAGGATAAAGAGCGATACTTGCTCGATGTCATTGGTGTAATCTCTGGAATAAATTTATAAAACATTATGTTTGATATCTTTGCTATATCTGAGGTTAATAATGAACTGAAATTCTGAGCCTATTATGCTCAATTAGGAATGATGTTAGGTCCAATATTACATTTATAACATATATTACGAACACTATTTTGAAAAAGATCAAAGTAGGACAATAAGAGATCTTTTTATCCCAATTTTTACAATAAAAATATCATGTATTTTTATATATTTATTATAAACATTATTTTGAAATATATCAAAATGGTCAACGAGAGATCTTCTGATCCCATATTTTACAAAAATAACATGTTTCTTTTACCTGATAAGGCGCTCCTCAAAGCCCACAAAAGCACTGCACAGATAGTTCTGGGAACCTCTTGCAGGTTTTGTTTGAGCATGTTTGTCTTGTTGAGTTTGTCCACAGTGATCATTTGCTCCTATTTTGTCTGTTGATATTTTGTTTTTGATCAACATTATCCAGTCCCAGGCCTGCAGTTGATAAATCAGGATCAAAATTAACAAATTGCCAATTCCAAGCACAACTGAAATCTCTGACCTCATGTCTAGATTTAATCACATAAGGAGAAAAGATATGTCTCAAATATTTCATTTTTTAATTTTGTAATATATCAGCCATATATTGAAAGACGTTGCAGAGCATGAGTTATTAACAACAAAGAAGTCGAAAACATTGAAGGTGTTGAGAACAGTACACGTGACCAAATATATGGTGGAGAGCAAGTAACCTAGCTTCTTTTAATTAATCAAATCTGACTCTGACATGAAAAGGAACAGTGTCAGGAAATTTAACGTTCAGGGAAACAGTGTCTTCCAAAGTTCTTTTTTCCCACCAAAAAAATCATGTCCCCTACATTTGAATTAAAATAACTACAAAAACGATTGCAGTTATTAATGTGCAAAAGACTGAGGAAGGGATCTTTCTTTTAGTGTGGTTTTTAATTTGCTCTTTACATTTTATCAATTTTGATAACTTTAGATTGAAGTAAAAAAAAATGGAAAAAGCTGGTAATTTTGGTTACATTTATAGAAAGGATTAAGATAACTTATATTTGAGAATAACTGCACTGCTGATCTGCATAACTAAGACATTAATCTGTGGATGGAATGATGCTTTTTAGTTTAAATCTACAGACAGACAGAATTTGAAAAAATGCCTTATAATTTTTTTCAAGTAATTTGTGTTTTTGTGAATAAAATAATTCAAATATTTGTAGATTTTTGACACCATTTGGTCATTTTTGACCTGACTTTCAAGAAAGTCAGATATATCAAAATGTTGACCATTAACTAAAGTTCCCCCTATTTGAACTAAATAAAACAATAGTTGGAGCAAATCTGTCCTTAAATTTTGATAATTAAACTTGCAAATGTTCTTCATTTTGTCATAAAAATCATGGGAAATTATGAGAAATATGATATTTTGTTAACTTCTACCGTATTTACTCGTGTATAAGACGACTCGTGTATAAGACGAACCCCCAAAATTGAGGTTATTTTGCTTTAAAAAAACCAATTTCCGAATATAAGACGAGTTGGTTTTTCTTGACATATCGGCTCTGCTACCATTCAAGCTTCAGCTGAAGCTTGGCGGTCATTTTAAAAGTGAAACTTAAATATGCTTACGATATAAGATCTTAGCAGTCTTATACACGAGTAAATACGGTAAAACGTAAATACGATGTTCATATTTTCGAAATAACGGATATCTGACGTAGCGGGTCGATTTTAATTGCGTTTTAAATGATAAATAAAGGTATTTACCCAATATTATCACAAATTGTTCGAGAACAGAACAAAACCATCAATCCATTTAAAACGCAATTGAAATCGATCCACGTGTGAAAGCATTTCTGTCAAAAAGGGAAGACACGACTCAAATAAGTGGAAACAAACTGTGAACGCTGATAATTGGTATCAGTGAAAATTTACTAATTTTCACACCACATCAAAGGCAGAATTGAATTGTGCGATATATTTAAATAATAATTTTAACAGACATAGAAGTAAAACGTAAATACGATGTCCGTGATGTAGCGGATCGTTTGGCCACGTGACTGACAAGTCATGTGATCATTGACTTTGCAGATTTGCCACAGAATTTACCGGATTTTGCGTTTCGTCATTGTCTCCACTGCTTTGAGTCGTGTCTTCCCTTTTTGATTGGGTTTTAAATGATAAATAAAGGTATTTACCCAATATTATCACAAATTGTTCGAGAACAGAACAAAACCATCAATCCATTTAAAACGCAATAAAAATCGATCCACGTGTGAAAGCATTTCTGTCAACAAGGAAGACACGACTCAACGCAACACGTGGTCGCAATTTTGAAAGGCGGAAGTGACGGGAAGAGGCTCTTGTTTTTAGCGCGAAAACGATTGTTAATATATTGCGCAATAATGGATGGTTTTGTTCTGTTCTCGACCTGCAAAACGTAATTTGTGATAATGTTATGTATATACCTTTATTTATCATTTAAAACGCAATTAAAATCGATCCACGTGTGAAAGCATTTCTGTCAACAGGGAAGACACGACTCAAAGCAGTGGAAACAAAGACGAAATGCAAAACTGTGAACGCTGATAATTGAAATCAGTGAGAACAAAGTCAAATCAAAGCATTTCGAAATAATATGTTTTAAATGATATATAAAGGTATTTACCCAATATTATCACAAATTCGCTTTGCAGGTCAAGAACAGAACAAAACCATCCATTCATTTAACATGCATTACGCAATACTAGCTTGAAAGCAAATATCGGACAGGCGGACTACTGTCTACACGTGGTTGAATATTTCTTTGTGTATTAATTAACACGCTTTGTTTTGATGCTAAGATCGATATAAACAATAATAATTAAAAGCGATATAATGAATATCATTGGCTTTATAATACACAAAGAAATATTCTCCCACGTGTTGGTTGTGACGCTAAGATTAAGGACGTCACATACATCGTATTACGTTCTACATCGTGGAGAAATTCTTGCGAAAAAATATTTGTGATAATATTGGGTAAATACCTTTATATATCATTTAAAACATATTATTTCAAAATGCTTTGTTTTGACTTTGTTTTCACTGATTTCAATTATCAGCGTTCACAGTTTTGCATCTTGTCATTGTTTCCACTGCTTTGAGTCGCGGATCGATTTTAATTGCATTTCAAATGATAAATAATGAAAACGCTTTGTTTTGAGGCTAAAATCAATGATGTGGAGAAATTCTTGACGTAATTGTGATAATATTAAGTACATACCTTTATTTATCATTTAAAACGCAATTAAAATCGATCAGCTACGGATATGAAAGTTCAATTTGACATGTTGGCCGCTCCACTTTTGTCTCGTGGGCACCCAGACGCTAAGATAAAGGACGTCACGTACATCGTATTACGTTTGTGATAATATTGGGTAAATACCTTTATTCATCATTTAAAACGCAATTAAAATCAATCTGCTACGTCTGATATTCGTTATTTCGAAAATATGAACATCATATTTACGTTTTACCGTATTTACGTTTTACCGTAAATACTCGAGTATAAGACTGCTCTCGTGTATAAGACGACCCCCTAAACATTAACTAAGAGTTTTTGGAAAAAAACCTCGTCTTATACACGAGTATATACGGTAATTCTTTATCATTGGGCAGTGATGAGGTCCAATGCAGCAGCTACTGGGTAATGGATTAGTCATAAAAGATCACTAAATGATATTTTTATGTGTATTTATAAACATTGATCCCCCCTGAACCGATATGGTATTTATTTAGTTGGTTCCGGTGGGTTATAATGGTGCACTATTTCATGAAGTTGAAGGATCATTGACGTCATAATAGTACTGTGGCTATTTTTCAATGAAAGAGTGATGTCATGATTTTTTTGGGTATCTTAGCAACAGTCAGCAACAGATTTTATACAGTTGTGATCCTCTGTATGAAGTGTCTCTGTATTGTTCCCCCGCACGTTAGTCTTTTAGATTCTCAATATACAAAACATAAATGATGAAATCACACTTGGCTTGTTACAAGAGCACACCTACCTCAATCAGAAACCGCTTCCTTGAGGCCAAAAATGAGATGGACAACATCTTGATACAACATAGAGAGGAATAGAAGGCTAGGCTTGCAAACACATCATTCTGAAACGTCAAAATCTCGTCTGATTCCATCATGTTGTGGCCAGAAAAGAAATGATTTCTGCAATGCAATATTTTGATGGTTTAGCACCTCTCCTTAGTGTTAGTATGGTCGTGTCTAAGCAGTGTTTACTACTATCTACATGGAGAGGCTCACACAGTGTCAGGTCAACAACATCCCAGATATTAAACGAATCAAAGAATTGCTGCATCCTTTTATTGCATTCCCCTTCATTTAAGAATAGCCATTAATTCTCTTTTTGATGATTTTTTATATAACGCATTAGTATCCTTAGAGAATAGTATATAGGCCATAGCTAAACACTGAGAAGGGATCTTTGATTTTTTTATCCTACCCATTTCTAAGTTAAAATGTTAAATTGAAATAATTTGTAGCACATACAGTAATTTTATTATTATAATGTTTTCCTTCTGGAACAAAAATTAGATTTTCCAGAATAATTAGTTTTAAGAAGACAAAACCTTGGGGTCTCTATGATCAAATACCAGGATGGATTTTGAACCTAGTTGTAACTATAGGCTTCTAGACCAGAATCTAAAAATAACAATAATTGAAGCCACTTCCTGATGCCATGCTGCTGGGTGATCCTCAGCAAAACAACTCCAACCCTGCAGATCTCTTGTAGAAGGTCACACAGAAGGCATCTGGAGAACTCTCAGAAGTTAACATTTAATACACCATAATGTGTATTAACAATATGCTCAATCAGCACGTAGTTAATAATTTAATGTGATATTCACCTATTCTTATTGTCTGACATTTTAAATCTTAGTGAAAGTAATGCAATTATTGTATTTTCTATCATCGGAACACTACGTCTGATTTCTACTTGTGCTATTCTCCCAGGATGCAACCTTCTTATTATCACCCATGCTATTCTTCCAGGATGCAACCTTCTTATTATCACCCATGCTATTCTCCCAGGATACTACCTTCCTATTTCCACCTCTGCTATTCTCCCAGGATACTACCTTCTTATTTCCACCTATTGTATTCTCCCAGGATACTACCCTCTTATTTCCACCTATTGTATTCTCCCAGGATACTACCTTCTTATTTCCACCTATGCTATTCTCCCAGGATACTACCTTCCTATTTCCACCTATTGTATTCTCCCAGGATACTACCTTCTTATTTCCACCTATTGTATTCTCCCAGGATACTACCTTCTTATTTCCACCTATGCTATTCTCCCAGGATACTACCTTCTTATTTCCACCTATGCTATTCTCCCAGAATGCTACCTTCTTATTTCCACCTCAGCTATTCTCCCAGGATACTACCTTCTTATTTCCACCTCTGCTATTCTCCCAGGATACTACCTTCTTATTTCTACCTATGCTATTCTCCCAGGATACTACCTTCTTATTTCCACCTATTGTATTCTCCCAGGATACTACCTTCTTATTTCCACCTCTGCTATTCTCCCAGAATACTACCTTCTTATTTCCACCTATTGTATTCTCCCAGGATACTACCTTCTTATTTCCACCTATGCTATTCTCCCAGGATACTACATTCTTATTTCCACCTATGCTATTCTCCTAGGATACTACCTTCTTATTTCCACCTATTGTATTCTCCCAGGATACTACCTTCTTATTTCCACCTATGCTATTCTCCCAGGATACTACCTTCCTATTTCCACCTTTGCTATTCTCCCAGGATACTACCTTCCTATTTCCGCCTATGCTATTCTCCCAGGATACTACCTTCTTATTTCCACCTTTGCTATTCTCCCAGGATACTACCTTCTTATTTCCACCTTTGCTATTCTCCCAGGATACTACCTTCTTATTTCCACCAATGCTATTCTCCCAGGATACTACCTTCCTATTTCCACCTTTGCTATTCTCCCAGGATACTACCTTCTTATTTCCGCCTATGCTATTCTCCCAGGATACTACCTTCTTATTTCCACCTATGCTATTCTCCCAGGATACTACCTTCTTATTTCCACCTATTGTATTCTCCCAGGACACTACCTTATTTCCACCTCAGCTATTCTCCCAGGATACTACCTTCTTATTTCCACCTGTTGTATTCTCCCAGGATACTACCTTCTTATTTCCACCTCTGCTATTCTCCCAGGATACGACCTTCTTATTTCCACTAATGCTATTCTCCCAGGATACTACCTTCTTATTTCCATCAATGCTATTCTCCCAGGATACTACCTTCTTATTTCCACCTATTGTATTCTCCCAGGATACTACCTTCTTATTTCCACCAATGCTATTCTCCCAGGATACTACCTTCTTATTTCTACCTATGCTATTCTCCCAGGATACTACCTTCTTATTTCCACCTATGCTATTCTCCCAGGATACTACCTTCTTATTTCTACCTATACTATTCTCCCAGGATACTACCCTCCTATTTCCACCTTTGCTATTCTTCCAGGATGCAACCTTCTTATTATCACCCATGCGGTTCTCCCAGGATACTACCTTCTTATTTCCACCAATGCTATTCTCCCAGGATACTACCTTCTTATTTCCCCCTATTGTATTCTCCCAGGATACTACCTTCTTATTTCTACCTCTGCTATTCTCCCAGGATACTACCTTCTTATTTCCCAGGATACTACCTTCTTATTTCCACCTATGCTATTCTCCCAGAATGCTACCTTCTTATTTCCACCAATGCTATTCTACCAGGATACTACCTTCTTATTTCCACCAATGCTATTCTCCCAGGATACTACCTTCTTATTTCCACCTATACAATTCTCCCAGGATACTACCTTCTTATTTCCACCTATGCTATTCTCCCAGGATACTACCTTCTTATTTCCACCTATTGTATTCTCCCAGGATACTACCTTCTTATTTCCACCTATGCTATTCTCCCAGGATACTACCTTCTTATTTCTACCTATGCTATTCTCCCAGGATACTACCTTCTTATTTCCACCAATGCTATTCTACCAGGATACTACCTTCTTATTTCCACCAATGCTATTCTCCCAGGATACTACCTTCTTATTTCCACCTATACAATTCTCCCAGGATACTACCTTCTTATTTCCACCTATGCTATTCTCCCAGGATACTACCTTCTTATTTCCACCTATTGTATTCTCCCAGGATACTACCTTATTTCCACCTATTGTATTCTCCCAGGATACTACCTTCTTATTTCTACCTATGCTATTCTCCCAGGATACTACCTTCTTATTTCCACCAATACTATTCTCCCAGGATACTACCTTCTTATTTCCACCTATACAATTCTCCCAGGATACTACCTTCTTATTTCCACCTATGCTATTCTCCCAGGATACTACCTTCTTATTTCCACCTATTGTATTCTCCCAGGATACTACCTTATTTCCACCTATTGTATTCTCCCAGGATACTACCTTCTTATTTCCACCAATACTATTCTCCCAGGATACTACCTTCTTATTTCCACCTATACAATTCTCCCAGGATACTACCTTCTTATTTCCACCTATGCTATTCTCCCAGGATACTACCTTCTTATTTCCACCTATTGTATTCTCCCAGGATACTACCTTATTTCCACCTATTGTATTCTCCCAGGATACTACCTTCTTATTTCTACCTATGCTATTCTCCCAGGATACTACCTTCTTATTTCCACCTATACAATTCTCCCAGGATACTACCTTCTTATTTCCACCTATGCTATTCTCCCAGGATACTACCTTCTTATTTCCACCTATTGTATTCTCCCAGGATACTACCTTATTTCCACCTATTGTATTCTCCCAGGATACTACCTTCTTATTTCTACCTATGCTATTCTCCCAGGATACTACCTTCTTATTTCTACCTATGCTATTCTCCCAGGATACTACCTTCTTATTTCCACCTATGCTATTCTCCCAGGATACTACCTTCTTATTTCCACCTATTGTATTCTCCCAGGATACTACCTTATTTCCACCTATTGTATTCTCCCAGGATACTACCTTCTTATTTCCACCAATACTATTCTCCCAGGATACTACCTTCTTATTTCCACCTATGCTATTCTCCCAGGATACTACCTTCTTATTTCCACCTATGCTATTCTCCCAGGATACTACCTTCTTATTTCCACCTATTGTATTCTCCCAGGATACTACCTTATTTCCACCTATTGTATTCTCCCAGGATACTACCTTCTTATTTCTACCTATGCTATTCTCCCAGGATACTACCTTCTTATTCCTACCTATGCTATTCTCCCAGGATACTACCTTCTTATTTCCACCTATGCTATTCTCCCAGGATACTACCTTCATTAAAAGTGACAAAAGCAATGAACACTATATACCACTGAAATGATAATGGGAATATATCCAACATCATTGCTGTGTTTTATCTCAGAGTAATCTAACTTTGTTTACATAAACATTCACGTTGTATCACAAATGAGGTAAGGCTATTATCAAAGATTTTCAATTTTATCTATTTCCACATATGCTGAATTACAAATGTCATGGTTGGGCATGATAGAGCTGGGTTCTGGGGTGACACTCTGTGCAGTATTAGGACAGTGATGAGTGGTGAGTGCAGGGAGCGTGCAGGTGGCTTGAAGTGGGTCAGTGACTGGTGGAGTGTGAGACAGAGATGGGACAGGCTAGCACACTGCGTCTAGCCCCTGGCGATAAGCACAGGTTCCCGACATATCTAGCTGTAGTTTCACCTGCAAACTAACGTGTAAACTTCTTCTCTTGCTTCAAGAATATTTTAAAGAAGGAATTAACATCCTCACTGATTTCTACAACTTAAACAGGTAAATGAGAATATTAACCATCTCTTTCATAAAAGTTTAGAGGAAATTTAGTGAGTTTGATGTTAAATATGTTAAAGTAAAAATCCTAACCTATCAGTTAGATCTTGCTCTGTATGAAGCTGAAATGTCTTATTAACTTTACAACTATCAAAAGTAATGAAGACTGTGTTGTATATATGAATATCTTTTATGGGTCATTTATTATTGATTTTATTTTACAATGATTTGTATTCAACTTGTCCCTTTTTCAACCCAATCCCCCAATTTTCCTTCTTCTAAACTGCCTTTATCACCATTCCCCTTACCACTATCCACAACTCACCACTATCCATCCCAACTCACCACCATCCACAAGTCACCGCTATCTCTAACTTACCACTATCCCTAACTCACCACTATCCCTAACTCACCACTATCCCTAACTTACCACTATCCCTAACGCACCACTATCCCTAACTCACCACTATCCCTAACTCACCACTATCCCTAACTCACCACTATCTCTAACTTACCACTATCTATAACTACCACTATCCATAACACACCACTATCCATAACTACCACTATCCATAACTTGCCACTATCCATAACTACCACTATCCCTAACGCACCACTATCCCTAACGCACCACTATCCCTATCTCACCACTATCCATAACTCACCACTATCCCACTATTATATTCCTAACTCACTACTATCCATAACTCACCACTATCCCTAACTTACCACTATCCATAATTACCACTATCTCAAACTCACCACTATTATATCCTTAACTCACCAGTATCCCTGACTTACCACTATCCCACTATTATATTCCTAACTCACCACTATCCATAACTCACCACTATCCCAAACTCACCACTATTATATCCCTAACTCACCACTATCCCTGACTTACCACTATCCCACTATTATATTCCTAACTCACCACTATCCATAACTCACCACTATCCCAAACTCACCACTATTATATCCCTAACTCACCACTATCCCTGACTTACCACTATCCCACTATTATATTCCTAACTCACCACTATCCCTGACTTACCACTATCCCCCTATTATATCCCTAACTCACCACTATCCCTGACTTACCACTATCCCCCTATTATATCCCTAACTCACCACTATCCCTGACTTACCACTATCCCCCTATTATATCCCTAACTCACCACTATCCCTAACTCACCACTATCCCTGACTTACCACTATCCCACTATTATATTCCTAACTCACCACTATCCCTGACTTACCACTTTCCCACTATTATATTCCTAACTCACCAGTATCATCCAGCTCCATCTTGCCCCTCCTCCCTCTCTCAAGCCTCCAGACACTGATATTAATTATCAAGAAATCCAAAGTATGCACAAATTTATTCTATTTCTTAAAAATTGCAATATGATAAAAGTGGTATATTTGTGTTTTCATGTGTTGGCTGTGGGCAGAATGGAGGCTATAATAACGTGCAAGTTATGCAAGAAGCTCTTCACGGAGCCCAAGATGTTGATGTGTCAGCACCACTTCTGTGCAGCCTGCCTGCAGACATGGTTCAATAAATCCAGGTCAGAGACCAGGTTACACAGCAAACATATGCAGTGTCCTACCTGTCAGTCCGTGGAGAAGCTTCCGAGGAACGGTCCGCAGGGCCTGCCGGATGGGCACTACGTAGTACAGGTCATAGAGGTCCTGCAGAACTCTGCTGCAGACAGGACCCTCATGACCCAGTATGGTGTGGCACACCTAGTCAGGGATCCAGGTGTGAAAAAAGAAAACAAAGAGATTTTAGGATTCCCCAGGATCCATGGAATACATGATACGAGAGGTGGAGATGCCGATTATATGTACCAGGTGGTTGATGAAGAAGCTGGTTACGGAGCTCCGGAATATCAGTATTGTCCACAAGAGGGCACTGACGTTGATGATGGAATTGAAGCTCTACCAGAGGGCGCTGATGAAGATGATCTGTCTGAACCATTGAGATGCTTGACAGTTGATGGGACCATGTTCAGAAATGAGACTTCTTCCTGCGGGACGCATGGCTTCAAGCTGAGTTATTTCTGCAGGAGGTGTGGCAAGCTATCGTGCCTGGAATGTCTTCACGCTGGCTGTCTTCAGCATGAGGTGGAACCTCTCATTGATGTGGAAGTAGGGCAGACAAAACTTAACCAAGATGAGAAGACCATTGCTGCCTTTGAAAAAGAAGAAATCAAAATACGCCGACATGCTGCTTGTCTTCTTGAAGAGGTAAATGTTTGACTTTGTCTTTAATTTTCACACTTTTTTAGTCAACAGTGATATCATTCTTAATAGGGTATATCAATAATGATTTATGATTCCGATGATATATTTTATAGACCCGGAAGAATGAGATTAGACTGCTGCGTGAACTGGAACAGAAGCGTGACGAGTTCAAATCGGAGGTGTCAAACATCACTCGCAGGCTGGACATGGAGCTGATGATGATGAGGAACCTGCGAGACACAGCCAAGCAGGCCGTAGACAGCGGCGACCCAGAAACTATCCTCTCCCTCCTGCCGGTCCTGCAGTCCAGGATTCCTAAAGAGTGCACCGATAGCCACGTCATGCCAACCATTCCCGACTTTACCGTGGAGTTTAAGCCAGAGTTCTCTCCACGATTAGGAGATCTGATTGCAAAATCAGACATGAATGACCACGACGGTAAGGGGAAAGCCCGAGAGAAACCAGAGGGCGCTGCTCAATGGGGCGCGCAGGTAGCCGGCAAAGCTCCGACCGTGGCGCAAGAAGTGTTGAAAAAAGAAGAAATACTGAAGCAGTGTATGAGCAAGGTTCAGTTGGTCTGGGATATGAAGATTGCGGGATTCGGCTCGGATATCACCCTGCTTCCGAATGACATCATCTGCTTAGCAGACAGAGACAGAGGAGTGATGTTGTATAATGTAGATGGAATGGAAATCAAGTCCTCTGCTGAGAGAGCACAGCTGGACGAGCCCTCAGGGGTGGCTTTTCACCCCTATCTCTCTGCTCTGTTGGTCACAACACGAGACTCTAATATGCTCAAGGTTCTTGATGCCGACACTTTGGTCCAGAAGGATGACCTTGACATTGGGGACGTTGAGTGGCCATGCGGAGTGGCGGTGATGCCCGCTGGTAATATCGTGGTCAGCGAAGTGTGGATCCGGCACGGGGTCAGTGTACATGACATTAGTGGTAAATGCCTGGTCAACTTTGGATCCCAGAGGGGGAGCACCCTGAAGCAGTTCAACTGGCCAGAGTTTGTAACGGTCGACCATCACAACCGCATATTGGTGGCGGATAGTCGTAACCACGTCATTAAGGTGTTTGACGAGGACGGAAGGCTTCTGCATGTGTTTGGCAAGCCTCAGTACAACCCCTTCTCCTACCCCAGAGGCGTGTGCGTGGATGACAGGAATAATGTTGTCTTGATTCATGGAGCTGATGACGAACCCCACCAGGTGTCACTCTGGAGTCCCGATGGCAGACTGATGGGCCACCTGGTGGAGTGGGACCTCACTACTCAAAAGGAACAGACAGGCGCAATGAGATCCCTGGTCTGTAAGAATAACAAATTAGTGGTGCTGGGAGAAAAATGCATGCGGATGTATGAATATAAATGTTAAGGAGGTCGGTGGAGTGTCTATTGAACCCTGGTATCGACACCTATTTCAATCTATCTGTGCAGTTCCCTTGTTTTGAAATATGTGATCAATTAAAACAAACGAATCAATAAATGAATTACTATAATCAAGGAAAGCAGATTATTTTAAGTACATCACTTAAGAAATTTGTTATTTGTTTATTTTTTATTTTAAGATATGATTGTATACTTTAAACATTATGTTTCATGTTGATTGTCTTGCGATGAACATAATTGAGGCCAGAAAGATATTTGTATAACCACCTGACATTGTAACAGGGTTTATTAAAGACTATAACAATTAAAAGTATCATGTTCTAATTATTTTTTTAACTGTTGAATTGTGATGTCAGTTATTAGTATGTATTAACATCAATAATATTTTCACATGCAGTGGAACTGCTGAATGAACCACTAATTTTGACTGACTACATGATTACAAAATAATGTTCTGCATTGTCACTTCTTACATGAAGCTATAAACCTCTGTAGATATAGAGAGAAAATGCCTAATATTAATATAATTTATCTTCATTTAGAGAGAATTAAGCAGGTCATTAGCCAGTCTGTCGGATTAACTTTTTTTTACTATATTCCTGTGGCGCTCTTATAATTGAAGGAATATGTCTCAGTACCTGAATGGAGGTTGAAATTATGGCTGATTTCTCTCTCAAGGAAATAACACCGCACAAAAACCTTTTTCAGAAGACCATGTCCAACTATTCATATGCATCGTTGCCTATTTAAAATAATACAAGTCTACAGTTGAATTTTAAAACGTAAACTTCTGCTAATTTTCGCTTTCAACCAATCAGATGATGACAAAACTTTGAGTGCGGATTCAACCTGCTAACTTGTTTAAGGTGTTTGGTAATGGTTATATTCCTGTAATTGTATACATGGCACATATTTTGTATTAATAAACAGTTAATAAAGTTCTCAACTGATATTGCTATTTTGTAGTTCCTTGTTTGTTTTAGATTTTGACAGGCAGTAATAGACAAAAGATATGATATGAAATATAAGACAAGATCTGAAATGGTTGGTGGGATTTCAGTGATAACTATGAGGGAATAATGGCCCATAACACAGTGCTATTATACTAATATATCTTGTCCAAAACTGGAATCTCTCATAAATTGTATGGAAATAAAAAAGAGACTCATTCAAATCACAATAACCGGTTATATACCGGAAAGATATACAGGGGATGTTATATTATTATGAAACACAGATGTTATAATATGTATTGCTGGTTATACCCCGGAAAAAAGAGGAGTTTTTTTATTTTGAGGGGGGGGGGGGGGGCAAAATGCCATAGCAAAGTACCATTTTCCTTTTCCTTTCTATCAACCACTATCGAATACTCCAAAATCAAAGGGAAAAGAGGAGAAAGAACATACCATGGAAGCTTGAAATGAATAAAGTCTCATTACAAAATAATCCTGATCTCCTCAATAATAGAAGGTAACATCTTCTCGTGTTATGGTAACACATCTAATAACGACCATATAATCTTTGAAATGTCAATTCTCCAAGACCCAGTCTGAGAGTATTTTCATGGGTTTTCATCATCTAAATATGTTACATGTGCTCTGGTATTTTAAGACTCACACCATAGTAGATATAGTATTATAATAAATCTGACAAGATGGATGGCTCCAAACAATAATCTTTTCTTATCTGGACATTCTGGAGAATTGCTCTGATTCTGATTTTTTAACAGATTATGTTCTGAAGCTACAATTGCCCCAAAAAATATTAATCAGAAATATCTCTGTTGCATGATCAATCTAATATAATATTTTCTTCTTCACAGATGGTTCATTTTGAAAGTTCTAGGGTTAAGATTTTTTCACTGCCCAAAACTGTATATCTTGGTGGTTGGTTGCTTATAAGTTTATATTTATATAATAAAAAAGTCAATTTAGGTACTGACCCAAGAGATTTGGCACGAGGCTTTTGTTCATAACCGATTATCTTTTTTTTATCACTGCACTCACCATCAGATTTATTCATTTCATTTGGATGAAAGCTCTGACTTAAATGGGAAATCATGAGAAAATATATAGGATTTAAGCACCAAATTTGCAAAAAAATGTTTAAAATTCACTTATAGGCGATGAATGTCTTTTATGCCTACTAACTTTTTTGATTGATGCATACCCATGAGTGTCTGTTCAATCTATCTGAACAAGACCCTAATTCAGTGCCCCCTTCTGAAAACACACTCCTTTCTTGGCATCATTTTTATGTGGAGTGTTATCATAGAGGCACTGAAAGGTAAAATGAGTTTGGCAATATGTTTATGACATGAAATTGTAATTTAAATTCCTTGGAGGAGTGCCAAAATGATGTCAAACAGTGCTACCCTATTTTTGAGCCTCATTTGAGGTTAAACAAAGTTCGCGCTACCCATGTTTACCCGTCATGTGCAGCTTATGGCCGAGACAGATCTCTGCTAAGAGTGCAACTTCTATGTCTTATTGCAACTCATGCAATTACTTTATGTTAAACTTTAATATGTCAATATGTTTATACATAAATATATTCTTTATACACAAATTTGCAGGTTTAATGCTTAATACTTTTAATTCCAGGAACAACTCAGCTGCCCAAGTCCCACAAGGACCATGTGGTGTACCTGCACCCTAATGCCATGAAGCTGTGTGGCCTATACATCGGCAGCCCAGTCCTCGTCAACCACCAGGTGGCACTGTATGCCTGGCCCAACCCCACCCAGCCACTGACGGCAGTAGGCATGTCCACGTCACTGCAGACCAGACTGAGAGTTGAGGAGAAAGTTGTACTCTCTCGTCTCCCACTGCCGTATATATCAGCAGAATCTATGACGTGGACGCCAGCGTAGGTTTTAATCTCCATTCTTCATAAAAAAATCATTACATATGATATGCCCTTCAGTTCATGTACTGGAAGGCATGTAGTATTAAGGAATCTGGCTTTAACCATGTCTACTATAATCATTGACATCATAGATTATTACAGTACCTTTTGTGATATTTGTCACAAGGTACCTAGTCAAACCCTTTAGAGCTGTTTGATTCAGATTTTGATTAAGACACATATGCTATTTTATTTGTGGATGCCTTGATTGTCATTTTGTGTATGGAATTTTAAGAATGAACTAATGATGGTCCATAATCAGAAATATGATGAAAGTTTTATTTAGATATATTCAATTAGAATTATAATGTTTCAGAACTACTAAACCTTTTATGGAGACAGAGGAATTCAAATTACATCTCAAACAATATCACAGTGAGTTTAATTAAAATATCTTAAGGTTAATACCATTGGAATATAATATACATTATGGTAATTTACAAAAAAGTAAAAATACAGTATTGTTTTCCAAATTGAAACTTTATTTTCATTTCAGTGAAAAGATTTTACTCGTTGGGGAATGTCATATCCTTCTTCTATTATGGTCAGCCTTGTGAACTCACATTAACCAATATCACTGCACAGTCATCGGAGGGAGAGAAACCTGCTGTCTTAGAACTCACAGAACATGTCAGCAGCCTACAGTTGTCAGAGACCTCTGGTGGTGATAATGAGAAACAAATTGACACAGCTTTTTATCAAATAGAACCATCATCAAAAATGAATATTGACACAGGAAAAGCCTGTAAAGGGAATAAGAAAAGGAAGGGCCCATCTTTGTCAGACGTTGGAGGCTTAGAGAGTCAGATAAAGATGATACAAGAACTCATAGATCTGCAACTCACACAGGCCAAGATCACACAAAAACTGGGTAAAAAACTATCAATATCTATTTTAACGGAGAGTCCTAGCATTCAAAATCTGCATTAAATATCAATTAGTTTCAGTGAGTACAGTAAAATTATGGATGACTTGCTGTTTCGACCTTTTCTCTGTTTTAGACCATTTCTCTGTTTAACTGTAAACTGTTTGACTGTGCCGGTTAAAATCAATTAAATAACCTACTTTTAATTTTCCTTTTTTCACATAAGTTTGGTATTCAGGGTCAATTGGCCCTCTGGGAGGTTATTTTATGAGTTTTGAGCCATTACAGAGTGACTGTGGCTGATTTCATCTGGGCCTACTTCTAGCCACAGTCGAACTGGGGGACAGAATTCTTTCCCATGGTTGAATACCCCACAGTCGAACAGGAGAATGATAAAAAATACCAGCAACCAAATTATGCACCCATGTGTTACTCACAAATTCATAAATACGGAAGAGTACAGGTGATTGATCTTTGTGAGCAGGTATGAGTTTGCCGCGTGGCGTGTTGCTTTATGGACCGCCAGGGACGGGCAAGAGCTTGCTGCTTCAGGCCGTCGCCCGCGACTCTGACGTACACATCGTATCTCTCAATGGATCTGATATCTGGAGCAGGTAGAAAACTTCTTATATTGCATCTCATTTTTTTACACCCTCAGAGATTATATGTGTCACTACAGCAGAATCCTCTACTTGTTTGTCAGTTAATCTGTCATACATTATTTCATATTACTTCAGCTCATTTACATTTTAATGAGAAAGGGCCCAATTTTTAATATCCTTCACTGAGTTTGCAATTCACAATCACTGCATACTAAATTTATAAGAATATTTCCTTATATGTGACATCAGTTGATTGTTTTTGAAAAGTCAATTACAGACTGAAGTTTCATTAGATATAGTGTTAAATATTTCATGATCAGGTAAGGTGGAGGAGGGTGAGAGGTACCCTATTTACTGAAATATAAGATGATTCGTGTATAAGACAACCTCCCAAATTGATGTTATTTTCCGAATACAAGACAAGTCTGTTTTTCTCGAGACATCAGCACAGCTATAATTCAGGTTCGGTGGCCATTTTAAAAGTGAAACGTAAATATGCTTAGCAACAAGAGCTCTTATACAAGAGGACGACCTGTGGACAGTGATTTACGGCAAAACGTCAATACAATGTTCGTGATGTCCTTGATCTTAGCGTCAAAACAAAGCCTTTTTTTTACGAACTTTCATATTTTCGAAATGACAGATATCGGACGCAGGTCGAGATTTCTCCATGTCCTTGACCTTAACATAAATATGCTTATGCAGCACAGGGAGAAGCTGTTATTCTTGGCGAAAACGATCAGAGCATATTAACTCGCATTGAAATATGACACTACGTAAATACAAAGACTCGGGAATCCATCATTGCACAATATATTAATATTTCAATGGGAATGAATATGCTTTGGCACAGCAAAAATAAGAGCTTCTCCCTGTCACTTACACTTTTCAGAATGGCGACTGCGTGTTGTTTAAACATATTAAAGCATTGTTGAACTCACATTTTCTCTGACTTGTGCGTAATTGCCCCTTATTAAATGTAGACGGATTACTGTTGTCACGTGGTAGAATATTTCTGTGTGTACAAAATTTTAATTTTATCGCCATATGGGGAAGCTTAAACCTGTATGAGCGAAGTTTATTTTCTTTTCATGCTGATAAAGTCAATTATTCTTCTGTTTCGGTCCAGTAATATCGATATGTATCGATATATATATCAAATATTGATAAAACATCGATATGTATCGTATTGTATAGATAAAATCCAACGATGTGATGCCCTATCCGGAGGTGCTGTAAATCACCGTCCACAGGTTGCCCTCATGTATAAGACGACCCCCCAAACATTGATTGAAGGTTTGGGTCTGAAAACCTTGTCTTATATTCAAGTAAATGTGGTATATATGGACTAATGAGTTGATATTGTTGTATGTTCAGTTATTATGGGGAGACGGAGGGTCACTGGAATATATGGACTAATGAGTTGATATTAATGTATGTTCAGTTATTATGGAGAGACGGAGGGTCACTGGAATATATGGACCAATGAGTTGATATTGTTGTATGTTCAGTTATTATGGGGAGACGGAGGGTCGGTTGTCGTCGCTGTTCCAGGAAGCCAAGGTGGAGAGTCCGAGCCTGGTGGTGATAGATGAGGTGGATGCCTTGTGTCCCCGCCGAGGACGCAGTAACAACGAGGTGGAGAAGAGAGTGGTGGCGTCCCTGCTGACCTGCCTGGATGACGTGGTGCGTACACCCTCCACACCCACCACACTGCCACCGAAACAAGCTTTACTATTGCATTATATGTTAGTACACCCTCCACACCTACCACACTGCCACCGAAACAAGCTTTACTATTGCATTATATGTTAGTACACCCTCCACACCTACCACACTGCCACCAAAACAAGCTTTACTGTTGCATTATATGTTAGTACACCCTCCACACCTACCACACTGCCACCAAAACAAGCTTTACTATTGCATTATATGTTAGTACACCCCCCACACCTACCACACTGCCACCAAAACAAGCTTTACTATTGCATTATATGTTAGTACACCCTCCACACCTACCACACTGCAACCAAAACAAGCTTTACTATTGCATTATATGTTAGTACACCCCCCACACCTACCACACTGCCACCAAAACAAGTTTTACTGTTGCATTATATGTTAGTACACCCTCCACACCTACCACACTGCCACCAAAACAAGCTTTACTATTGCATTATATGTTAGTACACCCCCCACACCTACCACACTGCCACCAAAACAAGCTTTACTGTTGCATTATATGTTAGTACACCCTCTACACCTACCACACTGCCACCAAAACAAGCTTTACTATTGCATTATATGTTAGTACACCCTCCACACCTACCACACTGCAACCAAAACAAGCTTTACTATTGCATTATATGTTAGTACACCCTCCACACCTACTACACTGCCGCCAAAACAAGCTTTACTATTGCATTATATGTTAGTACACCCTCCACACCTACCACACTGCCAGAAAAACAAGCTTTACTATTGCATTATATGTTAGTACACCCTCCACACCTACCACACTGCAACCAAAACAAGCTTTACTATTGCATTATATGTTAGTACACCCTCCACACCTACTACACTGCCGCCAAAACAAGCTTTACTATTGCATTATATGTTAGTACACCCTCCACACCTACCACACTGCCACCAAAACAAGCTTTCTATTGCATTATATGTTTGTACACCCTCCACATTTACCACACTGCCACCAAAACAAGCTTTACTATTGCATTATATGTTAGTGCAACACAAAAACCAAAAAAAAAAGGATTGCGCATGCAATTATTACAATACTTTCATAGCAAGCTTTATAATGGCATATTTCAGTACAACATGAATACCAATAAAAGATCAGACATGCACTTTTTACAATGTTGTCATAAGAATGTCTACAGTTGCATTATATTTTAACACAACACAAATGGCTGAATTCAATATGCCAGGTGCAGTGTGATTGGCCAAAATTTAGCCTCAGTTTAAATTTTCAGAAATATAACAATGTGGAGTGATGGTACCAATATTTGTTACATTATTTTTACCACATTGACTGATCTTGACTGGATAATCACTTTAAATGATCATTTAGGAAGTAATTTGTGGGCATTCCCAGAAAATATTTATTAACATTACAAAAAAAGCATTGATCAACACCATTCCAAGGCCATACTTTTTAGCACACAAGGAACACCAAAAAGTTATCAGACATTTCTGGTTGATATCTACACTTATCACAGTGTTATAATAGGAATTTTGAATAGAATTAGGAACAAGAATTAGCTTATGGTGAACATCAGAATCAGACATAATCATTGCAATATATTATGTATCATTTTGTTTTTGCTGTCGTCAGCTGAGTGGGGAATGGGCTGTCATGGTGATAGCAGCAACCAGCAAACGAGATGACCTTGACCCTGCCCTGAGGCGACCAGGTCGTCTAGACAGAGAGGTCGAGATAGGCGTTCCCACTTCTCATCAAAGAGCTGATGCAAGTACCAAAATCATATCTGATAGAATATATTTCCGAAAATGGGAAAGCTAACATAAAGTTAGTATGACATCTCTTATAGACAATGAAGTGTCTGAAATTGCGATTTGGGTGACTTTTGTGTTTCAGATTTTGTCCAGGCTGCTACGGAAGACACCTCACACTCTGAGAGAGGAGGACATCTCGTCTGTGGCAGATAAGGCTCATGGATTTGTTGGGGCAGATCTCACAGCTGTCTGTAAAGAGGGTCAGTACCTATCACCTGACTACCATACCACTTATCTCTTCCATTTAAATTATGCTTATATTTCTATTTCGTATTTTGTATGATAGCAGTTTTATTTAGAAATCGTTCTCACAATGGGTGTTTTGTTAGGGATTAGCTAGGAATAAAACAACGCGGTGTTATGCTTGTAGGGAGCATGCATGCGATGCGTCGATGCGGGGCGTCGGCTGTGTCTCTGTCCGCCAATGATCTGCTGTACGGTCTCACCCAGGTACAACCCAGCGCCATGAGGGAAGTCTCCCTGGAAGTGCCACAGGTAAGATAACATAAATCTCACTGGAAGTGCCGCAGGTAAGATAACGTAAACCTCACTGGAAGTGTCACGGGTAAGAAAATATAAATCTCCCTGGAGGTGCCGCAGGTAAGAAAACATAAACCTCCTTGGAGGTGCCGCAGGTAAGAAAATATAAACCTCCCTGGCGGTGCCGCAGGTAAGAAAACATAAACCTCCCTGGCGGTGCCGCAGGTAAGAAAACAGAATTCTTTGGAGGTGCCGCAGGTAAGAAAACAGAGACTTATAAATATTTTGTAAAATATATTAATAATGAAGTCTTTGCAATAAAAATATAAGATTTGCTTTGTTAAGATATTGCAGTTGGTAATTGGTGATATTTGTTTACGATGAAGGTGAAATATGGTTTATCATGTAGATGATATTTGGTTTATGATGTGGGTGATATTTGTTTATGGTGTAGGTGATATTTATTTATGATGTAGGGGATATTTGTTTATGATCTAGGTGAAATGGAGTGATATTGGAGGACAGGAAGATCTCAAGCACAAACTGCGCCAGGCAATTGAATGGCCTCTGAAACACCCAGAGGCCTTCACAAGACTGGGCATTACACCCCCTCGTGGTCTGCTGATGTATGGACCTCCAGGATGCTCCAAGACTATGATAGCCAAGGCTCTGGCCAGAGAGAGCGGCCTCAATTTTATATCTATCAAGGTTTCAGATATGTTAATAATAAATAGATTTAAATTACCTAATTAAACTCACATGATCTAATAATTGATTGATGTTATAAATCTCCCATTTGATTAGATACCATATCCATCTCTCGAGTCTTGTGCTTGATTCTGCTTTAAGTGACCCACAATAATAAAGTAAAAGGGTAAAGCAATGGTGTCTACCATTTGATGAACAAACACACAAAATTGTCCAATTTAATATATAGACATTCAAAAATTACCTTTATAATGTCAAGGCATAATTTCTCCTGACACGAGGAGAAATGAGTGGCTCCTTAATTGTGTATGAGGAGTGAGCCTTAATGTTGGTGTTACAGGGTCCTGAGTTGTTTGGGAAGTACGTGGGTGAGTCTGAGCGCGCCGTCAGAGAGGTGTTCCGCAAGGCACGGTCCGCCGCTCCCGCCATCATCTTCTTTGATGAGATTGATGCTCTAGCTGGTGAGCGAGGAAGGTACAAATCCAAAATAAATAATCTTACTTATTTTAAGCTTGACCATTTCAGATGGTCTCAGACTTAGGTTTAGTTTTGCATGGTTCGTAACAGCAAAATGTTTTATATTGCCCACGACTCATATATGATGTTTATCATTTTCAGTGGTGCCGGGGGAGGAGGGGGCGATGTATCAGACCGAGTGCTGGCCCAGCTACTCACGGAGATAGATGGTGTCGAGGTGCTGCAGGATGTCACCATCGTGGCTGCCACGAACAGGCCGGACAGGATAGACAAGGTAAGCCTCTCCATGCCCTGCTGTGACAGGATAGACAAGGTAAGCCTCCCCATGCCCTGCTGTGATAGGATAGACAAGGTAAGCCTCCCCATGCCCTGCTGTGACAGGATAGACAAGGTAAGCCTCCCCATGCCCTGCTGTGACAGGATAGACAAGGTAAGCCTCCCCATGCCCTGCTGTGATAGGATAGACAAGGTAAGCCTCCCCATGACCTGCTGTGACAGGATAGACAAGCTGTGATATTCACACTATTTTTCTTTATTTCCGCACACTTTAACCTTTATATTTGTTTATTGCAGGCTTTAATGAGACCTGGCCGCCTTGACCGTATTGTGTATGTTCCACTCCCTGATGCTGATACGAGGAGAGAAATCTTCAGTATTCACTTCAAAAAGACACCGACTGGAGAAGATGTAGACAAGGAAAGACTGGTAGAAAATACACATGGCTACTCGGGAGCTGAGGTCAGTAACAATGGGTACTTGGCAACTGATATGGGTAATTGTAGATACTGATGAACTAATGTGAGCAATTGTGAGTACACACTTGCAGACTGATATGACTAATTGTGAGAACTCACTTACAGACTGATGATATCAGTAATTTTGAGTACTCATTTTGCTGGTACTCGTTTGTACTGTGGTTAGCAATAATGGATACTGCAAAGGGCTGACATGTGTTAGTGAATTCATCATAGAATAATTTCTTTTCTCTCTTTACTTTAATATTATCTGTCAAATAAGATGTAAAGAATTGCTACAGAGTCTTGTGAACAATGTTTAGTGATTTCCAAAAAGTATGTTTGTTCAAATATCATTTTCATGTGATATTTCTTTTATCCTCACCAGGTGGCAGCAGTGTGTCATGAAGCTGCACTGGAGGCCATGCAGGAAGACATCAATATTCCATGTGTTTCTTCACGACATTTTGACCAAGCTTTGTCAAAAGTAAAGCCACGCGTCACACAAGATCTCATGAACTTTTACACAAAATACCAAGAATCGAGTGGCCTTCATTCTATTTGATTTTTTGGAAATAAAAATTTTAATACCAATGTGAAAATCTTTGGTGTTTTTTCTTGAAAATCTCCAGTTCATTATTTGAGATGTGTATGGATTGTATTTAGACATACCTCTCTTTGACCAAGGTCCCTTTTACACGTAAGAGGCAGAAAAGTCTGCAATTAAAAAAATCTTGAGATATGAAATTTAGAAACATAGATTTTTTTTCCTAGTTTTGTGTTTTTAAGGCATCAGTATCAATCAGAATAGTTGTACCAGTTTGTCTCTTTGAAGCACTTTTAAGAATGTAATGAACCTTGACAATTGGCCGGAGGGCATTGAGGTTAGAGATTATGAGTCTAAAGTTGATTACTAGTATGAACTCAACATATCCCTTTCAACATGGAAAACAAACTGAAAGTAACCTCTTTTAATTGTAAAAACTTTAACAGTAGCTTAACTCTGAAATTCACTGCTGATATTTTTAAAGATTGTGATTTTTTATGTATTCAGGAGCATCATATGTATGTTGAGGAGTTTGATAAATTTGATGATATTGATAAGTCAAGAACTGTGATGCGAGAAGGCACCAGCGCCATGGACCCAGCTGTGGTACAGCGAGGAAGAAAGCATGGTGGAACAGTGATTCTATGGAAGGATGACATTACATGGAAAGTGACCCCAATTCCAACAGTTTCCAAACGAATTAGTTGTGTGCAGATTTCTATATCTGACAATGTGGATATATTGCTTTTTTGTGTCTATATGCCGTGTGACGAGCATGGTCATGGTGAGAACTATGAGGTGTACAGAGATGTTTTAACTGAAATTGCTTTTATTTGTCAATCTAGAGATGCTATGTTCATTCAGATTGCTGGTGATTTAGTCGGAACACGCCTCAAACTGAGGAGCTTAAACTGTTTTGTGATAATGAGAACTTACTGTCTTTATGTAACACTGACAAGTCATCTGCGGAGTATACGTATGAAAGTGTTTCCAATGGCTGTAAATCATTAATTGATCATATTCTAGTCAGCAAGAACCTTGAACAGTTTGTAAGTAAATATTTTACTGTTGATTGTATTGATAATGATTCTGATCATATGCCAGTTGTAGCTGAATTTGATATTTCATGTGAATATCTGAGAACCGCAAGAGCACCTGCAGGCCAACGAGTGGCATGGTACAAGGCTAATGTGCAGAATATAGATAAGTACAAAGAATGTTTGAACAATCATTTGCATGATCTTGAGTTGTGTGGTGCTATTGACTGTTGTGATGTTAAATGTACTGATGTTGAACACATTTCTCAGTTGGAAAGATTGCATGATGATGTGATTGATATATGTTTAAAGGCTTCTGTAGAGGCAGTGCCTTCTGCGGGTCAGAGTGCCCCAGACAGTCTTGATGTTGATGTACCTACTCAAAACTCTACACCTCTACCCGGTTATGGTGACTATGTGAAAGAGAGTAAGGAAATATCACTATTCTGGCACTGGGTATGGTAGGATTTTGGCAAGCCAAGACATGGATACTATGCTGAGATGAGGCGCAGATCACGTGCTCAGTATCATTATGCTGTTAGGATGGTAAAAAAGCATGAAGATGCATTAAGGTCTGAAAAAATGGCTGAAGCTATAGCTACTGGTAATCATAGAAACCTGTGGCGTGAAAGCAGACGCATGAAGGGTAAAGGCAATCGGATACCTAAGGTTGTGGATGGAATATCTGATGATAAAGGTATCTCCCAGAGGTTTGCAGACAAGTTTGATGCATTGTATAATTCTGTTAGATTTGATCCCGATGACATGAATGATGTTGAATGTGATGTAAATGATCTTATTTTGAGTCAGAGTAATGCAGATGTTGCCGATAGTTTATTTACATTGGATGATTTTAAAAATGCTCTTAAGTTTATAAAGTGCAACAAGAGTGATGGATATTTGGGTCTGTATTCTGACCATATTCTTAATGGCACTGACCAACTGTATGGCATTCTAGTTAAGTTGTATAATGGTATGTTAATGCATGGATGTTGTCCCAAGGATATGCTGATTGGGACTCTTATACCCATACCAAAGAATAAACGAGTCAACATTAATGTTTCTGACAACTTCAGAGCAATTTGTTTACAAAGTGTCCTGTGTAAGCTAATGGATATAGTAATTCTATGTAAAGAAGCAGATAGTTTAAGTACATGCAATATGCAGTTTGGTTTCAAGCAGGGGCATTCTGCAGCTTTAGCCACCTCAGTGTTGCTTGAAACTACTGACTATTATGTTCGGAAAGGTGGCAATGTATATGCATTGGCATTAGATGCGTCTAAAGCATTTGATCGTGTACAATATGATAAGATGTTTAGATTACTTGTCAATTGCAAGGTAAATCCTTTGTACATTCGCTTGTTGATGAATATGTATGTAAATCAAAAGTTACGAGTGGCTTTTAATGGTAATAGTTCTGAATGGTTTAGTGTCGGTAATGGAGTTAAACAAGGAGGGGTTCTGAGTCCTACATTGTTTGGCATATATGTTGATGGCCTGCTTGTTAAACTTAAAGACTCAGGGCTAGGCTGCTACATTGGCGTCACTTTCTGTGGAGGCATAGGGTATGCTGATGATTTGTATGTACTTGTACCCACCGTCTCCTCCCTAAGAATAATGATAGGGATTTGTGAAATGTATGCCGCTGAGTTCAATATTAAGTTAAATGGTGCTAAAAGTCAGCTTATGATGTTTGGTAAGGGCAAGCTGAAATTGGACATATTTGTGTGTGGAGACAAAGTTGAGGTTGTCAAAGAGATGAAGCACCTCGGCCATGTTGTCACCGATGATGTGAATGACAGCCTTGTTGGCCCTGTGATTAATGATTTTAATGTAAAGGTCAATACTTTCTTAGCATATTTTAATAATGTTAGATCTGATGTAAAAGATTTGCTATTTAAACAGTATTGTACCAGTTTTTATGGCTTCCAGAATTGTGCTATGTATCATAAGGATTTTGAAAAGCTGTGTATTTCATGGCGCCAGTCAATTAGAAGAGTATGGAAGGTGCCTCGTCAGACTCATAACAGATTGTTGCCACATCTGTCTGACCATTTACCAGGTGATGTGATGTTTGCTAAAAGATTTGTAAAACATTTCTATAATGGTTGTACAAGCAAGAATGAACTAGTGAGAACTGTTTTTAGGTCATCATGTTTTAATATCTCTCGCCTTGGTAATGATGTTAGATATGTTTGTAATAAGTTTGGATTCAATGTGTGGGATTGTTTAAACATGGATAAATGTGATTTTGATGTAAGAATTGTTTCTAAGTGGTATGATGGCATAGATCTTGAGAATGAAAGAATTGGTTTGCAAATCAGAGAACTGTGTTTGCAGCGTGACAATTACAAGCCATGGATTTTAGAGAGAATGGATGTTTGTGATATCATCCAATTCCTCTGTGTTTCGTAATATGATGCTTTTTATTGTAAACTGCTATTTATTTTAATTTCTTATGTTCATGTAAATATTGTATATTATAGCTATAAGAATGGATGTTTAGTCCGAAATAAATATAAATAAATAAATAAATAAATAAATAAATAAATTAAAGCAGACTTGACTTGGAGAACACTAAGATAATTAAAAAGTTTTGTATTGCTTTACTGGGTAATTGTGGGTATGAAATCAAAATATTAAAATTCTCCTTTTAAAATAGCCATCTCATTAATATGAGGCATCTTTATTCTTCAATATTACAAACTTAACGAAAAAGATAAAGGTAAAAATATATTCACAAAAGCTGTAAACTGGAAAATGTTTGTGACCAAGCTGGGTTAAATCAAGGATGTGTATAACATATTGATTTTTTTATTTTCCATTTTAAAACCATTTTATTATAAGGGAAGCCATCAAATGTTCAATGTCAAATGGAGAACAGAATTTCCTGAATTTTGCTGGGACTAACCACAACCCCTACCATACTACCGGTAATCTATAAATACCTATATTTGCATTCTTTCCCAAGTTCCTCTTCTGTGGTGCAGTTGGTTAGAACACCAGCTTATTAGCACCAGTTCCTCTGTGGTGATCCAAAGGTCGTGGGTTCGATTTCCGGCCGTGGCGAGGTTGAATTCATGATACAATTTCACACATGAGCTGAGGCCCGTTCCAAAGTAAATCTGTGATCGGGTGGGCTGTCATGTCAAGGACCTACGACATGACAATTCAGTGAGGTAGCACTATATCTGCTACAAGTAGGTCTCATCACGAAATGACTGAAATAATGTTGAAAGTGATGTAAAGCCCCAAACAAACAAACAAACCTGTTCTGTATTACAAAATGCCTTAAAAAATTGCCTGTACAGATATTCCATAGTTATAATTTGATGGAAAAATTGTCTGAAGCCTCTTGAGAGGCCCTGTAATTTTTTTAATCAAAATAATTGGCATTTAGTAATGCACAGGAGAGTTGGGTTTTGAAATGGAGTGAGTCATCGAGCTGGGATCAAGAACCAACAAATTGAAATGCTGCCTCGCAGTATTTAAATCGAAAAACAAGACTTTCAAGAATGAGATGGAAATCTTTTATATAATATATATTACACGATATTATGCACCTTATATACAAACAAACTTGGGTTAGGTGTCATATTTAATAATTCATCACTCCATCTTACCAATACATAACAAGTAGGTCTCGTCATGATATAACTGAAATCATGTTGAAAGTGACATGAACCATGTAAAACAAACAAAAATACCGATACAAAATTAACATAACAAATATCTTATCACTATAGTGTAAATTTTAACATCGTATGAGCAGAACATCGGTTTATTATTTATATATTTCCTGTGATGAGCAAGTGCATATATATCCATAATGGAATGGAATGTGTACCTGCATTTGTGTTTTACCCCTTTGTTTAAAGAATATTTTGGCTTTATAACATCCCCATGCCTCACAAAACAGTTTTCCTCCATGAGTTTTTCATCTTCTTGAAGTGAATATAACAAAACATACCGAGTCGGGGAAGCTGGGTGAGCGGATTCAGTGAGTTGGTGATTGCGGAAGGATACCCTGAGCCGAAGGCGAAGGGTATCTGTCCGCCATCACCAACGAACTGAATCCGCTCACACAGCTGACCCGACGAGGCATGTTTTGTTTTTATACCTCAGACAACTACTGTATTTTTTTTAAAATGATACATGAAACAAGATATTTATTGTTAAAAACATTTGTAAACAAAGCGCACCTCATTTGACCCCGTCACGTGACCCGAAAATGGTGCGTACAGCCATAGACTGGTTGCCGCCATCTGTGTATATACATGATGTTCTTGATACTCGATGGGGGACGAGTCTAAAGATGGCCGACGCAAAATAGTTCCAACTAATCAATACGTTACAAAATAATCGGCATGCTCGTATTCATTGGAAATCTCGTCAATACGCGCATCACTGAGGTATAAAGAGTAAGAGCAACATAATGCAGGCTAGACTGGTCCCCCGCCGAGTGTCAAGAACATGTGGATACACAGAGGGCGGCACCAGTCTAAATGCAGGCAGGATAATCCTGGTTATGTTAGTTTGTATTATACCGCCAGGGGGTGGGGACGTCTGTCTCCCATGTTAAAAGTTGGGTTTTTTTTCAAGATTTTAAACTTCGAGTAAGTTGTCCACTAGTCCAACACTGAGTATGTTTTGTTAAGCAAACAACATAAATAATGACATGATAATGACATATTAATAATTCAGGTTTTATAGAACAATACAAAACATGATGAAAATATGTGTAAACTCTGAGCAAGTTTACCTCCAACACTGAGGCAAACCTTGAGCATGCGAAATTCAAAATATAAAATAAGATTGTAAGAGTTGTTCAAAGATTATTCTATTTGACTCAGTCTGATGTCAGTGAGAGACAAAAAATATACACATGTGTACATGATGATTGAACATATTGACTGTGGTGCCACCTGGTGTCGGATTTGTGTCTGCTCAGAAAGAAGGGAGAGATAAGAATATTGGGAACAAATAATAACGCAGTAGATTCTCCATCCCAACCAGAAGTGATCCTGCAATGTGAATAAGGAAAATAATCTGCCGTTTTCTTTTTTTTCTTGGTGCTCGGACATCCTCAAAACATATCTCCATATTTTTTTCTCTGTCGGTTGGGCCACCAAATCCTTTTTTCCTATGGTGCACATATCCCAATTTCTATACTTATATGTGTGTTAATGGATGTATGATTTATTAGAATATGATACAATACTTTATTTACACTAATTCATCAATTATTCATGAGCTACAGGCTACTGTGCTCTGACTGGTCAGACATGTCAAGTTACTTTCAGGCATATTTAAAGTTAATTTCTAATACCCCAGTCATATTTGCGGTGGGTGAATATTAACCCAGAGTAACCCTAAATATTAAACCCAGAGTAACCCTGATCATCGACCCACAGTTACCTTGATCGTCAACTCCTATTTAAAGTTAATTTCTAATACCCCAGTCATATTTGCGGTGGGTGAATATTAACCCAGAGTAACCCTAAATATTCGACCCACAGTTACCCTGATCATCAACTCATAGTAACCTATCACTGGCAACCAAAGCTGCTTTACCATTCTACCCACAGTTACCTTGATCATCGACTCATAGTAACCTATCACTGGCAATCAAAGCTGCTGTACCAATCTACCCACAGTTACCCTGATCGTCAACTCATAGTAACCTATCACTGGTTAGAATGCATAAAGTACTTATTCGGGTCGAGATTGGGCCAAGAAACTAGGTATTTGATGGTGCGATTGATCATTGACTTTGTGAAAGGGGAGCCAGACTAACATCTTGAAAAAATTGTAGCCATATCAGGTCGACTTTCGAGCCTTTTAACCAGTGTGAAAGTAACACTGCTGGCAGTGGGAGTCGAACCCACCACCTCCCGTCCTCCAACATCTTGAACCAAACGGGGAGGATTAATAACCCAGTCAGGCGGTATGAAGGAAAATACATACTTTAATAAAAACGAGGCACTCTAACAATTATCTGAAAATATGTATAATCCAGTTGTTACAGTTGAATCGGATGTCCTTGTTATTCAAGTTTTTATCCATTACAGAACCTGTGTTCTGAACATGGGGAAAAAATTTTGTTGACAGTGAGCTCCGTGTAGGTTATTTCACAATAATTGGCATCATGTTCAGCACACAGAAAAATCACAAATCACAAATCTTCTTCGGAAAGATAGTTTTTACCAGGTCTCATAGTGCAAACAACCCCACAGTGCACCGAAATTCCGACCCAGTCATGTCCCATCCATACCACGCTAGCCACCTCTGCCATGCTTTCAAAAAAATATTCACAACCATAAATTTCATGGCATCACTTTTACATGATTGATAGTTTGAAAACTTGGCCGAGGCCTGTGTCTGAAGAGGCGATATGCAGTCCATTTAAATCTGTAGTTGAGTGGGTTATTATCATATCAAGGACCTTTGAGGCTGCTCTATATCTTATACATGAAGGTCTTGTCACGAAATGATTGAAAAATGTTAAAAGTGGCATAATACACACAAACAAACAAGTCTGAAGGGATCTATAACAAACAAATCCCATGAAGGGCAATGTATACATCTGTTCCCCTGAAGGGATCTGTATAGAAGAGGTCCCTTAAAGGGACGTAAAATACGAAACAAACAAACAAATCTAAAAGGATGTGTGAAGACCGTCCCATGGAAGGAACCAAATACATGTAGGTCATGTACCCTGAAGGAATTTGTACATAGGTTTTTCATGAGAGATTTATAACAGGCTGGTGTAAACAGTTTATATGGTACACAAAATCAGAGAATCTGGTCCTGTGTCCGAAATACAATATGTGGACAGAATCGGATGCACTGGTGCCGTGTACACTGGACAATATTAGTACAAAGCAAATGCACAAAGTTTACTGTAATATAATATGTCAGTCCGCCTAATCAATAATGATATTGACTGGTGTCTAGACTTAAGGTACACAGGAAAGAATTCAGCCAAACTTCTCTCTCATGTATTCTGCATTACATCAGTAGTGGTAATAATTTACAGTAGTTCAATGTTTTCATGGCCACGGGCCGTGGCGCAATTGGTTAGAGCGCCAGCTTATTAGCACCAGTTCCTCTGTGGTGATCCAAAGGTCGTGGGTTCGAACCCCGGCCATGCCGGGATTGAACTCATGATACAATTTCCCACATGAGCTGAGGCCCATGCCTAAAGGGTTAACCCGTTGTCCTTGTAAATCTGTGACCGGGTGGGTTGTCATGTCAAGGACCTGCGACATGACAATTCAGTGAGGCAGCACTATATCTGTTACAAGTAGGTCTCATCACGAAATGACTGAGATAATGTTGAAAGTGATGTAAAACCCCAAACAAACAAACAAATTCTGCATTACAGCAGTAGTGGTAATAATTTACAGTAGTTCAATGTTTTCATGACCTTTGCTGTCACTGCCCTGTTTTGAGGTTGTTCGAAAACTGGAACGCCATGTTCAGTCATGCAGGTGAGTCAAACCCACCAAAATATCATGCAATCAGAATTGACCAATCTCGGGCCACAAGCTCACTGCTCATCAATAAAAATCTGTATGAACAGTTTCTCACGAATCCCCTTATAAGAGATTGTCATGGAATATGAGATCCAATATGTCCTTTCACAGCTTTCACAGGTGAAATGACTTATGTCCGGGATTTCAGCAGTATAACAACACAGAATGTCGAAAAAACACAACATGGTTATATATTTAACATATTACTGATGCTAATTCATATTATTGTGAAAACTAACATTTAAAAAAATGGCAAGATTGCCAGATGCCCCACACAATTACCGCTCAGTTCTGCTATTGAACGGCTGTTGTACTACCCTCCATAGCAGGAGTTCTCTATCATATCAGTCCCTGCCACCAAAGCTATAAATTTATGTGCGTACAGAATCGAGCGCAAGTCATTAGTGTTCAGAAAAATCTGGCTGTCAACTCATTGGTGAAAGAATATAAATAGATTTGTTTTGTACTGGGAGTTGTACTGATTGGTCAGACACCTGGTTACAGTTTATGACCTAATGTTGGTCAATCCAGATTTGATGATATTTTGGTGAGCAAGGCAAGTATTTATGACTCGGGGATTTCAAAACTTTGAATGAGATCAAAAACAGGGCAATGACTGCAGAGGTAGTAATTGAATACTACCTGTGTAATGCAGAGTACTCTAAGACTTGTTCATGCTTAAGCTTATGAAGATGCCCATTTCATTCAGAATGGATAAGGGATTTCTGGTTGGAAAATATTATCACTGATGTATAAGTTTGTGGTTTTTACATTACAACAAACAAACAAACAAACAAGTAAATCAACATTACTTAAGGCATTTCATGTTGAGTCTCGATATATCAGCCTTCGCAAGGAAGAAAACAAGGATTTTTCTTTTTGCCCTCTCCCCATATTGTTTAATGATCCATCCCCTGACTATATTTGTCTGAATTATCTGGTATACATATCACTGTTACGTGTCAACTCATTTGTGCTCACTTTCTAATCAGAACCATGATACCAATTGGCCCAACAACACGTGGAAAATATCTGACTCAATGCTTATTGGCTGCTGAAAAGACTCTTGCTCTGGGTGTGGTCTACCAGGTCTGAATTGAAAAGACATTTATGAAATGTACTTCGACAGCTTGGAATAAACCCAGGATCTGCCTGGTATAAACCAAGGATCTGCCTGGTATAAACCCAGGATCTGCCTGGTATAAACCTAGGATCTGCCTGGTATAAACCAAGGATCTGCCTGGTATAAACCCAGGATCTGCCTGGTATAAACCCATGATCTGCCTGATATAAACCAAGGATCTGCCTGGTATAAACCCAGGATCTGCCTGGTATAAACCCAGGATCTGCCTGATATAAACCAAGGATCTGCCTGGTATAAACCCAGGATGTGCCTGGTATAAACCCAGGATCTGCCAGGTATAAACCAAGGATCTGCCTGGTATAAACCCAGGATCTGCCTGGTATAAACCCAGGATCTGCCTGGTATAAATCCAGGATCTGCCAGGTATAAACCCAGGATCTACCTGGTATAAACCAAGGATCTGCCTGATATAAACCCAGGATCTACCTGGTATAAACCAAGGATCTGCCTGGTATAAACCAAGGATCTGCCTGGTATAAACCCAGGGTGTGCCTGGTATAAACCCAGGATCTGCCTGGTATAAACCAAGGATCTGCCTGGTATAAACCCAGGATCTGCCTGGTATAATCCCATGATCTGCCTGGTATAAACCAAGGATCTGCCTGGTATAAACCCAGGATCTGCCTGGTATAAACCCAGGATCTGCCTGGTATAAACCCAGGATCTGCCTGGTATAAACCCAGGATCTGCCTGGTATAAACCAAGGATCTGCCTGGTATAAACCCAGGATGTGCCTGGTATAAACCCAGGATCTGCCAGGTATAAACCAAGGATCTGCCTGGTATAAACCCAGGATCTGCCTGGTATAAACCCAGGATCTGCCTGGTATAAACCAAGGATCTACCTGGTATAAACCAAGGATCTGCCTGGTATAAATCCAGGATCTGCCAGGTATAAACCCAGGATCTACCTGGTATAAACCAAGGATCTGCCTGATATAAACCCAGGATCTACCTGGTATAAACCAAGGATCTGCCTGGTATAAACCAAGGATCTGCCTGGTATAAACCCAGGGTGTGCCTGGTATAAACCCAGGATCTGCCTGGTATAAACCCAGGATCTGTCTGGTATAAACCAAGGATCTGCCTGGTATAAACCCAGGATCTACCTGGTATAAACCCAGGATCTGCCTGATATAAACCAAGGATCTGCCTGGTATAAACCAAGGATCTACCTGGTATAAACCAAGGATCTGCCTGGTATAAATCCAGGATCTGCCAGGTATAAACCCAGGATCTACCTGGTATAAACCAAGGATCTGCCTGATATAAACCCAGGATCTGCCTGGTATAAACCAAGGATCTGTCTGGTATAAACCAAGGATCTGCCTGGTATAAACCCAGGATCTGCCTGGTATAAACCCAGGATCTGCCTAGTATAAACCCAGGATCTGCCTGGTATAAACCCAGGATCTGCCTGGTATAAACCCAGGATCTGCCTGGTATAAACCAAGGATCTTGCGGGATGTGTCACTTGCATATTATTCTTCATTGCATTCTCTCATCAAACTAGGTCCATATTGACTTTGTACACATGGCTTACAATGCATTCTAAGTGAGGATAGGCGTATTGTGACATATATCAGACCAACATTAGAAAAGTTATAAGAGAATGTATTTCTTGCAATTAGCAGGGTTTTGGTTTGCAAAATCATAAAGGTCTGTTAAATCATTGATGAATGATATTCTCTGTGTTCTGATATTTGTTGCTGTGTGATGTTTGATATCGATGTTAGATTATCCTTGTCCAAATATATTAGGACCTCTTGTTGAAATGGGTTTGTGCAGCGGGCGAATAATGTCACTAATTATTGGAGAATTGCTCTGACTGGTTCACGTTACTTTTGAACAGGGAAACCCCAAACAACGACCACACATGTTCAGTGACGTAAGACCGGAATTCCGGCCACAGCAAACGGGCACCTACGAGGTGGTTCAGTTATTAGTGTCTATGTTTGATGTACAAGTTTTCACACCGATTCTTGAGAGGTCATTAGGATGTGGTGCCCCCTATATTATGAAAGTCATGATCATATCAGTGCATACGAGTAAATGGCCGATTAAGGTGTATGCATTCCTCCATTTTATCATATCACAAAGCAAAACAATGCTGTACGTCAGACGTTGGCGCCATTATGAAAACCGGATATGACAGCCGGAAATGCACAAAATAAAAGCAGTCATTTTCTAATGGCATTGTGTGGTCGTTTTGATATTTTTTCTGGTGGAATATCTTCGTTGTCTAATAATTCAGATTATTGAAAGTAATAGTGAACACAGATATGGGGTGCATATAATACAGGTAAGGGGTGAACAATATCTTATCTTGTGTGGAAAGATACAATACTTCCGCTAACATACTTCCGCTAACATACCTCTACTCACACATTAATAGGCCATGGGCCGTGGCACAGTTGGTTAGAGCGCCAGCTTATTAGCACCAGTTCCTCTGTGGTGATCCAAAGGTTGTGGGTTCAAACCCCGGCCGTGCCGGGATTGAACTCATGATACAATTTACCATATGAGCTGAGGCCCGTGCCTAAAGGGTTAACCCGTTGTCCTTTTAAATCTGTGACCGGATGGGTTGTCATGTCAAGGATGTGCGACATGACAATTCAGTGAGTCAGCACTATATCTGTTACAAGTAGGTCTCATCACGAAATGACTGAAATAATGTTGAAAGTGATGTAAAGCCTCAAACAAACAAATCACACATTAATTGCCCTGGTACTAGATGCTAACATGTCTCCACCCCAATGGGACATAAATATTGGGATGAGGGTAACTAAATTAGATATGAGGGTAATCCAAAGCAAATATTTAAGTGATGTTGGTAACTCATACTTTAATACATAAAAGATATATCTGAGAAAGGAACATGTCAAAAATATATTTAGTAAAATTATAATCTTGACTATAATAACTTACCTTTAACTTTACGAAAATTCATAATATTTCCTTAAATTTATTTAATAATATTGATAAATTCTTTTTCATTTTGAAGATTTTTTAAAAAGATTCTTTCTTGGTGAATTAGAACAAGTTTCAACGTTAAGTATTTGACCCACTTACTACTATGAGATGAGGCTAATTTAAATGACCACCCGTCGCTTTGCCTCCTGTGTTACTCCAGTATTTCAGCTCCAAAGTCAGACATTTTCGCTTATGGAAATAACACACCATGCATATTTTACTTCATATAATAGCTTTTTATTGGATAATATTTATTTATATGGTTCTCAGATTACTCGCTTTGTGATTAAGGGATGCTATTATAGGGAATAAACACACAAAAAAAACACATTCATTGCAATAATTGTTTAGATAGTGCTGTTATTTTCTATGAGTTTGTACCTTTATTCTTCCTTATACACATCACATGGAGACAAAAAGATACCCTTTACAATTCCATTATACATATATGGATATTTGAGCTGTCACAACTGTACAATTAAAGCTCCACTTACGGGATTGGCTCTCAATGATGGTAAATAAATAGTACTTAATCTGTGATTTCATTGTTTACTAGGTTATCATATATAAACACATTTGTACCCGTATTTGCCTTGTGGAACTGATGTTCAGAAATAGTACTTGACTATTTATATATAATTATAACACAATAATTAATAAAGTTTTTTTTTGTCTTCATATTTATGATCAACCCTGTATTATTTACACTGAATATTGCTGATGGACAGAGAAAAACAATTAGTTGTCAGTCTCCTTATTTACATATATTTTTTAAAATGCCAGCATTTTAAAAGACAAACGAAACTTATATCAAATTATGGGAGACTAATATATGGAGAGGAATTTGCTGTTCATGTCATATCACAAAAAAACTAATTGCTCAGTTATGTTATTGTATGTCACAAAGCATTAATTAGCAGCACACCATAGGGATATAAATCATATTATTATTTGCTCACAATATCCAATACAAGGAAGGAATGCTGATAGCAAATCATAAAATAACTAGATCTCATTGAAGGCACAAACTTTGAATAGCAGAAAACGTGAATGACTTGAAATATTGTGACGATTTATGTCAGTGTCCACTTAATATAAGTTTAACTTTATACAGAATGTAAATGTGTAAATCGATCCATAAATAGTTTAAGATATATCTCTGATTAGCACCATTGTTTTTCACTAACGTATGTCCAAAGGCATGTCATCAAAAGACATAAATTGTCAAAAACTTCCGCTGAAAAAAAATGAAACTCATTATTTTAAACGTCTGTCTTTTGAGCCTTCTTTAACAAGGGAGAGGTGACATGGTTCCCTAAGGAGAACTTTTTTTTATCGTGTATAATGTCCTGTAGGGGGACATGATCCCTTTTAGACTCCCCATGCTGGAATAGACTTCCGTTTCCGACACACATTTTAGCCTTTTTGATAGGAGAGTTTTGTGTCACCATTGATCTTTTTGTTTCATCGGAGTCTTCTCTGTGAATTCCTGAAACGTGTCCCGTGGGGCCTTTTCTGATGATACCGAGGAAAGCAGTCCTGTAGTTGTCATTCATCCATCCATAAAGAAATGGGTTTATACATGAGCAGCTCATTGCAAACACTCGCAGTAAGGCATCCGCGAATTTGAAATATTTTCCCTTCACAAACTCCATTCCTAACTCGGCAATGATAGCATAGAGATGAAACGGCGTCCATGTCACGGCAAAGACTGTCACCACTGCAACAAGCATTTTTGTTGTTTTAGTCTTGCGGCTGTTTTTGCTTTTAACCCGATTTCTCACTTTTTGAAAGATTAGCGAGTAGAGAATAGCGATGAGAATGAGTGGCGCAAAGTACTGCAGTACTAAAGTCACTATTGTGTAGGTCACCCGGAGTTGTGTCGAGGGCCAACTTTCAATGCAGTACCGGCGATGAAGCTTCAGATCAGGTTGGTCTATCACGTGATATTTTGAATAAAGAGCAATCGGGGAGGCCACTGCTGAGGAAAATATGGCGATTACCACTACAAGAATAATGGCCGTACTGACTGCCATCCGCTTCTTGAAAGGAAACACGATTAATAAATATCGGTCCACGGCAATCATTGTCAAAGTCAAAGTACTAGCATAAACAACTACTCCAAAAGCCGCTGGAATCACGTGACAAAGTGTCCTTCCAAATATCCAATCATCTGTGAGCTGATAGTAGGCAGACACTGGCAAATCAAATACACATACAAACACATCAGCTAAAGCCAGGTTGGCGATAAACACATTGGTAGCGTTCCACATCTGCCTCGTTTTGATCACCGTGAGGACAACCATTGAGTTACCTACAGCTCCCAGGAATATCACCATGATGTAAAGCACGATGACGGTTGTCGCAAAAGACGTAGTTTTCAGAACGTCAAAATCTGCAGGATCGTGATTAATTGTGAACGTGTTAAAACTGCACAATGACAGGTTCAGTGGTTCGCTGAAAGTTGCATTTGGATCCAAAGAAATTGGAAAGTCACACCCTGCTAAGTTAGCATACATATCTGCCAAACCGGCCATGTCATAGATGTCAACCTCACTTTCATTTCCCGGCGCCATCTTGATTACGTCATCCATAAAGGGCGGCTCCTTCTGAAAATATAATTGAAAAATGAGTTATATTGACACAAACTGCTTAATATTCGAATCAGATATAAATAAATAGGATGTGGACGTGTGATAAATCTCAAATAAGCTCCATAATGCAATTGCAGGTTTCCATCTTGTTTTTTTTAATGATTGGATTTGAGCTGAGAGCAATAATTATATTGCTTTCAGATTTGAAAGAGATTTTTGTGCACTTTTTAATTGTGCAGTTCCGGTGCAGTCTGAGAGATTGCCAGGGGGCATCTAAGTGCAGAAATGATTTTTAAAATGATGATTAAGTACTCTCCTCGTGTGGTTCAATATAGTTCAAAAATACCTTGACGAGTTCTATAGTTTGTGATGAAAGAGATTTATATCGGGTTCCCTAGTAAATTATTTTTCCACACAAGTTGTTTTGCATTCATGAGACAAACTGATACCTTGATATTTGAGGGAGTTATCAAATCTGAACCCATATTGAATAACACTAATATCACCAAATCATATAAAAAATACTATTAATATGAAAATGATACATTGTTCATATAAGGTTTCAAAATCTCAAAATTACATTTGCTAATGGACTCGCTCATTCTCGTGTTCCCTTTTAACTTATATCAATTATAATCTACTCCGTAAATAGTCCTTATTTTTATGTTGCTTTATTTGTGGGTTCAAGAACAAATATCCCACACACACAAATTCTGAATTTTATGATGATCGTGATAAATTCTCCTTATTCACAGAAACAACAATTACCCAAGAATGAATGTCAGGGAAAAAAAACCAAATAACAAATGTCAACCATTACATCCAATCATCTGATAGCCCACACAAACCTGTTGTGTGATTAGCATTTGCAGACAGGACTGTCTATCACCCTATGACAGTGGCAACATCATTATTCCCACATCACGCCTCAGTTTTTTTTCCATTTGGGTAGCATATATGCCGAGATAGAATGCAGCCATTTTGGATATTGGTGGGCATATGACTGTCATACTCAGAGGCCTCTGTTCTTGGTCTCCTCCATTTCATAGAAATCACATTAGCCATTGCGCATTGTGAACTTTCGCCTGATCACATCTTTCCTGGTCCTCCGGGATATTTTGGCTTTTTTTTTTCTCATGCTCTTATCTTCCGCTTCTAGATTTTCCTGGTATACATCATTTAAACAAACGGGGAGAATTTTTCTGTATAAATATACTTAATCTTACAATTTATTTATATCGTCAATAATTATTTGCTTTATAATGTATATTTCCTTTTCCCTGAAGAGCAAAATCAAGTGACCCAATGCAAGCGTTATTGAGGCTGAGATATATAACCACCCTCCCAATATACAGGCAGGTCTTGTCCCTTGAGTGGGCTGATCATGACTTTCTGACTTCCTCTATTTTCCAGAGCCTTTGTGTCTGTCCTTGCTCATTGTATTCTGATATATCTAAATGTATTTCTCTGTAGACTCCATTAACGCTGTTTTTATGATGACGGTAAGACTTGTCAGATTTCATTTAGAGACTTTTCCTCATAGTTTCTATGTTTGTTGCCCTTTTCGCCTGAAGTAAGCGCCTTTCTCTTGTCTGGACGCCCGGAAGTCCGGCGGTAGTATACTTCCGGCCATTTCCGCTTCATTTGTCTTGTAACGTCCTTGGACAGTTTGTCTTTGTGATCGAGTCACCAATGTGTAATACTTATCGGATAACAAAAGTGGAAAGTCTACCGGTATATTAACAAGATTTCTTAATAGAAACCATAATACACGTATGCTGTGGACACCAGTGAAATGATCTAATCATTTCACGCATTTGTGGTGAGAATTACGATATTTGGATTGGATGTTTTCATATTTGAGTGCGTTTGTGAGTTGTGTACTTGCGTTGTGAGTTATGTGCGTGCGTTTGTGAGATATGTACTTGCGTTGTGAGTTATGTGCGTGCGTTTGTGAGTTATGTACTTGCGTTGTGAGTTATGTGCATGCGTTTGTGAGTTATGTACTTGCGTTGTGAGTTATGTGCGTATGTTTGTGATTTATGTGCGTGCGTTTGTGAGTTAAGTGAGTGCGTGAAAGCTTCAGCCAGGCCAGTCTGAGGTGCTTAAGTTATATTTCTGATATATGGATAACAATCATAATGAATTTGACGATATCAAAGAAACATCTTCCTATTTGTTAGCGTACCTTCTTATGTTAAAATTAGGGAGAAAACTCGCCAAAATTCAGTTCCTGAATAATAACTGTTATTTTCTTGAGAATTTCGATTTGATAATTGAAATATAAAGATTAAAGAAAACGACTTTTGTCAATCTAGCCATTGTTTCTCATCCGGCGCCGCTCAGATTTCACCCGGCTATGTTGCGATTTCGCGTCCGGCTCAGTTGCGAGCGTCCGGAAAAGACACAATTATGCTCCGGCTTTGTGGTGAGTGGCGGAATAGCTTCAAATGTACAGATTAGTTCCGATTTTCATTCCAGCACCATTCAGAGCTCTGCCACCCCAGAACATCTCACGTGAAAATGAACCTCAAGTTACAAACTTCGCAGGGTTTTGAGACAGATTTGGTCCTTATGAGTGAAAGAAAAAAGATTCAAGTGAGCCATCCATCTGAAAACAAAATTCCCATCACTTTTATGCATGGAAGTCTTTGGTAGCTTGAGGAGATGTGTAACGTCACATTGCATTTTCAGCTGAGATCATTCACATCTATAACAATACTTCAGTATTCAGCCAACCAATCAAGAACTAGCGTTCACGTGAATATCATTACTTCTTGTAAGTGATCACATTTTTCAAAATTGTCAAAGCTTTTGGAATTCTTTTAAATGGAGTCATTAAAGCAGTGTATTCTGCACGCGTTGTGTAAATTACACCTTTCATATTGGAATTTTCAGCTTCACCATCAATCATATTCCATAATATACATGTAAGCATGAGAAATGATTCAAGTCTGATTTCACCTCTTGTCCATTTTCCACATGACATATGTATCCGACTTCAAATAAACTCTGTTTGTATGATAGTCGGACAATATTTCATACAACTTAGTAGGAGATTACTGTGTCATATTTTTACACAAAAATATGTGCAGCATTAAATAAAATCAGCTCAACCAATCAAAGCACTATATTTCAGACAATGGTTAAGCTGGAAATGGGGAAGGTTTCAATTTCACTCAATCGATACAAGTATTTTGTATTCAATTTTGATATATCTTTTGAATATTCTGAGTGAAAATTGCTTAAGTTTCCCAATTTGGCATGCTGGTAGCTGTACAGCCGACGGCAATAGAACTGTAAAAGATACTAGAGTTGTGGTTCCATTTTCAAAGCCTTATAAAATACGTAAATATACCAACATCGTCAAATGGTGTGATAAACATCCGCAATCTAGTGATAAACTGAAAACCAGCTCCCCTCAAAGTAAGTCAAAAACAATCGCATCTGGTCGGTAAGTATTTTGGCAGAATATCATTTTTTTCATTGAAAAAAATAGTATTGTTACATGGATTAAATGGTTAATAGTCTGTTTATCACGTAAATCAACTTCAGAAATTTAGAATGAGAATCTAAAGAACATCTTTTCAAATATCGACTCAGACTTAGCATTAATATCGTGCTCCAATAAACCATTGCTAAATTTCAGGATCATGCTAAATTTTATTTAGCACAAACTAGTTCTAAATATCGGGCCCTGTTGTCGTCGGCTTTAAGTCTTGAAGCACAAAAAGAGGAATCTGGTCCAATGGCATAAAAACTGCAATAGTCTGGGTGTTGTTGCGGGAAGGAATGCTGCTCCTGAGATAAAAAGCCTTTTGAACAACACTTTAATTTCACGATTTATCTTGGATGCTCGATACTCCATTGGAAGGCCGGATAAATGTGAACTCCCCAAATGCTTTGCTCGCTTGAGCGGTTATATGTAGTTTGCAGTGCTATATGTAGTTTGCAGTGCTATATGTAGTATGCAGTGTTATATGCAATTTGCAGTGTTATATATAGTTTGCAGTGTTATATGTAGTTTGGAATGTTATATGTAGTTTGCTGTGTCATATGTAGTTTGCAGTGTTATATGCAGTTTGCAGTGTTATATATAGTTTGCAGTGTTATATATAGTTTACAGTGTTATATGCAGTTTGCAGTGTTATATATAGTTTGCAGTGTTATATATAGTTTGCAGTGTTATATGCAGTTTGCAGTGTTATATGTAGTTTGCAGTGTTATATGCAATTTGCAGTGTTATATATAGTTTGCAGTGTTATATGCAGTTTGCAGTGTTATATATAGTTTGCAGTGTTATATGCAGTTTGCAGTGTTATATATAGTTTGCAGTGTTATATATAGTTTACAGTGTTATATGCAGTTTGCAGTGTTATATGCAATTTGCAGTGTTATATGTAGTTTGCAGTGTTATATGCAGTTTGCAGTGTTATATGTAGTTTGCAGTGTTATATGCAGTTTGCAGTGTTATATCTAGTTTGCAGTGTTATATGCAGTTTGCAGTGTTATATGCAGTTTGCAGTGTTATATGTAGTTTGCAGTGTTATATGCAGTTTGCAGTGTTATATGCAGTTTGCAGTGTTATATGCAGTTTGCAGTGTTATATGCAGTTTGCAGTGTTATATATAGTTTGCAGTGTTATATGTAGTTTGCAGTGTTATATGTAGTTTGCAGTGTTATATGTAGTTTGCAGTGCTATATGTAGTATGCAGTGTTATATGCAATTTGCAGTGTTATATATAGTTTGCAGTGTTATATGTAGTTTGCAGTGTTATATATAGTTTGGAGTGTTATATGTAGTTTGCAGTGTTATATGTAGTTTGCAGTGTTATATGTAGTTTGCAGTGTTATATATAGTTTGCAGTGTTATATGCAGTTTGCAGTGTTATATGCAGTTTGCAGTGTCATATGTAGTTCGCAGTGTTATATGTAGTTTGCAATGTTATATATAGTTTGCAGTGTTATATGCAGTTTGCAGTGTTATATGTAGTTTGCAGTGTTATATGTAGTTTGCAGTGTCATATGCGGTTTGCAGTGTTGTATGTAGTTTGGAGTGTTATATGCAGTTTGCAGTGTTATATGCAGTTTGCAGTGTTATATGCAGTTTGCAGTGTTGTATGTAGTTTGCAGTGTCATATGTAGTTTGCAGTGTCATGTGCAGTTTGCAGTGTTATATGCAGTTTGCAGTGTTATATATAGTTTGCAGTGTTATAACGTCCAATTCTTAAAGTGCTTGCACACATTTGGTGAAATCTGGTAGTTACCATCTATTGGACATTTGCATAGACTATTCACTAAACATTATTTCTGGTATGTATTTGCAATAAAATAAACTATAAAGCTAAATATAAGTGTCTATGGCGCTGAGTCTATCAAACAGACATATGACCTTGACCAACAGTAAAATCTTGCTAAGAACACTTCATTAAACATATATGATGGACCCGTAACCTTACGGGGCCGCGTACCTTGGGGCTTTGTACTGTATATACAATGAACACGATGAAATAAACATACACTGTCGGTTTCTATTGGATGAAATGAGCGCTAGTGAGCAGAGAGAGTAACTGGGGTCAGCAGTGATTGGTACCAAGATGAGCAGATTAATCTTTGTATCCCTTGGTGAACATAACCTGTGATGTGATAAAGATAAGGTGGTGGTAGTGTCAGACAATGGCACCAGGGGGAGCCAGTGAGGCATCTAATATTACTGAGCGATAATAGGTGACAGATGTCCACTTATTACTAAATTTTTCCTTATTTTACGTGGCATTACATGATGTGTTTCTACAAGAGAGACTAGCTGACTTGGAGGAAAGATCTCTTCAGGCGGGTTTAACATTTTCAACTAAATTTCCAAGACTTGAATATATGTCTCAATGGCTGGTTTCTCTTGAGAAAATAACAAATCATGATAATGAGGTGATCAACATAAGATATTAATACTTTGTTATTAACACTTCGTAGTTGTCTGACTAAGAAAATAGTTTCATGATAGGAAAGGCCCTTAGATATAAGCCCTGCCTTACATAATATTGTCTAGACACCGTAGCCTTCTCACCTCTCCTGTCGTCATAAATACTGTACAAACTTGATACACACTTTGAAAAATAAATTTGCAGCGCATGACGAAAAACCTGTCTCGTTTTACTAAATACTAGATAATAAATATTAATATCAATCTATTGTTGAGACATTTTCAAAACCTCACTCTTATAATGTTCTTATAATGTGCAGCATATTTAGTTCTGCCCCTTTCACAACAGGCCTGCAACCGTACTGCATTGATCTCACGTCAAGAAAGAATGGAAGCGCCAAGAAGCATGGTGAGGTCTCCTGGCACGCATGGATGAGGAACCCAGGTGGCGCTCCAGAGCGACGCCAAGGTAAAGTAGCCACTGAAAACGAGGCAGCGTGTTAGATTAAAGGTGACTGACCGACAAGTGCCTTTAAAACATTAGTGATCCCAGGTGATAGGTCATAAAGATGTCACGTCAGCCTTGTGAGGTCCCATACTGAACCAAGGCCCTTACTGCATGTTTAGTGAGTTTAGCGGTATGGATCAGGTCTTGTGATTACCACTAGCGCGTGTTGGCAGGGAAGCCCTGGGCGATGGCTGGTGTCCGTCTGGGTAATGAGGTTGCGGTAATTGGGTATAGAACAGGTTATCAGTGGTCATTGCACTGGTCACTACTTCATATCAAGTTGTGGCTCTTTCAATCTGCGGCCGGGTGTTGACGGAAGTCTTGGCGAAGTGTAGCTCCTTGCCTCACGCCATTCCAGCACCAAACATACACAAATCTGCCAGTTAATTCAAACCCTAGTCACATTCCCAAGCTAACTTGGTTAAACTTGCCATGTAATGCTCCCTTAATAATCTCTCAATATATGACTGGCAGTTAACTTATAGAGAGGTCTCTTATTTGTAAAACGCGCACATGATCACCTCTTCATATGGGGCCCGGTTTTAATGACATTTACAAAAGTTAGACATAGTAGATTATCTTGATTTACCGCCAATAAATCTGACAAATTGCACTGATCATTTTAGAGGAAATGGCCAGTGAATGTTTGACACGCGGTGCTAGCGGCCATTGATCATGGACCTGGGCTTATCAATAATGGAGCGCGCTGAAGCTCACAACTGGTATTTCTGCACTTTGTCTGCTGGTGATTCGATTAAGTGAACCACAAATATGTCCAGTTCTATGTGATTGACTTGTCAGAGGCAACATGCTAACACAATATACCCAACATAAAACACAGCGCCCGTCAAAACAGGATAGCTCTAAGCACATATCTCCTTGAGATTTATTCATAATGGCTGAAAATTAGGTTATCTTTTAAGGCGGTGATGTCTGGGCCTTCCTTAAGCTTTTATGGGATAGTTAACGACACTTCCTCGGCTCTCTTAAGGTAGTGTTCTGTTATGCAAATAAACTTTGTTTAACCAACAAGCCCAACTATTTTGATTTATATATTGAACATACAGAGGTTATGAATATAACTTCTTGTGTTCTCTGGAATAGTCAGAGTTTTATGGATAAATAAAGAGCTAATAAGCAGAGGTCCATTTGCATTGGTCTTTAGCATATGGTACAGACGCAGCTTGGTGTTTTCTTGCCAACATAATTAAGGGAACGGCAGGAGCTTTGAGTGCTCACAGACACGGTTTGCTCCAATTCGTCAAGATTAGGACAGACTGCGACATTTACCTTCCTGCATCTGGGGTCTGCACCAGCTCTCATCAACACCACATCAAAAATATTTGCGATAAATAGGAACAAAATTCTTAACAATGATCCATTTGACCGTCAGATGAAGTTTGATTGTAACCTAAACTGAAAAAAAAACAAAAAAACTAAACTAAACCAAAAACATAATACTAAGCCTACCTCTGCAAAGCTTATTACCAGACTTGACTGCGAGAGTGTGATGTCACGTGACTGCGAGACTTTGATATCTAACACTCACACTTTCAGTCATATTTTGTAAAATTAAAGCATTAGGTCAAGGCACCATATGAGCCAAGAATAACAACTTGTACGTTTATGGCAGGATGGACACCGACACAGACGGTAAGAGAAAGCCAAAATGATTATACATGACATTTTCTTTCTCCCCAACGAACGCCTAAATCTATTAAGTCTAGTTTTAGTCAGGTTAAAGTGATTAATACTGATTAGAAGGATGGAGAGAATTAAAAATTGCGTTGGGAATATTCCAACCTTGATAGCAAATAAGTTGGCAGGTACTAGGGAAGTAAAATATATCCATGATGGGGGGTATATGATAACACAGGTACATATTATATATTACTTGACTTTTGCCCTTCTTCTCCTAGGCCTGTCTTTCATTTATATTTCAATAAGAGTGATAATTTTATTTGATATAATTATATCATACAAGTTACTTTTTTCATATGGGGCTAGTACATTATACACTTGTCTCCTTTCTGATCGTTTTAGACAAAAAATAATGAATAGCTTCTACAATTGAAATTCAATGGAGCTTATCTTTATACTGAAGAGGAGACAAACAGGTGAGACGCGATACAACATCGTCTGCCAGAAATCGCGTATTCATTAATTTATCTTAAATTGTACAATTACTTCTCCGTGGCACAGTTTCAAAATCTACTATTTAGGAAGACAAACCACTTCGTGTTGAATCTGCCAGAGAGAGAAGTTAGTTTAACTTCATTAAGGATACCATACTATCATTCGTACAGGTGATTAGTTTAATTTAAAAGCAAGGTGATTAATGCGTTGCTTTCCCATGTTATTATTAGCACAGAGGTTGTTGTATTTGTTGGAATGATACCGCCGAGAGCATCTATCTTATTACTATCTGCCACTGGAGGGCGTTGTGCACAGCTCTGAGAATGTCTTCCGGTCCGAAGATGATTAAAACGATTATATTACTCTTTGTGGAAATCATTTACTCTTGTAAATGTCATATTAGAATAAATATGCATTTAATAGAATAGGAGATGTTTGCGTGATTTGAGTACATTTTAGTGTCTCTAATAACCACGGAGGTGAATAATCTGGGTTAACCTACATTGTGTAGGCACAATGCCTTGACATGTGTCATCCTTCTGGGTCCATTAATTACATTTATTACAGTCATTTATTTTTGATACAAGGAAAAAAGTAAATACGGAGAGAAATATTGCAGAGTTTTTTTACCTTTTTCATTAAACAAGTAGGAGCGGGTGACATTTTGGATAGGCATGATTTCAGTGTACCCGATAGAAGATGATCACAACTGTCACATTGATGAAGTCCTTTAATGTTGATACGCTGGCAAATATTGCAGAAGGGGTGTGTTGGTTAATACCTTGTCATATGTGGTTTATTACCAGGATTCTGGCTTTAAAAGGCAGTGGTCCAATGTTCTACACTCCTCAAGAAAAAAAAATGTGCAGACCCCCTTACACCCACTGGATACTGAATGGTTTTTTCCTAAATGACATGTGCAGACTCCCTTACACCCACTGGATGCTGAATGACCCTTTCCATACAGACATGTGCAGACTCCCTTACACCCACTGGATGCTAAATGATCCTTTCCTAAATGACATGTGCAGACTCCTCACACCCCCTGAAAGCTAAATGATCCTTTCCTAAATGACATGTGCAGACTCCCTCACACCCCCTGAAAGCTAAATGATCCACTTCCCTATATGGCACGTGCAGACCCCTCACATCCCCCGGATGTTGAATGGTCCACTTCCCTATATGGCACGTGCAGACCCCCTCACATCCCCCGGATGTTGAATGGCTCTTCCGGAAGTGGCATGTGTAGAATAGATGCATTAAGTACATGCTGTTACATAAATAAGAGCGACAACGTTGAGACATGTAGAGTTGGCGTGGTTGGGATATCAATATTCATCACTGTTCCCTAATTGGACCTCAAACAGATACATGAACCGATAACATGACTTAAATAACAAACGGTTTGCATGTGAACCAAATTTGCTTGCATGCACTATCAAACATTTATAAAGTTCAAAACACGATGTGATATATTACTATAAAACTACTGGTCAACTTTCCTTTTAGAAAATCAGATGCCCGATATCTATCGAATTATGTTCATATCTTAATATTCTGTGCTCCATGGATATTAAATTATCGGTTACACAGTGATGTGGGGCTAATACCATGTGAGAAACCATCTAAGGCAGTTTGTGAGGAGATAGAGTGTCTATCGCCAGGTGGCTCTGAAGGTTGATCACATGATCCGCGAAGCCTGCGAGTGAAGGTTTAGGTTCAGATATAGAGCTTTGTGCTGAGTTCCTGGATAGATAACAGGGATATCTAGAGTAATAGGATATGCACAGCTATGTGTCAATGTTCATCGCACAGAAATGCCTATAAACAGTCCATTAATATCGGTGATACAGGACCATCATAAACATGAAATGGTCTAGATATATATTTCTCAACAAATAATACTTTTTTTAAAAATCTGACTCCATTGATATACAAACTACACCATCTTATACAATTAATTATCTAGAATCATGGAACTTTCAATAAAGATGGGGTTCACCATGCATGCATGTAATGTAAAATATAAATTTGTAATCTTCTACATTATATAACAAAACATTACAAATGTTAAAACTTCTCACCCTCAATATTATATATATATCTCCATAAATGACAAGTTATGTGCTGCCTCTGAACTAGTTTAAGGTTCATCCACTCGCTGTGGGTACCTTGGCTTGCTATTTGCCTTTTGTAATGTTGGCAATCTGTCGGGGGCGGTCTCTCCCTCTTCAGCTTGTACAATATCTACAGAGTGTGTGACTGACTAACGTGTCGGCCTCGTCAAATACCCACAAGCTATTGTGGTCAGCGTAGGGCCCTGTCATTTCTGTCAGGCCCTGTCACTACCATGCGACCCCCCGCTGTGAATCACTGCCAAGAGCAAGTAGAGGTCTGCAAACCGATTTTAGTCTGGAGGACGAGATGGAAGATATGTCTCAATTCAAGCATGGTAGTACTGTGTTCATATCTGTGTTTATTCTCACACACTTCACATAGGGGTCCAGGCCTTCTCTTTTCTCCCTGAACTTTGATTCATTTAAATTATACAACATCCCAACCAAACAAATCATTGTTCATATAATATGAGTTTAAATAGTTTTGAATAGCTGAATTTCCCAAGATGGGTAACAGATACTAAGATTGTTGCAAGATGTCACCACTGATGAACTGGTTCCTGTTTACTGTCTTCATATTTACATGAGACCAAGTCATAAAGCACATGTGTGTCAAGCCAAATCACATGGTCAGCTATACCGAAGTGCCAACTGGTCCAAACGATAAATAATTGATCATGGAGTTTGATGAACAGGATATTTACCAATCTAACCCTCCACCCGGTGCACTTCAGACATACAAGTTTTGCCTTCATTGCTGTTTTTAATTGTATATACTTTTGTGACCTAATTATTTCATGGCACACCCACGTATAAAGAGGGTTGCGACCATTCTCTTGTTTTGCAAATTTGAGTATATTTCATTATGTCTCAGATACTCTTCAACCATCCACCAGGAATATGTAATAACCCATAAATCAATGTGTTTCTCACACCCAATGTGACTATATTATGTGTGGTTAACCACATCTCCTTACAGATAACATAACATATAAATGTGTGGTAACAACAAATCAATGAGGTACTCACGCCTCGTAGTATTAGCTTGGAGTAATAATTACTCCAAGGTATTAGCAAGTAAACACAAAATATTACCATTATTTACATCTTGTTTTGGTGTCATCCATTCTTCGTTTTTCACAATCATCTACATGGATATACACGGTCAAAACAAAGTCACAAAACTGTTAAACTATGATTGAGTCAATCGTTCTACCAATACGATACACTTTGAAATTGGGTGAAGAGAATTGTAGAGTTGTGGTCTTAATCATAGTTGTATATATTCTTATATCGTATGTTTACTTAACTCAGCACACGACATTCCCCTTCGTATTTGCCCCGGGGGGCAACCCTTAATCACGTCTATGGCAACGATGGCTTGCTCACTTCTGTAAAGTTAATTCCCTCTCACAGCAAGACCCCCTGGTTCATAGAAGGTCAGAATTTGTCTCAAAGTATCAAAAAGCCGGAAAACATATTTAGACTTACTCTTCATAACGAGTGGGTCTTGTATCCTTGTGGCAGATGTATGAAAACATCGTCCTCAATTTGTCAGAATGTAGCTCAAGGTATCAAAAAGCGAGAAAATAGATCCAATGTCACTCTTCATAACGAGTGAGTATTGCATCCCGATGGCAGACCGATCTAGGAAATGATTTTCATGTGTGTGTGCAGAAATATATATATATATATATATATATATATATATATATATATATATATATATATATATATATATATATATATATATATATATATATATATATATTTCTGCTCACACACACACACACACACACACATATATATATATATATATATGTGTGTGTGTGTGTGTGTGTGTGTATGTATATGTGTGTTATTGTTTGTTGATGGAAGCTCACAAATGGAGTAATTAGCCTCTATAAATTTAATTATCGACTAATTTATTAAATTAGCCATCTGCTGATAACAGGATCAAAACATTCCCAATGATTCAAAACAAATAAACCCGCTGAGAACACAAGTCACAATCTATTATTCGCATTCACAAAACGTATTTATATAATTGTGAATGTCACAAAATCAATCTATCCGCGAAGGATCTCTTGTAAAATTACTAATTCATTTGCTACAACCTTGGAGTAATTATTCATTATTACTCCAAGCTACAACATAGTTCACTCGGTAATGCTTCATAATGAATGTAATATGTCATATTGCTACATCTGCTCAATTACAACATTAGTACTTCACTAAATTTATTTTCAACATATCTGAATTTAATAATTCACTATATGATTTTTTTTCTTTATTGTTTTATTATCATTTCACAGGTAACCTATGGTTATTATCAACAAGTCCTCGTGTTGAATAAATAAAGTTGACTTGCATATACCTGTGATCTTTGTTCTATTAAAAGTGATTTGAAAGGTTTAAAAGAAATGAATGGCGGATATTTCAACAAAAAGACACACCCCTACTCCATTCAGTATGGGGTAAACTCTGCTAAACAGACACCCGACCCTCCACGAAGGATGAGGAACTACCACTGTTCAGCAGAGTATATGGTGCAGCATTCGCCATGGATTATGGAGATATTGCCATATACACGCTCTATACACTTGATATCGCCATATAACACTATGCACATGCTCTGTACACTTGATATCGCCATGTAACACTATGTACACGCTCTGTACACTTGATATCGCCATGTAACACTATGTACACGCTCTGTACACTTGATATCGCCATGTAACACTATGTACACGCTCTGTACACTTGATATCGCCATGTAACACTATGTACATGCTCTGTACACTTGATATCGCCATGTAACACTATGTACACGCTCTGTACACTTGATATCGCCATGTAACACTATGTACATGCTCTGTACACTTGATATCGCCATGTAACACCATGTACACGCTCTGTACACTTGATATCGCCATGTTACACTAAGCTCTGTACACTTGATATCGTCATATAACACTATGTACACGCTCTGTACACTTGATATAACCATATAACACGATGCACAACCTCTGTACACTTGCATTACTATCAAATGCGCTTATAGTAATACCTGAGATTTCCTATCAAAGGATGAAGATTGTCATGTGAGCTAGCTGGAAGTTAGTGTTAATCAATAGCGACATTTACACCATATACATGCCTTGTATAATCAGTTTTTAAAAGTGGTTACAGACTATCAGAACAACATAGGCATCTACCACGATTTGAAATCATATATTAAGCAAGCCATGATGATAGGGTAACCGTTTAATATGAGCCCCCCCCCAACCCCCAACCCCCCCAAAAAAAACCAACAAAAAACACACACACACAATTAATTATTCTCCCATCCGTTCACATTATCTGTGTGAAATAACGAGTTGTTTAATTCTCTTCACATCAGCAGTTTGTGATCCACAATATCTTTTCAAGCGAACTCAATACAAGGTTCATCAAGCGGGGATGGGATACATACACTGTGTAAATGCCTGAAGTTGCAATCATCTCGTAGCCCGGAGAAGTTAACTAAATGGGCTTGAATGCCAACATTATGTGTCCGTATATATTGAACTAGAGATCCATAAGCACAACACTATATTCAAGTCAATGATTTGTATATGACATTCTTTAAGGCTTTAGAGGCATGATGAATTTATTTGATATTATTATTTACTTATCGTGGTCTAGTGTATTGTTTGAATTCTACTTTTTCTTTTTTATCTTTTTTTTTGGGGGGGGGGGGGGGTGATGGGGGGGTCATGCAAAGTAAAGGTGACTTTAGAAATGTCTCACGACTGATTGTATCATAAACAGAAGCACACATGATAATCACATGTGCGATGCTCTGTGAGAGACAAACAAGGAGACACAGAAGCTTGGAGCACGATACACGCCCTGCATCTAAATCGCTGACAACTTTCCACCAGCCCCACGTACTATGGCTTATATATTGGCAGGAGATACACAGCGGTCAAGTAACACTAGAAGCCTGCAATATCCATAGTAGAATGGTCTATAATTACATAAATGTATCTGCTACTTATGGTAATGCACACGGCCATTGTAAAGTTATTGTCACCTTATACCACAGGCGCGGGCCAAACACTACATGACACAAATGGACAAATGCTGTAGTTTTGTCAAGTTAATTGCATTAAGTTATATAAATAGACACAAGTAATGGCACCAATGTCTCTGATTGGTCATAAATCAATAATAAAGTCTAAATTTAGTCCTGATAGTATTCATTGATCGATAATAATTATTTCCCCCTTAATCGGTCATAGTCTCTTAACTACTCACCATTGTAATTAATGTCAAGTGCCGGTCGATTTGGCTTGAGTCTTTAATATCCTGAACTCCTGGTTTTACATAAGGATTTCATCTGCTTCAATCTGGCTGGTTGGCTTATCCATGGTTAGGCCTACTGTTTGTCACACCTCTGTTGTTTAAGTGTTAAACTCTGTTTTTTTGCAATAGCGGTGTTGCCACGCGACGCCTGAACACCAGTAAATGCAGCTGGGTGATGCAGGGAGCGGGGGAGAAGGCAGTAATTATCAGGTAAAAATCAATGGGGCTGAACTGCAGCTCAGACACGGAGCGGTCCCCTAGTTATGCCCTCCACGTAAGCGGTGACCGGGACCCAGTTCACTCTTGACCTTGTTGTTACCATTCATCTTATAATCCTATTGACTGCTGCGGATTATCCATCAGTCATCTCTCTACTAATCCCTTCCTGTTTTTATTTTGCTTCGAATGATACATATGTTAACTCTAATTTATTGCATGGGATTATCGCTTTTCCTGTCTATGTTTATTATTTCCAAGATGTTTCATTCATTTCACGTTCTTTTGATTTCAGAAATCAATCTTCCTTTTCATCAGCTATCATAAAACTCTTGTGTTTCTATATGTAAAACGCCTCTGTTAATGTACTGTGCGATGAGAGAGAACGTTGGTCTTGTGTCTTCTAAGTTGTTTCTTTGCTGGTGAGGATTTGAGGCAGTGAGGCGAGGGTGGGTTGTCGACTGCTTACATGTATCATTGGTGGCCGGCGCTGGCCCGCGTGGCGCGGCAGGTTGCGGGCGGGCGGCAGGCGGAGGCAGGCAGGCAGGCGGCGGGCGGGCGGGCGGAAAGGCACACCAAGCCGGGCGGGCGGGAAGGCACACCAAGCCGGGCTGCAAGGCTAAGACTGTGTAGGGCTGGGGGAGACACAGAACTCTAGGCAGTAAGAAAGGGGGCAAAATAGACGTGTAGAAAAAGAGTAGAGGTGATACAAAGATAAAATAAAGAGAGAGATTTATATGATGGACACATATTCTTTATATATGATGAACCCCTACCTTTACACCTCCACTATTGTGTTAATTCACTCTACACTCTGTCTAATATAAAACAAAAGTTGAAAGAAAGAAAGAAAGACATAGAACTGCAGGACAGGAGTGAAGTGAGTGAGAAAGAACTGCAGAACAGGAGGGAAGGGAGTGACATAGAACTGTTGGACGGGGGAGATATAGTGACATAGAACTGCAAGATAGGAGGGGATGGAGTGACATAGAACTGTTGGACGGGGGAGATATAGTGACATAGAACTGCAAGATAGGAGGGTATGAGTGACATAGAACTGTAGGACAGGAGGGAAGGAAGTGACATAGATCTGCAGGACAGGAGGGAAGGGGTGACATAGAACTGTGGGACAGGAGGGGATGGAGTGACATAGATCTGCAGGACAGGAGGGAAGGGGTGACATAGAACTGTAGGACAGGAGGGGATGGAGTGACATAGAACTGCAGGACAGGAGGGAAGGGGTGACATAGAACTGTAGGACAGGAGGGAAGGAAGTGACATAGATGTGCAGGACAGGAGGGAAGGGGTGACATAGAACTGTAGGACAGGAGGGGATGGAGTGACATAGAACTGCAGGACAGGAGGGAAGGGGTGACATAGAACCGCAGGACAGGAGAGAAGGGAGTGACATAGAACTGTAGGACAGGAGGGAAGGAAGTGACATAGAACTGCAGGACAGGAGGGAAGGAAGTGACATAGAACTACAGGACAGGAGGGAAGGAAGTGACATAGAACTGTAGGACAGAAGGGAAGGGCTGACATAGAACTGTTGGACAGGAGAGAAGGGGTACACATAGAACTGTAGGACAGGAGAGAAGGGAGTGACATAGAACTGCAGGACAGAAATAGAACTGCAGGAAAGGAGGGATATATTGGAGAGAAGATGGAGATGACACAGAGTAGCATTGATCTGCAGGAGATAAAGGTTCCAGAGCGACGGGGGTTTGGACAAACGTCTACTGGAGGTAGTAATTATCTGAAGTAACCACAGACAAAGAAGTAGATGGTGACAAAGTGGTCACTAATTCAGAGATAAAATAAAAATCACACCATTGTTAAGAAGGGTTTATGCTCAAACTCTATCACATAGTGACTTCCTGTGCTGTGTTATCACGTCGTAAATCACGCCACCCGGGAGACTTAAATGGAACTAATGAGGGACTGCATGAACGAGTGAGCAGTGAGCAGAGCAGAAAGGTGAGCAAGGAAACTCAGGTAGGGGCGGGAGCGGTGGGGCACGCATAGCAACAACAACTCCTCGCTGACTAGACAGAGGCAATACCTCTCCAGCCTGGCAGAGGGGGGCTTGACCAGGGTGAGAGATGGCCTGGGGCGCTTGACCAGGGCAGTGGGTTCCCTGGGGTGATTGAGCAGGGCAATTGATGATAGAAAGGTCTGAGGTCTGTGGACTACTCAACACTTTTAATCTACTAGGCAGAACAGAAAACTGTGATGTGAAACAGAAGTTCTTCTGAACGTCTGTATGGGTTCTGTATGGGTTCATGATAAACTCACCTTGTTTATCATTCAAATGGTTTTTATCGTAAGTAAATTGTTATCCTGTCTCGTTATGATGTACCTGTGATTGTCTGCAAACCAAATATGTGGCGTGTATGTCCATCCAATTTCATAGTTAACGAGAACTAAATAGTAAGTAGATTAACACAGTAGAGTAGAAAGAGTAAAGTAGATTAAAGAGTAAAGTAGATTGAAACAGTAGAAAAGATGTAAAGAGTAGAGAAGATGAACACCGAAAGAGTAGAGTAGATTAAAATAGTAGAGTAGGTCTAAAGAGTAGAGTAGATTAAAACAGTAGAAATGGTCTAAATAGTAGATATGGTGAACAGAGTATAGTAGATCTAAAGAGTAAAGTAGATTAAACAATAGGATAGATCTAAAGAATAGGGAAGATGATCAATATATAGTAGATCTAAAAGTAGAGTAGATCTAAAGAGTAGAGTAGACGGACACAGTTTAGCAGATCGAAAGAGTAGAGTAGATTAAAACAGTAGAGTAGATCTAAAGAGTTGAGAATATGAGAACAGTAGAGTAGATCTAAAGAGTAGAGTAGACGGACACAGTTTAGTAGATCGAAAGAGTAGAGTAGATTAAAACAGTAGAAAAGATCTAAAGAGTAGAGAAAATGGACATAAAGTAGATCTAAATAGTAAGTAGATTGCCATAGTAGAGTAGATGTAAAAAATAGAAAAGATGGATGTATAGTAAAGTAGATCTAAATAATAAGATGATTAGCACAACAGAATAGATCTAAACAGTAGAGAAGATGGGTAAAGTAGAGTAGATCTTAAGAGTAGGAGACTTGATATGTATCAAGTTGGCAGAAGGGTGAGTTGAACGACATTCATTTGCAATTCGCAAAGCAAGCGCCCGGTATATGAGTCCAGTTTCCCACCTGTCTGCCATTGTTAGCGTCTAGAGGACCATCTGGTAGAGTATATAAACTTCCCAGGGTAGATACAAAAAATGAATTAGCACAATAATACAAAAGTGGAAAATGTTAATAGAAGAGTAGATGTTTTTCACATCAGTTCTATCTCACCCACTCCCCTAGTTTCTCTCTATCTTTTTATCTCTCTCTCTACTTAAATGCAAGTCATCCCACAACAATAAGGCATTTTATTCCCCTAGCAGCAGGATTTATCTAGAATTTGTGGGCCATTGAAACCATATTTAGCCTCGTAGACTTACCTACTAACCCTGGTTGGTTCATTGATAATATCATTACAATGGAAATAAAGATCATGAATTATATTGTTTCGCTTTTCATAATGCGAGATGATTCGGACAATTTTCCTGTGTACATAAATGACATTAATTTGCCAACTGTGCCATGAACAAATATTGATTCAGAAAAGAAAAACTATGTCAAGCACAAAAAAAATATGACTGATTTATTGCATTTGAGGAATTGGGCCAATGATAATCTATGTATCGCAAGCTGTCTGACTGTGACTGTGAGTACTATTCCGCTGTGAGTACTATTCCGCTGTGAGTACTATTCCGCTGTGAGTACTATTCCGCTGTGAGTACTATTCCGCTGTGAGTACTATTCCGCTGTGAGTACTATTCCGCTGTGAGTACTATTCCGCTGTGAGTACTATTCCGCTGTGAGTACTATTCCGCTGTGAGTACTATTCCGCTGTGAGTACTATTCCGCTGTGAGTACTATTCCGCTGTGAGTACTATTCCGCTGTGAGTACTATTCCGCTGTGAGTACTATTCCGCTGTGAGTACTATTCCGCTGTGAGTACTATTCCGCTGTGAGTACTATTCCGCTGTGAGTACTATTCCGCTGTGCTCCCCACACTACCTATGCCTAATCTGTGTACATATAAGGAGAGTCTAGATCCTCCAGGATCCTGATCTCCATTGTCTTACACCGTCTGTGTAACATCATACTTCCTCCTACTACAACTTCCTCTGACTTCAGGGATTTTTTGTGTTACTCCTCAAATGAAATTCCAATTAACATATACTGACTATTATGATAATACTAAACTCTTGTCTTATTTGGGAAGGAAGAGGCCAAAGAATATCCGGTGCATTGAAAACGTTTTACCTACTTATCGGTCTTTGACAAGATTTAATATATTTTGCACTATACTTGAACATCCATTGTAAGCGATAAGCAGACATTGGCAGTTGTGTAATAGTATTTGCCTGCTATTCTCTAGCATCTATTACAGGTAGGCGTCTAGTGCCTGTATCTAACTGTTTAACACTGACAGCTTGGTGCCACAGATGGTAATGACAGATGTCTGTGTCTCAGTAAACACACATACGGCTTTACTACTCAGGCTCTGTCATATGTCTATTCCCAGTGTATCTCAGAATGTGTAATCTCTGTCCGATAACTGCTCAGCTGTCCATCTGCACTACTCTGGACACCTTCAGCCACTACACCCAGCTTAATGGACAGAGTGATATAGATAGGAAGAATAGAACAGACGTGAACAGTAGATAATGGTCTTAATGGCCCAATAATATAATATACCAGGATGTCTCCTAACAGATCCTAATGGTCCAATAATATGAGATGCCTGGATGCCGTCTAACAGATCCTAACACTAATGGTCCAATAATATGAGATACCTGGATGCCGTCTAGCAGATCCTAACACTAATGGTCCAATAATATGAGATACCTGGATGCCTTCTAACAGATCCTAACACTAATGGTCCAATAATATGAGATACCTGGATGCCTTCTAACAGATCCTAACACTAATGGTCCAATAATATGAGATACCTGGATGCCGTCTAGCAGATCCTAACACTAATGGTCCAATAATATGAGATACCTGGATGCCTTCTAGCAGATCCTAACACTAATGGTCCAATAATATGAGATACCTGGATGCCTTCTAGCAGATCCTAACACTAATGGTCCAATAATATGAGATACCTGGATGCCTTCTAGCAGATCCTAATGGTCCAATACGATATTCCTGGATGTCTCCTAACAGATCCTAATGGTCCAATAATTTAATAAACCTTGATGCTTTCTGACAGATCCTAATGCCCAAATGTGATAAATCTGAATAGATAACCCATGCTGCTGTGAGGACTTATGATAGTCTGACGTACAATGCTTATATAATAACCAAAATGTATGTCATAACCAAACCTTCTGTGATAACCAATGCTGCTGTCATAAACAATGCTGCTGTCATAAACAATGCTGCTGTCATAACCAATGCTTCTGCCATAACCAATGCTTCTGCCATAACCAATGCTGCTGTCATAAACAGTGCTGCTGTGATAACCAATGCTGCTGTGATAACCAATGCTGCTGTGATAACCAATGCTGCTGTCATAACCAATGCTTCTGCCATAACTAATGCTGCTGTCATTTTTATTAAACAATGCAGCTGTCATAAACAGTGCTGCTGTCATACCAATGCTGCTGTGATAACCAATGCTGCTGTGATTTTTTTAAAACAATGCTGCTGTCATAAACAGTGCTGCTGTGATAACCAATGCTGCTGTGATAACCAATGCTGCTGTCATAACCAATGCTTCTGCCATAACCAATGCTGCTGTCATGACCAATGCTGCTGTGATAACCAATGCTGCTGTCATAACCAATGCTGCTGTGATAGCTAATGCTGCTGTGATAGCCAATGATGTTGTCATAAACAATGCTTCTGTCATAACCAATGCTTCTGTCATGACCAATGCTGCTGTGACTTTACCATGATGAGTTTCCTTATGGTACATTTTTATGTAATAGTGCATAACCTTTCCTTGGCCTCATAGATATTTTTGAGTGTAAAGACCATGCTTTGATCTATGCATTCTCTGATAGAATAACAGCTGCTCATCTGGCCACACACTGAGTCGAACCACAATCCAGCAAGTCTTGAAATAAGAAAAAAACTTCTTGGGCAGACATGATAAGAGTTCGGTACACATTGGCTTCAACAACCACTATTGATTTTGCACTCCAAACAAAAGGTGCGAGTGCTCTCCAAGCACAACACTATTCTACTTGTCAATCCTTCATACTGGACTTTGTTTTTAATTTTCCCTTTTCTTTATGTCCTTGGACAAAACATCTACAGAATTGTTCAGTCTGTCTCCTTAATCAGCTTACGTACAACTACAAAAGGTCAGCTATGGGCTGTTTCCTGACAACCTGTATCTTTAATATAAAGCCGCTATTATGTATTCCGTGATTTTATCATATATTTTATCTTATATTCTTAAGCATATTAAAGAATGATACAACATTAGGAACACGAGCTGTCTGCAAACCAAATGATAAAAATAGGTTTGATCTCAGCCATGTGTCTATATATAGCATTACTATATATAAACTAAGGGCATGAAAGTTCTTGCATCACATTTCTGTCAAACTGATGTTTCAAATCAGATTAAAAATACTTATGTACATTCTAAAATTTAAAGGTTACCATCCATTCAATGCTGAGACATCAAATAATTTTTTTAAAGTGAAAACTTTACCTTGTGAATTTTAAAAATATTTCTTTGATGAAGTTGAAAATTGTGTTCCAAGAGAAATAAGAAAAACCGGTGATTGGGTGGTGGAACACCCTCTAAATAATATTATTCTCTTGGAAATTTACAAATTTTGCGCCCCCTGTTGTTTAATTGCTCATAAGATTTACAAAGAACAACAAGGCATTGTCACACCAAACTGAGCACAGGATGATAGTATTCTATGGGACACTATTGATTTCCATAATTCCCTCTATTGGATCACAGGCTTTTCTGAGTTTTGTACAAGTGATCTCAGATTTGGGCATAACTATTAATTAAGGTAAGGCTAGATTAAGTTTTGAAACACTGAATTTAAGGATTGGATGGCATAGATCAGAAATATCCACACCTCAAGGTCATAAATGTAAAATTGATAACTTTATACATGGAATAAAAATGATCTCATCCAAGGTTGTGATTTAAGCTTTCATCCCTTTAGTTGTATATAAGTAAATGGAAAATAGACATTGCATTGATCACACAATTTCGACACTATCTTAGCGTTTCAGTTTCCCTTTGAATAGGAATACCTGCATCCACTCTCGGCGGGATGCCAATTGGTTTTGCCGAGTAAACTTATAGATGTAGATGTAGAAGATCATGCATGGCTTCAGCTTACAAAAAATAACCAAAAAGTATCATCGATGAATGACTGTCACACAGGACACAAGTACATGATCTGGTGTAATTTGGTGCAAAAAAAACCACTTTTAGTTTGGTGGGAACACTAGTTATAACTGGAGTAGATTGTGTTAAATTTCACACATTTGTTTGTATTAAATGTACAATGGATGATTTAGATTTCAGCAGAAGACTCATGCATCTATTCGCAAATGTCACAAGCATTTATGATGGGTGACGACATTTGCTCAACACGTTTAGGGTATAGACTATGTGAGGATTTGCAATCATGATTTGCAATCATGATTATTTGCAATCATGATTTGCAATCATTATTTGCAATCATTATTGAAATTGCAAGCAGGTAGTATTCATGAGTAAGTAGTGAGTGAAATGAATCTAAACTACTGCAGTGTATCAAGCAATACAAATTATAGAACGTGCAATACAACATGCAACGTAATACTTGAAAAACTAATAAACACATATTTCCGGCATGGCAGCACGGTGGGAAGTGCCCCCACAGAAGAGGAACCGATGGCATATTATCGCCCACGGCAGTGCATATCTGAGACTATTCATAAATGGTGCGCCATATATGAGGCTGGGGAAATGAATTATATCGTGTAATATAACATACTAAGACATTTGTCACATACTAAGACATTTGTCACTCACACATTTATCATTATTTATATGTCATGATAGAAATAATTATAATACAATGTCTTAATCTCGACCTTGGATTAGCGGCAATCATTACAGATAGGATACACGTATGACAGATGACATGCACTAATTCGTGATATAATCTACATCAATTCAGGGTCTCCATTCATCGCTTGTATTAATGCAGTTCTGCTCAGATTAAGCCTTCTATTTGCGTAGGATTGTACCAATAATGTCCATTATGAACATTAAAAAGGTTTACAGAAAACTGAAATTATATAATCAAGAATCAGACCATAATGTCTGCAAAATCAAAATCAAAAGATATAGATTAACTGGGAAATAAGAAAAGTAGAATGCATGGGAACAGAGTGTTTGTGGAAAACGACAAATAACTTGTCAGAGGGATACAGTGACACGAGTAATGAGGAAAAGTAGTGCCAGAGTAAAAAATCAGGACAAAAGGTTAAAAGGAATGTCTAGGACAAAAAGGGATATGTAGGACTGGGGTTAGTGTAGTGAGGTAAGTGAGTGATATGGTGTAAACGGTTTCAATGTTATGATAGGAACTACTTTGTTGGTAGTGAGGAAAAGTCTGTGAAGTCCAAGCGTATGTTTATTTCAAAAGATGCAGAGCATAATCATGAAATTGTGATTTTTGTCCTTAGATATGTGAGCAAGTATTTCGTTTTAATAATTGGTAAGCATAGATGGGTACAACATATTCACTTTTACAAAGGTAATACAATTAAAATGTTGAAACGATTTGTTAAATCAAATTATGCGCGCACCACATACTGCGCAGCTTTGCACTCAACACCCTCTGATCACTTTGGTTTGGGGCAGGTCTCTAGTGGGCGATAACTGGGGTTCAGGCAAAGAGGGTAGCTCCTCTGAGAGCTTCACATACATGATTAGAACATTCAACATAATAAGGATCAACATAATGCAAGATAAATGAGAATATTTCATGGCTATATCAGTTGGGTGGCATGTGTCTGCGATCATAGGATATTAATTATAAACTTCATTATTAATACACTGAGTTCAACTATCGCTTATCACTTGCAAGTGAGAAGACCACAGGGTCAGGGTGAAGTTAAATCGAATTTGTATGAAATAAATTGACTACATCACATTTGCTTTGCAACAGAGGCTATACCATTCGCTCTAGTATCTTGGAAAACCAGAGGCGAAATAAATAAAATGTAATCCATGAAGTCAAAAGAATTGAAATTGAGAATTCAAATATTGTGTAAATAACTTTAGAATATTGCATGAAAAAAAAGATTCACAAACAATAAGAGTGATCAAAAAACATAAGCAGCATATGATTTGGTCAAGGTTGCAAATTGTCTATCTTATACAGGTGAGTGCATGTGAACATCTTAACGTGTCCCACTTGATAACACTGCATTCCACGCATTCCATGCTCTTTTTTTGCCAGCCATTTCTATTTCAATGAGCCTTTAGAGATGGAAGACGATAATATGTACAGGGAAATCCTTTGTGAACATGAGGTGTACGCAAAGTGTATTTTACATGACATTGTATACGGCGAGTTCAAGGTATCTTCTCAGACTACCTGGAACCATGAACCAAGCTTTGCCTTTCATATAATGAATAGAACTCCACCTTATTATATGACATTAACTGGATATGGGAACTTCTTTGTGGATTTTGATCTTGTTCAGGAAAAGTTAATACTAATTAATGCAGTAAGAAAGATAATTCAACTCCTGGCTGCACTGATAAATAATAAAATTTTGATTCGCTTACTGCCTTGCGTTCTATAGTATAAATAACAATGGGGCAATATTTGTAAAGGTTATATTGAAACCACAAAACCTATTAGTTTACAAGTAAATCATATCATATACCATCCACAGTTTTAATATCTTTATCTATATATATACATGTAGTGTTTTTCATTATTTTCCATGAAGACAAGTACATTTAGACAGCTGTACAATTAGTGCAATTTCCACCAGACTATCAGAAAGATCAGCTATTAAATAATCTCCCATTATCTCCCATTAATTCAATGTATTTTCCCAGCACAAACTGGTGAACCTTGTCAAACTCAGGTTATCTCATTGGTATGCAAAGTGTCAATCAATCTATTGAGGTATCTCATCCTATGATATGATGTTAATCCACTGATGAAGCTTGACGAAGCTCTGATATCGTGAAATCTATTTTGTGATTATGACACCGGAAACATTATCTGGTCATTTCCTTGGCGTCATATCCCGCGACACATCAACAACGCAAAATGTGAACGACCTATATATAATTATATGTCTATCCCCAGTTGATATTTCAAAGTATATTACACACACATGATGAAACTGTTTTGGGAAAAAAACAGTGCTGCATGAAATGAACTTAACAGTATATGCTTTTTAGCTATGCTTACCCTGTTAGTATAGTCATTTTCTGTCATTCTGTCTGCCCGTTAACTTTCATCCATCTTCTCTGTAACTAATGGTCAAATATCTTAGCTATTAATAGGTAACATTTATTCTAAGGGGATCTATTCTATTTATTTTCTTGACCTGCAACCCTTGGTAAACATTTTACATGATCATTTCTGAAGCAACTTGCAGCCATTTCCAAAAAATGTTCACAAATATAACAAAAAAAGATTAGCACAATCAACAATGCTCTATAAGGCTATGTTTTCAACGATTTCACTGACCAGGGCTTAACATTTAGGTTATCAAACCTGATAGCTAATTCCAACTAAACTTGTTACAAAGGAGCTACACACAGGAAAAATAATTGTATCCTAAGGGAAGCAAGAATCAATACAGCATATTACTCAGATATGATGTAATTAGCTTTCGTCTCCGGGATCAATGCCTTTACATTGATTGAAAAGAGAATTATTACCAAAGTGTTGGAAAGCGCATATAAGAAATACAATGTATATATTCTAGATGTATATTCATGAATATGTAAATAACGATAATGTGTAAAGTATGGACGTCGGACGTCACGGATTGATCCGATTTTATTGAGGGTGTGGTCGTATCTGACTGAAGGTTATAAAACATAACCGTGCGTGTATATATATGTACCAATGGCTTTCCATTTTACATTTAAGCTTACACTTATGATTATGTCAAAATGGTGAATCCATGAATAATGAAACAACTGATAAAACGAAGCAGTATCCTGATGCTGCATTCAAATATCATTTGAACATATAAAATGATTCTCTTATGAAATGTGACAGTAATTATGTTTGATATGTGAGATATTAAATGAAAATCATGGAATGTAGGTGGATTACACAAGTAACACAGTTCTTGATTTAAGTGTGACCATGTGTAGGTGTCAAAGGTGTGAATGGCATTAAATAATCAATTTTACATTAAATCACATTAAATAATTAATTGTCCACTCATAAATACTCACAAAGGGATGTTCGCTTTATGTTGATAGAATTAAGGAGTTCGAAGCGTTTTAGTCAGGAGTTGAAGTACGTGTTTACTTCTCTTTAAACAACAATAAACGTAATGAACACACACGTCTTTTAATCTTTAAACAACAATAAACGTAATGAACACACACGTCTTTTAATTGCCATGCAATCCCATATGAGGAGAAATGAGTATCTGTGTTTGCCAGATTGTATGAATATGTTGACCAATGGGGGTGCTTATAATGGGTTGCTGCAGAATGAGCTGGATGGCAGGGGGCGTTAATAGCAGCAAATGAGCCAATATTCATCATGCTATAAGCATTGAGAAAAAATACACAGATTCAGTAATTATTCATGTGTTGCTGAAAATATAAAGGAAGATATAAGATAGTTGGGGCCTCGTTCCTATCATGGTCTAACTGTAAACAAATTAGAGATAAAAACATTTAGTTTCAGCCATGTATGTATTTTATTACAGTCATAACAGCTGATACATGCATAGTTAATATCTGAAACAAACAAGGTATATTCCTCTGTACTGGAGGCTGATGTGCCTCACCTTGATTAACAAGCTAAAATTCATAGAAAATAGTCATAACTGACATTTTATCTATTTTCAAAGGTCAATGTCATGTATTTAAATATCAAGGTCAAATAAAGGTTAAAGGATTGGAAATAATGCAAGGTATCATGGACATTTATTTGAAGCTAATGATGAATCATTATGTCTATTATTAAGATCGACAATTCATAAATTGCAGAAAATGACTTAATTTTCATGATTTTGCCTTCAGTTGAAATTTCTTTTGGTTACCATGGCAACTGTGTTTGATAAATTATAGCCTAAATATGGCTCACAAGTGAGATGTTGACAGCTAGCAACTGGTGGTCAAATGTGATTGAATAATTGTAATCTTAATAATAAATGAGAGATACTATTTGAGGTCATATTTGATGTTTAAATGAAAATTTGAATATTCTGTTGCCATGGTAACCATGAATTCTATAATAATTCAAATTTTACACCATTTTCAAATATGCAAATATGCTGTCATGTCTCCCACCATCCCACCTGATTTTGTTGAGAAATACATATTCAGTGTTAAGTTAGAGATGAAAATGTACCTTTTTCTAGAATCCCAATAAAATGTAAATGGTTGCCATGGAAACAGCTGTATCTTTTGAAAGACCCCACAATTTGAAAAAAACAAATATCATATGAGAAACCCGAGGCCACCTGCTACATGTGTAGCACTTCAAATTGCGGTTTGCTTTCGGTCAGACGAAACTCCCAAAAATTGGGGGCTGGCTCCTCGTCTATGAGTGCCAGGATGTGAAAACAGCCCCTTCATGAGGACTATCTTCTGAAGGACTCTTCCGAAGGACCCTTTCTAAGGTCCCTTCTTAAAGTCTCTTTCTAAGGACTCTTTTTTTAGAACACTATATGAGGACCCTTAACGAGGACCCTTTATAAGGACCCTAAATGAGGACCCTTTATAATGACCCTAAATGAGGACCCTTTAGAAGGACCTCTTGTAAGGTAAACCATCGGCCGTTAATCCGACTTGAGACATTACATTACCTTAAATAAGAAATATAGATGGTACATTCGATTAACATTCAGCCATCTTGGTTTCTTCTTGGTTACAGGTGTCACAAAGGATTTTCAAGGTAATATAAAAGATGGGAATACTTTCACCATACCTTCTCTGTGATTCACCTCTGAGGTCAGGTGTTTTCTATTACGGAAAAAAAACACGTCATATAAAATATACACCATCTGGAATACAGATAATAAAGACACATTTATTCCAACCATTACAGAGGAGATATTTGTAATGAAAGATGGACCGAAATACGATATTTCCTTCTCTGTGCATGTCTTAATCATAAGAGAGTGACCCGTATTGTTCTCGTTGCAGATGGGACGCCTCTCTCATGTTTACTGCTGATTCTTCGTGAGTCCCAGTAATAATAAAAGCAAATCTACTCTCAAAAGATGTGCCATCTTTCAACCCTTCGCAGGGATTTGCTATAAAAGAACGTGATGTTGCAGAACAAGTAAGTCTTTTTAAACAAGAAAAAGTGGTGCTCCACATGTAACACGGATGGCACACAAACAAAAAACGTTTCTATTTCTGCAACTGTTATGAAATAAGTATTGCAAATTGATGGGGCAGTTGAAATTATCTTTGTTTATCTTTTAAAAATAAATTTTATGGTATACGAACAAATATTTTCTCACAACCGTGTGCAAAGTTGTGTCTTTTTAGTCTAGATTATGTAATTTCCTGTAATATCACTCAGGCGCTATCGCTAATCACGATCAGAATTCTGCTTGTTATTTCTGTTCTGATTGTCCAATTTACACCAAATTTGAACCAAATCTACTCAGAATTCCATGCTCTATTGATCGGGAAGCATTTCCAAGCAATACGGATTGATGATTACATACGCTGGTGACGATGGGTGAAGATGATGTTGTCATCTTGGACTTTTTGTCATCACGCATTTCTCTTTCTTTGTTTACATACTATAGAAATGTATTCATACGCATGCCCATGCTCAAATTGGAATCTAGCACATATACACAGACAAACACTCCACAGTGGCGTCAATTATTTGAACCGTATTGGCCACAAAAAAGCTGAATCACAAACCATAAGAAATTAATATACACTCTCCATGATCGTACCGATCACAGAATAACACAGATAGTCCATTTTTGATATGCACTACCTGTCGGCAGTGTGCAAAAAAAAAAAAAAAAGAATTCGTAAGCAATTTCCATTTTGTGATATTTATGTTTCTCCATCCCCCAAATATCAAATGGCTTGGCCGTAAATCAGCTGAGCGGATTTACTAAAATTAGGAAATTTGTTCTGTTTGGAGTGCCACCATCCCAAACTTGCTACATGAGAGTATGAATTGAATGCGGCTCTGTTTACGTAAATCTACCTGAGAGTACGAATCGAATGCATCAGAGAATAACATGGACACTGAAATATCTGACGTATTAGAGCTTACCAACCCCAATCAGGCCAAGTCCAGATGGGAGCTTCAGGGTCTAAGGTTTGTTATGTAAGAGCCGCTCAATTGGTTTATTCCAATGAATTTCCTGAATGGTTAATCTTTTAAAATATTAGTGAAAGCCCTCTCCTGTATGGCTAAACTATTAATGGACTGGTAGAATCCCTTCAGGGCATGCTGGGGTATCCAATTTTGTTTTTTACACATACACTTAGCTGAAAGTATTTTGTCATAATAAGTTCTTATTAACCTTTCAAATTAAAAATATAAAGATGAAGTATTCAACAGGTCAGGTTTTGAAAAAAATGACCTCATGGATTCTATCAGGAATTCCTGTTAGATTGAACAAAATGGCCGCTGACCTCAACCAGCCCTACTGGATCGCACAGATTTATCTGCCGCTAGATGGAGTTGGCTGGTAGACCGGCTATCTGACGTGTACATACCAACCCTTGTCTCTCATCACTATATATGCAATCTGTTACAATATAGTCTACATTATTACATATATTTATTATTGCTCTAAGAGTTGTACACAAAAAAACATCAAGTGGTGAATTCTCTGTCTTGTCTTTTTGGGTATTCTACAATGGGCGACCGGCTCCTATGTCAGGGTCCTAATATTGTAAACTTGTTTTCAAGTTTATTTGTTATGAAGTCAATCAGGGTTAGATTTGATGCCTTGTTGGCTGTAAACTGTGTTGTTGTGTGTGAATCTTAGATTGACATGTCCAGTCTCGGTCTCATTGCACAGTTAAAGTGGCTGTCATCTATAACTAGGAGGGGGAGAACCACAAATACATTCCAGAGGGTCTACAAACTCACGATGTCATTACAGGAGATTCTTCCCACAATAACTGTGTGCACAAGATAAGATATGAATGACATCATAAGTCGCATAAGGTAATAAATGGTATTGAATCGAAAAACATTTTATATGGTGTTAAAAGTCAAATATATATTTAAAAGTTCACTATCATCAGTTAATAGTCATATGATTACTAAAGCTAAACACTATTGCGGCAAATGGTACCTAGCCGCCTTGGATAATGGAGATAACAAGAAATGTTTCTCAAAAAAAGAATCAATTATGTACTGTGAATACTGTACAAATGATGTATTTTTTTCAAGCGTATATTTTCTTATGTCAATGCGTTTTGATGCACGTAAATACATATGTGCGTAACCATTGTCTCTGTATGTGCGTATATGTGCATGTGTGCATATATTAGATATTTCAAAGGCGTCAAAATATGTTTTTCTGGTTATCAGAAACACATGTTTGGTCACACAAAGTGATGACGTCATTCTCATCATATGGGGCGTCACCAAGACAGCTAAAGCAAGCGCATAAAATATTGCATGCATCAGTCGTTATAAAGATGTGTTTATCATACAGCGAGATCGAGATAAAATATTCGTGAAAAATAGTTATTTGTCTCACCATGTAGAAATATCTTCCCTCAGAATCAAATGGTCTTCCCTGCGCTGAAATGTTTTTCTGGTTAGGAGCATCAGCTTTCAACTAAATGATTGCCCACGTACCTTTTTAATTACCATGCAGGCTTCATAATCGTCACCTTACTACCCCTGAGTATGTGTTTATGTCTCCTGGTGCCCCGGAATAAATTAGGTTACCTCACATGTCATTTTCATGTTAAGGTCTTTTTCTCCAGATGCTACTGGGAATGGTCAATTCCATTTTTTCCTGACTGATGGCCCTTCGAGGGATGATTGCTCCGTCAAAAGCCCATTACCTAATTCTATGTTGCCCTTTTCCTGGCATTATAATAACAAAAAATAGGTTTATGGCATAATTCTGAACACCTAAGCTCAGCTCATTGCATTAAGGAATAACATTTTGGCAAATCGTGTCTTAATAAAAACTGACGTACCGGCCAGTGCGTCGCATCTGAGGGTCCAAGATTACCATCCAGCAATTTTCTACACGAATAGACATTTTGGTGCCATTTTATTTATATTTATGCTTGACTGGCTTCTTACACTTCACGTTATCTTCACTTAGGGAACTTCTGGGTCCTATTCCTGTTTGATATATATATTTCTCTGCAGTTAATTATGGACCCATGTCATGGGTACATCAGCACCTCAATCTGAAATGATTTTACCCACATGTTGATAACATCTGGGCAGACCGCACGCAAAATTCCCTGAATTCTATTTCCTTAGATTGAGGAAATCAGTGTGTTACTGTCACATTGATGAGATCTAACCTAAGGTCTGGTCAAGCTAACACGAATGTGCCCCAGTTCCCGTGCCCTCACCCCGCTCCAGAATGGCACCACCTTGCACCGCCAAAGCCGGCCGAGTGAAGGAGAGGGCTTGAGGAGTGTGGCGCCCTCGAGCGGACCAGGGCCTCATTCCATCATTGCATTATGACGTGATTGACACAAACAAACTGCAATATCAAAGATGGCCAAATAACGTTTGAAGACTGTGGATGACTCGCACCTGTACAATATGTGATGTCAAACCATACCACATGATGTCACATATGTTGACAATTACCTGTATTGTGATACTATTGTCATATGATTTCACATAATTACAAGTGTTGTGATACTATTTTCCTACAACGTCACATGATTGGCTGTGATGTGATACTATTATCATTTGTTGTCACATAATTACCTGTGTTGTGATACTATTATCATATGATGTCACATAATTGCCTGTGATGTGATACTTTTAACATCTGATATCACATAATTACGTGTGACGTGATACTATTATCAAATGATGTTACATAATTGTATGTGATGTGATATTATTATCATATGATGTCATACACGTGTTAGCACGAGAAATCTATTCTTTCTCATGTTATGCAAATTCCCACAGACTCAAGACAAACAGTCATGAACAGATTTCTCTGAAGACATCAAACAATGCTGTGTCGTATCAAGTCTTTTGGGATATTACAAATATGAAGCGTTGCCTTTGTGTGACGAGACAGCTATTTATTGTTTTGATTTATGATATGTGACTTTGCATATATAACGAGAAAAGATCACGATACCAGCGAGGAGATTTCATGTGACGTCCACACAAGGGACTGAGTTTTTACACAAGAGACAGATGATGTCTCACTCTCATTTCAGCACAAGCACGTTAGAAGCAAATAAACATGTTAACCAAATAGAATTGTGTTGTCCATCACAGTTCAAGACTAACGCAAATATGTTTTTCTTGAGCGATGTTTTCTTGCTATATTTGTCTGGTCACATATCATAAATTGGTCTTAAATGCAGGTGTATGAATGTCAGTTAATCAGTATATTTCTCGCTTCATAGGTTTTCCATCATTCTTTTTGTTAATAAAGGATATTAAAAAAATAAATTAGTTAAGCTCAAATAAACCTTATTGATACTGCATTTACATTGTATCATTATATATAAGAGTATACGAATTAAATACCCAACGATGACGGCATTACGAGCCGTTTGCAAGCAAATATCACATTTTATGCGGGTTGCAAGAGGAGTAAAGGTCCAATTATGTTTAAAGTATTTTCTATTTGATATTTATCGATGGACATACCATGTCAGAGAAACTGATTACAAGGGAATATCTCTAAGGCTAACACAGTCACCGACTGGGTATCTATACATTACTGAAGTTCTTTACAAAATAGTAATCGTCTGAATTGCTCATAGTTTGAGTTTTGAAGTTGGATTTATCATTCAATACTTGGTCACTATTTATCTTATTTTATTTATTCATTTTTTTTTCAACTCAAAGTTAACTTTGACCATCCCCATCTTCTGATAATGGGGCGGGTTTCGCCCTCTAGCAATCGTTAATATGTGAATGTAATTTTGCCAGTCCTGAGATGTTAATCACTAGCATAGACACTTTCCTAATAGATAAATTAGTTCAGTAAAGAACAGAATGTGGTGTATTTAGAGGAGAATTTTCAAAGCAAATTGGCAAGATTTTGAGCTTAAATTGTAATTCTTATGCATAACACTCTAGCTCAATATATAACTAAAATTCTACGAGACATAATCTATAATCCTTCGGAAAATACCTATTTATTAACTGTTTGTGTTGCATATATTAATGTTTGAGTAGAAGCCATATTGGCTTATACTCAATAATGGTAGATAGAATATTTGATATTATTGGGTTATGACGAAGACCACAGTAGGTTTGATTAGTTTAGGTGCACATTTGGCACACCAATCAGAGCTTAACACCTGCCAGCCTCCTATGGCAGAACCCATATGTGCGAGTATATGCGCATCTCCTACCGAAACTACAACCTTATAGTCAAGACATGGAGCATTGATCATTCAGGCGGCATGGAGGAAAACAAGCAAAAGGAATCCAACGACCGGCGATGTGTTAGTCCCTTACATATATAAAATATTCTGATGCAACATTCTATCAACTAACAACCATCATGCGCCAGTGCTTTCACAACTTGGCTACATCTATCACAAATGATTTTCACGGGAACACGATACTTGCAAATGCTCTCCGCACGTCATGTCTGAATATGATTTTCCTATACAATGCATGGACCCATTTCTCTTTCCGAGGATGATTTTACACATTTTATACAATGCATAGACCTATTTTTCAATGCATATTTTGTAAAATGCATGGAACCATTTTTTTCACTGCACATTTAATACAATGCATGGAACCATTTTTCTTCCCAAGGATGATTTTGCACATTTTGCTCTAAAATCTTTATATCTTTATAACAAACTATGACTTTCATTCAAAATGATATCTTCCCAATGAAACCTAATCCACTTTCAATAAGCAAGATCAGGAAAGTCTTTCAAATGTCAATGTTTTATACGGCCTGACAGTCACCACTGTAAAACGCATTAACACATCCTTCGCAATTAATACTATCAAACGTGAGGCATTGAACTCTTTCTCATATTTTGTGTTATGAAATGTACTTAAAAGGGGAAAACCGAGGTTTTGGTTATGTGAACCTCTGGTACAGTGAGAAGCCAGAACAAGACTGAAATAAAATGGATTATTTGCCATAGTTACATTATCTTGCACGGTAGCCTGGTGCATTGCTATTCCTGGCAGAGGGAGGTCAATAGAACTGTGCCACACCGGCTTATTAAGCATTCATGAAAGTAATTTAAAGTGCAGAAAGCTTTGTCCCATCATGCTCCAGATATGCTTGACCTAGTGAAATATCTGTTTGTTCTGTAATTGGCATGAGTCTATCACAAACCCTGCAGACTGAAAATCCCCTCCCCAGGGATTGTGGCAATATTACAAACCCCACACAGCAAATATTGCCAAGGTCATCAATCATTGAGTCAAACCTACAAAACCTGTGCAAGCGCCCTCTATATTGATCTGCATGTTGAAAGGTGTGTCCCAAATCCAATACCGATAAGTATCAGTCCAGTGAATTTTGTTCAAGATCGATTATTTTCTCAAAAATAAATTGACCACTCACTCCTCTCTAATCCTGATTTGTCTTTCAGTCTTTCAGTGTTATTATTTCCATCACGAGGAGCCATTGCACTTTGTGCACAAAGCATCTCCTATATGTATATATATATATCCTACCCCTGTTTAAATCCTTTATTTTGAGTTCCCTCTAATGTGGTGTCGCTGTCCTCTCTCTTCTCATATTATATAATTAATAACTGCTGTCCTGTCATAATTATTGACATTTCTGTGAACATTTGAGACGCCGCGTCCCATCATTGTCTAATAGTGATACCATAATAATGTCATCTCCCCTTGTTTCAAACTCAGCTAATGGCCATGTGCACTTCTATTCTCCCTTGTAACAAAATAACTGATGACTGCTCGTCTCCATTATGGCCATTTGTCACTATGGATAAGGCATTTCGCCCCGTATCTCCCCTCTTAGCCGAGTGACTGGTGAATATGACCCATATATTCTTGCATTGATCCCATTTATTCGTTCCTAACTAAAACATTTAACCCATTTCACCTTTAGTACCGCTTTTATATAAATGTTTCCCTCATATGTTTTGATGGAAGTTGTGTTCTATATATTTGAACCTAATTTGTTCAATATTTGTAAACCTTATATTTGGACAAAATATTCCTATGGATAAAATGGACCCACATATTTGTCAAATGAATGTATTTGAACAACGTATTGGAACCCTATCTCTGTCCTGATTTGTGCCATCTTTTTCTCTAATGAAGTATGGTAAATATATTTAAACTTCACTCTCCTTCTGTGGAGCAACATAAGCTATTTAACCACCTATATTCCCTTTTGAGCACCTTGTTTATCTAGTCCTAATCAATTAAGATACACCTTTCTTTTGCCCAATTTTGTGTGCATTTAAATAAATCAATGTAGCTACTATTCTAGTGTCTTGAATTTTCTACTTTGCTTCTTATGTTGTTTATGATTATAGTGTTTTACAATATTTATTTTGTTGTCACATTTTATTCTTTCTCACACCTTGTCTGTTCACCTTTACCATGTCCACTCACATGTGAGCCATATTATGCCCTCAATAAACGGTTTAGTACACACATCTTGATCGCATAATAATGCATGAAGAGTGTTTACATACACAGTATGCAGGATTATTATTTTAGTTGATGGAAGAAGGAAGAAACCTCACTGGTACTGACAGGATCTCGAGGCTTAATTCCATATGCGAGAGAGTCCAGATTGATTAGTTATACTATAAATAGATTGACCCCCTATCAAAGGTAAACAGGTCACAGATAAAAATATCCAATTGCGTTAAATATTCATATTAATCATCTGGTAATCATCTAAAAATAGAACTTAGCATTGATTTAAAAGTTATTTTGGGAGGTATTATTTTCAAACGTGTCCAGAATACACAAAAAGACTTTAAACGATTTTGGTATATTTTAGGAATGTCCCGTCTTTCAGGACCTGCGATCCGTAATAAGCAAAATGGAGTTACTCCACTATAAGTTCTGGTAAAAGTTGAGCCGATCTGGAGACTATAACTAAATATTAGAGTCAGAAGCGATAAAAGGAACATTTACTCCGCCTGATATTGAATACTGTTTCTGATTGGAGAAAATGGTAGGAGTTTATTTCCAGCATTATCTGGCTTCTCACGTGATGTAATTCATCAAATGATCGCTAAAAAGTGGTTGATTTAGAGCAATTACCTACAAATATATTTGTCAAGTGATATATTTTCTCTTAACAAATTAGATTATTCCAAAATGTCCAATGTTATAGATGGCCTAAACATATTCAGAAAGCAGAAAAAAGTTGGCGGTTCCTGTTCACTTTCTATTCATGTGCACCTGACCATGAATTCATGTCAGTCAAAACACTTGTTGACCTTTATTGAACTTGCAATTAATACAATTAATAATATCATTGATACAATTAATAATATCATTGATACAATTAATAATATCATTGATACAATTAATAATGTCATTGATACAATTAATAATATCATTGATACAAATAATAATATCATTGATACAATTAATAATATCATTAATATAATTGATAATATCATTGATACAATTAATAATATCATTGATACAAATAATAATATCATTGATACAATTAATAATATCATTAATACAATTAATAATATCATTGATACAAATAATAATATCATTGATACAATTAATAATATCATTGATACAATTAATAATATCAAGCCATAATATCAAGAGTGCATTATGTGTTGTACTCATGAGACATAAAATATACTCACATGACGTGTACAATCACATCAAATGAAAATATCATGTTTGAAGTGAGCAAAAATGTGTCTCTTTGCTGTTTTCTACATTGTGAGTGAAGTTATAAACAAAGTTTGTGATTCGTATATCACATTATCTATTTGTATAGTGATACTAATAGCGATTGAGTTTGTGACAGGCTTAAGGTGGTTTTATTGGGTGAATTTCTTTTCCAAACCTTTTGGGTTGGACATAATTTATAAATTCCCCATATAGTTCCTCTTGCACAATTCCCTTTTGAAACTGGACTTTGATTTTATGTAACACAAGATGATGTTCATTTATTCTGATGTAATGGTTTTCAAATTCTATTTTTTATGAAAGGACAAAATGGTATGTAATTGGTGTAGGTTGCTGTTGAGTATTTAAGTCCAACTGCATCCCAATCATTCAGCACAAATATTCAAATTCATGGAAATATCTGTCATTGCTCAGGTCATACGTTATCAAATGAGTATTTAGTTTTGTTAACGAACAAAAGTCTAATCGGCCAGTCATTTAGTGGGTTAATGTAGCATATATATATATATATATATATATATATATATATATATATATATATATATATATATATATATATATATATATATATATATATATATATATATATATATATATATATATATATATATATATATAATAATAATAATAATAATAATAATAAAATTTATATCGCGCTGATACCAGACAGTACTGTTCATAGCGCTGTGTTCAGAACGTGAGTCCTGAATAGGTGAGTTTTAAGTCTACTCTTAAATGAGTCGACTGTGGTACAATCCTTAATGTTTGGGGGTAGCGCGTTCCAGAGCTTGGGGCTAATAGATGAGAATGCCCTATCGCCCACTGTCCTGAGACGCATTTTAGGTTCACATAAGTAAGTACCATTGTTGGATCTAAGATCTTTCTCCCCAGTTTTTATGTGTAATAGATCACGAAGGTAAGGAGGGGCCTTACCGTTTAGGGCCTTCCATGTTATCAGTAGAATTTTAAATTGTATTCTTGCATGTACAGGAAGCCAGTGTAGTTCCCTCAGTTTTCCTGATATATGATCAAATTTTTTTAGTTTGCCCACTACCCTCGCAGCAGCGTCTTGCAAATATTGCAACTTCTTGATCTCCGATTTCGGTAGGCCAGCAAGCAGTCCATTTCCATAGTCTAGAGTAGATGACACAAAGGCATGCGTCAGGGTAATGGCAGTTTTTTCATCTAGACAATGTCTAATGGCAGATAGATTTCTTATATGATAATAGCCTTTTTTGCACATTTTTTTAACTTGCGCCTTTAAGTCTAGATTGGAGTCTAGTGTGATCCCTAGATCCACCACACTACCAGACGGTTTTATTAGTGAATCACCCACTCTGATGGATGCTGGCAGGTCTGCATGTTTACCTGCCTTTTTATCCCTAGCGTTTGTGCAGAGCAGCATCTCAGTTTTCCCATCATTTATTTTCATCTTGTTAGATATGAGGAATGCCCTGACTTCATAAAACACACTTTTCCAGCGTATTTTTGCTAATTTCAATATTTTTTTCAGATGAGTGGTCAACAGGGATGTAGATTTGCGTGTCATCCGCATAGATGTGATAATTCATATTATATTTCTTTAAGATATCTGCTAATGGTGACATATATATTGTGAAGAGCCATGAGGGACACCATATTTTATAGGTTTTAGAGTAGATCTTCGAAGTCCTACTTTAACACACTGCTTTCTATTTCTTAGATAAGACTTTATCCAGTTGTTCCCAGTCCGGTCTAGTGTCTGAGAGTGATTTAATGTCACATTTAAGAGAATTTATGTCCATTTTCTTATAGTTCCTGTAAGATATAAATTTTTAAGCCGGTTTAGGTGGATTTATATCAAGGTATATATATATATATATATATATATATATATATATATATATATATATATTACAAATAAGGCCAAATTTAATCAAATAGTGTGATGAGAATAAATCCTTTTATATTATTATTTGGTGGATAGCAGGTTGACAAATGTACTGCAGGTTGACAAATGTAATGGAATGAACACATGTAACATGAGAATTTCTGCTAAATGCATTTTATGTAATGAATGAAGCAGAATGAAAAATATACCAAATTATTTGGTCAATAAAGTAGTATCCACAAGCATAGGCCAATGGCCTCAGAGCTATGCTGATAATTGCATTTTTGTAATGTTTGTGAACTTCCTCTGGAAATATATGCAAGTTGTTTCATAAATGATCATTTAACTCCTTTCCCAGAACAAACATGAGCAGATGATAATTTCGGCCAATCAAAATACACAATGCATATCGAATTTGTTATCTCGATTCTTATTGGCTCCTATTTGTCACGCTATTCAAAATGGCAGCTTCCTTAACAGCACAGTGCTACATATTAGGCCTTTTTCTTCAAAATGTCTCAAAAAGATGGAAAATTTCTAATAGTTAAGAATTCCGATCAGGAGCTCAGAGGAGAAGATCAAAGTTGGCGGACAGACAGAATGACAGACAATTTCTCCCCCTCACTGCAAAAACTATTCTGTTTATACCTAAAAGGTGTTATAAAGTATTAGTCACGTATTTAACCAACATATATTCGGTTCTACTTATGACATCATGGTACTTTGTTCTTGATCTCTCTTGGGGAAAAATCATCAGCCTCTTCGTAATCTAATATAAGAGGGTTTGTATAATAGTCATGCATGTTCTACATCTTAATTTCCATATGTCTCCTTTTCAACATTATTTCAACTGCATAATGAGGAGACCTACTTGTAGCAGATATAATGCTGCCTCACTGAATTGTCATGTCGCAGGTCTTTAACATGACAACCCATCCGGCTACAGATATACAAGGATAACAGTTTAACCCTTTGGGCTTATTCCCACGCTGGTATCATACAAAGTCTTTCCTTTAAAATTTTGGTATTTGATAATACTATTTCCAAGTATTGACATGAATAATTAACAAATCATTCAAATGAATTAATTACGATTGAATGCTACGGGGTCAATCATTTCACGAACTCTGGACTTTCTCATTACGTTACTAAGGCTGCAACGGAAAACATTTCATTACACATGATTCATAGTCAATACAACTTATGTCCATAATGGGCAAAAATGCACCTTATACATACACTTTTGCTGTCAATTAGATATTATATTACAAATATGTGATTTCATGATATGTAATTTCCTTCATAATGATACATATTCGGAAATGGAGTAAAAATGATATTGTCAAAATAGATGATATTATCGATTGTGGGTCTTCTCCTTTATATAAGGAGATGAAAAAAACGTTTTTCATTGTGTACCTCTGAAAACGTTGAATTATGCCAAATCAAAAACACGAACCAATAGATAACTATCAACGGAAAACTATGCAATTCATAATCCAAAAGATAATAATTATTTCATAATTATTGAACATTTTGAAATCTTTTCAGATGACACTATATTTATTCAATGATACACAAGATGTAGCCTTGCTAAAGGAAGTGTGATGTCAACAGGTGTTCACTTGAATATCCAGGGGTCGCAGCGTTACTGGCTACAAATAGCCTCTATAACGCCGCCGCAGATTGCTTTATAAGCAATTACCTCCGCCCCGTGCCATCTCACGCAGCTAATCGCACTCCAGTCGTCGAACTAATATGGGAGGCACCTGTGTAAGGAAAGGTCACACTATAAGATACTCATTCTCTGACCCTGTGTTGTGGTATGGTCACTAGATAGAATATGACACAACCAGAACTGGTGTATTAACACATAAAATCAACATAATTCCTACCATGTAATGCACCATATCTGCTAAACAACTATAAACATTTGTTTATTTGTGAATTTGTATCAACGGCCTTTTTGTGTAATAATATAAGTTAGAAGCCTGTTTCCGGGACTCAGTGCCATACTCTTTTCAAATAGTGACGACTTGAGATCTTTCTTTTATATCAAAGTACTGACATGATAACACGAATCACGTAGTTTTATAATCATCATGTGAGTCCTTGTTTGATAAGAAACGACTCAGTAGCAGATATCTATATTTTTTAATCACTCAACATGACCAAAGTGTTTATCCCATCTAGGAATTAAACTCGTATACTAACCGGCATGAGAGAAAGGCAACTTACCGACTGAGCCAAAACCCACAGATGTTTATTCTGGAAAAAGAAATCACTAGTTTTGAGTTGGAGATCAACTGTGTTTTTCTGTGATAAATATGATCATTTAATGTCCCTTTATGGAATAATTTAACTTCATTTCTGTTATTCTAAGATGTATACGAATCCCACCTTTATTGGCAAGATGAAATTAACCAGTGTCCTGTGTCTGAACCCTTCAACGGTCAAACATCAGAAAATTACGCCAATACGAAGATCTTGGTTTCATAGATAGTTCTGGGAAATGGTCGTCTGCAGGCTATTCTGAAATATGTCTTCATAATATATCCAGTTACTCGGAAGGCCTTGATGAGACCTCAGAATATGACATATAAGATATATTATAGATTTATATCATGCGTGGAGTGTATATCTTTGAATTTGTTTTTATCACCCAAAAAAGGTTACATCTTTTGAAATAAATCTTTACCATTTGTCTATAATATAGTGGAATGTCCCATGAATAATAATTACCAAGGTTTGTGCATAACAAACTAATATCTGTCACTAAGCATATCAGAAACAGAACAGATGTTAAGCAGACATTTGTCAAACAAATAATTTTCATTCATATTATGTATTACATTTAAACATTTCTTCTTCTATGACAGATTTAATGAAGCGATTCCGCATGCCTTGTTATTAAACACTCCTGAAATAAAGAAAACTGTATTCATATTTCATGAGCCATCAAATTTCTGAGAGGCCCCTCTCATATTATCATGTTTTTGATCCTGATATTCATGAATTTCTGTCTGAACGGCTTTATTTCAGACACACACGCCTTCCCACATACCAGACTCTAAAGTCTAAGCTTGATGCCTGCTGAAATGTGAGGGTTTGTGCAAGCGCCCAACTCTCACTGAAATGATATAGAAATAATAAGAGGTTTATAGTTTCTGACTTACCATGATAAAGAGGCTGTATTTTTTAAAAATATGCTGGTCAAAGATCCATCAAGATCTCGCCTTTATAAATATTCTTTTCAGTTATAAATGCTGCATTTAATTTCTGACATGAGTTATTTAATGGAGCTATTAACAGGCAAGAAAGAGAGGCAAGCATCAACAGGTTGACATAGTATGAAAATCTGCACATTACAATTTCCTCTATACATGTACGATTATGGAAACATATTCAAACCATTTTGGTGGTAATAAAAATAGATAAGAAAAACAAATATTCAAATATGTTTTAATTTTGTGTTCACTCTAGTACTTTTAAAAGTTTCTATCATTATTTCAACGCAATATGCTGCAGCACAGTATGATGTCTAAGGACTGATTTGGACTGCACCTATATTTCTATGTTGCCCTTTGCCATTATAGAGTCTGACTTTGACAAAACACTGCTTGCACTGAATACACTTTGTACATATTTCACTGACTTATCAATGAAGCCCATAGCGTCAAAGAATGATGGTAGAATTATTTGCATTATACCGTTATGGTCCCTCTGGGATGAATTCATACAGAGACACATGCTTTGCTAGGCAGACAGACCCACCAGCACATGTATAACTTAAAGTACAAAGTTGAACATCAAACATTATGTATATATAATGTAAAGGATATGTAAATATTTAATACAATAGCACTTTGGGTAATGATACAGTCTAGCAGAATAACATATACAAAAATGTTCCAAATGAGGTATGGAGGTTGTCAAGGTGAATGCTGATATTTGCCAAGATATCTCCACGTCCTAATGTTATCATACTTTGCAGCATTAAAACATGACCACTGTGAACTCCTTGGCATGACAGAGAGTGCACACTTGCCGTTGTGTGCTTTGTGATTTATTTCTATTAGCCAAAGTTGTCACATACAAGTGTGAAGCTATAATACAGCCGCAGTTCTTTACAATGCCAATATAACCCTTCCCTGCACCCAACAATGACAATTTGCTAAAAGTTTCTCAGAAGCGGCCCTCATTCCCAAAGGCTCTGTCTGGCCTCAGCGACCCCTGGTGGTATTTGCGGACATTGGCCAGTGTCATATGCGAATAATTAGGTTGCATCCTTGTTACTACACACCGTGAGGTGTGACAAAATCACAAAAGGCAATTTTTTCAAGTCAATATTGAGCGACAAGGTGAAAGCATACTTCAAAACGCAACCATCAAGTAATGTACATAATGGATGAACTTCTCAAATTGCTTTTCACTTTGGTTAAGTGCATAAAAGATAAATAATAAAATAAAAGGCAAACAAGCTTAGAAATATACATATCACTACATCTTGCATCATTATTAAAAAACCTCTACTCTTTCCAACCTTATAATAATGGTTATGTCCAATTCTTATTAGTATAAATGTTATAACATCTAATAGCTTCATCCATTTCCGCTATAAAGCCTTAAACTTTAAAAAAACCCGGCTCGATATCATTGAAGGCTCTCCCAACCTAATCATCACAGAGATATACTGGCTGCAAAATGCATTCCGAATTGATCTATTCAAAACAAGCAATTAGCACATGCAGTACCCTCTGCATCCTGTTATTGCGACCGAGTGAGGGATTGTGGGTACTTGTGCGCAAAGCTTAGTGTCTCATTCGCACTGCCATTTGTAATATTACACTTTGGTCTAAAGTAGCCCTTCACCATACTTGTGGCAATTACCTTTAATTTGGGGAATATCCGACAAAATAACATAAAATACACATGAAAGAACTACAAGTCACTGAGAGACAAAGGGGATGAGTAGTGGCTCACATGACCGGGGTGCTTGCCTACTAACTTAAACCAGTAAAAGTTATATAGCAGCCAGTAAACCAGTACGAGGTATAAAACAGCCATAGATAGGGTGAGTAGTCGCTCACATGACCGGGATGCTTGCCTACTAACTTAAACCAGTAACAGTTATAAAGCAGCCATACATGTAGATAGGGTGAGTAGTCACTCATATGACCGGGATGCTTGCCTACTAACTTAAACCAGTAAAAGTTATAAAGCAGCCACACATGTAGATAGGGTGAGTAGTCACTCATATGACCGGGGTGCTTGCTTACTATACTAACTTAAACCAGTAAAAGTTATAAAGCAGCCATACATGTAGATAGGGTGAGTAGTCACTCATATGACCGGGGTGCTTGCCTACTAACTTAAACCAGTAGAAGGTATAAAGCAGTCATAGATAGGGTGAGTAGTCACTCATGTGACCGGGGTGCTTGCCTACTAACTTAAACCAGTAAAAGTTACAAAGCAGCCATAGATCGGGTGAGTAGTCACTCATATGACCGGGGTGCTTGCCTACTAACTTAAACCAGTAGAAGGTATAAAGCAGTCATAGATAGGGTGAGTAGTGGCTCATACGACTGGGGTGCTTGTCTACTAACTTAAACCAGTAGAAGGTATAAAGCAGCCATACATGTAGATAGGGTGAGTAGTGGCTCACATGACTGGGGTGCTTGCCTATTAACTTAAACCAGTAACAGTTATAAAACAGCATTACCTGTGGATAGGGTGAGTAGTCACTCATATGACCAGGGTGCTTGCCTACTAACTTAAACCAATAAAAATTATATAGCAGCCATACATGTAGATAGGGTGAATAGTGGCTCACATGACTGGGGTGCTTGCCTACTAACTTAAACCAGTAAAAGTTATAAAGCAGCCATACATGTAGATAGGGTGAGTAGTGGCTCACATGACTGGGGTACTTGCCTACTAACTTAAACCAGTAAAAGTTATAAAGCAGCCATAGATAGGGTGAGTAGTCACTGATATGACCGGGGTGCTTGCCTACTAACTTGAACCAGTAAAAGTTATAAAGCAGCCATACCTGTAGATAGGGTGAGTAGTCACTCACATGACAGTGGTGCTTGCCTACTAACTTAAACCAGTAAAAGTTATAAAGCAGCCATAGATAGGGTGAGTAGTGGCTCATATGACCGGGGTGCTTGCCTACTAACTTAAACCAGTAAAAGTTATAAAGCAGCCACACATGTAGATAGGGTGCGTAGTCACTCATATGACTGGGGTGCTTTCCTACTAACCAGTAACAGTTATAAAACAGCCACACAGCCAGATAGGGTGAGTATTTGCTCACATGTGGGAGGCAAGGGTGTATACAACAGATATCTTAGGAGGCAAGGGTGAATACAGTAAATGTCTCATGACCAGGGTGCTTGCCCACTAACTTGAACCAGTAGAAGGTTTAAACTAGTATAAAGCAGCCATAGATGTAGATAGGGTGAGTAGTGACTCATATGACCGGGGTGCTTGCCCACTAACTTGAACCAGTAGAATGTTTAAACTAGTATAAAGCAGCCATAGATACCGGGGATACACCTATCACTACTCTATGATTACCCCAAAAAAGAGATGCCTGGTACAGAATGTGTAGATATTTATGACAACTTAGGGATAAATGATCTATCATTTAACCTCAATGTGGGTTCAAAACAATCCATACACAAACATGGGACAGTCTTTGTGGTAGCCACTGGACCTCGGATTTTTAGCCAAGGACCGCCAAACATTTCACTTTGATTGGACACCCGGGATTAGTCCTCATGTCTAACAAATATTTCTGTAAATATTCTCATTTTTCACAAACTTGAATGGTAGGGAGCCTGCTACTATTCAAGTTTGGCAGCCATTTTAAGAGTTAGGGATCCATTATTGGCCAAAATATTAGTTTTTCAATGGTAATGAATACATTGGCTGTCCACTCGTTTTTGCGCCAAAAATAACAGCTTCTCCCATTCACTTCTGCTTTCGATCATGGCGACCTCGTGTTGTGTCTGCATGTTTTAGCTTTGTTAAACTCAGACTTTCTCCGTTTTATGGACAATTCAAACTTATTAAACAAGGGCAGACCACTGTTAACACATGGGAGAATATTATAAGATGAAGAATTAATTATATCTTGATGGGGAATGCCACAGGAAAGCTGTTAATTGGATGGTATGATCATATTACTTTTATCTTTTCATAAAGTCTCAGGCTTCAATTGTCCATTGTTCTTTATTTCGGCCCAGTAAAATGTTTTTGGCCCTACAAAGGAGTGAAGGTCCAATAATTATCGGGGAGACTGATGGAATTTTCTCTCTCTCACTTAATGATGTGTAATCTACAATGTAAATAGACGTAACAGTAAATTTCCTGTTGATGTACACCAAAAGTTGATTACTGATGTAACGGGGCATTTTATTTGATATATGCTTGGTATAGTCACACCAGATCTCCCTAGAAATCTTATGAGTTATCTCTTGAGAGATCGCTTTCAGGACACTTGCGAAAGGTCGAAGTCGTCACCAGAAATGGGAGACATTGAACATGAAATGGGTAGTAAAAGACTTCCTATTGCAGTGGGTACAGAGCGTCACTTTTACCTAGCATAAATGGTGCCAAAAGATAACATAGTCTCCCTTTTATACACATATTCATGACACGATAAAAGCACCTTCCTTATATTGTAGAAAAAAAAATATATATGGAGATTTGTGGAACGAAATCGCTATTACATGAGGAAATCCATTTGTGTCTACATTTGACATATTTGTTGTAATCAGATTTTTTATTATAAATCTTGTCCCTTTGATTAGAAAGATTGTATGAGATCATCAAATTTTCATATTTTGTAACCTAAGCTATTTTTAATCAGATTTAGCCAGCTTAGTTCAATATGGACAGATTTTATTTTCAGTTTTTGTTCAGTAATAAATTGTTTTCTATGCAGTACAGTATGTATCGTTGTAAATTAGCTATTTATAAGCTGTTTTCAAAAGCCAAAACATATAAATTGTTCTAATTTCGCTAATTATAAATGAATTTTGGTGGATATGGACTCCATGTGCTCGTATTTGAAAGATGCAGATTATTGCATATTGAAATTTATATTAAAACCCACCAATATAGGAGTTACAAATAAGACTTTAATTTTCAAGGTCATTTAAAAGGTCCACATTCAGTCATCTATTATTTGTTGATGTATCCCACACAGGAAATTGTTATAGGCCAATGTCAAGAACTGACGTCAAAATTCCGTGACTGGCTTTTGTTGTATTAAAATCGGTTTGAGTCATCAAAATTATCGATTCTGAAATTGGCAATTAAATAATTAATAATTTAAAAAGTAATACGTTCAATAAATCAAATACAATATCATGTTCAATAAACCCAATCATGTTCAATAAATCCAATATAAATCCCGTTCAATAAATCCAATAGAAAATCACTTTCAATAAATCCAATAGAAAATCACATTCAATAAATCCAATAAAAAATCATATTCAAAAAATCCAATAGAAAATCATGTTTAATAAATCTCGGGGATATAATGTGAATGAGGAAAGATATATCAGAACAAGGCTGTTGCCGGCCATAGGAAGTTGCCGTGATAAGCAGTGCCTTTAAGTGTGTGAGATATAGACCAGTAACACTTTATGCAGGGTTTAAAATGTGCGCAATTTAAAAGGTGCTTTGATAGTGTCATTGTGTGTTTTATAATCTAAGTCTTTAGTTTCCTGTTTCCTATTTCCGGTTTTCATTATTTTAGATATCCCATATTCAGACCAGGCAAATTGTTATCTTTATATTCCAATACTAAATAATTCATCGATAATTATAAGCAAAATACTATATTTAATATATTATTGTATTGTAAGTATGTATTAGTATTAGTACATTTGGTTTCTCAACCTTAGCAATATATATAACTAAGCTAAATAATAACTTATTAGTAAATATTAACTTATTAGTAATCGACCTGATTGTATATACATCTCACTATACAGAGTGCATCACACCTCTATCTCACTATACAGAGTGCATCACACCTCTATCTCACTATACAGAGTGCATCACACCTCTATCTCACTATTCAGAGTGCATCACACCTCTATCTCACTATACACAGTGCATTACACCACTATCTCACTATACACAGTGCATTACACCTCTATCTCACTATACACAGTGCATCACACCTCTATCTCACTATACACAGTGCATCACACCTCTATCTCACTATTCAGAGTGCATCACACCTCTATCTCACTATTCAGAGTGCATCACACCTCTATCTCACTATACAGAGTGCATCACACCTCTATCTCACTATACACAGTGCATCACACCTCTATCTCACTAAACACAGTGCATCACACCTCTATTTCACTACACATCATACATCACACGAAGGGAGAGTGGAGAATGTAGAGGTATAGTAGAGAATTGTGTATGAATGGTGTAAAATGACACCACGTTGCTTGGCAAACAAAAGCACTATTGATTTTTTTACAAACTTACAAACTAATGAGACATAATGTCACGCAATCATAATATATCCTTGGTACAAGGTGGTCAATGACAATATATCTCATTTACTCAGCAAGTTTTTTTTATATCTTTGTGTGTCAAATTATTTCAGTCTAATAAATAGATGCCATCCTGTATGAAATGGGGAGAAGGTTTGGATAATGATTATATCTTATCCTTTCATTAAATCATCTAAATACACTTTGTGAGAGACAACAATTATGCAGTTGGCCTATCAATTCTCTTATGAATGGAATGACTATGCGTATTACTATTTGAATGGTTGGCGGAACAAGCAAAGAGAGATCAAAGGAGGGATGCGATTGCACGTATAAGCTTTTACGATCTGATGAGTTCACTTCGGACTGAATTGATGTCACAGACATCATTAATGAAATCAGTTTATGGACCAGTGTACCACACTTTGTGATCAGATTAATTATCTAATGCAATGTTTCCTCTTACTCTCTTCAAGTATGTATTCTCTGAGATAAAGGACATTGCAAAGAGATACGTCTTAGAATAAGCAATCTGGGTAATCATCATCATCATCATCATCATCATCATCATCATCATCATCATCATCATCATCATCATCATCATCATCATCATCATCATCATCATCATCATTATCATCATCATCATCATCATCATCATCATCATCATCATCAGCATCAGCATCAGCATCAGCATCAGCATCAGCATCATCACTATTAAATTTGAAAAGCCCTACGAAGAGAGACATTCTATTATTAGCATTACAAGTCAATGGTAAGAAGCCAGTTACATAGATTCAGTGAGCAATTATACTACTCAGTATGTAAATATGTAAATTAGAGTTTGAATGGTGCTATACTGCAAGTCGAAGTTTCAAGGAGGGATAAGAACACTGGATGGGTGATAAACTGTACTGTTTATACCAGCATCCCATATGAAGTGAGAGAGGAAATATTTTGTCAGTCAAACATAACCTTGTCCTCTGAACAACTGGGTGGATTTCTTAGATAGTTGTAGGTATGATGGAGTATGGTCAGGAGATGAATTCTATCAACGTTCCTTTGCAGAAACCATCAGTTAACCATGCTAAAACCACATCCGAAATTCACGTCAAGGCCACGCCATTTCAACCAGTTGTGCCTGCTGGGAGTTCATGCCCATACAGGGGTGTTCATGGCCAGTGAAGTGCACTGTGTTTATGTTGTACCCCATGCACATTTGCACCGGGCGCCGGGGAGTTCATCAGTGGTAATCAGAGATATGCCGTAGTTGTGGTCACATTATACAGGAGTGCCGCACGGCACGTGCCAGATTAGATGCCACAGACGTCTGTATGATATCCTGAGGACATCTAGATCATTTGAAAGACGTCTGAAGGATGCCCTAAAGACATCTATATGATATCGTAGGGCGATCATCTGACGATGGCCAGTGAACACATGAAACATAAAAAATCATATTTTCATAGTACGATGCCACCGGCAGCTCCAGGATAATCTAAATGCCCGCGGGACACTCACGGGAGCCTGCCGTGAAATTTAAAATGATGTTTGGTGAAAAGACATCGGGAAAACACCGGCAACATTTATGTTGCAGATAAAAGTTCCCCATGATCCGTACGATCTCTTAAAACTGCCTAGTTGTGGCCGATGATCTCCCGGTGCCCTCACTGCCGGCCGATTTTGTAAAAAAATACCCATCGGCCGGGCATCTTAGCTGAAATTGGCGCAAATGTGACTGGGGTATTACGCAGCAGCTACCATGTAGTCAGAGAGAACACATATATAAAGTAGGAGGGGCACTCACATTCTTGTCAAGGTCAAGTAAGACTTGAAAGATGAAATTGATTTTGGAGTTTCACTGATAATCCAAAAGGTGGATATGTTCTGGAGAAGGTGACATATCGATATTATCACTGACAACTAATGACAATGTGATTGCATGGTGTACCATTAGCAGAGGAAAGGAAATGTTACATGACAGGAGGCCTTAACAGGACAAAAGACCTATTCATCTAAAAAAACATAAACTATTATCAATTGTCATCCCAAGGGGAATAAAAAATGAAGAATAATAGAAGCGCATAGAAAATCGGACGCCGCCATGACGCTGAACATCTGATAGATAACTTCTATATACATGAGTGCACGTGCTTACAAAAGAAAAATGTTAATATGATGAAAGTTTTATCAGAAATAAATATTCCAACTCCACAAATGAAACTTCTCTCTCTGTAAAAAAAAAATATTAGGCATGCCTTTATTGTCAAGCTCATAAAATCCCAAACCAATGAAAATGTTCATGTTTGGACAAATCCTAAAATTTCTTCTCAGACCTTAAATAGTCTAAATTTATCCATATATACTTTAAATCAACAAACCCTGTAAGTATACATATAGTAAACAGAACTGTAGGAAGATAACAGTATGGCCTTACTTATTTATATGTTTTGTTCAGCATATAATGAATATCATAGCGCTTAAACGATCTTACTCATGGTACATCCTGATCTACCAAAACAACAGAAAATGAGTAATACTTCTGTGACTTGATCTCTCAGCAGCATGTTATACTCCTGATCATCAGATACTGCTAAATAGAAGCAAAATTCTTGGTTTCTGTTTGTTTGTTTGGGGTTTTACATCACTTTCAATACTATTTCAGTCATTTCGTGATGAGACCTACTTGTAGCAGATATAGTGCTGCCTCACTGAATCGTCATGTCTCAGGTCCTTGACATGACAACCCACCCGGTCACAGATTTACAAGGACAACAGCTTAACCCTTTAGGCACGGGCCTAAGCTGATATGGGAAATTTTATCATGAATTCAATCTCGGAAGGGCCGGGGTTCGAATCCATGACCTTTGGATCACCACAGAGGAACTGGTGCTAATAAGCTGGCGCTCTTACCAACTGCGCCACGGCCCGTGGCCGCTTGGTATCTGGCCACACCTTCAATTGGATTAGATCATATGCAGTGGATGGGAAAGGGTGTTTAGGTACACACAGCAAGATGTGCAAGAGGGGCAGTTCACAAGCCTTAAAACTGCTAAAACTGTAATACCTGCTTTTGTCACATGTACCCTAGATCAACAGAAATGGCCTTCTTCCTGGACTTCTGGCAGCTGACATTGCTATGCTCCTTCCACCTTTCTTAATAATTCACATTTTTCTTTCCAATGAGCCCAGGATCAAGCCAACTGGTACAGCAGATGCTGTGTATGAATAAATAAATGACTTTATTATTTCTATTCATATTATTGATAATAATTATCAATATTATTGTGTGGACTACCGGAAACTCAATCTGGTCACTAACCCAATAAGTTAACCCATCCCCAGTTGCCAGGAACTGTTTGATTCAATTGCTTATGCTTTACCCCAGTGGTTTCTTAAAAACTTGTCAAAATCCCCCATCAGTGCTGCTTGAGTTACCAGTTTTTGCTGCTTGAGCAACCAGTTTTTGAAAAGTTTTTGACAAATTTAATAAAATAGATGTATACTATATCCTTAATATTGCACCATTATATTTAAATGAACCCAAGATTAAAATAATTAATATAACGGATGCTGAGTATGAAATAGGTATTGTCTTTATTATTCCTATTAATGTAATTGAAAATAACAGATACTTCTCTTCAGGTACTTGTCCTGTTTTGTATAGTCCATTCATATATTAAGTACAAAATTGATTTCTCAAAATAAATGGATTGGAAATTTAAACTAAAAAAAGTTCAAGCCCTTTTCCTTGCATAATATACTATTTTATACCCTAGACCTTGTGATCAAATGTTTTTACTCATCATATTACCACTACATACATTTTTGTACCATTTGAAGGTACTAGATGAATCTTAAGCCAAAACCTAAATCATCCATTGAACACTTTGTAAACTAACTTTGTTCAGCTGACCACCGATCTCGTGCAACATTTAGTTATTAGCGGATTGCTGACAATGGGATACCTTCAGATAGGGGCACTGGAGCGATCTGGCTAAGAGAGGCCTGTTGTCCATTGGTTTATGTCTAACACCCCTACGGACCACAGTAATGAGTACTGCAGAGTACTTGGCACTTTCTGCAAAACACAGTAATCATGGTGTGTGTATTATGGCAGATTTAAGGAAGATAGCTTGTTTGTATCACAGGATCATAACCATATATCATTATACACACCCCAAATATATGCAAAATTGTCTGTGACCTCCCTGATTTCTCAAATGCTTTCAAATGAAATGGGTTCATTGCCTGTTATAAAATATTTCCCGAGATGAGTTGATGTGAAACAATGCTCTTTTTGTCCTGGATTGTTGTACTGGAGCTTTGTACTTATATTGTAGATATATATTGTTGGCATGAATATCACACAATCTGAATGCAATCAATGGAGTGTAAAACAAATCAATGGGGAGTCAATAAAATCAATGGAGAGTCAGAGAAATTTTATTTGAAATTTTCCAAAACCTAGATGCTCTACTGAGTGATACAATTGACATCTTGCTGTGCCAGGCAGAATCTTTTTCACAGGCGAATTGTAGGATGTCTGCCCATCCATCTTTTCCCTTATTAATGTGAGCATCATCAGGCTGGCAGCACCACTGTATAACCTAATTCATTGTGGCGGCCATTTGTCGTCATCGCATTACTTTGTCCAGGCGTCAGGAACGAAGATGTGGTGCTGTAAGTGACAAAAGATGTCATATATCTTAAAACAATGAGAGATAGTGCCAATATGCCAATACAATGCTAACATGTTGCCAATATAATGCTAATATGTTGCCAATATAATACCAATATAATGCCATTGCAATGCCAATATAATGCAAATATAATGCCAATATGTTGCCAATATAATGCCAATATGTTGCCAGTGTATGTGAATATAATGCCAATATAATGGCAATGTAATGCCAATATAATGGCAATATGATACTAATATAATGTCAATATAATGCCAATATAATGTCAATGTAATGTCAATATAATGCAATGTAATTCCAATATAATGCCAATATAATGCCAATATAATGCCAATATGTTGCCAATATGTTGCCAATATGTTGCAAATATTATGCCGATATAATTCCAATATGATGCCGATATAATTCCAATATTATGCCGATATAATTCCAATATAATTCCAATATAATGCCAATATAATGCCAATATAATGCCAATATAATGCCAATATAATGCCAATATAATGCCTATCTGATGCTAATCCTCATCATAAAATATAACAAAATAGGCTTATCTAACCACAAATCCACGTGTAGTGTTTCTTCATTTCATCTCCTGATACTAATAATACACAATATTATATTCTAATTGGCGGCAGAAATCAAAGAAATCAAAATACCATTAAGAAAAAAATAGATAATCAATCAACATGACAGGACTGTTGTCTTCAAGAAGCACCTAATGTATGGAGATAAAAAGACCACCTGAGGACGGCGCCACGGCTAATATTACCTTGAGACAACTTTGTCCTTTACATGTTGTTTTTCTATGGTAAATAGTCCTGGTTCGACTGCCACATCCATTCAGCTTCCACACCCCTATACTGCTTTTATTTGTTATTTAGGCAAATTGAGTCCCCATATTTCCTTTGTTCACCTTTCTCTCATCAAGCTGGTTCAATGTTTGTGTTTGCACATCTCAGGGCGATGCCATCAGAGTCAACTGGGATCATGATCCATAAGTTTAAATCTCTCATGCCCTACCATTAATATTTCAGATATGAGCTATCACATCATATATATTAGATTATATTTAACAATTCACTTTACAACAACCCAGTTTGAAGAGTCTAGTTTTAGGATTAGTTCTATTCTGAGCTGTAAACCCCAAATGCATAAAATGGCTTTACCAAAACCTCACACAAAAATCTCTTTTCCCATTTAAATGGAAGAAAGAGAGATGTAACATTTGCTTGGGTCCAGGAAGTGCGGGAGCGGTCCTTGTTCTGTCTGGAAAGCAAATTAGTTGTTACGGCAGGCAAATGTCAAGAAGGCTAGGGAATTAAGCTGTCCTATTCTATGGGCAAGCCGCAATGTACCTCACCCAGAGAAAGTTATCTGGGAATGTAGTGGGAAAATAATCAAGGTTTTATTTATTCTGATTTTGGATTGTACTTAAGTCAGGTCATCAGGGAAGAGTGGGCGGATTTATATCCCTATGCAATGTATTAAGTTCAACTCTTTGATAGCAAGGTTAGAAATGGTCAAACCTGTCATGTGTATAATAATAAGATTTATATAGCGCTGATATCAGCCAATGACTCCTGAAAATTGTGTTTCTGGAACAGATGTCTTCTTTGGGCGTTTTTTGAAGACATCGACTTAAACCCATGTTCTGATCTCATTCAGGGGATCATTCCAGAATTTAGGGGCGATGACCGAGTAGGCCGTAACCTTCAATGTTTTCATTTGAGTTTGAAGAACCACAAAGCCAAATCTACCATTAGACCGAAGGGTTCTACTGTGGGGTCTCACGGTGCGTATATCATGCAGGTTAGGTGGTGCCCTACCACTGTTTTTCATATTTATTCTTCTTGTAGTATATTTTACCGACTTTAAACTGAATGATCATTGTGTTTTAAAGAGGTCCTCTTCGGGAGATCACTTTGGTAATCTTTTTGACAAAAGTAGATATTCACACAAATTATTTCTGTTTATGCATATAGTGAAAGCCTTTAGAACATAGTTATTCACAGCTAAACCAAAATAATCAAGAATAATTTTGCATTTCTCTCTGAGTGGCTTTTGATTTATTTATGTTGTAAGGGTTCTCAACACAGCTAGATCTTCTTCCTTCTGACATCCCATCTTTCTCTCTTTCCGATCAAAGTGCTGATGGTCCCCTTTCTGCGGTCGAACTGACTGCACGATAGTATTCATCTACTGACATTTAACTTCAGTTGCAAATGGCATGCCCCTCTGCCACAAAACACTGCATTGGTTGAGCTGACCTTTATACACTCACCTGAGCTCATGTAGACCACGTGACCATAAACAATGTGATTCCTGAGCAACTTATGTCTGCATTGCGTGTCAGGCCCAAACGAGATTTTGAGCCGCTCTCCCCATTCAACTTGTCTCGTCCCCCATACCAGTTCCACACCGAAGACCTTCCTCTCAATATTTCATAATTCCTCTAAAATATTTACACGTCAACATTTTTCTTCCACAGATACTATCGCATATTGGTCAGAGGGTGAATAGAAGAATTCCAAGTAATGAGTTCACGCTGAGAAAATATGAGATCAGAATATTGCAAAAGATATATAAAGCCATTATATATTAGTTGGACAGATGAACTCAAATAGGTAAAATCGATAAATGTGACGTAATTTTGATCTGATGATTACAAAAAGTTTGATGATTACAAAAAATTATTCTTGACTATATTTCAAAATGTTTCATAATGACAATATTGTATTATCTTATGTACATTTGTAAAATAAAACCTATTTGTCCTTGACAATAAAGATATAATCAAACATGGATAGTAAAATATCTTGAGTTCATTTCAATCGTTACAAAGACTGACCTAATTTTTTGTTTTACAAATAGTTTTATATATATTTCAATTTCCCATTGGATCAAAGAATGTTGATAATTCTTTAATCGAAAATCTCCAGAATATGAGTTTTTCATTTCGTGTAGAAGATTTCCTGTAAATAATGTTTTTGAAAAATGTAGCAGAATTAATGTTTACCCATTTTATTGATCTCTCACATTGGCTTTAAAGTGTAGGTGCGATGAGTTAGTATTTTACATGTTTTATCGGTCTGGGTAGTTTAAAAAGAACTTATCAGCATGTGATATGAAAATCGATCTCTTTTGATAATCTTAGATACTTCACACAAAATATATTAATATACTATGGATGTTGAGACCACAGACTGTTTCTCAGTTGGTAACAGCATAAGCCTATTAGTGATTAGCACCGCTTCCTCTAAGAAGATCCCACTCTTGCCGGGATTTATTTATGTTACAATTTCTCATGTAAGTTGAGGCTCGAGCCTGAAGGGTTAACTCTCTGTCCATGTTTTTTGTCAAGGAGGGTTGTCAGGTCAAGGACCTGCGACATAACAATTCTATGAGGTAGCGCATAATCTGCTACTAATAGGTCTCGTCATGACATAACTGAAATAATATTGAAAGTAACATAAAGTCTTACACTTATCATCATGTATATTTCCTTTAATTCTCCTTTTTATTGAAAATAGACTAATAATCGACTTTTATTTAACACTGATTACCACTGACAAAGTAAAGAGCACAATTTCGAAACTCACATAGAAGGTCAGTTCAGAGAGTGATCATGCTTCCATTCCATGTGGAGTACTTGGTGTGTATGAGTCCGCTTTATGGCGCTTTAAGTGAGTTATTAATTGGCAATCAGTGAGCGGGAAGTATTTCTTTCAAGTCCACATCTTGGCCTAAACAATCGGACACGTGGAACATGTATTTAAATTGATGTCATTTATGTATACTTTAGCAGGCAATATAGCGGTTAGCAATCATTTTCCCTGTCAAAATATGAGGATGTTTCTAGACAGCTGGTGATTCCTCATCGAGCAGGCGACCGTTGGCATCTCCCACACCAGCCTGGTCTTAGGACACCACATGCAGTGCTGGCAGCCAAACTAGCAGTCACTCGTTAACGTGGCACGGCTTTATATCAAAGATGACAAGGTCCCTCAGGGAGACATAGGTAACTGGTTACTGAGGACTCTCAAGCCTAAATCCTTGCACTCAGACGGCCCTTGAGCAGGTCCCGGCACTCTATCATGCTGCGTGACTGTGATGTCCATCCCTATATTGGATATGTCACATACTCTGAAGGATATCATTTGATTTGTTTGCAAAGGCGAGGGCCCTTGGTAAGCAGTCTCATTCCATACGTGCCATGTGGTCCTTATCGTCCTGACAAATGAGGACATCCTACATATTAATCCATCTAATATATATATATATATATATATATATATATATATATATATATATATATATATAGAAGCTGAAACTTGTTGTCAGAGCCGATTATGTCTTGTGGAGAAAATGGCATCTATATATGCAGCATTCATATTCTATTTTCTTGTTGTCTCCCCTTAGGTTTCTGCTGTGAGTGTGGGCATTCTTTGTAAATGCATATATTCCAGAGTTTTGTGTTGGCAATTTACATAGAGCCTGTTATATTGCTCTGAGTATAGCTCAGGCAACGATATTAATCTCAGGACTAACCAGGAACGCCTTCAGCGCAAATAAATGACTGAGCAATAAGTTACCTCTTAGACTGATATAGTTTTTTGACACTTTTAAAGATAAAGGGGGACACAAAAGATGATTTATTATTTATTTGTATATCTACAACCTTTTAACACATTATTAGATGGTATTAAGGCCTGACACCAGGACTCAATGCCCTATTCTTTTCAAATAATGACTGAGAATCTATATTTTGCATCACCACACAGACATGATAATTATACCACAAGCCATGCATAAAACAACTTAGCTACTACTCAATAGTTGAGGGAACATAACAAGAGATCTGATTTAAGTAAAGTACTCATAAACCCCATCTTTTTTTGGCATTTCAAGTAAGTTAATATGAAGGATACGCATTAGGATTCTATTTAAGCCTATTTCACACGACATTGTTTAAAACTTTCTTTGGAAGTTTTAGTTACCTTTGGCTGTTGATATAGTGCTTAAATGTCATCGATGCTTTTTTCAAAGATGGCCTCAGATTGCATTATCCCGGATAATGGTGTTAAGATGGTGTGGGACGTTTGGCATTAACGTCATCTTGCCATTATCTATCATAGCATAACAAAAAAATAGTTTGACTAATTATTTTTGAAACTTTAAGCCCAGCTAAAAGATAAAACATAGATCAGTTCTGTGATATACTATAATCTTTGAATAATTTAAATCCCAGACATGGCATTAGGCAGATGGCATCTGATAATCCCACGCAGTGCAGTTACAATGCTGCGTATAGCTTCTATAAGAGCCAAGCCACGGACCATGGCGGAGTTGGCTAGAGCACGAACTTATTAGCACCAATTCCTCTGTAGTGATCAAAAGGTTACGGGGTCGATTCCTTGTAATGCCGGCGTTGCATTCATGTTGTAATTTCTCATATGAGCTCAGGCCCAGGCCGAGAGGTTTAACCCATTGTCCTTGTAAATCTGTGATTGGGTTGACATGTCAAGGACCTTCGGCATCGTGATTCACTGAGACAGGACTATATCTTCTACATGGTATATCTATATCTTCTGCTGGTATCGTCGTGAAAAGACTCAAAATATAGAAAACACAAACAAAACCTATAGTAGCCTCCATACTAAGAGCTCTAGTGACCCACCATAGCTACCTGGCATGTATATAGAGCTTCTATAGTAGCCTCCATACTAAGATCTCTAGTGACCCACCATAGCTACCTGGCATGTACATAGAGCTTCTATAGTAACCTCCATACTAAGAGCTCTAGTGGCCGGCCATAGCTGCCTGGCATGTACATATAGCTTCTATAGTAGCCTCCATACTAAGAGCTCTAGTGGCCGGCCATAGCTGCCTGGCATGTACATAGAGCTTCTATAGTAGCCTCCATACTAAGATCTCTAGTGGCCGGCCATAGCTGCCTGGCCTGTACATAGAGCTTCTATAGTAGCCTCCATACTAAGATCTCTAGTGGCCGGCCATAGCTGTCTGGCATGGACATATAGCTTCTATAGTAACCTCCATACTGAGATCTCTAGTGGCCGGCCATAACTGCCTGGCATGTACATAGAGCTTCTATAGTAGCCTCCATACTAAGATCTCTAGTGGCCGGCCATAACTGCCTGGCATGTACATAGAGCTTCTACAGTAGCCTCCATACTAAGAGCTCTAGTGGCCGGCCATAGCTGCCTGGCATGTACATATAGCTTCTATAGTAGCCTCCATACTAAGATCTCTAGTGGCCAGTCATAGCTGCCTGGCATGTACATAGAGCTTCTATAGTAGCCTCCATAGTAAGATCTCTAGTGACCAGTCATAGCTGCCTGGCATGTACATAGAGCTTCTATAGTAGCCTCCATAATAAGATCTCTAGTGACCCACCATAGCTACCTGGCATGTACATAGAGCTTCTATAGTAACCTCCATACTAAGAGCTCTAGTGGCCGGCCATAGCTGCCTGGCATGTACATAGAGCTTCTATACTAGCCTCCATACTAAAATCTCTAGTGGCCGGCCATAGCTACCTGGCATGGACATATAGCTTCTATAGTAGCCTCCATACTAAGAGCTCTAGTGGCCGGCCATAGCTGCCTGGCATGTACATAGAGCTTCTATAGTTGCCTCCATACTAAGATCTCTAGTGGCCGGCCATAGCTACCTGGCATATACATAGAGCTTCTATAGTAGCCTCCATTCTAAGATCTCTAGTGACCGGCCATAGCTGCCTGGCATGTACATAGAGCTTCTATAGTTGCCTCCATACTAAGATCTCTAGTGGCCGGCCATAGCTGCCTGGCATGTACATAGAGCTTCTATAGTTGCCTCCATACTAAGATCTCTAGTGACCGGCCATAGCTGTCTGGCATGGACATATAGCTTCTATAGTAGCCTCCATACTAAGAGCTCTAGTGGCCGGCCATAGCTACCTGGCATGTACATAGAGCTTCTATAGTAGCCTCCATACTAAGATCTCTAGTGACTGGCCATAGCTGCCTGGCATGTACATAGAGCTTCTATAGTAGCCTCCATACTAAGATCTCTAGTGACTGGCCATAGCTACCTGGCATGGACATAGAGCTTCTATACTAGCCTCCATACTAAAATCTCTAGTGGCCGGCCATAGCTGCCTGGCATGTACATATAGCTTCTATAGTAGCCTCCATTCTAAGATCTCTAGTGACCGGCCATAGCTACCTGGCATGGACATAGAGCTTCTATAGTAGCCTCCATACTAAGATCTCTAGTGACTGGCCATAGCTACCTGGCATGTACATATAGCTTCTACAGTAGCCTCCATACTAAGAGCTCTAGTGACTGGCCATAGCTACCTGGCATGTACATATAGCTTCTATAGTAGCCTCCATACTAAGATCTCTAGTGACTGGCCATAGCTACCTGGCATGGACATAGAGCTTCTATACTAGCCTCCATACTAAAATCTCTAGTGGCCGGCCATAGCTGCCTGGCATGTACATATAGCTTCTATAGTAGCCTCCATTCTAAGATCTCTAGTGACCGGCCATAGCTACCTGGCATGGACATAGAGCTTCTATACTAGCCTCCATACTAAGATCTCTAGTGGCCGGCCATAGCTACCTGGCATATACATAGAGCTTCTATAGTAGCCTCCATTCTAAGATCTCTAGTGACCGGCCATAGCTGCCTGGCATGTACATAGAGCTTCTATAGTTGCCTCCATACTAAGATCTCTAGTGGCCGGCCATAGCTGCCTGGCATGTACATAGAGCTTCTATAGTTGCCTCCATACTAAGATCTCTAGTGACCGGCCATAGCTGTCTGGCATGGACATATAGCTTCTATAGTAGCCTCCATACTAAGAGCTCTAGTGGCCGGCCATAGCTACCTGGCATGTACATAGAGCTTCTATAGTAGCCTCCATACTAAGATCTCTAGTGACTGGCCATAGCTGCCTGGCATGGACATATAGCTTCTACAGTAGCCTCCATACTAAGAGCTCTAGTGACCGGCTATAGCTACCTGGCATGTACATATAGCTTCTATAGTAGCCTCCATACTAAGATCTCTAGTGACTGGCCATAGCTACCTGGCATGTACATATAGCTTCTACAGTAGCCTCCATACTAAGAGCTCTAGTGACTGGCCATAGCTACCTGGCATGTACATATAGCTTCTATAGTAGCCTCCATACTAAGATCTCTAGTGACTGGCCATAGCTACCTGGCATGTACATATAGCTTCTATAGTAGCCTCCATACTAAAATCTCTAGTGGCCGGCCATAGCTGCCTGGCATGTACATATAGCTTCTATAGTAGCCTCTATACTAAGATCTCTAGTGGCCGGCCATAGCTGCCTGGCATGTACATAGAGCATCTATAGTAGCCTCCAAACTAAGATCTCTAGTGGCCGGCCATAGCTCCCTGGCATGGACATATAGCTTCTATAGTAGCCTCCATTCTAAGATCTCTAGTGACCAGTCATAGCTGCCTGGCATGTACATATAGCTTCTATGATAGCCTCCATACTAAGATCTCTAGAGACCGGCCATAGCTCCCTGGCATGTACATATAGCTTCTATGATAGCCTCCATACTAAGAGCTCTAGTGGCCGGCCATAGCTACCTGGCATGGACATATAGCTTCTATAGTAGCCTCCATACTAAGATCTCTAGTGGTCGGCCATAGCTGCCTGGCATGGACATATAGCTTCTATAGTAGCCTCCATAGTAAGATCTCTAGTGGCCGGCCATAGCTACCTGGCATGGACATAGAGCTTCTATACTAGCCTCCATACTAAGATCTCTAGTGACTGGCCATAGCTGCCTGGCATGTACATAGAGCTTCTATAGTAGCCTCTATACTAAGATCTCTAGTGGCCGGTCATAGCTACCTGGCATGTACATATAGCTTCTATACTAGCCTCCATACTAAGATCTCTAGTGACCGGCCATAGCTGCCTGGCATGTACATATAGCTTCTATACTAGCCTCCATACTAAGAGCTCTAGTGGCCGGTCATAGCTACCTGGCATGGACATATAGCTTCTATAGTAGCCTCCATAGTAAGATCTCTAGTGACCGGCCATAGCTACCTGGCATGGACATATAGCTTCTATAGTAGCCTCCATACTAAGATCTCTAGTGACCGGCCATAGCTGCCTGGCATGTACATATAGCTTCTATACTAGCCTCCATACTAAGAGCTCTAGTGGCCGGTCATAGCTACCTGGCATGGACATATAGCTTCTATAGTAGCCTCCATAGTAAGATCTCTAGTGACTGGCCATAGCTACCTGGCATGTACATATAGCTTCTATAGTAGCCTCCATACTAAGATCTCTAGTGACTGGCCATAGCTGCCTGGCATGTACATAGAGCTTCTATAGTAGCCTCCATACTAAGATCTCTAGTGACTGGCCATAGCTACCTGGCATGTACATAAAGCTTCTATAGTAGCCTCCATTCTAAGATCTCTAGTGGCCGGTCATAGCTACCTGGCATGTACATAGAGCTTCTATAGTAGCCTCCATAATAAGATCTCTGATGACCCACTATATCTGCCTGTGACGGCCACAAAGATATCACTATGCATCTATGCAGAGGAAATAACCAATAGCTCATCCTATCACAGCAGCAGATCTTTGTATCTATCAAACCAAAAGGGAACTCGGGTCAAAAGGAAAGACTTAGATACAACAACCAACAAAGCGTGGGAAGAATTCAAATAGAATCATTCTATATAAAGTTAGGTCCCTGAGACATGGTTTTTCAATGAGTTAGCAAAGATATATGCTAAGAGAGAACTGATATCTAGATAGATAGTTAAGATATAGTTATGAAGGTCAATCTCCTGAGGGGTCACCATACCATCACTGTATACTTAATGCGTGATATTACAATAAACAATGTAAATTTGAACATATCGTGAACATTATAATGGCAACATATTCGCTCCTACTTCAGAAAAGACCTTTGACAGCGAATGGCATAACACAGACTTCAATCAGGTTTTTTTAGTGTTTGATACATCAGCATTGTGAGTTGACAAAACCCTTTCCTGCAAGAGCTGCTGATATTAATGAGACCCAGTAGAGGTATCGATGGGTCCAGGAAATTGCACAGCTGCTTTTATAGTTGTTTTTAGAGAGTTTAAATGTTACCAACACTTTCAAAGCGTTTATAGTGGCTTTGAGATTTAACTGTTAAATACACTTTTAGCTTTTATATATCTTTCTTAAAATAAAGTAGGGCGTTGGTACCGGTCTCAAATTAGAGAGTGCCATGTTTAACATTCGGGCATCGTTCCATTGCCCCCATAATAATCTGGAACTGTTATTGCCTTGTGGCAAAACGAGAGCAGAGGGTAAAAACAACTCATTATTGTCCAAATCCTGTGCACGATACTCAAACCTCACTTTAGGTTGTATGAATGCCAATGGGGATTTGCCGTGCTCATTCTGCGATATGCTGAAAACCGCAACTTTTTTGTAAATTCGTGTCCATGTGCATATAATGTTTGCGATCAAGCTCCCTGCTCAGAAGTAATAATAACACTAAGAAACAAAGAAGATGGATTCCAAAGGTAAATATCTAATGGGTGCTCTATATATAATAGGCTTTTCAAAACACGAGGAAAATGTAATACGTCTTTTAACTTTTCACATGGTAAATATATAACTGAAATGTCATAGGCTAAACGATCTCTGTCAGAAGTGCTAAATTGGAAGTGAGATGAAGTGAGATTATGTGTTCTGTTTCTATGGCTATCTTTACAGGAAAGAGTTTTTGAATCTTTATTTACACTAATATTTCATTTGTTCTATCCAATTCCATCTTGGTTTCAAATTTTATAAAAAAAAAACAAAACAAAAAACAAAAAAAACAACAACAAAATCAGGAATAAAAAATATGGATATATAAACTGATTACTTTGAATCCACGAAGTCTGTGTGAATTTGCTGCCAGGGCGGGCGTTCAAATTAGGTCATTAGTCACGAAAAAATAAGTCCACTCTTTGGCAATGTTGACGATCCTGAGGAGTAGTACAATGTCTACATTTCATGGTAAGAGCGATGGAATCCAACCTCAGTAATGGAGAATGTGAGTTTTTTGTCCACTTTATACATTTACACACAGCCACCACGCAGGTTCGAAACCTTATAAATGTTTCATCAAGATTAAAGAGGTAGACGAACAACCGGAAGGGGACATATTCTAAGTAAGTCACGTGATCGTGTGGGTGGAAATCGGCGGAAGTTACTTGCCATGTCTGAAAGACCAATCACTTTTTGTTTGAATGAATCTAGTTGGTCAAATACCGATACAGCGACCGGAAATGACTGAGTTTGGGTTTAATCGAGGAAATACCTACATATATCCTTTCTACGAGTAAGCAATGAATGGTGTATGCGCTATATAAAAAATATCCTATATTGACCTGACTTCGTTATTACACACCATAATAGCTTAACACGATCAATAATAATCATATTGAAGGAAATATATAAAGTTTATGACATCGTCAGCGATGAAATCATGCTGGTTGTCATTTGAAAAATATCATGCTATAGATCAGCAATGGCGGATCATCTCTCAAATCAACAACTCATAAATAGATGTTATTTCTAAACGGCAAATATTAGGTTTCGTTATTGATTGGCCTCATGCAATATGATGTAAATCGTCACAGGTTATGATGTTGTACTTAGAAAGGTGTCATAAGTACAATAATCGAGTCATAAATGAGATGCAATCTATAGCACAGAACAGATTGCTGCACATTTATTAGTTCACCTTGCCTCGGCCTAAAATCGATGTTTATCGTCTATAAAGATCAGACAGAGACTACAAATATATCCTGTAAGTATTTATTAGAGTTATGGGGGATGGACCATTGCAATTAGATGTTTATGTCATTCTGAAATCTTCAAACATTTCATAGTACACGACATACTGAAAGACTGAAAGACCACAATTTAGTTGGGATATTGCAAGGGTTCGCCTTTAGATGGCCGTTGTGGGTTCTGGTTTTTGTCAATGATTTTATGTCTGTTTTAGGCGAAGTTAAGTGGTAAATGTTGGGTCACTCTGATTGTTGTGTATGTAGTGTATGGTGCCTTATTCTAGCAGTGGTAGAAGTGTTTTCCTGATACTTCACCGAGGTCTAATGTGCAACAATAGGTATAAGATCACAAAGACACATAAAGTGCCACATCAAGGTGTACAGAGTAGTTTTTACAGATATGAATTTCTTAATGTCAAAGTTGACAGGGCAGGTTAAAGTTGTTTTAAAGCTTTTGTCTTGTGTGAGGTATCTGACATAAAAGAGTTGTGAATGATTGATGTGGTAGGAGCTCGCTGAAGATTTGGATCTGACCCTAGGCGATCTTGTATGTGAGCGCAGTATTGACGGGACAGGGCCCGATATTACTTAGACTGGTCACAGATAGTCTACTCAGTGGAGCATCTCATTGCTAATGGTTTGGTGTTCCCTTTCAACAGGCAGACCAATCTCAAATCTGCCACAAATAGATTACACGTAGAGAAGAGAAGCGCTATGAAATTATCACACGATGAAAGACTCCCATGTCAATGACCCAGCTGTCATGGCCAGGTGTCCTCAGGTGGGGCAGACACGTGATGATAAATGCTCTGATAGGCATAACAGTGGTATAATACCCTCACATATGGTGGAACAATGTCTATACTGCTCTACTGGGTATCCATGCTCCAAGCTAAGATCTTTCTCAGGGACCCCGTCACGGATGACAAATCTAACCAATTAATAATACAGGTGCTTGACAAGAATGCTGGAACGGAACATGACAACATCTAACTTGCAATTTGACATTCCCTATACTTCTCAGAGATTTCAAAGATTTCTCAATCACACTATTTTTCTTAACTTGTACATGAAAACGAAAATGGCCCTAAAAATCTATATAGGATCACTGAGACCTTATTACGCAAATCTTCCAAGGCAAAAAGGTTCAATGACTTCTTCCTTTAAAAAGATGACAAAACTTGAAATGAAATGAATAGTTTTTCAGTCATTGCTCCAACTACAGATGACGTTGTGAACAATGGACTTGGCATTATAATTGCAAATACCTCTCACTGAGACTGCACCGCTAAATGCACAAAATGGCATCGCTCATGACCAGGACAGAAGAAAGCCGGCTATAATACTGCTACGTGATCTCTCGCCAGCATCGGTAATTGAACGAGAAAAGTGAGTTAATGACTTTAGAAAATTCCTGTTCACATATGCAACGAAACTTCTCAATGATGGAAAGATTGAATCATAATCTGTGATAACCTACTGGTTCAGTGAAGATAGGTGATACCGAAATTACACCCAGGGAATCTGTGGTACAAACCATGACATCATCCATGACTCAGAAATTGTGCAAAAGGGGACACTCCATGTCAGAAACATATCTGCTATTAGACAGTGTCTAGACAGTGTCTAGAGAGTGTCTAGACGAAGAAACTGATGTGTTATCAGGTAGAGCAGAGACATGATACCTACTGATATGGTATCAGGTAGAGTAGAGACATGGTACCTACTGATATGGTATCAGGTAGAGTAGAGACATGGTACCTACTGATATGGTATCAGGTAGAGTAGAGACATGATACCTACTGATATGGTATCAGGTAGAGTAGAGACATGAAACCTACTGATATGGTATCAGGTAGAGTAGAGACATGATACCTACTGATATGGTATCAGGTAGAGTAGAGACATGACACCTACTGATATTGTATCAGGTAGAGTAGAGACATTATACCTACTGATATGGTATCGGGTTGACTAGAGACATGATACCTACTGATATGGTATCAGGTAGAGTAGAGACATGGTACCTAATGGTATGGTATCAGATAGACTAGAGACATGATACCTACTGATATGGTATCAGGTAGAGTAGAGACATGACACCTACTGATATGGTACCAGGTAGAGTAGAGACATGATACCTACTGATATGGTATCAGGTAGAGTAGAGACATTATACCTACTGATATGGTATCAGGTAGAGTAGAGACATGACACCTACTGATATGGTATCAGGTAGAGTATAGACATTATACCTACTGATATGGTATCAGGTAGAGTAGAGACATGATACCTACTGATATGGTATCAGGTAGAGTAGAGACATGGTACCTACTGGTATGGTATCAGATAGACTAGAGACATGATACCTACTGATATGGTATCAGGTAGAGTAGAGACATGACACCTACTGATATGGTATCAGGTAGAGTAGAGACATGACACCTACTGATATGGTATCAGGTAGAGTAGAGATATGGCATCTACTGATATGGTATCAGGTAGAGTAGGGACATGACACCTACTGATATGGTATCAGGTAGAGTAGAGACATGGTACCTACTGATATGGTATCAGGTAGACTAGAGGCATGATACCTACTGATATGGTATCAGGTTGAGTAGAGACATGACACCTACTGATATGGTATCAGGTAGAGTAGAGACATGACACCTACTGATATGGTATCAGGTAGAGTAGAGACATGACACCTACTGATATGGTATCAGGTAGACTAGAGACATGATACCTACTGATATGGTATCAGGTAGAGTAGAGACATGGTATCTACTGATATGGTATCAGGTAGAGTAGAGACATGGTATCTTCTGATATGGTATCAGGGAGACTAGATACATGGTACCTACTGATATGGTATCAGGTAGACTAGAGACATGATACCTACTGATATGGTATCAGGTAGAGTAGAGACATGGCACCTACTGATATGGTGTCAGGTAGAGTAGAGACATGGTACCTACTGATATGGTATCAGGTAGACTAGAGGCATGATACCTACTGATATGGTATCAGGTAGAGTAGAGACATGACACCTACGGATATGATATCAGGTAGAGTAGGGACATGACACCTACTGATATGGTATCAGGTAGAGTAGAGACATGGTACCTACTGATATGGTATCAGGTAGAGTAGAGACATGATACCTACTGATATGGTATCAGGTAGAGTAGAGACATGGTACCTACTGATATGGTATCAGGTAGAGTAGAGACATGGTACCTACTGATATGGTATCAGGTAGACTAGAGGCATGATACCTACTGATATGGTATCAGGTAGAGTAGAGACATGGTATCTACTGATATGGTATTCAGGTATAGTAGAGACATGGTATCTACTGATATGGTATTCAGGTAGAGTAGAGACATGGTATTTACTGATGTGTTAATCAGATAGAGAAAGCACATGTTGTGAGGCCCCCTCCTTTATCCAGCCCCAATAACGTTCACCTCCTTCAAGTCAAGATATAATTCTGTGGTTAAGATTGGCAGTTGTTTCTTTTATAAAAGATATCGGCTCCTGCAAAATGTTTAGGGACCAATTCATAATTCATATGCTGAGATTCTCAGCTTCCTCAAAATTGATTGATAAAAAGAAATGTTTGAAGAAAGACATTAATGATTGGCATGTAGATGTTAAACATAATTTGTCTCAATGTTCAAATTATAATGAAACACAAATAGTGTTGTTGTCATCTTTCTATGAGTTGAATATCATCGTCACTTCTTGGGGTCTCCCTGGCCCATTATTGTACCTATTTACATCATTTTACCTATTTACATTATTTTTAAGCTCTGAGTTCTGAGTTCTGAGTTCTGGGTCATAAGTTCTGAGTTCTGAGATAAGGGTTATAAGTTCTGAGTTCTGGGTTCTGGGTTATAAGTTCTGAGTTCTGAGTTCTGGGTTCTGAGTTCTGGGTTATAAGTTCTGAGTTCTGAGTTCTGGGTTCTTGGTTATAAGTTCTGAGTTCTGGGTTATAAGTTCTGAGTTCTGAGATCTGGGTTATAAGTTCTGAGTTCTGAGTTCTGAGTTCTGGGTTCTGAGTTCTGGGTTATAAGTTCTGAGTTCTAAGTTCTGGATTCTGGGTTCTGGGTTATAAGTTCTGAGTTCTGAGTTCTGGGTTATAAGTTCTGAGTTCTGGGTTCTGGGTTCTGAGTTCTGGGTTATAAGTTCTGAGTTCTGAGTTCTGGGTTATAAGTTCTGAGTTCTGAGTTCTGGGTTATAAGTTCTGAGTTCTGAGTTCTGGGTTCTGGGTCATAAGTTCAGAGTTCTGAGTTCTGGGTCATAAGTTCTGAGTTCTGAGTTCTGGGTTATAAGTTCTGAGTTCTGAGTTCTGGGTTCTGGGTCATAAGTTCTGAGTTCTGAGTTCTGGGTTATAAGTTCTGAGTTCTGAGTTCTGGGTTCTGGGTCATAAGTTCTGAGTTCTGAGTTCTGGGTTATAAGTTCTGAGTTCTGAGTTCTGAGTTCTGGGTCATAAGTTCTGAGTTCTGAGTTCTGGGTTATAAGTTCTGAGTTCTGAGTTCTGAGTTCTGGGTCATAAGTTCTGAGTTCTGAGTTCTGGGTCATAAGTTCTGAGTTCTGAGTTCTGGGTCATAAGTTCTGAGTTCTGGGTCATAAGTTCTGAGTTCTGAGTTCTGGGTCATAAGTTCTGAGTTCTGAGTTCTGGGTTATATGTTCTGAGTTCTGAGTTCTGGGTCATAAGTTCTGAGTTCTGAGTTCTGGATTTTAAGTTCTGAGGCACTCTATCATGTTGATTCCATAGTGATTAGAATATCGACACTAAAATCATGAACGTGAGTATAAAAGATTATATCCAGTTGCTTTTAACCATTAGTTACCATGAGTAAATCATTGCTATTGTTTGTTCATCATAATTATTCTTTTGCAATTGAAATAAATTATCATTTGTGATTTTAACTTGTTTACAAAATCAGTGATCAACATGAATCATAAATAAACAATTAAGTTAAATTTAGCTCTGTAAAAATCCAATGCTTATAAAATGCTTAAACTTAAGTCTGTAAATAGAGCAAATACTTTCTCAGAAATAAATACAAAGAACAATTGTTTTGAGTGATCTTCGTTGTCTCCTTCCTGTTCAATCGGGCCAGGTGGTAGGGGGCGTGAGGAGTTTTGTTTTCTCTCAAAGACCTTGAAAAGAAACATTTTCCTCTCGGATGCAACCGCAAGACAAGTATTTCCTCCCAGCTGAAAAGCATTTCCATCATTGGCAAGACAAACTCTCATGGATCATGCAATAGTTCAAAACCAGTCATTACTAAGAATGTTTACAGAACAGCGCAGGTGTACCTATCAATGTCCAATAAAATACAATATGTTTTTGACATTTAATAAAATATATGTTGATTGTGTAATAAATACAAGTAGCCTATCCATCACGGAAATAACTAAAATTAGTTTGTCTATATTTAACCAAAACTTCTACAATTTGATATTCTTTCTTGAATATATGAATGTCTCCAATCGGTTAAATGGATTCTGAAGCACAATGAGCAATGGTTCAAACCAAGAGCCATTTTAGAACATTTCAAGAAGAGAGTAATAAATTTAGCAAATATATCTCTAGATGAAAACGCCTCATCCCAGATTAAATATCTGAAATGAAAACTGGCAGAAAAAAAACCTTTTTGAAAAACAACATTAACAATTTGTGTTGGTTTAAAATCGCAATCATTTTCAAACTGTCAATTTTCCCCTAATTAGTGACAATTGTTGCTGGCTTCGACAATATGATATTTTAGTTGAATGATGTTATTTTGTTATTTTGTAATTAATTTTGATTTCGCATGTCATTTAATTTTAAAATGTTTAAGTTGAACTGCTGAGGCGCGTTTTGAATCAGTGAGTTCCTTTGTTGCCGCTTAGATACTACTTTGAAAGACGTAACTATTTCATTCGGATTAATCGACGCCTCCAGCTCATGTGCATTATGTGCTGCTCAAATGTAACATGCCGATGTCATCAAAACAAGAGACCGTTCTCCTGGATATTATTAGGTTGGTTAATGGGTTTATAATGGACATTCCTATGGTTTGTAGGGTTTTTATGGATATACATGTCATTAACATGTCATTATAATGGTTATGTCTTTAATATTTTTATAATGGACACACTTGTCATTCTTATGGTTATAATGGACATACTTGTCATTCTTATGTTTATAATAGACACACGTGTCATTCTTATGGTTATAATGGACACACGTGTCATTCTTATGGTTATAATGGACACACGTGTCATTCTTATGGTTATAATGGACACACGTGTCATTCTTATGGTTATAATGGACACACGTGTCATTCTTATGGTTATAATGGACACACTTGTCATTCTTATGGTTATAATGGACACACGTGTCATTCTTATGGTTATAATGGACATACTTGTCATTCTTATGTTTATAATAGACACACGTGTCATTCTTATGGTTATAATGGACACACGTGTCATTCTTATGGTTATAATGGACACACGTGTCATTCTTATGGTTATAATGGACACACGTGTCATTCTTATGGTTATAATGGACACACGTGTCATTCTTATGGTTATAATGGACACACTTGTCATTCTTATGGTTATAATGGACACACGTGTCATTCTTATGGTTATAATGGACACACGTGTCATTCTTATGGTTATAATGGACACACTTGTCATTCTTATGGTTATAATGGACACACTTGTCATTCTTATGGTTATAATGGACATACAAAATTATAATGTTATTCAGACCATTTTCGCTTGGTAATAATTTTTGCTATATTAGTTGTTCCTTGTAATTTGTATGCCTGAATTGTAAAGATGTTTATGGTCATTCTCATAAGTGCCAAGTAACTGACAACCTCATTTTCCAAGAAGACACATTTTATTATTTTATCAAAGCAATCGCAAGCTATCAAATGAATTCATTAAAATATAGATTTACCAAAAAGAACATTATATTCCTTGTCAAAAATGATATCTTGCGATTTGACAATTACACCATTTGCACGGATATTGTAGCAACGGATTTCTCAAAATACCCCTTACAACAATGAAAGTTTTAAATGGTAAGTTGCAACCTTACCAGAATGATCTACTTACCATCGGATCCAGTAGTAGAACTGTGTAATCTAATGAAAGGTTGAACCTTTTAGATCACGATTCCAAATTACAGGAATAGGGACCTTTATGGAAATAGCCCCAAAGCTCTGAAACGATTTCCCTAATGATATAAGGACTTGTACCGCAGTCGATGTCTTTAACAAACGCTTGTTACGGAGATACTCTACCCTCTCTGCTATATATACATTTTATCATTATCATTATTTTTTAAATTATTTATATGACTTTCGAGAATGGCTTATGGAGAATGAAAGTCTGATAAACTCAAGACGGGACTAACATACAGTCCAAGAAAAACTGGTAAGAATTGACAGTCTCCATGTAAGTATGTGTAATTGATCTCCTGCTTGCAGCAACAACTACACACTTTTATTAACTCTCCAGCGTGCACAATATATATATTGCTGTTTGTAATTCAAAAAAACATTTCTTGAATGAGAAATGAACCACATGTTGTTATGTTGCTTATGACAGGAATGGAGATGTATATATTTACAGATATCTGGAGGTGGCAACACCTACATCTATATAGCATTACAATCTGCAGCCTCAGCACAAACAACTTCTACATTATATGAAAATAAAATAATCAATTTAAACTTCAAGTCACGTGATCCCTCAATGATATATCAGGATTGGTCTGTAACAATAGTAGAAAAAGTAACCTTACTCCGGGATTTGTCATATCCGGTCAAAACATGTGTAATGTGGGAAGATATCTTCTTATTCATCTTTATCATGGGGGTGGGACTTTAGCATATTTGCAAGACGTTCCTAGAAATGGCAAAGAGTAGTGAAGTATATGTTTATACGCTGATTCAACAAAACGTCGTTATGTATGGATGTTATAATATGGATGAGATAATGTTAAAGGATCTACCATTGAAATTTGCAGACATGGGGCATTGTGTATTTCAGTTGGATTTATTTATTAATCACATGATTTAAAAGAATCGTGACAAATGCGTGGATAATCCAAAAAGGATGTGTAAACCGATGATCATTTGCATTTCTCTGTACAATCAGTATTTATTTAGCTCCTGCCTATTAATGATCAATTTGTAGGGAAATCTATACATTATCCACGAGAGAGACTATGAGAGAAATATGAATCGGTTTGAAAACTCAAAATAAATTATATCTTCACAGCGATCTTTAACTTGTTTATATCACATAACATAAAAGATCATCCCCGAATTAATGGCATACTCAGACTAACTTCATGTGAAATCAGTCCATCCTCCACCCAATGTTTCACAAATGATGATACTTCATAAATAAGACTGGCATGTAGTCACAAAATCGCGGGGCCACCATTGCAATTTGTGTTATTCAGAAATAACCAAAGATGTACTTTTTCAGAAATCTTGTAAGGATGCATTGAGTAACTATGTAATTCTTTCATGGAGCCTATCCGGCCAGCCGCGCAATTATATTTATTCCTATTCACCCATGTTACAAATGTGACAGTCAAACAAGAAAAAGTGGTGCTCCACATGTAACACGGATGGGAAAAAATTAACAAACAAAACAAAAACTACATTCTTTTAGATGATATTCTCTCCTAACTTTATCAATAATGAAAATAGCTGCTTCTTTTTGTACTGACAAACTCATTTGTCCCTAAATGTTTATATATGAAATGGAAAGATATTTTAGACTCACTGATATTTTGATTTCATCCCAAAGCAATTGTCTGGTAAAGGTTTTAGCATACAGAAGTTGACTACAGGGGTTACCCTGGTGGGGTTAGTTTTCAGTGACTTTCAGTTAAAACCATTGTCTATCCCAAAGCTGACGCAATATGCACAATATATCAGGATTTATTTTTCTTTTTCTTTTTCTTTCATGTGCACAGATGACAAGAACTCTTCAACGGGAGCCCCAAGGAGATTTTTGAGTGAGAAATACCATGAATCTAAGGTGGAGAATCGTTGAATATCAAAATTGTTGGCAATAAATTTCAAACTGGAAGTCTTTTCATTTTTATTTTTTGTTTCAGTCCTGTTCATCTCCATAGTCACCCTTTCTATATTTTTTCCCCACTGTTATCTTCGATCCTCCCAAGCGAGTAAGTAAAATAGCAGTAAGACTTATGCAACAAATTTTTACCAGACACTTTGGTGTATATTTTCTGTATTTTTTAATATTTTACGTCTATTTAATGTTTTAGGTCTAAAGCGTTCAAAAAGTCATGTGATTTGACAGTCAATGTCCACACAGGACAGTCAATGTCCACACAGGACAGTCAATGTCCACACAGGACAGTCAATGTCCACACAGGACAGTCAATGTCCACACAGGACAGTCAATGTCCACACAGGACAGTCAATGTCCACACAGGACAGTCAATGTCCACACAGGACAGTCAATGCCTACACGGGACAGTCAATGTCCACACAGGACAGTCAATGTCCACACAGGACAGTCAATGTTCACACAGGATAGTCAATGTTCACACAGGATAGTCAATGTCCACACAGGACAGTCAATGTCCACACAGGACAGTCAATGTCCACACAGGACAGTCAATGTCCCCACAGGACAGTCAATGTCCACACAGGACAGTCAATGTCCACACAGGACAGTCAATGTCCACACAGGACAGTCAATGCCTACACGGGACAGTCAATGTCCACACAGGACAGTCAATGTCCACACAGGACAGTCAATGTTCACACAGGATAGTCAATGTTCACACAGGATAGTCAATGTCCACACAGGACAGTCAATGTTCACACAGGACAGTCAATGTCCACACAGGACAGTCAATGTCCACACAGGACAGTCAATGTCCACACAGGACAGTCAATGCCTACACGGGACAGTCAATGTCCACACAGGACAGTCAATGTCCACACAGGACAGTCAATGTTCACACAGGATAGTCAATGTCCACACAGGACAGTCAATGTCCACACAGGACAGTCAATGTCCACACAGGACAGTCAATGTCCACACAGGACAGTCAATGTCCACACAGGACAGTCAATGTCCACACAGGACAGTCAATGTCCACACAGGACAGTCAATGTCCACACAGGACAGTCAATGTCCACACAGGACAGTCAATGTCCACACAGGACAGTCAATGTCCACACAGGACAGTCAATGTCCACACAGGACAGTCAATGTCCACACAGGACAGTCAATGTCCACACAGGACAGTCAATGCCTACACGGGACAGTCAATGTCCACACAGGACAGTCAATGTCCACACAGGACAGTCAATGTTCACACAGGATAGTCAATGTTCACACAGGATAGTCAATGTCCACACAGGACAGTCAATGTTCACACAGGACAGTCAATGTCCACACAGGACAGTCAATGTCCACACAGGACAGTCAATGTCCCCACAGGACAGTCAATGTCCACACAGGACAGTCAATGTCCACACAGGACAGTCAATGTCCACACAGGACAGTCAATGCCTACACGGGACAGTCAATGTCCACACAGGACAGTCAATGTCCACACAGGACAGTCAATGCCCAAACAGGACAGTCAATGTCCACACAGGACAGTCAATGCCTACACGGGACAGTCAATGTCCACATAGGACAGTCAATGTCCACATAGGACAGTCAATGTCCACACAGGACAGTCAATGCCTACACAGGACAGTCAATGTCCACACAGGACAGTCAATGTCCACATAGGACAGTCAATGTCCACACAGGACAGTCAATGTCCACTCAGGACAGTCAATGTCCACACAGGACAGTCAATGTCCACACAGGACAGTCAATGTCCACACAGGACAGTCAATGTCCGAACAGGACAGTCAATGTCCACACAGGACAGTCAATGTCCACACAGGACAGTCAATGTCCACACAGGACAGTCAATGTCCACACAGGACAGTCAATGTCCACACAGGACAGTCAATGTCCTCACAGGACAGTCAATGCCTACACGGGACAGTCAATGTCCACACAGGACAGTCAATGTCCACACAGGACAGTCAATGTCCACACAGGACAGTCAATGTCCACACGGGACAGTCAATGCCCAAACAGGACAGTCAATGCCCAAACAGGACAGTCAATGTCCACACAGGACAGTCAATGCCTACACGGGACAGTCAATGTCCACACAGGACAGTCAATGTCCACACAGGACAGTCAATGTCCACACAGGACAGTCAATGTCCACTCAGGACTGTCAATGTCCACACAGGACAGTCAATGTCCACACAGGACAGTCAATGTCCACACAGGACAGCCAATGTCCACATAGGACAGTCAATGTCCACACAGGACAGTCAATGTCCACTCAGGACTGTCAATGTCCACACAGGACAGTCAATGTCCACACAGGACAGTCAATGTCCACACAGGACAGTCAATGTCCACACAGGACAGTCAATGTCCACACAGGACAGTCAATGCCTACACAGGACAGTCAATGTCCACACAGGACAGTCAATGCCTACACAGGACAGTCAATGCCTACACAGGACAGTCAATGTCCACACAGGACAGTCAATGCCTACACAGGACAGTCAATGTCCACACAGGACAGTCAATGCCTACACAGGACAGTCAATGTCCATACAGGACAGTCAATGTCCATACAGGACAGTCAATGCCTACACAGGACAGTCAATGCCTACACAGGACAGTCAATATCCACACAGGACAGTCAATGTCCACACAGGACAGTCAATGTCCACACAGGACAGTCAATGTCCACACAGGACAGTCAATGTCCACACAGGACAGTCAATGTCCACACAGGACAGTCAATGTCCACACAGGACAGTCAATGCCTACACAGGACAGTCAATGTCCACACAGGACAGTCAATGCCTACACAGGACAGTCAATGCCTACACAGGACAGTCAATGCCTACACAGGACAGTCAATGCCTACACAGGACAGTCAATGCCTACACAGGACAGTCAATGCTTACACAGGATAGTCAATGCCTACACAGGACAGTCAATGTCCACACAGGACAGTCAATGCCTACACAGGACAGTCAATGTCCACACAGGACAGTCAATGCCTACACAGGACAGTCAATGTCCACACAGGACAGTCAATGCCTACACAGGACAGTCAATGTCCACACAGGACAGAGACAGTCACATACGCTTGATGAGAGTGTATTCAAGATGCTGCTCTTCACGAGGTCGCGAAGACACTGAGCATGAGGCCATTTCAGCCGCCCTTTATGCTATATTCATAAGAGGGTATCCCAGGTACCTAAACTATACAAGAGGGTATCCCACGGACATCTTTGGTATCTATTCTGAGCAAAGGTGTATCCCAGGTACCCTAATTAAGCTGCAGGACATCCCTGGTACCTATCCTTGATGAGATATTCAGGAACACCAGCACCAGACCCAATTACCTATTTTATTTGAGAGGGCCCCCAAGTTATTTATCATGTGTGACAGGGCATCCCAGATATCCAGGAGTAAAACTATATGAGATGTCCTACTGTGCATGATAGGTCATTCAGGCACTGTGCATGTAAGGTCATATCAGATAATGTGCATGTGAGGTCATCCTTAACAAACTGTATAAAGCATGATGCATGGCCAATGGAAGTCTGATGGATAACAGTTATTTATGAAGGCAATTTCATATCAAATCAAACAAAGCAACTAGTGATTTGACTAGAATTTAAAAGTGTGTAGAGTGTGATAATGTATGAATTCATCAATACCATTTTGTGACAAATGGGTGTCATGAATAAAACCAAGTTTAGAATATAGAATGTGTTTGAGTTGGTTTTCACGTTTGTTGAATGTATGAGAATATTTTGAATAAACACAATATCATAATCGAACACGTTATTTCTCATCTCTGGGACATAGCATGAAACACAAATTTATTTTTATTACAAAACGTATTATTGTGTTTTACGAAATATATTTAACAAAAAATTAACACCTACTCAGAAAATAGTGCTTCCGAATCAAGACAAATATTGTGCTTTATTTGTCACAAATTAATTTTAATAGTGGTAAACTTTTGACCTTGTTCTCAGGTAGTTATTGTGAAACCTCTTGAGATAGTGAAATTATATTTTGTTTCGCGATGACACTAATATTGATATAACATTACTGCTTATAGTGACAATATAAATTGATGTTTAAAGGTCACACAACTGTTGTCATGACCTTTCAGACATACCCCACAGCTTACATAAATGTTTACTTTCTTCAGATGTCATTGATATACATTGATATATAGTTGTCAGTGAAACTGAGGCCAGTAGCATTGCTCAAGCTCGGCTTGGTACTTTACAAAGTAAAGAATGTAAAACCAGATGAAAAATAAAATTATAAACAAATACACGCTCAATGGTACTCCACGAGGTATCCGTCAGGATAAAAAGAAATATTGGGGGCATCTGTATCCCACTGTCAGCCATCTTGGTTTCACGATTTTCATTGTTTAGCTCTAAAAATCACATTTGATTTTGCCCCAAAACAATATGTGTGAAAGTGCTCCATGTTTTAAGTTTGAATCCCCACGCTGGATGGTCTCTCCACGCTGGATGGTCTCCCCATGCTGGATGGTCTCCTCATGCTGGATGGTCTCCTCATGCTGGATGGTCTCCCCACGCTGGATGGTCTCCCCACGCTGGATGGTCTACCCACGCTGGATGATCTCCCTACACTGGATGGTCTCCCCACGCTGGATGGTCTCCCCATGCTGGATGGTCTTCCCACGCTGGATGGTCTCCCTACACTGGATGGTCTCCCGAGGCTGGATGGTCTCCCCATGCTTGATGGTCTCCCCATGCTGGATGGTCTCCCCACGCTGGATGGTCTCCCCACGCTGGATGGTCTACCCACGCTGGATGATCTCCCTACACTGGATGGTCTCCCCACGCTGGATGGTCTCCCCATGCTGGATGGTCTCCCCACGCTGGATGGTCTCCCCATGCTGGATGGTCCCCCCACACTGGATTGTCTCCCCACGCTGGATGGTCTCCCCACGCTGGATGGTCTCCCCATGCTGGATGGTCTCCCCACACTGGATGGTCTCCTCACGCTGGATGGTCTCCCCACGCTGGATGGTCTCCCCACGCTGGATGGTCTCCCCATGCTGGATGGTCTCCCCATGTTGGATGGTCTCCCCACACTGGATGGTCTCCTCACGCTGGATGATCTCCCCACACTGGATGGTCTCCCCATGCTGGATGGTCTCCCCATGCTGGATGGTCTCCCCATGCTGGATGGTCCCTCCGTTTATACGTTTCCGAGAGGGTTTCTTTAAGGCCGGAACACTGCATTGGTGATGGCTTAAAGTGGGATACAAATGCCCCCAATATTTATTTTTATTTTTATAACTCTTAGAGTACCGAGAACGAGTATTTATTCATATTAAGTTTGTTTCTCATCTGGTTTTATATTCTTTCCGTTGTAAATGATCTCTGATACTCATTTTTGACATCTGTAGAGCATTTCATAATGGAACTCTGACAGATGAAGTATTAAATTTTGAATCTTAAAGGCATCATTCATTTAACTTCCTCTAGACTTCAGATATCCGGGACACCTGATGCAAAACATAAAGGTAATCGGAAAAATATTAATAATCATTTGATAAATTTGTAAGTTTTTGTTTTCTTATTATATTTCGCCAAAATCCCGGCTAGTTTTAATCTATTATCCATGATGGGCTTTCATTTTGATTGCTTTTGTTTTCCTCAGATGAATTCGAGACGACAAGATTGAGAGAGATTAGTTAATACTCATCTTATATTCAAAACGTTTTAGTATTTATGAAAAATGTCATCAAGGAACTCTGAGAGCCAACAAGCTAATAGCCAGAAATCGGATAGCCACCAACACTGAAAGCTGACAGCTAGAAAGCTGAACGCTGACAGCCAGAAAGCTGAAAGCTGACAGCCAGAAAGCTGAAAGCTGACAGCCAGAAAGCTGACAGCTGAAAGTTGACAGCCAGAAAGCTGAATGCTGACAGCTAGAAAGCTGAATGCTGACAGCCAGAAAGCTGAAGCTGACAACCAGAAAGCTGGAGCTGACAGCCAGAAAGCTGAAGCTGACAGCCAGAAAGCTGAAGCTGACAGCCAGAAAGTTGACAGCCAGAAAGCTGACAGCCAGAAAACTGACATCCAGAAAGCTGACAGCCAGAAAGCTGACAGCCAGAAAGCTGACAGCCAGAAAGCTGACAGCCAGAAAGCTGACAGCCAGAAAGCTGACAGCCAGAAAGCTGAAAGCTGACAGCTAGAAAGCTGAAAGCTGACAGCCAGAAAGCTGAAAGCTGACAGCCAGAAAGCTGAAGGTGACAGCCAGAAAGCTGAAAGCTGACAGCCAGAAAGCTGAAGGTGACAGCCAGAAAGCTGAAAGCTGACAGCCAGAAAGCTGAAAGCTGACAGCCAGAAAGCTGAAAGCTGACAGCCAGAAAGCTGAAAGCTGACAGCCAGAAAGCCAGAAAGCTGAAAGTTGACAGCTAGAAAGCTGAATGCTGACAGCCAGAAAGCTGAAGCTGACAACCAGAAAGCTGGAGCTGACAGCCAGAAAGCTGAAGCTGACAGCCAGAAAGCTGAAGCTGACAGCCAGAAAGTTGACAGCCAGAAAGCTGACAGCCAGAAAACTGACATCCAGAAAGCTGACAGCCAGAAAGCTGACAGCCAGAAAACTGACAGCCAGAAAGCTGACAGCCAGAAAGCTGACAGCCAGAAAGCTGACAGCCAGAAAGCTGACAGACAGAAAGCTGACAGCCAGAAAGCTGACAGCCAGAAAGCTGACAGCCAGAAAGCTGACAGCCAGAAAGCTGACAGCCAGAAAGCTGATCCCAAAACTGTCGTCCCGATACTTCTTAAGTCTGTGTGCGGGAAGCGAAACTGATATTAACTGATAATATCATCATCTGAAAAATTTATCAAATAAGTAGTCTGTCTAGACAGTCTGTTGTGATTTCTATTTGATATTTATTTTTATGCTGCTTATGCTAGAATAATGGGATAGGACTGTGTGGGATGAGAGCCCCGCATCGGGACATCAATAATCACATTTACCGCGAATCATCCCGCGAATATTGGGGATAAAATGATGATCCTATCCACCTCCCGGCATCCATTCTAAAAGCATAATCTCTCTGTAAACTTTTTCTTTTTCTGACCTGAACGTCAAACCTTTACTCTCTTTGTACAAAGTGAACGTATTTCATGAAGCTTTTACTTAATTTGTCTGCGGCAATCTTTGCCGAGGTGATGATTAAGGTAGCTCAGCGCATATGTTCCCATCACATCATCTGAGTGCCCAGTGCTGACTGACGGCAGCTCCTACCACAGACTGGCCATATATAGGAACATAAAGTGCCAAATCTTGGGAAATGTCTGGGGAATCAATAAGTAGGTATATAATGTAATTGGTTCATAGGCTTTGGGGCATTCTGATTTTTTCAGTCATGGGACCTCTTACATTTAGACAGATTCCCAGGTCAAGGTCAAATGAAGACCTTTCATGGGTGCGCATATATTTCTTTGAAATTTGATTTTGATAAAATAGCATTACAGGTATAAAATGCCTATATGAGATTGGGGGTACCTTCCTGTCATATTTTCTTTGAGATAATGATCCATAGAACAGTGGGATTAAATGATGATGCTTAATCCCAGATTAATTCAAAAGAGCTGGGGAAATACACCTGGTTTTTGTCTTCCATAACTAATCCATTTGAAAAATACCCAAAGACCTTCAAATTAATTTCAATGCAATCATTGTGATTATATTGAATAGTTTGGCGTTAAATAATTCATTTGAAACCCTCAGGCTAAATATGTCATTATTGAAATGGAATAAGTAGTATTTGATTTTATTTATTGGAAAATATTAATATAATTCTTTAGTTGTTATCAGGATGAATTGAATCAAGATATTGTGAAGTTAAAATACTTAAACTCCAGTTTGCAAATATTGAAGAAAAACCAGCATCTTTACCAACTGTAATAATTGAAAGTCGATAATAATATACACTATCATTCAATATGAAGTAAAGGGGAATAATCATCGCTCTGTTTACGTCTCACTTTCAAATAATTTTTTCTAAAATTTGCCTCATAATCTGCTAGACTTTGTTAAAGGTTCATTATCATTCGAAAGATATATTAAAATAAGTGAACACTTTTCCCTGTGGAATATCAAAAAGTATTTCACAGACGTGGCAAACTAAGACCTTTGAAAAATGTCCAGTGTTAAACATGAATCTGAACACTGTAATAGAAGGTTTGAAGTAACAAATGGCAAATGGCTTATACTTAATAAAAGGTGACATAATGTGTCATATAAATCCAGCACATTTAAAGGGAGGTCCGCCATATTTGACACCACCGTGTGCTTAACTGGTAGGGAATATGATAGCAGGAAGCATGATGGATACTACAAGCTCAATGCAGGAGGTGTCCACGTGTTTATCAATCATACAGCCCTTGTCAGAGTTTAGCCTAGATTTTCACTCCTACACAGAAAAAGTAAATGTAACAAGAGTGATGCAGGGTCCGGAGAGTTGTGACCAGGAGGTATGGCTTCACCCTCCTGACAGAGGCACGTAATTGCCTGCTGTGCTTTACAGGCCCTCAGCGGACCTAAATGTGCATATCTATATCCTATTTTCAAGTTGTTCTCTTTTTTTAAATAATAAAACATTTTCTGTAATTAACTAATTCTCCCTGTAGTTTAACTTCGCCAAAGTCGTCTTATTTTCATTATTCTCATGGGATAATTCATCGAATGAGTTTGATTAAATGTTTCATGATATATTTGTTACAAATAACATAAATGTAAACTGATGTTGGAAAAATGAATGATAAGTACGTGCAGTCAAGATGTTCCATTAACTATATGTGGTTCTTTTCTCAGATGCCTAATATAAAACCAAATAATATTGCTATATCAGATATAACTATGATATATAAAGATGACCGTGAAGTGTACTATGCTCGTACATTTTGTAAACCAAAGTTTTTTTCACAATCAATGTGGCCTGTACTCAGACCAGCTTGTTGGAACCACCCACAGCAAATTGCTTTTCTGCCCTGAATTTTGAAAGAATACAAGTAAGCCTCTTAGTTGTTTTCAAGCAATTTTGTTTCTCCACAGATGCATCATGAATTCCCAGTGTGTATGAAAAGCTTGACTTGAAAACCCATGCCAAACTAAAGATAAGTCTCAGCATTAAAGATGCAATGTGTACTCAGAATTCTGTCAGCCAGGGCAGTAAGATCATGGCCACAGTATTTGTTATGTTCTTGTGTTCTCCCTTCATTTATCTGATGTTGTTCCCTGCAGAGAAAATTCCAGACGTTAAAGAGAAAGACTGGTATGGAACCAGATGGGAGTATAAAAAGTTGAATAGGACATCTTTTGTGTTACGGGTTAAAATCATTTGTGACAGCTATTGATTTTAATAATATATATATATATATATGTATATATATATATATATATATATATATATATATTTATATATATATACATATATCTTTAAAGTTCTCACAAAAGATCTGGATGTGAATGAGATCTGCCTATGAATGAGATCTGCATATGAATAAGTGCACTTTGCCAATTTATATACCAATTTACAGAGCAACCATAGGCCAATCATGCACCCATATTACACGTGACATGACTGTGATTTATCAGACCTGCGAATGAAAAAAGCACAAGACCGTCCCAGGGTTATCAGATTCTTTTCAAAGGCATCGCAGAATATATAAGTTTGAGGTATGGAACAATTCAGTTTGAAACACCCACTCAATGTAAATGTTCATGTAGATTCATCAAAATACCTCCATTTGAGTTGCAGTACAAAGTGTGCATTTTCAGTGAGTGTATTTTTTACCATGAGAGGGAATCTGAAAAGATAAGGTGCTGCCAAAATTGTTTTATCAATGTCAATTCTCCCTTCTGTCATATAACACTGCAGGGATGGACGCAGAAATCACAACCTTTTAATCCATTGTAAAGTTGTAAGTTTTCATGACATTAAAGCAATGATATTTCTATTCTGTACCATCCGATCCTTAAATTCCGTTTTAAATTCAAAGCTTACCCAAGCCTTACATTGATCTATATTTCTTCCCAAATCAAAAAGCACTTATATAAAAATCAGAAAGGTATGTGATCCTCTTGAGAGAGTTACAGAAAGAAATAATGTCACACTGAATACTCTTTTGATCTTGTGTTTAGACAAGACAATACCTTGAAGGTCTTTGCAAGTGATATGAGCAACTGAGCAATAAGTGGCACAAGGTTTAAATACTTTCTTGGGAATGATCTTATTTGCAGGGTGTTCAACAACTCAATCACAGACGTTTCGTCATTTCTCGTGGAATATGAATTTTAACTACATGAAAGAAATATTGTAAGAAAGCAAAAGAACTTTAGGATTCACCAAGTTATTTTTAATTTAATTACACATATTAAATTGACAGAAATGTGTGCAAGAGATTTTATGCCCTACTTTTACATGCAGTAACACTATATATGGACACATGGCTGAGAACAAACCTATTCTTATCCTTTGGTTTGCAGACGGCTCATGTTTACCACAATATTTATCATGAGCTCTATCTTAAGTTTTTGCCAATGAAATGTTTGAAATAGAATAAATTATAGTTAGGTATGTCTTAAAACTTAAGGGGACTTCTTATGTCCAACTACAATTAGCAAATAAGCGCCTGGCACGAGCTGTCTGCAAACCAAATGTTCCATATGAGTAAAGAGAGAATTGACATTGCGTTAATCACATCACACAATTTCAACATTATCTTAGCTTTTCAGATTCCCTATGATATAAGGCATCGTTTCTTGCCTGTCTGCCATTGATAGCGTTGGTCATTAAGAAATTACCACCCACCGCCCTACCCTTGAATTGAAAGACTAATATGGTAAAACTTATTGGGAGTATTGCCAAGACCTGCTGACAATTGGTAAAGAGGATCAAATTGTCAGCGAGACAAATTTTGCTTCATGATTATGCATTAATTATTTATTGATTATTGATTATTTATTGATTGTTAACATCTGCTAATTGTCACAAAAGATCCAATCTCAATCGTGCAGTAATCGATTGATATATATGTTATAATATATTGAATGTATCAGTTGAGATGGCGGTACGCAGATGTATTTGTAGATAGGAATGCAAATAAATCAGTTATGTGCAACTTTTTAAGTCTGTTGTCCCCTTCTATAAAGGACATAATCCATACACTGCTAAGATATATGAAAGCATTTGTACAATCTGTAAACCATACCTGTAGCTCTGTAGATTCCCAAGGACAGATAAGCACAAGAGAGAAAATGGTTTAGTAATACAATTGTCAATTGGACAGATAGAAGCTTGTCACCGGAACTCAATGCCCAACACCTTTCATAGAGAGATCTTGCTTTCCTGTAATTACCACATGGACACATCACACCATGAGCTGTCTGCGAACCAAATGATAAAAATAGGTTTGATCTCAGTCATGTGCCTATATATATATATAAACTAAGGGCATGGAAGCTCTTGCATCACATATCTGTCAACCTGATGTTTCAAAATAGATTAAAAATACTTATGTACATCCTAAAATTTAAAGGATATTATCCATTCAATGCTGAGATAGCAAAGCATTTTTAAAAATTAAAAACCTTACCTGATGACCTTTAAAAGTATTTCTTTGATGCAGTTGAAAATTGTGTGCCAAGAGAAATAAGAAAAAAACGGTGATTGGGTGGTGGAACACCCTCTGAATAATGTTATTCGCAGGAAATTGACAAATTTTGCACCCCCTGTTGTTTAATTGCTCAAATTATTTACAAAGAACTACAAGGCATTGACACAGCCCACTGAGCACATGATTATAGTATTCTATGGGACATTATTGATTTCCATCATTCCCTCCATTGGATCACAGGCTTTTTGTATTTTTGTACAAGTGATCTCAGATTTTGGCAGAAATATTAATTAAGGTAAGGCCAGGTTATGTTTACTCTCCTTTGCATCGGGTTCAGTATATAACACCCTCTCCAATTATGCGATCAGATATATTCAAATAGGTCTGTTCCATAAGCCCCGCCACTTGAATGTATCCAACCGCACGTGCACGGTGTGATTACGTAATTACAGCCTTTCAGTAGGACAGCACGTGCACGATACGATGACGTAACTCGAATCTCTAGCTAATTAATATTCATGAGCGCCCAAATGGTACGACATTTGGTGGCGTCGGCGCTAGGCCTATATTGAAGAGGCCTAGTAAAGCTGGGTAGGTTATGTTTTGAAACACTGAATCCACAGCTCAAGGTCATAAAAGCAAAATTAATAACCTTATACATGCAAATAAAATGATCTCATCCAAGGTTGTGATTTAAGCTTTCATCCCTTTAGTTGTATATGAGCGAAGGGAGAATTGACATTGCATTGATCAAAAAATTTCGACATCTTAGCTTTTCAGATTCCCTATGCATCACACATCACAGCCTTTGATGAACAGTCATGGAGAGGTCATATAATGTGGTGGACAAACTATGGAATCATCTATACATTTAGGTATAAGGACATTCCCCACCCGAACATTCCCCACCTAGGACATTCCCCACCCGTACATTTCTCTCCCACCATCATTCTCACCCCTCAGCCCCCATACACCATTTGATACACCCCCTCCCACCACCATCACCTCCTTGGGCCCCCCTCCCTAACCATGCAGCTAGTTGTTGTTTGTTGCTATTAATTGTCCCTGTGAGTAGTCATTCTTGCTAAAAGCTGTTGATTGCCCTATAGTTGATATTTGCCTTGGAATTTAATTAATACTGTGAGTGTCGCATACAGTTTAGGTTTTATTAACTGTACTCTTACAGGCCTTACACGGCTATCTATTTCCTCAGTGACATTATACATTTACGCAACTGTTTCAAATATTTCCACATGTAAATAAATACATCAAAGAAGACATTTTATTTACAATACAAATGATAGATTTACGGTACATATCTTTATAGTACATATTTTTTACATATTTTCTACATATTTTTGTTTACAATAAACTTGTATACTAACTTGTCTAGTTAACACTTTTTTACTTCTTCACAATTTTGTGGGGTTTTTTTCATTTACAATTAATCAAATACATTTATATTTACATACACATACAGGCACATACATTTATTTACATACAGATACAAGCACATTTATATAGACCCCGTGTCCATCATAATGGACTTCGAGATTGGAGCTAAGCAGGGCGTGGAACATGTCTTCCCCAAGACTGAGGTGAAGGGTTGTTTCTTTCACCTCAGTCAGTGTGTCTTCAGGGCCATCCAACGCCATGGCTTACAGGTGTGTATCTTATCCTATATTTTGCCATGTGTAATTCTAAATTTTCAAAACATTGTGATAAAAGGAATGATCTGTAACTGCTATAGAATATGGAAAGTATATGTACTGTATGTTATGTTGTTCTGTTTATAGTTATGTTGTATTTAAAGTCTCAAAGTTGTTTTTGGTTTTCTGTCATTTCAGCCACGGTATTGCCAAGACGATTGCATTTGACGTTAGTTTTAATGGTGTTGTGAGCATCAAAAATTAAAGTGAGCATGTTAATTAATTACAGTGGAAATATAATGGTCAATGACACCAAAAGTGTCAGCACAAACAAATCAGAAACATCGTAGCTGGCCACAGGTATAGTGGTCAAGCTTTTACGATGGCCGTTTACGATAATATGGACCTCATTATAGGCTTGGTTCTTTGTTAATCTATACTCATTTTGTTGCAGAATCAGAAACCAGATTCAGTCAAATTCAATTTTATGTCCGAATGATCTAATTACAAAATGATTAAAGCTTTAGAAAGAAAGAAGCCAAAGAAATTTAAAATGCATTAATTAACACATTTGTTTCATTAACACATTTGTGGTAATGGGTATTACCATATTAGGGACTGACTCACGATTAAACCGAGAGGATGGGCTTAATTATACTAATGCCATACTTATCATTTCATATTAGCTTTCTCTCACATATCCATATGGAAGCAATATGTATGATGCATATCTATTGCGGCAGCACCTTAAGACATAGCGCCCATGAAATGGATACTCTGCCAACATATTCATATTCATTTACCTCAACGTGCATGTAAATAATAAACCCTAAATTAAAGAAGGCATTTTCACTTGTTATGTCAGATCACGTTTCGCCAACCAAATGTAAAGTTAGACATTTTGACATTTTTTTCTTCCATTCTATATGCACATACAAACCTTACTAATGACAAATACAGTGATACAAAGAATATTTGTATTTGTTTGTAAAACACGGCTGTAAGGTTGACAACTGAAATGGAAGAAATCCATAAAGCAGCTATTCAGTGGAAGATGACCTCGCACCTTGTGACGAGCTCTAATAATGCTTAGGTGAAGTGAGTGCCCTTGTTTTATAATGGGTTTGCAAAGAACACTATGTTTACGATTTGGGGAATGGTGTGACAGTCTTTGTGTTATTCTTGTTATATATTTCTATTAGCAATGTCATGATCAATTATGTGACATTTGGGAGTTCTTTGAGACTCTGGGGCTGGAAAGAAGGCTTGAATGCCTTGAGAGCTGACCAGGTCATCTCCGTTGGAGTGCATAGTTGCCGCTCCTCCCACTGTGTCCCACTGTATCCTGTCTGACTGAGGTCACAAGGTCATGGGAGCCCGTAACTGATAAATAACCTACCTCTTTTACATTGATTCATTGATTCAGTCATAATCTGTCTTCAAGCCTCAGTGATGTGTTTCAAAATAGCTTACTTTAATATTCAACAAGACACTTAATTAAGATTTTTGAACACAATACAGTCCGTTAAAAGATAAACACATCTATACTATGTAATGAAATCTTGATGATAATATACCCCAGCTCAATAAAATACCATTGTATAGAAGCTTCCCTCTATGTAAACTGACAGTAAAAAGGAAGGGGGACGACTAGGGGCGAAATGAAATATATGATTTATGTGGGCTTCGAAAAGACAAAATCTCAGGAGAGGTGCAAATTTAATTGTATTGTCTTTTAGAAAGTTTCTCAAAGAGTGAGTTAATGTTTTTTGCCTTGGCTTGCGGGTTATCCGAGACTGTTAAAGTAGGCCCACGAGGGTGGACCGTGCCTCCCACTCCATCTTGTATGTTGGCAAATGGAAAGTTAAATCTCACTCAGGACCTCAGAGGAGATAAAAACATCTATCCCTTAAAGTGGGCGATAACTGCGGATGATGGCATGATTGTTAGCCATTGGTTCTTGCGATGGCAGGTGCGGACAAACAGCTGCCAACTGGACCTCACCCAGACTCTCAGAGGAAATCTCAACAAAAATCACATTTATTCAGCGCTAAATTTGAGCCATGACCTTGTGAAAATTGCAAACCTTCCCACCTAATCATGTCAAATTCCTACAAAAGTGAAGAGAATCTTTATAAGATAGTCATTGACTAGATAATATTGATTTATGTGTTGTTAATCATGTTTCAGTATTTATACCTCAGTGATGCGCGTATTGATGCGATTTCGAATGAATACGCGCATGCCGATTATTTGTAAAATATTGATTAGTTGGAACTATTTTGCGTCGGCCATCTTTAGACTGGTCCCCCATCGAGTGTCAAGAACATTGTGTATATACACAGATGGTGGCAACCAGTCTATGGCTGTACGCGCCATTTTCGGGTCACGTGACGGGGTCAAATGAGGTGCGCTTTGTTTACAAATGTTTTTAACGATAAATATCTTGTTTCATGTATCATTTTTTAAAAATACAGTAGTTGTCTGAGGTATAAAAACAAAACATACCTCGTCGGTCAGCTGTGTGAGCGGATTCAGTTCGTTGGTGATGGCGGACGGATACCCTTCGCCTTCGGCTCAGGGTATCCTTCCGCAATCACCAACTCACTGAATCCGCTCACCCATCTTCCCGACTCGGTATGTTTTGTTATAATAATGACCAGTTTAGTGCCAAGTGCACTGTCTTTATTCTCACCCCAAGACATTATGGATATATGGTGCAATCAGTACACAAAACATAAACTTTCTGGATAGCCGTGTCAAAAACAGTTGTCAGTCGCCACTGGTTATGACTGTCCAATCAGCGACCTTGCCTCATCACGCATGCGCAGCACAACAGGAAGCAACCCAAACTGAAGTGAGGTTTGGCATTTTGCTTCAATTTATTGCTCACATGGGTGTAGGCCTTAACAGGTGAGCCTTTCCTGGCCTCATTTCGCCCCCTAGGTAAGTAGTGGTGTGATTGATATCCCAAACAAACCACCCGGAAGAAGACTGCTTCTTACAATTTAATTCAACCAGCCCATTTTGTCAGTATAATTATGTAGATGGACATTTTTTTAGAGAGCGCCATTTTTATCACCGATATATGATCCACACAGTTAAGAGATTCGGAAGTAGTAGTTGTGGTTTGTGTGACTGAACATGGAACGTTAGTACGGAATAAAATTGTGAATAAATGTGAATCGACATTGATTCTTTGAAATGACTGCATTGTGAGAAGTTATTCAGCAATTATATATTTTGGACTTTATCATATTTTGCAGCAGTTAAGTGAAAAATTGGATTGTTTTCTTACAAGAAATGTGAATCTGTAATTGTGAGAAATGTGATTATTTTCATATGTTTTCTTTGGTTTGGAAATGGCCCTGACATGAATGATTTGATAGCCTTGAATAAATGGGTCCTCGTCTGCATATCAAAAGGCCATATTCCAATGATAATAAAAACTACATTCAATTCAAGACCTCCACCAAGCTACATGATCCTTAATGTCTTAAGATTTCTTGCAATGATAAAGTTACCGTCAAAATAAATGTTTTTCTGGATCCTTTAAGCAATAATCTTCTCTGAATTATATTTATTACAGTCCTTGCACAGAGTCAAATCTATTTGATGGATATCATTAGCGTCAGTTATACAAAAAAAGAAAGTCAATAAATGCATTATGACAAATATTGTGCCCAATTTTATTCGATCTTTTTATATTTATATTCTACTTTTTATATTTTGTTATTTTCCGCAAAGACATGCCATAGCCCATTCACGTTAATGCTCCTCAGTGTTAGATGTTATTAGAGTTACCTTCATATTTGCAAAGATCATGTGAAAAGAGTGGTGAAGGACTATTTGATTAGGTAAAACATGAGACATTGTGTATCTGCTATACGTGGTCTCTATATACTATCAATGTTGGTTGTGTGGTGTAAAATGACAAACGATTTGTTATTTCTTTCTGATGAAATGCTTGTAGTCATTTATGAGTCTGTTTGACATTTTCAAGATCTGTGATTGTAATTTCTAATGTTGATAGATGATTTTAATTTGAATGTTTTTTATGATTGATGTACCTGTAAAATTGCAGTGATGCTGTGAATCTTAAAATTTGATTTATGTTAAAAAATCTATTTATAGAAGATGATACAAAAATGAAAGGACATTAATTAATTAATGATGCCGATAGTATGACCATGCAATTTGTGTAATAATACAATATCAATACCAGTGTTATGATAAATAGTTCTTGATGTTATGGGAATCTTCTGCCATTAGTTCTCACATCAGGACCACCAAGACCGCTGGGCTGGACAGCCAACAAACACTTCTACACTGGATCAGACACGATGCTGGAAGCTAGAGGTAGTCTTTATTGAGGGTTAGGGATGATACTATTCTTACTCAATTTAGCAGTTAGGGGTGAAGTATAACGTTGAGGGACTGTGATGATTTCTCACTTCTTACACCTGTAACACGCATCTAATTTGTTCACAAAATGATTGAGCTGAGCTTGCTGAGCTTGCGAGAGACAAATATTAGGGGAAAATATTTAATGGGTACCTAATGGGAAATGTTAAGGTGTCAAAATACATTCCCTGGGATAATCCATAGCATCAATGAATGTAATCAATATTTTAAGCAACAATTGTACAGCAATTGCAGAATTAAAGGCTTGTTCTTAGCTTTGAAGAAGTCTTTTTAGTAAAAGAAAATTTGCGGTGATCAAAGCAAAACAGATTTTCTCTTTTCCAAATGAAAAAGAGAAAAACTGTTGAGGATTTGGAAGTGTTTGGCAATTTACAGAAAGCCATTCAAAACAAACTAATTGTGCTATTTGAATATCATCCATTGTACACGATGTAATATACTTAGCTAGCAACATATATTTCCATTGCAAAACAGATCATGATGCTTCATATAAGTCTCTTTGCCAATAGATACATCTTTTAAAAGTCGATCTATTGCAAGAGTTGTTTACTTCCGGTTCACTTATATCTCTCAGTTGTCACATGTCACATGACAAAAGCAATGCAGCGGGCACTCGTCTTACCAGGAAATTGGTCCGGTGCTGCCACCTCCTGGTGCATAGGATGAAAACCCTGTGGTGTGGAGCAAAGAGAATAAATCCCTACTAAACAAATCAATTATTGTATTTTGCTACTTTTTTGGTTTTGTTATTATTATGTTTGGCTTGTCACTATAATATCATGCCACACGCTGCCATTATATCTCACTTGTCAGTGAAGTCTGAGTGGCTCCCTGACCTTTAACTGTGTGTGGATTGGTTTTCTGCATCCCTGAAAACACCTTCAGACGTATCTTCTGTCCAAACAATTACAAGGCTGAACAATGCCATATATTTATACTATGATTAATGGCCAACGTGCGCGTGTTAGCTCTTGGCTTTAGTATCAGGTATAAATAAGCCTGAAAGTAATAACATTATGATTTAACATATCTGGGTGACACACCTGGGTGATAAATAAATCTAATAACTTGTGGTACCATCATGCTTAACACCACTCAAAACATGACAATCAGGTCACAAATCAAGGTTGGGTATTGATAGTTCATGAAAGTACATTGTATACATTTATTACCCCTCAACAAATCTACCTGAATCTTGGTTACCTTGATATAACTGACATACATAGGACTTCCACTCCCCGAGGGCCGACACCCCCAAACTCTCATATGAACCAGAGCTGCCTGAGATGCCGCCCTATTTCCCATGTCTGCCTGCGTTGCTACCCCACTTCCCACACCTGCCTGCGTTGCTGTCCCACTTTTTAAACAGTGGTTCGATAAACTGAACGCAGACAACCCCAACACTAATGTGCACATTCAACTGGGCTTTGATCACCGCACCTCTTAACCAATATGCAAAGAAATCCTCAGAAGGAGAGAGGACCACTAGTAGCCAGTGTTTCTTCTGAAACCATGCAGGTTTGTTTCTCTAGACACACAAATAAGCTTCACCTGCAGGGGGAGCCAGTCGCCTAAAGTGATTAGCATATCACGGTCATATAAACCGCAGCCTTGGAATATCGGTTACAGGAAACTGTGGTGAGTGAGAAACAACTTAGATTAGGATAATATTCAAGGATACAGTTGGAGCGATGATTTCATAGCATATTAGTCATAAACAATTTCTGAGATAAGATGAATATTATACTATGGGATTTCAAGATGTCTTTATTAAAAACATGATAATACATTATCTGTCTACACACACACACATATATATATACATATATATATATATACATATATATATATATGTGTGTGTGTGTGTGTGTGTGTGTGTGTGTGTGTGCTCTACCTCCTGCACAAAGACTTTAACTTGAGTAGGTGGTATTATATGCCTGTATGTGGTATTATATGTATGTTTATACTCCAGACTTCATTCTTCCAGCTGTATGCACCATGATACACATGAACAGATTATACAATAGATATTGTGAGCACCCGGAATCGGATATAATGATCGATGGGCAATACCTTTTGACTGCCTGTACTTGACGTATTGGAGATCTTAGTAGTCCTTGATGTTAATATGATAAGATTATATTTGGATAATTATAATATATATATACAAGGTCCATGATATATAGCATCAATATACCAGAGGTTTCTCTCTACATCAATGTAGGTTGTAATAACTTTGCTCCATATAATATTCGGACTCCAGAGAGAAAACGAGAGCCGATATATTGAGACCATTCATATTTGAGACCATTCATATTTGCAAATTTAATTGAATCAATTTAACGACGTAACAGACAGAATTTGCCAAACCTACTGCCACTGCCATTAGAAAACCCAACCATTTTTGAATGATAATAAATAGAGTAGGCACATGACACGTTAATTGCCTAATTATGACATATGAATGAAAACATCAGCAAATAGTGACAGAGTGCTGCACAAATCTTAAACATGAAGCATTGCCAATAAACATTTCTTAAATCTCTCTGCCAAAGTCAGGTTACTCCATCACTAAACTGACTTTATTTACTGCATGTCATACAGAATGGAAATATGCTGGCATGAGTATATAGTCTGGGATCAAAAGCATAAGCTCAGTAATTAATTGTTAAAATAATTGCCATATCAAGCTGTGGGTACCTCCATTAGGTAGGCTGGCTGAACGCAATGAAATAGGATTCTAATTTACATGATCAGTTCACCCTCAGAGGAAATTGACAAAAAAAGCCATTAGTTTAAATGTCTTGCATGCAATAAGAAACATTTATATGTTTGGATTAATCGCCTTGTGCCCTGTCACGGGGGGATTGGAGGCATGGTGATGTACAAGACAATTCGAAGTAGGCATTTATGTTCAAAACAAACCAATGCAGGTTATATTCTAAGTAATTAGGAATGAGTAACATGTGTGTAACTTAAACCTTATTTCATCTTCATCTCGCCCCATTAATAGTTTGATACATGCGATGATCCTGTCATGGAAAGAATTATTTGGATTAGAAATACGTATATCTTAGAGGATGTGTGCCATGCAAATCATTCACAAATTAAAGCTAAGTTTTTCTATTAATATCAGATCAGTTAAAGGAATACTCAAGGTATATAAGTCATTTTCTATCATATATCATTTTATGCCAAGGTAGGTAATTCCCATAAATGGAAAATGGCCCTAATGCAACGTTAAATGTAAACAAGTTATATAGTTCTATTTTGATATTGTCGGTCACTGTATATTCTCTTACATATCTAATAAGCACGTTTCAATAGGGCAAACAAATTCTTTGTGGAAAATACAATTTAACTTGATTCGGAAAGATTTAATCGGCTGCATTGGATTACAGTGGAAAACAGATATTATTTCTCTTGTCCTTATCGTGACATTATGATAAAAAGTCAGATTTAAACTTGTCAGCCACAACGTTCTATTTCTTATTTGTGTTTTCATATTTCATTGAAACTGAAATTAGACCCAGCCAACGTACTTTAGCAATAGGCTGGCCCTGACCCTATGCATTATGTTGTCAATAAATGACATTGGATAGATCAAAGTATCGTCAAGGTCAGGAAGGCTACCACCCTTGACAGAGCAGTGCTGGGACAGTGGGAATGAGCAGGGGAGTCACAGATGTTGAGTAACTCATCTTTCTCAATCAGATATAAGCAACTGTATAGATTGACGGGCCTTTGGCATGCTATGCAGGACCTGTGAAGCTCCCCCGTGAATTGCCCCCCGTGAGTAGCAGTATAAGCATACAGAAATGATATATGCAGGATTCTCACTTGATTTATATCTCCTTATTTTACTATGTTTTCTGTATCATACTGCAATCAATCACTTTAAAACATGCTTATTAGCTGTAGATGTACAGAGATTATTTGAAGTTGTGAATAAGTTTCTTTAACTTACAAGGAAGGTTCTTCAACTAGCCATTATGTCATTATAAGCAGTGTGTTATGAAAGTCAAAAGAATACAAATTATTATAATCGGATATCAATTTGACATCATAATATTCTCGGTGCATGTACGGTTGACAGTCATATTGTGTTTATGGTTCATTTAGAAGGAATATCAAAATGATGATTATCTTTGCAAATGTTTGGCATGATATAAAGTATCTTTTATAATGATCTGTTCTTAAACACTCCTAGATTTGATGTCACGTGAAAAGTTGTTTAAGAAAAAAACATGGACATTTTATATTTCGTCGTTTGTCTGAAATGTTCATTATACTATAGCATTACATATTGACACGCGTCACGTGATGCTTTCAGATTATGGTGGTAAGCTGAGATGGCCCTCGCCCATAACTTGGCCATTTTATTATGATAGAGAACTATAACTCTATGATATGATGTTAAAAATAGGGTCTGAGGTTAAAGTACCTACTTGCACTAAACTATTCCAAACATATCTTCTTATTTTCTTTTTCAGTGTATGGTGACGTTTTATTGTAGCTTTTCTAAATTACTTTAAATCCGGTACAAAAAAGGAAATTTTTGAAATATTTTACAATATTGTCTTTCTCTGCATATAAAGTACCAAAGAAAGTTTAATCATTCTTATCTTATGTTCTGAATGTCAACATGACCAACCTATCCCCGCAATGTCTTAATGATTGTAAAAAAGCTCAATTTATCGATTTGTCCTTCAGCGCCCTCTTTAGGAGCAGACATCTTTCACTTTGTCTGGCTCCCAGGGACAGCGTATTACAGCCTCCACAACTTAGAGTGTCCAAGCGGGAATGATTAACCAAACATCATTCTTTTGTTATGGCATTATAAACAAAAATGACCTCAGTGCAGAAAACAGTCAGAATATAATAAATGTTTATGTAGACATGGATATTGATCAAAAGACATAATCCTTAAAATTATTACCGGAGACAATTATCTTGCATTTGAAAAGTCAAATGCTTGAAATTTGACCAGGTTATATGCTTGACCTCTGTGTTTGAGTGTGCTGATGGTATTAACAAACAAATCAGACATTGTAACTTTCTAAATCATACACACACACACACACACACACACACACACTAATATATATATATATATATATATATATATATATATATATATATATATATATATATATATATATATATATATATATATATATATATATATATATATATATATATATATATGTGCCTGAGACGCAGGCTGTCCCTGAGATGCAGTTATGTGCCTGAGAGGTAGTCTGAGATGCAGGCATTAGTCTGAGATGCAGGCATTAGTCTGAGATGCAGGCATTAGTCTGAGATGTAGGCATTAGTCTGAGATGCAGGCATTAGTCTGAGATGCAGGCATTAGTCTGATATGCAGGCATTAGTCTGAGATGCAGGCATTAGTCTGAGATGCAGGCATTAGTCTGATATGCAGGCATTAGTCTGATATGCGGGCATTAGTCTGAGATGCAGGCATTAGTCTGATATGCGGGCATTAGTCTGAGATGCAGGCAGGTGTATTAAATAAGAAAATTAGCCTCAGCAAGTATCTGGCATATTAGGTTCCATATACGTTTTTATTAAATGAAGCTTAACTCAAATAAAATCACTGACTGTAGTCCAGGAATAGAGCAACAACTAACCGTCCGCAGTCATTTAAAACTTTGCTATCGATGCTCGTTATTATTGTTATTCGAATGTGTTTGAGGTTCGGTTTACCTTCATCGATCAATGATCATATTTTAAAAATGAAATTTTTGAATAGCGGCCATTTTCAGAATGAAGCTCACTTTTCACCGTTCAGATTGTTAGAAAGGCTGTTAATATAGGTTTCCCATAATTTATTTATTTTCTTTTTTAAATCATAAGTATATCGATAGTAATCATTTTTCATAATCAATAGCTCTGGAACATGACTCCCGATCACATGATTCCCCGTCATAGATGTATCTATGTGGAGTCACGTGGATGTAAGTCACGTGGTGGAGGAACACGTGGTGAGGAGCCGCATTACTCCCATCACATGACCCCACCACATGACCCCCGCCACATGACCCCCAGCATATAACTCCCAGTCACATGACTCCCGATCACATGACTCTAAGCCGCATTACTCCAATCGCGTGGTGGGTGTCACGTGATGGGAGTAATGCGGCTCCTCACCACGTGTTCCTCCACCACGTGACTTACAACCACGTGACTCCACATAGATACATCTGTTCATCCAGTATGCCTCAATCACTCTAAATCATAGCGAGAATCTTTCTTCGGTACATGTTTTCAGAACGTTTTTTTTTTGTTATATAGAATACGAGAATGAGGAGAGCTTATACAGGGGATGTTAGAATAAAATTCTAAAGGCATTGGCCAGGACCTGCGGTATCTGCTTGTAACTTAGTTGTGATTGCCGAGCGTGGACATCTCCTGTTTGTTAAGCGCCGCTGACAAAGCAAGATGCATAAAGTATTGACTGCCGAAGCTGACATGGATGTGCAACGAGAGGCACACTAGACAATCTCATACACCTCTCCATAAGTCTGACGTGCTTCATATAAAACACAGGCCATAGGCCGATTGCGGGTTGCCATACTGCCCCATTGAAAACAACACGCCGGAAGTGCACAATTACAATCGGAAGTGCACAAAAAATTCTCTAAAATCTAATCATTAAAAAAAACAAGATGGTAACCCGCAATCGGCCTATAGACATAAGTTGTAAAGGAGTCGGGAAAGGGGAATATGAATGAATCTTATCAATGATCACAGCACTGTGCTTTATATTATAATAGGATTGGTGACATTACAGTGATGCAAAATCTAGAAAGCTTTGCAGAATGACTTTATTGGATACCATATATTAAACTGGGGGCACATTCCTGTGTTAAAAATACGCCAAAATCTTGTTAAAAATCAGTTTTAGATGATCATATTCTTATATGTGTAACTGATGAGTGTTATTTTCTTGAATAATTGGATACTACAGTTGATATATGAAGATTAAAGAAATCAACTTTTTAATTCTGGCCATTGTTCAACATACGGCACTGCTCAGATACCACTCAGATTGGTTGCGAATGTCCAGATATGTTGCAAGCACCCAGAATGACACGATTTAACATCCAGATCAGTTGCGAGCACCCAGAATGACACGATTTAACATCCAGATCAGTTGTGAGCACCCAGAATGACGCGATTTAGCATCCAGATCAGTTGTGAGTGCCCAGAATGACGCGATTTAGCATCCAGATTAGTTGCGAGCACCCAGAATGACACAGTTTAACATCCAGATCAGTTGCGAGCACCCAGAATGACACGATTTGACCAGATTGGTTCAGAGCTCTCCCACCCCTGATCTTAGGAGTAGAAAAAACCTTTAAAGGAATTCTAAAAACGTCACTGAGCGATTATAAAGTAAAGCTTGCAAAGCATATTAAGGCCGCAGAGAACATTTTAATGATCAAAGCAATACTCACATATAGAAGTGATGCGTGGGGCTTATTTGAATGGAGATTAGCAACATTATTACTGCCACCTGCTCAAATTATGGAACTTAAAGCGCGACTTTCACTTCTCTGATACACCTTTGTAGAATGAAGGAGAATTATAATCCATATTGATCTGTGGGTTCTGTTAGTATGACTGCACAAGGGAAGCATTTCTTTTGGGGATTTTCTGGGAGAAATATAGTTTTTTTTCTAATGCACGTGGTGGAAAAAATGAATGACGCCATCGTGGGGCAATTACCTCCTTCCATAACTAGTTAGTAAACAAAGAAGAATGTAACTGAAAGAGCGAATGTTATGATTTTCGATCTTAAAATGTGACATCTTGGTGTAAAAAGCATGACAATAGGACCAGCATTAAGTTTTATAGAAATTGAAGATGATTATTAATATTACCAAAGTTATGACAAGTTTGATGAAAATTGAAGATGATTACAGCTCACATGCAATAAATCCCCCACGATGACGTCATTGACACTGACTGCATTAAATGATCATATTTTATGGGGGTTGTAAGATGTTTATTTGTGTTTCCATGGTTACTGATATATATTTTTGTCTGTGAATTTCAATGTATTTATGCACTAATGATCATCTAATCATGTAATTTATAATTCATATTACCAGAACGCATCTCTTTAATATTATAAATGACTCATTTTATTTAACTTGTCAATCTCTGTATGAATGTCATATTACACAATTATATGAAAAATATCAATATCACACAAAATGGTCGATTACAATCTCACACGATATAGGCAACTTTAATCTCACACAATATAGGCAATTTCAATATCACACAATTGAGGCAACTTTAATCTCACACAATAAAGGCAATTTCTATATCACACAATATAGGCAATTTCAATATCACAAAATATAGGTAATTTCAATATCACAAAATAGAGGTAATATCAATACCACATACAATTGAGATAACTTTAAAATCTCACAATATATGCAATTTCAATATCTGACAATATAGGCAATTTCAATATCAAACAATAGAGGCCATTTGATATCACACAATCTAAGCAATTTCAACATCACACAATAGAGGTAATTTCAATATCACACAATATGCTACACAACATAGGTAATTTCAATATCATGCAATAAAGGCAATTTCAATATCATACAACATATGTTACTTAAATATCACACAAAAGAGGTAATTTCAATATCATACAATAGAGGGAATTTCAATACCACACAATAGAGGCAATTTCAATACCACACAATAGAAGTAATTTCAATACCACAAAATAGAAGTAATTTCAATGTCACAAAATAGAGGTTATTTCAATGTCACACAATAGAGGTAAGTTCAATATCACACAATATGGGTAATTTAAATCACACAATATGGTCAACTCCAATATTGTGCCATTTGGTCAATATTAGATGTTAAAGCAACTTTTATGAAAACTCCATTTTATTTTCGATAAATAAAAATGTTAAACATCATTTGTATATAGGATATACAAGGCAATCTCAATAACCTGGGGTGGCAAGTTAACCCCCCAACATAAATATGGTGAATGGGGTTGTGCACTAGAATAGATCTAAAAATAAATCTTCTATCAGTCATAGAAATACATCGGGGGATTGTTTTCATGAGATTGTCAATGACGTCAAAGGTTAGATGACACTCCCAAATATTCTGGGTAGCTTTGCCTTATTGATCACTTTCCCTCCTAGTCGGATGGACTGCCCAGACGGCGCCACCACATTCCTCAGTTATTGTGGACCCGTCCATTCCTCAGTTACTGTGGACCCGTCCATTCCTGGGTTACTGTGGACCCGTCCATTCATCAGTTACTGTGGACCAGTCCATTCATCAGTTACTGCGGACCAGTCCATTCATCAGTTACTGTAGACCCTTTCATTCCTCAGTTACTGTGGACCCTAGTCCAGTGCCATTTGACAACAGGCGTCCTTGAAACGGACAAACATTTCCACAGTAATTTAATCATTGCTATTTAACAAAGTCCTGCTGGTTTGGTCAGGTGCCCTCACCAATTACTTACTTGATTGATCTGAAATTGAGGATCGGGCGCCATTCAAAAGAGATCTGTTTTTGTTGTGTTAACTGATGATGCCATACAGACGTTAATAAGAGCATCAATAAACAGTTCGACCTCACTTGAGGACACAAGTGGCGCCATCTTCACCTCATTTAGTACAACAATGACCCGCTATCAAAGAGCACCATAGCCTTTGCGTGCCTTATTTGACCTTCCTATTGCAAATTATCATGCATCACAACTCTTTTTTATTAAGAAGGATCCCAACGGTCAATGACCTCTCAGTAAACTTGAAGTTACATGAATTTGAAACCTGTGTGAGTTTGGTCTGCCGAGCTCACCATAAATATAACTGCACCTTAAGGGTGGATAAATATAAATATATATACCGTATCCACTCGGGTTAGCGCCCATGGGCAGCTAATTGGGGACAAAGTAAAAGAGGGGGGTGGGCGTTTACCCAAGCATGGGCGTTTATAAAGGTCGAGAACAGAACAAAACCATCCATTATTGCGCAATATATTAACAATCGTTTTCGCACTAAAAACAAGAGCCTCTTCCCGTCACTTCGGCCTTTCAAAATTGCGACCACGTGTTGCGTTGAGTCGTGTCTTCCTTGTTGACAGAAATGCTTTCACACGCGGATCGATTTTAATTGCATTTCAAATGATAAATAATGAAAACGCTTTGTTTTGAGGCTAAAATCAATGATGTGGAGAAATTGTCGACGTAATTGTGATAATATTAAGTACATACCTTTATTTATCATTTAAAACGCAATTAAAATCGATCAGCTACGGATATGAAAGTTCAATTTGACATGTTGGCCGCTCCACTTTTGTCTCGTGGGCACCCAGACGCTAAGGTAAAGGACGTCACGTACATCGTATTACGGACATCCAGGGAAGGTGGGCGTTTAATGATTTCTTCCTAAAAAGGGGGGTGGGCGTTAAGCCAAGCATGGGCGCTAACCCGAGTGGATACGGTATATATATATATATATATATATATATATATATATATACACGGCAGTAGTAGTAGAATGGATCCACCATAATGCCATATAGTAGAAACATGGCAGTAGTAGTAGAATGGATCCATCATGATGCGATATAGTAGACACATGGCAGTAGTAGAATGGATCCATCGTAATGCCATATAGTAGAAACATGGCAGTAGTAGTAGAATGGATCCACCATGATGCGATATAGTAGACACATGGCAGTAGTAGTAGAATGGATCCACCATGATGCCATATAGTAGACACATGGCAGTAGTAGAATGGATCCATCGTAATGCCATATAGTAGACACATGGCAGTAGTAGAATGGATCCATCGTAATGCCATATAGTAGACACATGGCAGTAGTAGTAGAATGGATCCACCATGATGCCATATAGTAGACACATGGCAGTAGTAGTAGAATAGATCCACCATGATGCCATATAGTAGACACATGGCAGTAGTAGTAGAATGGATCCACCGTGATGCCATATAGTAGACACATGGCATTAGTAGTAGAATGGGTCCACCATGATGCCGTATAGTAAACACATGGCAGTAGTAGTAGAATGGATCCACCATGATGCCATATAGTAGACACATGGCAGTAGTAGTAGAATGGATCCACCATGATGCCATATAGTAGACACATGGCAGTAGTAGTAGAATGGATCCACCATGATGCTCTTTGGTTGAATATATCATTCATAGTTAAACGAACCATACATTATAGCTGAGACATTGCAAATGTAATGAAACAATCATCCTGAAGCTGAGTGGTAGAGAAAATGCAACAGTAGTAGCACAGAAGCGGAAGTGGTACATCCTGTCTGCGGGAGCAAAATAAACGTATAGAATGGTCTATGCAACTGGAAACGACACCATAAGATATTAGAATTGTTTGAATGAAATATACTCCGATCAGTCAATTATGATCTCACTCCATGAAATGCTCATGAGTATGTAGTGTATTAATTCAATACCGATGTGAATTAAGTTAAATATATTTTGACATAATTTTCCCAATAAAACCAATCTCTTCTCTTGGAGGCTTGAGATTAACAATGACGTGAGCCCTTTAATTAATTGTGGCATATTCCAACTCTTAAAATCTCATCAGAACAGAAAGGACGAATGGTGGCGAATTATCAGGGCTTTAATACTTTCTTAACAAAATTGGTCGTCATGACAACTATCCAGGCATTATTGATTGTAGAAATGAAGAAGGTAAGTCTGGAAACGAAAAGCTTAGCAAGGACAATGAACCTCAGGACTCGAATGGAACTTTATTAAGTAGTCTTGACACAATTCTATACAGGACTTTTTGTTGTTGATAGACGTCGTGATAAACCTTTATACTATTGATATACACGTTTTACTCTTTATGTGTGTTCTTGATAGATGTCTTGATAGACCTTTATACTATTGATATACACGTTTTACTCTTTGTGTGTGTTCTTGATAGACGTCTTGATAGACCTTTATACACTTGATATACACGTTTTACTCTTTATGTGTGTTCTTGATAGACGTCTTGATAGACTTTTATACACTTGATATACACGTTTTACTCTTTATGTGCGTTCTTGATAGATGTCTTGATAGACCTTTATACACTTGATATACACGTTTCACTCTTTATGTGTGTTCTTGATAGATGTCGTGATAGACCTTTATACTATTGATATACACGTTTTACTCTTTATGTGTGTTCTTGATAGACGTCTTGATAAACCTTTATACGCTTCATATACACGTTTTACTCTTTATGTGTGTTCTTGATAGATGTCTTGATAGACCTTTCACACTTGATATACACGTTTTACACTTTATGTGTGTTCTTGATAGACGTCTTGATAAACCTTTATACGCTTCATATACACGTTTTACTCTTTATGTGTGTTCTTGATAGACGTCTTGATAGACCTTTATACACTTGATATACACGTTTTATTCTTTATGTGTGTTCTTGATAGACGTCTTGATAGACTTTTATGCTATTGATATACACGTTTTACTCTTTATGTGTGTTCTTGATAGATGTCTTGATAGACTTTTATACATTTGATATACACGTTTTACTCTTTGGGTGTTTTCTTGATAGACGTGTTCCAAGATGACTCAAGGTTGACAGTGCTCACACAGCTTGACACCTCTGTCACTCTGTCTCCTTGCCAACAATCCTATCCTGACAAAGTCCCTCCCCTTGTATAATAAGGATGTAAGATCTGTATCATTATCTGTGAATAACTTTTTAGTATTTTACTAAATGCTTTAAGTTAGTCTATTTGGCAGCGTATTCGGCATGTGTTTAGTAAACAAGGGGCTTTACCGAGTCACTTCCGAATTTTGGGGATAGCCAGTTAAAGTTGGTTCGTGAAGTAAATTTCAGAGGAATTTTGTTTGGATACATTGAATATCTGAGATGTGTAACGGATAGCTTCCATGATATAGCTTCCATGATAAGTGTGAAGGCACTTGCCCACTTGAAATGTTTTGAACTACTGCCTCAACTTGTGATTTGTCTATCCAAATTACATTTGAAGAAATTAACATTAAAACTTCACATAAAATAATTGTCGAGGCAAAAATTCGAATTTAGTGTTGCCCAGCTTGAAGAATACCTGTGCAATGAAGTGAATAAATTGGCGAGTCGTTGCCAATCTTTTAGAACATTTCCTTCTTTTTCTGACTGGTGAGATCACCTGGCATGCCCGGATGTGACCACGTGATGTTTGTCCATCCATACTCTTATCTTAACCTTCCAATGCCTACCTTATGTTCTTTGCAAATGCCTTCAACTAAGATAAATAGTGTTTTTCTTTGGATTTTAGGGACACTTTACAAATAAATAGCTGAACTGTTATCAAATAGCAGGTGTAAAATCGACCAAATGTACGATGAACCCTGACAAGTCGGTCTTTGCTCTGTCAGGATTTGGGTCAAACAGAGTTACTTTGAAAAATACTCATGGTCATGGGTGGTGAGGGATGAAAAAGGGGATGCAATCTTTGGAGGCTTACTGCAGAAATCATTTAAAACTCACACACCCCTTACTCTCAAGGTTGTTATGAACACACCCCTCTCCCCCTAGGTTATTATGAACACACCCCTATCTCCCTAGGTTATTATGAACACACCCCTCTCTCTCTAGGTTATTATGAACACACCTCTCTTCTTTGGTTATTATGAACACACTATTACTGATAATAATAAGTTGAGGTATCATTTCACATATCTGAGATCATACAAGAGATAGCTATGATTTGTGCCATTGTTGTTCTGACCGTCTCGCCAAAGAGAACATAGCAAAATGGCGACTTTTAACAACATAACATAAATCGCATTGCGAACAACTGACAGCAATGAACTCACTCAGATATCATAGACAATTCCGCATTCGTATTTGAGAACATTCTTTGACATTTTATTCATCATGACTTTATATTTATCATGACGTTGTTGCAATATGTTGTTGTTTATCATTAAGTTGTTGCAATAAAGATGTTTGAACCACCAAAAAGATCTTTGTATTCAACGTATCTGAGACTGGTGTGAGGTAGTGGAAATACAAGCTAAAGTGACCTCGACGAATGCTAAAACCGTCCTAGCTTGGGGTTTATGGACATATGAGCTATTGAGATTATGAGTCAAGGAAAAGACATATGGTTTCCATGGTTATACAGACCATCTGTCTCTGTAAGACTGTCTCAATATGTCATTTATGTTGTTACTGTGAAGAATTATGATCTTTTGAAGAACTTTTTTATTTATCCATTCGCATTTTGTTCCTGTCTCTGAGAGATAAGAAATATATGTGTGGCAATTGTGTTTACTATCAATATATCAATGCAATCCTCTTTGCTTGAAAAGTAGCCTTATAAGGACGTCTATGATTCATCACATTCATCACAATATACAAAGAGTAATATATACATATATTATCAGAGGACCGGTAAAACAGCCTTGGTTTGTTTGTAGAGACATGCTATGAACATTTACCCTGTTCACGTGTCACCTTGTACTGCGTCATCTTTGAAGCAAATGATGGAATAGCGATACATCAAATGTGTTGATACTAAGTTGGGAGAGATAAGTATATATAAACATATATATAAGAAATGGGGTAGATGGTGATACATATCTCAGGACAGACAGATATGTGCTGCCAAGCTCTGCGCCATGTTTCCTGGCTCCCACTGTGTGTTATGCCACACATAATGTGCTGCCAGCGGCAATTGCTTTCTCTGGATGCCCCCAACAAGGTTTGCCATCTACCTTTATATGTCTCTATACATCTATACATCTATGCATCTGAGTGTTCAATTATAATATATATATATATATATATATATATATATATATATATATATATGTATGTATATATATATATGTATATATATATATATATGTATATATATATATATATATATATATAATAATGCAAAACGAGATTTAGCTGTAGCAGGTTTTGTCTTTTCCTGGGTAATATTCTGTAACGTCTGATGTAGTAAAATTGTTCTTCTAAACGTACTTAGAACCATAAAAAATGATGTAATTTTCTTTCTGTTGTTTGACATCTTGGTTGAACAGCTTTCAAAGCTTGGCTCCCCTGATCACAAAAAGACCTTGCTCCAAACACAATAGATGGAAAAGAACTTCCAGCAGATCACTCTGCCAATTGTCATTCTGCAGACTGAATGGTTTCTCTATTCAAGTGTGTGTATATATATATATATATATATATATATATATATATATATATATATATATATATATATATATATATATTTGTATAACTATAAAACGGTTTGTCTGAGATCATGGTGTCTTTTCGATTAATGCAAAAGCGTGATGATTCAATTAGGTATGAATGCTGATGTGTGGTGTCAAAGTAATAATAGATGAATCATATGAAATATTAACGATGGGACTGATTAACAATGGTGTGAAAAGATACTATGAATAAGGGATGTGATATTAAAAGGTCAGCTGTGTCAGATGTAAGATGTAATTGACATAGATATGGAAAGATCTCTTGTTGGGCTTACACCATTTCCCACAAAAGAAGAAACTCGTAGAAGCGAGCCATGGACTGTTTGCTATGCTTTACTGTACATACCTTTCAACTGCACTCTGTACCAAGAAGGTCCACAAGAGCCTCTACATTCTTACCCAATTAGTCATCTGAGCTCTACAGTCGTGGCATCATACGTTTGTTAGTTTGTAATTAATTGTATATATCAGATATTGTATAAGGTTAATAAAAAGACCACCCGTCAGATCACTATTCATTTGATATTAATGAATAATTGATGAATTATTAAACGTTTATTTTCACGTAATTAGTATATTCGTCGACACAAAACAGAGAATCTGTAAAATGCTCATTAGACTTTCTCCATAATCCACGTTTTCCATATTTCAATTACTGAACAGATATATGCGTTTGATATTTGTTTTGATGCAGATATGTATATATTTGATTTACAACCCTGAGGAATACCATTTGGAGAGACCGGCGTAATGCTACTCCACAGACTACGCTTACGATAAGCGTAATAGATTCCCTGGCCAATGCTCATATGTCGGCCAACCTGTAAAGTAACATGCAGTAAATATATATAATGCATATATATAATGCATATATAATATATAGATATATACACATGTTATATATATATATTTATATATTTATATATATATACATATATATATATATATATATATATATATATATATATATATATATATATATATATATATATATATATATATATATATATATATATATATATATATATATATATATATATATATATATATATATATATATATATATATATACTACACGAGACTTCCTTGTTTGAGATAGTGTGTTGTGATGAGCTTCTGAAGCCCCTCTTCTTCTCACGGATCCATAATCTCTCGTGTTCTACATTGGGACATTGGGAAAACATTTATTGGGAAAAAATTTATTTCTCTACGAAGGCTTCAGCTCTACTATATCATATACTATTCAAGAGATATGCATTCAATTCCAACCCTTTGTCCTGGCTTGGAAGGAGACAAAATAGCATTGCTTTGTGTGAGCCCAATATAATCAGTGCATTTACTACATTCTGTGTGCAAAGAGAGGGTGCATCCGCTCCTAACTGCTCATAACAATCTGGGGTAAAACAGACCTGTCTTTCTCTTAACAATGTTGGTGACTAAACAGTTGAATAGAGTTCTGTTTGGAAAGCATCCACAGGGAGGGTTGGGGGAGGGGGGAGGATGTGAGGGAGGGGGAGGGTTGTAGGGGGGAGGGTGGTAGGGTGTGGGGGAGGGGGAGGGGGGATAAAATCAATTGTGATTGTGGTAGCGAAGCTGTGAAGATGGCTGGATGTTGAGAAAACTGCTTCAAATCTCGTAATTCTATTTGAAGCGATTAGAATTTCAACCAATGAAAACATCGATCTGTGCAAAACAAGCTGCTGTTTTCATGTCAATAAATGTATAGCAACAATATTGTGCATTAAATGAATATATATTTGAAACATTGACTGTATCCAGAGTTCCCCAAACACTAAATATAACATGCAGTGAATTTCAAGGATTTAAGAAAATTGATAAAAGTTGTGTTGATGTTGAAGTGGAAACATGTAAGATCAATTCTGTGAGCTTCCTGTTTCACCCTGGGAATCATTTACTTCCCTGTAAGCTTTACCCAACAACTTGTAACATGCGTATCTTTGGTTGGTCTTGTGAACTTTGAAGATCAATCATCGCAAATTACTTGAATGGTTCGTGCTTCAATTTAATAAAAAAAAACTCTCACATACAGAAAGTATGAATCATATCTGTCATTGTGATAAGGCATGCATGTGAACAATGATGGATATTATTACATTTCTGAATACTTACATCTCTGGTCAACCGCTGTGAAGACATATCTGATAAATATTAATATCATGCAAACCGCTGTGAAGACATATCTGATAAATATTAATATCATGCAAACCGCTGTGAAGACATATCTGATAAATATTAATATCATGCAAACGTTTTTGAGGTATACACTACTTTTGACAGAAATGAAGAGGTATCTTTTGTTAAAGCATTCATGAAACCTGGAAGGTTCCAGGCTATTTTACAGTGGTTTAAGGTATCTGAAAACAATATATGATCTTAAAATTGACATACATACAGGCTATCTGTCTGAAATCCACAAAAGAACATCTGCCCTGAGATTTATGATTTTTTGTAACCACCAAGTACTGCCAGTACTAAACAGGAAGTGTGTTGTGTGACCTTGACCTTTGAACTTTCAGGGGGCTCCGTAAGTCACAGGAGGTGTTGTTTACCAATTGTCAAAATTGGAGCAACACATTTTCGGCCATTTTTTTCCACTATTTAAAGAATGAATTGGAAGATAACACTTATCTTGATGATAGTGCCTTTTCCTGGCTTTCTTTTGGTGGTAAAATTATTAAAAACAGATGAATATTTATGAAGTTATAAATGAAGAAAAATCAAAAGTTTTGAAAAATTATATACCACCCAGCTTTTAAGGTGGAATCCATGCAGCCTTTGATGTCTTCCCATTCAGTGGTGTGAAAAACCCCAAATTTCATCAAAGAGGGTCAAATCATAAATTTTACTGATACCAATTATCAGCATTCACAGTTTTGCCACTCAAAGTCCTTGTGATTTAAGGCCAAACCAGTGATCAAAGGGTTTAATGTCACTTTTTCAATATCACAGCGTTTAAGTTAAGGGGGATTCCATGCAGCCTTTGAGTCATGTCTTCCCTTTTTCGACAGAAAGGTTTTCACATGCATAAGATCATTTTCAAATAAATACTATACTTTTCCCATAAATGATATATCTTTCACGACCATAAGATATTTGTCACAACCATAAGATATTTGTCACAACCATGAGTTATTTCATTGATTCAAATAATATTAAAATAATCTTATGTTGTTCTGAAGTATACTCCTGGCAATAAATTGATAAATTGTACAAAATATCTCCACCCTGTTTCCCAAGCTGGACAGGTGCCCAACTGGTAACTCATTAGGTGTTTACACGAGATCACAGACCAGCTAAACAAAGCTTGTTGACAAAGTGTTCAATTGCTGGTGTAGGTTTCAGCAGACAACTGATCAACTTTCAAATGCCACAGAAAGTTGTTAACAGGGAATATTTTGGGTACTACTACATAAAAACACTGTTTAGGGTATAAATATTCATGTTATGTAAAGAAAATGTGTCTGAAAGTCAAGTTTCATGAATGCTTTAAGAGGATTATATCTAAAATATTCAATCAATATGACATGCTGGTGATCAGAAAGTGCTGATCTTTCATTTGACAGGACCACCCCATTCAACCTCCCTTGTGACCAGAATGGAGTGATGTATCACTCTGCAACCCACATGGGGCCTCTCCGGATGACCTACATACGATGCAGCATTCCACAAGGGGCCTCTCAGGTGACCCACATACGAGGCAGCATCACACCTACCATGACTGATAGGAGCGAGTTGGAGTCCATGTGAAAATTGCACTGACATTTGTTCATTTGATTAACCAAACCTTGACGACAGATGCTTTTGTGCCATTTATTTAAGTTTATTAAAGCCTCGCAAAGGCAATTTTGGAAATGACAAAGAGAATTTAATTGAATTTTAGAGGTGTGGACACCACAGTATGAAGCTCACAATGGTGAAATATATGTCCAGGACCAGTTGACCGCCATAACCAAGAAAACAACTTCAGGTTGTAAGGGAAATAGAGATAATGGTGATAATGAATAAATGCTGCTGGCCTGATTATAGCTTCTTACATTATAATATATTTGTGGGTCCCCCTTCAACCCCTTCAATACAATATCGTGTGTAATATCAATAAATACTACATCTTTATTTAAGCATAACCTTGTGACTTTAGTATCTCCATGGACTAAATAGAGTCCATGGTATCTTTATGATATTTTCTTCTCAGGATCACATATGTTGTTCTGGTAATCAATGTCAGGATTCCTAGCTTGGGAAAAGGGGTTTTCTTGACGTAACAGCCTCACAAGTGAAGGACCTTGTTGATGGTTGAGATTGTAGTGAAGACATGTGGAATCGCCTAGCCAGATTTAAGCCAGACCTGATGTGTTAGAGCTGCCGGAAGAATACAGAAAAAAACCCCAAAATGACTGTTTAAGAGGAAACGACCTTAACCTATAATCCTAAGCCATTTGATTTATATCTTTACCGACGTAAGCAAAATGATATCAGCCTTTTATTGCCAATCTCATACATAACATCCTAAAACACTTTTATTGTAAAATTTGACATGAACATATCGTAATTCGCAAAGGCGCACTGTGTCATATTCATCAAGAAAATAACCTTGCTCTCTAGCTAATAAACATCTCGCGCTTTCATCCCGACAGTTCAAACACCATTAATCGTGCTTTCACTATTGTATAAAATATTGATATCGAGAAAAAGGCAAGCATCACAAGAATTTAAAAGAACTGAAGATAATTTTTTTAAAAAGATAAAGTGCAAGATCACGTGGAAACTCGATTAACTTTGAAATCTGAACTACATTAACTTTGCTGATTTCTATGCTAATTCTTCAAATAACTCAGGTTTGATATAGTTGAGGGGCTGGTTATAAGAATCATTTAGTCATGGCACCTCATTATTGAAGCTCTAAACATTCACATATGAAGTCCCGACATGCAGCGGGAGGATGGAGCTACACATTACACGAGGCATCCGAGGATTGCCATTCTTCTCGGAGATTCAAATCTGCACCGGAAGCTATGATCAGAATCAACAAACACACCACTTAAAATATCGTCTTCGTTCAGACAGTGGTTTTTGCTGACCTCAACTTGATTCACAAGCACAACTGCAAAGCTTCATATAACACATTTGGTAATTTGACGGAATTCATTATAAATTCTCTGGTATATTGTATTACGCGTGAAACAAATATATGAGTTTGTGTATTTAGATAATCAAGAATTCTTTGTATAAACTGGAAAATCCAGAATATTCTTATATAGGATATATACACTGTGTGACATGTTCTAAAGGAATGTCCAATTTATCAAGGAAAATGGACCGAAATTAATATTAATTGTATTCCTCATCCCCCACGTCAGCAATATGGAATGCACATGCACATTTGTTTGGCTTCATTGCACATTTGTTTCATTCCCTAAGAATATATATATATATATATAAGAATATATATATATTTACATATACACACATATATATATATATATATATATATATATATATATATATATATATATATATATATATATATATATATATATATATATATATATTTATATATATATATATATATATATATATATATATATATATATATATATATATATATATATATATATATATATATATATATATATATATATATATATATATATATATACATATACACACACATATATATATATATATATATATGACTCAGAAGAGGTGAAAGTGAAAATCACATAAAAATTATTTTTCAGAGCAATTTGTCTACCTTCCATAATAAAATCCTTTACATTAATATGTTCTTCCTATCATATATTATTGTATACTTATTAATTGTGAAATAAAGCATATCGAATTGGTTACAGTTGTATTTTTCATCATCAAATTACCTTCCTTTCTACAATGATTTGAAGCAACCATTTGTTAATAAAGCTTTTTCTCAAATACCTACTTGGAAAGGGTAAAGCAAATGTTGTGGTTATATATGATTTGAATAGAAGAATTATCAAAATTTGCATAAAGTTTGAGTAAATTACGCATATCCTCAGTATTTGTTTCATTGAACGGTTAACATTATTCAGATACATTTTACAGATAAAAAAGTTGAATTTCCTGTTTTTCCAAATACATATTGTCACTTTATGCTTTTTGCACACTATCATGTGTTGGAAATGTTTTTACTGTACTGTTTCATGAAGAAATGTTCTTGTCTTCCATAGCGTATTATGTTATGTTCTTTTTAGAAACTTCTATTTTCTAATTCATCTTAAGTTTTGTTGATATTTTTTTCAGTGCAAAACACAGTAGAAGATTGCTAGTCAATACATGTGAGACAGTCCATGAGTGCGCAGCGCTTGTTTCGCTTGAATCGGAATTCCAATACCTTAGATTTATGGATGTTGGAAACAATGGATCATGTGGGTGGCAAGCAAAAAGTAGAGAGTGCTACATCATTCTAATTACAATACAAGTGTTAGAGCCAATGCTATAAATCAGTGGGGAGGAAAGTATATTGTCTAAACGTTTCCTCCATATACTATTATATGGAGAATCGTCACTTTCTTTGAAGTATAATAACATTGGGATGATTGCCTAATATGATGAATAATGAAATAGGAATGATTGCTTAATATGATGAATAATGAAATAAGGATGATTGCCTAATATGATGAATAATGAAATCAGGATGATTGCCTAATATGATGAATACTGAAATAAGGGATGATTGCCTAATATGATGAATAATGAAATAAGGGATGATTGCCTAATATGATGAATAATGAAAAAAGGATGATTGCCTAATATGATGAATAATGAAATAAGGATGATTGCTTAATATGATGAATAATGAAATAAGGATGATTGCCTAATATGATGAATAATGAAATAAGAATGATTGCTTAATATGATGAATAATGAAATAAGGATGATTGCCTAATATGATGAATAATGAAATAAGGATGATTGCCTAATATGATGAATAATGAAATAAGGATGATTGCTTAATATGATGAATAATGAAATAAGGATGATTGCCTAATATGATGAATAATGAAATCAGGATGATTGCCTAATATGATGGATAATGAAATAAGGATGATTGCCTAATATGATGAATAATGAAATAAGGATGATTGCCTAATATGATGAATAATGAAATAAGGATGATTGCCTAATATGATGAATAATGAAATAAGGATGATTGCCTAATATGTAGCATAATGATATAAGGATGACTGCCTAATATATAGCATAATAAAAAAAGGATGATTGCCTAATATATAGCATAATAAAATAGAGATGATAAGCTTTTGTTTTCCTTTAGTTCATATTTCTCCTCGACAATCGTCTAGCCAAAGTTACAACATTTGGAGTAATAACACAAAATGGAAACCCAAAATCTGGTCTGATCCAACATATAAACTAAAATACTATTTTGACGAAAATGTTATTCTGACTAAAATATAAACGAAAATAGCAGACTGCCCCAACTTGAAAAAATATTATATTTAAACCCAACATCAAAGCCATTTCATTACACTTTCCTTTCATTTTAAATTATGTTGTGGTCTGACCAAGAAAATTAAAACTATTTAGTGTCACGACAAAAATTGAAAAGCTGTTAAAAAAATAGTATAAATTAAATGTTTGACAGATATTATGAAATGTTTTAACTGGCAGCCAGAGTAAATCAAAATAAAATACAAAGCTAATTACATTTGAATTAATGAATGCACATACTCCCAAATTCTTGACAATGTAAACCCCATTGATATTATTCAAACAAATTTTCAGTACAATGAAGATATTACATAATTGTAATAACACTATCCCTTAAAGCATTCATGAAACCACAGGCAACTTTACAAAGGTTTGTGGGTATGCTTAAATGATTTGTGGCCACAGAACTTTGACACAAACAAGCTATCTCACTAAAATCAACCAAACTACATTGACCATGGTTACTGTGTTTTGCTGAAAGTGCCAAGTACTGCCAGTACTGTTTTGACCACCAGGTGGCCACATGTATACAATCTACCACCTCCAATCTACCACCTCCAATCTACCACCTCCAATCTACCACCTCCAATCTACCACCTACAATCTACCACTTCCAATCTACCGCCTCCAATCTACCACCTCCAATCTACCACCTCCAATCTACCACCTCCAATCTACCACCTCCAATCTACCACCTCCAATTTACCACCTCCAATCTACCACCTACAATCTACCACCTCCAATCTACCACCTCCAATCTACCACCTCCAATCTACCACCTCCAATCTACCACCTACAATCTACCACCTACAATCTACCACCTACAATCTACCACCTCTACACGCCGAAGATGCAACTACATAAAGAATTCTGTATCTGTGGAGATTTGTTTTCACGATATTCGGAATCAGACATTTTTTTAAAGAAAGTGTCTGGTATCTCGGAGCTATTCACTCAGAATTAAGCTTTATATAATGAGATTCTTTTGTATGATTTCAGCATTGCTGATGAGGTATCTCGTACGATATCAGCTTAACCATAGTAACCGTGGCAGTCTATCTGAGAAGTCGTTAATATCATCTATCCAAGCACGGAAATTTAATTCGATATGGAATTCTAATTTAAATAAGAGTCTAAATTTTAAAATTATAATCATAGAATGTGTCTACGATGCGAATAAAAATGCAGAGGCCGGCAAACATACATCGAGGTACGCCCAAAGTTCCCCCAAAATTCAAATGTGAAATATGACATTTTTCACTGAATTGAAATAACGTTGACAAAACGATTATCCATAGCTTAAATGTGTTTCATTTAAACCTGACATCGTTTTTTTTTACTATTTGTAACCAAATTTAGCGTAATGAACACATCATTTAGAGGTGAAAAATATTTCAGTCACGTGTCCAATTTACATAGAAGCTGTGTCAACAAGCCTTTATTCTGTTCATGAAGGTGTGATTAACATCTGATTTCCTGAGCTAAATAAGAAATGAGGGGTGCGCCAACAAACCCATGATTGTCATGCGCAATGAACAACACGGGAGTAAGATTACCCACTATCGTCTGCCATCGCAAGGGAAATAACAGGTTCCCACTCGTCGGTTATCAATAGTTTTATCATTTATCACGATCGGGGACCAGGGGTTACGTGTGACGAAGCCCTGGAGGTCACGGCTTATTGGGAGCATTTTGTACCGGCACCCGTCTTTCAAAGTATACGGTCAAGTCATGCAAGATGGTATCTAAAGCTTTCTTTATTTGGCTTCATCGAATCTACATTTCTATCTCCAAGAATCGTGTAACTGGCATTTCTCACTCGAGTGCGTTGACCTTAGGGTTACACTCAAAAACTGATCACAACAACAAGGTCTTTTTTCTCCCATGAGATAAAGATTGGCTAAGAAATAACGGAAAAAAAAGCTTCTGTAGAGTATTTTAAGCTTTGCTTGCAGATATAAGTGTTTTGCTGAGGTCTGTTTGGAACAATCACAGTCAAGGATGACAGGTTATTTCCACTTTATTTACTGTTTGCCTAATTTTCCTTTACCATGTTTACTCTGGAAAAAAACGCCAAAGGTCTGTGATGAGAAATTGCAACAGATTTCAAAGTTTATTTGGCCAACCCTAGAATAAAAAAAATATATAATCTTAGGCAATGTTACCCAGAAGGTGCTACAGATAAATAAACCCTGTGGATGTTATTTATAACAAAAATAGCAGCTCTAAACTTTGCAATTGAATGATGAGATAACACGGGAGCGAGGAGGATATGCAGAACTGTGATAAGGCGATACTTTGAAAGTGGACACCAGCATCTTACACAGTGGTATTGCATCATCGACTTGGCTTTAAATAATGCACTTTAGACACCGTGAAATATCGATGAAAGAACAGACCTCAAGGAAGCCTGAACTGGTGAAGATAGAAACCAGTCTGCTTGCAATATGATTCATATCTTTCTTAACACTCTAATCATATTTAATAAGAATGTTCTTTCTTCAATGGCTGATGGCGCATGCGTCTCTTCAAATAATAAACATAAAGAAATTATTTAACAGTTTAGCATCGTTAGGATGAAGAGAACCGATTAGTATATCTTGGAAACTGATATTATCAGAATTTAGACCTGACACTTAAATGTGGATACTATGATATTTATAAAGTAGTTGGATGAAATCTTTATCGTGGCCAGGTGACGATGTTTATTTATTGACCTGTCACATTCCATCGTTCACGTGAGTAAGGGCCGCCATGTCTGTACACAAGACCTCACTGTAACCCTTTGCTTGTCATCAGCAATTTGGTTCCAGATCGGGGCCTCAGAGTTTCTTTATGAGCACATTTGGCAGCGGGATATCGGATAGATGCTCCCTGCCGCAGGCAATCCTGCTCCTTCCCCTGAGGGATTCTATGATGGTAAACAAATCCTATGATAAGAAGTGAACATAACAGTTAGCTCTAATGAACATTTCTTTCTTCATGAGCACGTCCTGCTCGTCAACTGATATGGCCATTACTGAGTGAACCATCTTCAGATATAGACCAACGCACAATATGTCTGCAGAAAAGACATCTGTATATCTTTTCCTTTTTCGCCATTCATTTGTAGAGAGCTTTAGGAGCATGTCATTCTAACTGACCCCAGGTGATATACAGCTTTAGGAGCATGTCATACTGACTGTCCCCAGGTGGTATACAGCTTTAGGAGCATGCCATACTGACTGACCCCAGGTGGTATACAGCTTTAGGAGCATGTCATACTGACTGACGCCAGGTGGTATACAGCTTTAGGAACATGCCATTCTAACTGACCCCAGGTGATATACAGCTTTAGGAACATGCCATACTGACTGACCCCAGGTGGGATACAACTTTAGGAACATGCCATACTGACTGACGCCAGGTGGTATACAGCTTTAGGAGCATGCCATTCTGAGTGACCCCAGGTGATATACAACTTTAGGAACATGCCATACTGACTGACGCCAGGTGATAATCAGCTTTAGGAGCATGCCATTCTAACTGACCCCAGGTGATATACAGCTTTAGGAGCATGCCATTCTGAGTGACCCCAGGTGGTATACAGCTTTAGGAACATGCCATACTGACTGACCCCAGGTGATATACAGCTTTAGGAACATGCCATTCTAACTGACCCCAGGTGGTATACAGCTTTAGGAACATGCCATTCTAACTGACCCCAGGTGATATACAACTTTAGGAACATGCCATACTGACTGACCCCAGGTGATATACAGCTTTAGGAACATGTCATTCTAACTGACCCCAGGTGGTATACAACTTTAGGAGCATGTCATACTGACTGACCCCAGGTGATATACAGCTTTAGGAACATGCCATTCAGACTGACCCCAGGTGATATACAGCTTTAGGAACATGCCATACTGACTGACCCCAGGTGATATACAGCTTTAGGAGCATGCCATTCTAACTGACCCCAGGTGATATACAGCTTTGGGAGCATGCCATTCTAACTGACCCCAGGTGGTATACAACTTTAGGAGCATGCCATACTAACTGACCCCAGGTGGTATACAACTTTAGGAGCATGCCATACTAACTGGCCCCAGGTGGTATACAGCTTTAGGAGCATGTCATACTGACTGACGCCAGGTGGTATACAACTTTAGGAGCATGTCATACTGACTGACGCCAGGTGGTATACAGCTTTAGGAGCATGCCATACTGACTGACGCCAGGTGATATACAGCTTTAGGAGCATGTCATACTGACTGACCCCAGGTGGTATACAGCTTTAGGAGCATGCCATACTGACTGACCCCAGGTGATATACAGCTTTAGGAACATGCCATACTGACTGACCCCAGGTGATATACAGCTTTAGGAACATGCCATACTGACTGACCCCAGGTGATATACAGCTTTAGGAACATGCCATACTGACTGACCCCAGGTGGTATACAGCTTTAGGAACATGCCATACTGACTGACCCCAGGTGGTATACAGCTTTAGGAGTATGCCATACTGACTGACCCCAGGTGGTATACAGCTTTAGGAACATGCCACTGCTGTATATATCTATAGTAACTTGTGATGCTGACAGACTCCTCGAGGCATAAATATTTAGTAACTTGCCATACTCAGTGGAATATTTATGCTATTTTTTTTCTTATGCTGACTGGTAATCAGTGGTTTAAACCTTTGAATGTATGGAAACTTGTCATCTATAGTATCATGCTATCAGATAGTCATGCTGTTTGGAGGTCATGGGAGCTGGTATTTACATAGGCTTGTAGTCATGGGGGGGTGGTGCACCTGGTTACAATGCGTGCTGGTATTCATTGCAGCTAATAGTCATGGGAGCTGGTATTTACGTAGGCTTGTAGTCATGGGGGGTTGGTGCACCTGGTTGCATTGCGTGCTGGTATTCATTGCAGCTAATAGTCATGGGAGCTGGCAGTCATGCGAACAGGGCAGTCATGGAAATTTGCAGTCATGGGATTTGTCATGTCAGTTTGTAGTCATGGGATTTGTCATGTCAGTTTGTAGTCATGGGTGCTGGTAGTTGGTGCAGCTGGTAGTCATGGGAGTTGCCAGTCATGGGAACAGACAGTCATGGAAGTCATTGAATTTACAAATAAAAATGGTTATAGAAGAGGGACAGATATATTTGGTATGGACAGATATATTTTGTATTTTGTATTGTTTATATATTTTAGTAGGTTGTCATGTCAAGGACCTGCGACATGACAATTCAGTGAGGCAGCACTATATCTGCTACAAGTAAGTCTCATCACGAAATGACTGAAATAATGTTGAAAGTGATGTAAAACCCCAAACAAACACAATCTTTTTTTTTTATTTTCTTTTAACATTATTTATTTATTTATTTATTTTGCTTTCTATTGTGTTTTGCTGTCTGTTTTCTTAATTTTATCCCTCTTGCTTAAAAGAGTAACCTCTGAGCAGACATACTGAATGCTGCATTTAGCTGCTGGACTTCTACAATACATCATAGGTACATGAATAAAAAACTATGTAAAGTGGCATATCATCCAGCATAGATAAAACAACAAAAACAAGACCGGCTGGATCATAAAATATTGCTTTCGTTCTTTTCCGTTTCAGGATTACATATATTGGTACAAACAATATCTTCATTTGATGTCTTGAAAGTGTTGGAGGTTTTTTAAGCCCCATTGGCAAAGTACAAAGAATAGACCTGCAATGTCCCTTAGATGTGATTGTAATAAATGTTTTGGCATTCATCCAGATGGGAGGCGCCATCCAACATATGTAGATCTCGTTCAGGTCGAGATCTCGACGATGTTTATGGTCAGACGTTATGGACACAAAAACATTTTACGACATTGGATGCTCTACGTGATAATTGGGTAATATTGTTGTTGTTTCAGTTGCTCCTAGTAAGAAAACAAAGTGGTTATTGCAACAAATTTAACAGACAATCTTTGTTTCCACGAGCGTGAAGTTCATTTGATATTTGATATTTGATATTTGACGTTTTTTTCAAAGTATGCCTCCAAGTATATATCTATACACACTTATAGGATATGGGTCAAAACAGGATATAAAAGGATATATACCCTGTCAAAAGCGGATATATCATTTTTATTCGCAATAAATCCAATTTTTATACATTTATAACTTAGAAATGTTTTTTAAATGATCTCAAAGACTTTTGATTGACTAATGGGGCCTTAGACATACTTGGTAGACATGTCTAGATTACGTCTAGCCCCCTCAATATGAGAGCATAAATCTGAGTTCAATGGAATAGCCCTTTTTCCCTAGCAAAGTCAATATATTCGACCTACTGACTGGTATGAGGTTGGGGAGGGGGGGGAGAGTACTAAAAGGACTTTTGATTGACTAATGGGGCCTTAGACATACTTGGTAGACATGTCTAGATTACGTCTAGCCCCCTCAATATGAGAGCATAAATCTGAGTTCAATGGAATAGCCCTTTTCCCCTGGCAAAGTCAATATATTCGACCTACTGACTGGTATGAGGTTGGGGAGGGGGGGAGAGTACTAAAAGGACTTTTGATTGACTAATGGGGCCTTAGACATACTTGGTAGACATGTCTAGATTACGTCTAGCCCCCTCAATATGAGAGCATAAATCTGAGTTCAATGGAATAGCCCTTTTCCCCTGGCAAAGTCAATATATTCGACCTACTGACTGGTATGAGGTTGGGGAGGGGGTGAGAGTACTAAAAAGACTTTTGATTGATTAATGGGGCCTTACACATACTTGGTAGACATGTCTAGATTATGTCTAGCCCCCTCAATATGAGAGCATAAATCTGAGTTCAATGGAATAGCCCTTTTCCCCTGACAAAGTCAATATATTCGACCTACTGACTGGTATGAGATTGGGGAGGAGGGATGGAGAGTACTAAAAGGACTTTTGATTGACTAATGGGGCCTTAGACATACTTGGTAGACATGTCTAGATTATGTCTAGCCCCCTCAATATGAGAGCATAAATCTGAGTTCAATGGAATAGCCCTTTTCCCCTGACAAAGTCCATATATTCGACCTACTGACTGGTATGAGGTTGGGGAGGAGGGATGGAGAGTACTAAAAGGACTTTTGATTGACTAATGGGGCCTTAGACATACTTGGTAGACATGTCTAGATTACGTCTAGCCCCCTCAATATGAGAGCATAAATCTGAGTTCAATGGAATAGCCCTTTTTCCCTGGCAAAGTCAATATATTCGACCTACTGACTGGTATGAGGTTGGGGAGGGGGGGAGAGTACTAAAAGGACTTTTGATTGACTAATGGGGCCTTAGACATAATTGGTAGACATGTCTAGATTACGTCTAGCCCCCTCAATATGAGAGCATAAATCTGAGTTCAATGGAATAGCCCTTTTCCCCTGGCAAAGTCAATATATTCGACCTACTGACTGGTATGAGGTTGGGGAGGGGGGAGAGTACTAAAAGGACTTTTGATTGACTAATGGGGCCTTAGACATACTTGGTAGACATGTCTAGATTACGTCTAGCCCCCTCAATATGAGAGCATAAATCTGAGTTCAATGGAATAGCCCTTTTTCCCTGGCAAAGTCAATATATTCGACCTACTGACTGGTATGAGGTTGGGGAGGGGGGGAGAGTACTAAAAGGACTTTTGATTGACTAATGGGGCCTTAGACATACTTGGTAGACATGTCTAGATTACGTCTAGCCCCCTCAATATGAGAGCATAAATCTGAGTTCAATGGAATAGCCCTTTTTCCCTAGCAAAGTCAATATATTCGACCTACTGACTGGTATGAGGTTGGGGAGGGGGGGAGAGTACTAAAAGGACTTTTGATTGACTAATGGGGCCTTAGACATACTTGGTAGACATGTCTAGATTATGTCTAGCCCCCTCAATATGAGAGCATAAATCTGAGTTCAATGGAATAGCCCTTTTCCCCTGACAAAGTCAATATATTCGACCTACTGACTGGTATGAGGTTGGGGAGGAGGGATGGAGAGTACTAAAAGGACTTTTGATTGACTAATGGGGCCTTAGACATACTTGGTAGACATGTCTAGATTATGTCTAGCCCCCTCAATATGAGAGCATAAATCTGAGTTCAATGGAATAGCCCTTTTCCCCTGGCAAAGTCAATATATTCGACCTACTGACTGGTATGAGGTTGGGGAGGGGGGGAGAGTACTAAAAGGACTTTTGATTGACTAATGGGGCCTTAGACATACTTGGTAGACATGTCTAGATTACGTCTAGCCCCCTCAATATGAGAGCATAAATCTGAGTTCAATGGAATAGCCCTTTTTCCCTGGCAAAGTCAATATATTCGACCTACTGACTGGTATGAGGTTGGGGAGGGGGGGAGAGTACTAAAAGGACTTTTGATTGACTAATGGGGCCTTAGACATACTTGGTAGACATGTCTAGATTACGTCTAGCCCCCTCAATATGAGAGCATAAATCTGAGTTCAATGGAATAGCCCTTTTTCCCTGGCAAAGTCAATATATTCGACCTACTGGCTGGTATGAGGTTGGGGAGGGGGGGAGAGTACTAAAAGGACTTTTGATTGACTAATGGGGCCTTAGACATACTTGGTAGACATGTCTAGATTACGTCTAGCCCTCTCAATATGAGAGCATAAATCTGAGTTCAATGGAATAGCCCTTTTTCCCTAGCAAAGTCAATATATTCGACCTACTGACTGGTATGAGGTTGGGGAGGAGGGATGGAGAGTACTAAAAGGACTTTTGATTGACTAATGGGGCCTTAAACATACTTGGTAGACATGTCTAGATTACGTCTAGCCCCCTCAATATGAGAGCATAAATCTGAGTTCAATGGAATAGCCCTTTTCCCCTGGCAAAGTCAATATATTCGACCTACTGACTGGTATGAGGTTGGGGAGGGGGGGAGAGTACTAAAAGGACTTTTGATTGACTAATGGGGCCTTAGACATACTTGGTAGACATGTCTAGATTATGTCTAGCCCCCTCAATATGAGAGCATAAATCTGAGTTCAATGGAATAGCCCTTTTCCCCTGGCAAAGTCAATATATTCGACTTACTGACTGGTATGAGGTTGGGGAGGGGGGGAGAGTACTAAAAGGACTTTTGATTGACTAATGGGGCCTTAGACATACTTGGTAGACATGTCTAGATTATGTCTAGCCCCCTCAATATGAGAGCATAAATCTGAGTTCAATGGAGTAGCCCTTTTCCCACGACAAAGTCAGTATATTCGACAAACTGACTGGTATGAGGTGGGGGGAGTACTAAAAAGACTTTTGATTGACTAATAGGGCCTTAGACATACTTGGTAGACATGTCTAGATTATGTCTAGCCCCCTTTATTTGAGAGCATAAATCTGAGTTCAATGGAGTAGCCCTTTTCCCACGGCAAAGTCAGTATATTCGACCAACTGACTGGTATGAGGTTGGGGGAGTACTAAAAAGACTTTTGATTGACTAATGGGGCCTTAAACATACTTGGTAGACATGTCTAGAATCTGTCTAGCCCCCTCAATATGAGAGCATAAATCTGAGTTCAATGGAATGGCCCTTTTTCCCTGACAGACTCAATATAATCTACCTTTTGACTGGTATGAGGTTAGGGAGGGGGGAAGAGTATAAAGACTTTTGATTGACTAATGGACCCTCAAACATACTTGGTAGACAAGTCTAGATTATGTCTAGCCCCCTCAATATGAGAGCATAAATCTGAGTTCAATGGAATAGCCCTTTTCCCCTGACAAAGTCAGTTTGCATTAAACACCTTCCATGTGAGAGGTAGTATTTTTAAGTCAATTCTGCAGGTAACAGGGAGCCAGTGAAGATTCCTTAGAGTCTCAGATATATGATCATACTTCCTTTTCATACTGACCAGTCCTGCAGCAGTATGTTGAAGAATTTGTAGTTTCTTAATCTCAACCTTTGGGAGACCCATTAAGAACCCATTTCCATAGTCTACGGTTGAAGTAACAAGTGAGTGAACCAGTACTTCAGCAGTTTAAGTATCCAGACAATTTCTTATGGAAGCAATATTCCTGATATGGTAGTAACCTTTCCTGAGTGTTTCCTTGATGTCGGCTTTCATGTCAAGTATTAAGTCGAGAAATACTCCGAGATTCTTAACTTTACATACTGGCTCAATATCAGTAAGACCTATCCTTACCTTGTTGAAGGTTTCTCTGGATAATGAATAATCCCTGCCCAGATTACAGAGGAGCATTTCAGTTTTATTATCATTCAGCTTCCTTTTATTGACCTTAAGAAAGTTTCTGATGTCAGAAATACATGACTCTAGATTTGATTTTGCGAGAGTTGACTCTTGAGGATTTTTCTTATCAAATGAGATGTAAATTTGGGTATCATCTGCATAAATAAAATAGTTCAAACAATGTCTAGTGATGATATCAGAAAGTGGCGACATGTAGACCGTGAACAGAATTGGTCCAATAACTGAACCCTGGGGTACTCCATGCTTAATATTCAGCAAGCTAGACTTACTCAGTCCAACCTTAACATGCTGACGTCTTCCAGTTAAGTAGGATTCAATCCAACGTAGCGCCTTACCAGTAACCCTACATCTAGACTCAAGTCTTCTAAGCAGGATGTTATGATCAATGGTATCAAAGGCCCCAGATAAGTCAAGGAGAAGAAGGATAACTGTCTTTCTATTGTCCAGATCACGCAAAATATCATTTTGAACCCTTAATAAAGCTGTCTCAGTACTATGATATTGTTTGTAAGCAGACTGGAAACTATCAGTAAGGCCATTCCTTACTAGATGAGGAACAAGTTGGTTTGCAACGGCCCTTTCTGTTAGTTTAGAAATATAGGACAATATGGATACTGGTCTCAAATTTGGTTTAATCAATTCTAGGCCCAGCTTTTTCAAAAGTGGTGTAATAAGAGCAATTTTCATATCATCTGTAACAGTGTGATCTAACAATGATTTGTTTATTATAAGTGTTATGATAGGAAGTAATAAATCTAGTAAATCTAGTAATAACCAAGTAGGTACTGGGTCCAGATCACACGATTTATTAGACGATTTCTTGACTAGTTGTATAACTTCAGGCTTCGCTAGCGCACAAAAGGAGTTAAGAGTAGGAATGCTATGCAGAGTGTGGTTGTCATTGTTTGTAGTGACCTCTGGCGGAGGGATAGTGCAGTTAGTATTACAGTCTAGATCCATGCGAATTTTCTCCACTTTTCCTAGAAAGAACTCATTAAATCTATTAGCCAAAGAAGTGGAGTCTGGGGAGGTGGGTAACGGAGAGTCCTTAGATTTATGGAGTAGTTTATCAATTAACATGAATAGTTTTTTAGGATTAGCTTTGTTATCAGTTATTAGTGTTTTGAAATAGCTGGAGTGTGATGATTTGAGTAGAGCATTGTATCTATTCCTATGTATACGATATGCATCCTTGTCAATAGAGAGACCTGATTTAGGCATTTTCCTCTCCAAACTCCTCTTCTTAGATCTCTCCTGTCTAATCTTATCATCCATCCATGGTGATGTATGTCTTTGAGTGACACACATTTCGGTATATGGTACATGTTTATCTAGTATCTGCATCAGACTGCTGTTAAAAAACTGCACTAGATTTTGTATAGTCATATTAGAACAATCTTACGAGAAGGTTAAAAAAAAAAAATGTAAAGCTGACATTTATATACCGCTGATACCAGACAATGTCTGCTCATAGCGGTTGATAGTAACTGGCCAGGATTCGAACCTAGAACCCCTGGATCTCAAGGCGAATACTCTACCAATTGAGCTATTTCGGCCAGGTTAATTTAATATCCTCACGTATTTTTTCATAGTTTTTATATTTCCTAAATTTGATTTTCTTTCTTTGAGGTTTAGGTGATTCAAGATTGAAATCAATGATAATAATCTTATGGTCAGATATGTAGTCATCAACCTTACAACCTTTGAGATATCTATTACCCTCAAAAGAAATAACCAAATCTAATGTATTACCCAGTATATGAGTAGGTTCAGTTATCCGTTGGTTCATTTCGAAGGTAGATAAGATATCATTGAATTTAATAACTTCTGGTCTATGTGGTTCATTTAGATGGAAGTTGTAATCACCCAGGAATACTACATCATTAGTAAAAGTGCAGTAGTGTGAAGTAATCTCCCTAAAATCGTCATAGAAGGACGTCATAGTATATCTATTTGCAGGTGATGGTTCAGGCCTATAGATAAGAACGAATGTGATTTTCTTACCATGTAAGAGTAGTTCCACTTCCATTAATTCCATAGTGGAGGGAGTAGGGGCAGTGTCCTTAATGGTATGTTCCTTCCGAAATAAGACACTCAGACCCCCTCCCCTACGATTTGGACGAGGGACTGATAGAAATTCAAGGTGTCCATTTTTCAATTTTTCAGTACAGTAATTATTTGAATTTTTCTGTAACCAGGTTTCAGTTATAAAAAGTGCATCAAGATTCTCATTAATAAAATATTGTCTAAGCTCCAGAACCTTCTTTGAGATTGATTGGGCATTGCAAGATGCTATTTTAAAGTTCAGAGCACGACTTCTCCTACTCCCCGATGATAGATTCAATCTACGAGTAGTAGTTACATTGTTCAGAGCGCCATCTATGCTAGCAGACGATATATTGGTCAGTGGCGGACATGAACGATGTGTTTCGAGATGAGCCAAGTGTGGCCGAAGGCAGTTCGATGTGACGTCATCAGAAATGCTCATCCGGGTACCTTTAGTATAGGCCGGAGAGGATCGGTCGCCATCTTGTTTGTGTGCATATTTAGCAGTCAAAAAGTGTCTGACATAAATGTGTCTGGGCCTTAGGATTAAATTCAATATCTTTTTCACTTGACCATCACAAACAGATTTGTGTTTATACAATACTGAAGGTTTGTCTAGACACATATCACAATTCTTACACTGGAACTTCTTTGCGTATCTCTGAAAATCCAAAATAAATGACATATGTTTGTCAAATATATTCACGTACATATCTTTCAAATATTCTTGTCTTGATCTATAAACTGGAATAACACTATCTATGGGAATTTGATTAAACGCATGAATATTCACTCCAAAACATCTTTCGAACAAATACAATTCCAGTACAGAAACTCCTAAAAATTCAGAAGAAATAAGTTTTTTATCCATAATTTTCTTAATAAATGTTTTCCATTTTTCAAAATATTCCAAAGTGACATCTTCAAACTTTTTGTAGGCGGATATCTGTAATTCTGGGTGAAAACATTGAGTTAAGCAATGGAAAGCACATAACTTATCCGTAAATGTTTTAGAATTCCTTTACATATCATATTTTCTCTCGTAAGACATTAGGGTTTGTATCCCTACTAGCGTATGGGGAATGTCTCCGTCGTTTGGGAACATGGACGGGGATCTGACATATGATACTTGCTGGCTGTGAACGGGGCCTTAACCCAGCTATGTGAGTTGGGAGGTAATAATATCTGCAGACACAGAGTATACAATGCACAAGGGTCTCCTTTATTCGGTGCTGTATACACTAGTCTGGCTAGGTCGGTATGGCAAAGAGCGAGGCATATGAAATACCTGAATGCATGATACTGACAAAGTCCTGAGAATGTATAAAACACCCAAGTCTATGCAAGTGTGGCTGTCATGATGCTGAATGTTGTGGATCTTCTAGGCAAGTGGATTCTGCTCCCTGAGTAGCGATTTCTGGGCCTTTTTAAGGAAAACTGAGCATCTGTGTGAGGGCTGCCTGCGTAGCGTCTTCTTCAGGTTCGGGGCTGCCTGCGTGGCTTGGAAGATCACGTCATCTCTATTCGGGGCGAGTAATGCGTCTCCTCGGCCTGCACTTGTTGGCCTCACGTAGCACTCAGTAACCTATATGGTTTCTTGCCAAAGATCGTGATTGTCTATATTTGTTTATAAGAGTCTATAGGTAGGTAATCTATATCCTACAATATGTTTACATCCCAAAATATATGTAGGGAGAAAAATAGGTTCATGGCCTAAAACATATTTTGTATTGAACACCCACATCTGAGCATAAGTTACCATCACTGGTTTAGATTTCAGATTCGGTCTAGTTCTCATTAAATATTCCATTAAATCCGAACTCTCTATTTTTTTCCTTAACTTTACCAAATCTTCTTTAACTGAAATTACTATAGGATCATCAAAAAGATGAGTATTATTATATGGTTAAAAAAACCTTTACTCCCCATTCTCTATATTTCACAACATAACACCGAAAGTGAGATTAACCTTAAATGCAGAAAGACTATGCTCATAAATCGATATAATGTCTGTCATAATACTATCTATGTTAAAATCTACATCGAGTGAAGTGTTATAGATTGAAATAACCCCACCTTTCCTATTCTCTGCAAGAATATATTCTTCATGAATATTATATGCAGACTTGAATTTATTAAATTTGTTTTCAGATAAAGTTGTCCATGGTGGATTAGTATTCTTTTTCTCCTATGGTCTAACCCGCAATTGATTTTGTGAATGAACTCTGTGTAGTCATCCTATGTTCATATAACTCGGACTAACTTGAACAAATAAACACACATTGTCTACACAATACATTTTTAATACAACTCCTTTAGTGTTTAGACAGATTTGTTAGATACTTAAATACTCGTTCACATTTCCTACATCTCCTATGATTACTAAAATCAATACTACTTTCATGACTAGGTAAGTTAGATTGAACAGGTGAATGCAAAGTATGTAGAGAAGAATAATTTTGATCATTGAGAGATTTCAATGTAGATAAACCCGCATAGTTATGATCTACAGAAATATTTTCACAATAAGATGTTTTCTGTTTTCATGAAAATCCTTTCAATATATCAGTTATAGTAATAACAAATTTGGATAAATAAATTCAATTTAAAAGACTTTAAATACCATCTGATGTTTCGCGGTTCTTGATAAATAGGCCAATGACCTAAGTAAACAAGAGCTCCACACTTAAATTGGTTATAAAGTCCTATTTGGTTTAAAAACGATACTATCACAGAAGTATCTACAGCATGAAACAACGAAATCTTGCACATTAAAATATTGAGTCCTAATTATATCAAAATCGATACATTCAATTAAAACATGTTTGATAGTCAAAGCCCTTTGACATCCAATAGACTGAGGCTGATCTTCGCCTTTAAGAACATAGCAGTTAGTCAAATGACTATGTCCAATTCTTATATGTGTTAAAACAAATTCTCTTGAACATTAAGAGTCTCAAACAAGATAATATATTTGACATATATATATATATATATATATATATATATCTGCATAAGTATACACATATGATCAAATCTCAATCTATTATGTTAATATTCTACTCTCGTAGAATCAGACAGTCACATAATCAAATCTCATATTCAATGAGAAAATAAATTATGTTAATATTTTACTCTCGTGGAAACACACGCTCTCATTGGTTCAAAAGACAAAATGGAGGAAATTATTTTCATGATGTCATAAAACAAAATGGCTTCCTCCAGGAACTTCTCCATGAAAGTCGCCATCTTTCCTTTTCTGATGAATCATGGGGAAAAGCTACATGAACAACCTACACATGATTTGTCCTATAAATCTACATTCTCATTGGTTCATTCGCCAAAATTGAGGAGAAACAATGACGGAGCTAATTATAATACGAACGATTGAACTCGCTATACTACTGACATGTCCTACAAGTATGTCTAAGGCACAAATAGTCAATCAAAAGTCTTTTTAGTACTCTTTCGAAAAGGGCTACTTCATTGAACTCAGATTTAAGCTCTCATAATGAGGGGACTAGACATAATTTAGACATATCCACCAAGTATGTCTAAGACCCAATCAGTCAATCAAAAGTCTATCTAACACCAGTCAGTAAGTCGAACATACTGACTTTGTCAGAGGAAAAGGGCTAGTCATTAAGATCTCATATTTAGGGGGCTAGACATAATCTAGACATATCTACCAAGTATGTCTAAGGCCCCATTAGCCAATCAAAAGTATTTTTAATACTCTCCCCCCCCCCTTCCCCAACATCATATCAGTCAGTATGTCGAATAAACTGACTTTGTCAGGGGAAAAGGGCTATTCCATTGAATTCAGATTTATGCTCTCATATTGAGGGGGCTAGACATAATCTAGACATGTCTACCAAGTATGTCTAAGGCCACATTAGTCAATCAAAAGTCTTTTTAGTACTCTCCATCCCTCCTCCCCAACCTCATACCAGTCAGTAGGTCGAATATATTGACTTTGCCAGGGGAAAAGGGCTATTCCATTGAACTCAGATTTATGCTCTCATATTTAGGGGGCTAGACATAATCTAGACATGTCTACCAAGTATGTCTAAGGCCCCATTAGTCAATCAAAAGTCCTTTTAGTACTCTCCCCCCCCCCCTCCCCAACCTCATACCAGTCAGTTGGTCGAATATATTGACTTTGCCAGGGAAAAAGGGCTATTCCATTGAACTCAGATTTATGCTCTCATATTGAGGGGGCTAGACGTAATCTAGACATGTCTACCAAGTATGTCTAAGGCCCCATTAGTCAATCAAAAGTCCTTTTAGTACTCTCCCCCCCCTCCCCAACCTCATACCAGTCAGTAGGTCGAATATATTGACTTTGCCAGGGGAAAAGGGCTATTCCATTGAACTCAGATTTATGCTCTCATATTGAGGGGGCTAGACGTAATCTAGACATGTCTACCAAGTATGTCTAAGGCCCCATTAGTCAATTAAAAGTCTTTTTAGTACTCTCCATCCCTCCTCCCCAACCTCATACCAGTCAGTAGGTCGAATATATTGACTTTGCCAGGGGAAAAGGGCTATTCCATTGAACTCAGATTTATGCTCTCATATTGAGGGGGCTAGACATAATCTAGACATGTCTACCAAGTATGTCTAAGGCCCCATTAGTCAATCAAAAGTCCTTTTAGTACTCTCCCCCCCCCCTCCCCAACCTCATACCAGTCAGTTGGTCGAATATATTGACTTTGCCAGGGGAAAAGGGCTATAACATTGAACTCAGATTTATGCTCTCATATTGAGGGGGCTAGACATAATCTAGACATGTCTACCAAGTATGTCTAAGGCCCCATTAGTCAATCAAAAGTCTTTTTAGTACTATCTCCCCCCCCTCCACAACCTCATACCAGTCAGTAGGTCGAATATATGGACTTTGTCAGGGGAATAGGGCTATTCCATTGAACTCAGATTTATGCTCTCATATTGAGGGGGCTAGACATAATCTAGACATGTCTACCAAGTATGTCTAAGGCCACATTAGTCAATCAAAAGTCTTTTTAGTACTCTCCATCCCTCCTCCCCAACCTCATACCAGTCAGTAGGTCGAATATATTGACTTTGCCAGGGGAAAAGGGCTATTCCATTGAACTCAGATTTATGCTCTCATATTTAGGGGGCTAGACATAATCTAGACATGTCTACCAAGTATGTCTAAGGCCCCATTAGTCAATCAAAAGTCCTTTTAGTACTCTCCCCCCTCCCCAACCTCATACCAGTCAGTAGGTCGAATATATTGACTTTGCCAGGGAAAAAGGGCTATTCCATTGAACTCAGATTTATGCTCTCATATTGAGGGGGCTAGACGTAATCTAGACATGTCTACCAAGTATGTCTAAGGCCCCATTAGTCAATCAAAAGTCCTTTTAGTACTCTCCCCCCCTCCCCAACCTCATACCAGTCAGTAGGTCGAATATATTGACTTTGCCAGGGGAAAAGGGCTATTCCATTGAACTCAGATTTATGCTCTCATATTGAGGGGGCTAGACGTAATCTAGACATGTCTACCAAGTATGTCTAAGGCCCCATTAGTCAATCAAAAGTCCTTTTAGTACTCTCCATCCCTCCTCCCCAACCTCATACCAGTCAGTAGGTCGAATATATTGACTTTGTCAGGGGAAAAGGGCTATTCCATTGAACTCAGATTTATGCTCTCATATTGAGGGGGCTAGACGTAATCTAGACATGTCTACCAAGTATGTCTAAGGCCCCATTAGTCAATCAAAAGTCCTTTTAGTACTCTCCCCCCCTCCCCAACCTCATACCAGTCAGTAGGTCGAATATATTGACTTTGCCAGGGAAAAAGGGCTATTCCATTGAACTCAGATTTATGCTCTCATATTGAGGGGGCTAGACGTAATCTAGACATGTCTACCAAGTATGTCTAAGGCCCCATTAGTCAATCAAAAGTCCTTTTAGTACTCTCCCCCCCTCCCCAACCTCATACCAGTCAGTAGGTCGAATATATTGACTTTGCCAGGGGAAAAGGGCTATTCCATTGAACTCAGATTTATGCTCTCATATTGAGGGGGCTAGACGTAATCTAGACATGTCTACCAAGTATGTCTGAGGCCCCATTAGTCAATTAAAAGTCTTTTTAGTACTCTCCATCCCTCCTCCCCAACCTCATACCAGTCAGTAGGTCGAATATATTGACTTTGCCAGGGGAAAAGGGCTATTCCATTGAACTCAGATTTATGCTCTCATATTGAGGGGGCTAGACATAATCTAGACATGTCTACCAAGTATGTCTAAGGCCCCATTAGTCAATCAAAAGTCCTTTTAGTACTCTCCCCCCCCCCTCCCCAACCTCATACCAGTCAGTTGGTCGAATATATTGACTTTGCCAGGGGAAAAGGGCTATTCCATTGAACTCAGATTTATGCTCTCATATTGAGGGGGCTAGACATAATCTAGACATGTCTACCAAGTATGTCTAAGGCCACATTAGTCAATCAAAAGTCTTTTTAGTACTCTCCATCCCTCCTCCCCAACCTCATACCAGTCAGTAGGTCGAATATATTGACTTTGCCAGGGGAAAAGGGCTATTCCATTGAACTCAGATTTATGCTCTCATATTTAGGGGGCTAGACATAATCTAGACATGTCTACCAAGTATGTCTAAGGCCCCATTAGTCAATCAAAAGTCCTTTTAGTACTCTCCCCCCCCCCCCTCCCCAACCTCATACCAGTCAGTTGGTCGAATATATTGACTTTGCCAGGGGAAAAGGGCTATTCCATTGAACTCAGATTTATGCTCTCATATTGAGGGGGCTAGACATAATCTAGACATGTCTACCAAGTATGTCTAAGGCCCCATTAGTCAATCAAAAGTCTTTTTAGTACTATCTCCCCCCCCCTCCACAACCTCATACCAGTCAGTAGGTCGAATATATTGACTTTGTCAGGGGAATAGGGCTATTCCATTGAACTCAGATTTATGCTCTCATATTGAGGGGGCTAGACATAATCTAGACATGTCTACCAAGTATGTCTAAGGCCCCATTAGTCAATCAAAAGTCCTTTTAGTACTCTCCCCCCCTCCCCAACCTCATACCAGTCAGTAGGTCGAATATATTGACTTTGCCAGGGGAAAAGGGCTATTCCATTGAACTTAGATTTATGCTCTCATATTGAGGGGGCTAGACGTAATCTAGACATGTCTACCAAGTATGTCTAAGGCCCCATTAGTCAATCAAAAGTCCTTTTAGTACTCTCCATCCCTCCTCCCCAACCTCATACCAGTCAGTAGGTCGAATATATTGACTTTGTCAGGGGAAAAGGGCTATTCCATTGAACTCAGATTTATGCTCTCATATTGAGGGCGCTAGACATAATCTAGACATGTCTACCAAGTATGTCTAAGGCCCCATTAGTCAATCAAAAGTCCTTTTAGTACTCTCCCCCCCTCCCCAACCTCATACCAGTCAGTAGGTCGAATATATTGACTTTGCTAGGGAAAAAGGGCTATTCCATTGAACTCAGATTTATGCTCTCATATTGAGGGGGCTAGACGTAATCTAGACATGTCTACCAAGTATGTCTAAGGCCCCATTAGTCAATCAAAAGTCCTTTTAGTACTCTCCATCCCTCCGCCCCAACCTCATACCAGTCAGTAGGTCGAATATATTGACTTTGTCAGGGGAAAAGGGCTATTCCATTGAACTCAGATTTATGCTCTCATATTGAGGGGGCTAGACATAATCTAGACATGTCTACCAAGTATGTCTAAGGCCCCATTAGTCAATCAAAAGTCCTTTTAGTACTCTCCATCCCTCCTCCCCAACCTCATACCAGTCAGTAGGTCGAATATATTGACTTTGTCAGGGGAAAAGGGCTATTCCATTGAACTCAGATTTATGCTCTCATATTGAGGGCGCTAGACATAATCTAGACATGTCTACCAAGTATGTCTAAGGCCCCATTAGTCAATCAAAAGTCCTTTTAGTACTCTCCCCCCTCCCCAACCTCATACCAGTCAGTAGGTCGAATATATTGACTTTGCCAGGGAAAAAGGGCTATTCCATTGAACTCAGATTTATGCTCTCATATTGAGGGGGCTAGACGTAATCTAGACATGTCTACCAAGTATGTCTAAGGCCCCATTAGTCAATCAAAAGTCCTTTTAGTACTCTCCCCCCCTCCCCAACCTCATACCAGTCAGTAGGTCGAATATATTGACTTTGCCAGGGGAAAAGGGCTATTCCATTGAACTCAGATTTATGCTCTCATATTGAGGGGGCTAGACGTAATCTAGACATGTCTACCAAGTATGTCTAAGGCCCCATTAGTCAATCAAAAGTCCTTTTAGTACTCTCCATCCCTCCTCCCCAACCTCATACCAGTCAGTAGGTCGAATATATTGACTTTGTCAGGGGAAAAGGGCTATTCCATTGAACTCAGATTTATGCTCTCATATTGAGGGGGCTAGACATAATCTAGACATGTCTACCAAGTATAACTAAGGCCCCATTAGTCAATCAAAAGTCCTTTTAGTACTCTCAATCCCTCCTCCCCAATCTCATACCAGTCAGTAGGTCGAATATATTGACTTTGTCAGGGGAAAAGGGCTATTCCATTGAACTCAGATTTATGCTCTCATATTGAGGGGGCTAGACATAATCTAGACATGTCTACCAAGTATGTCTAAGGCCCCATTAGTCAATCAAAAGTCCTTTTAGTACTCTCCCCCCCTCCCCAACCTCATACCAGTCAGTAGGTCGAATATATTGACTTTGCCAGGGAAAAAGGGCTATTCCATTGAACTCAGATTTATGCTCTCATATTGAGGGGGCTAGACGTAATCTAGACATGTCTACCAAGTATGTCTAAGGCCCCATTAGTCAATCAAAAGTCCTTTTAGTACTCTCCCCCCCTCCCCAACCTCATACCAGTCAGTAGGTCGAATATATTGACTTTGCCAGGGGAAAAGGGCTATTCCATTGAACTCAGATTTATGCTCTCATATTGAGGGGGCTAGACGTAATCTAGACATGTCTACCAAGTATGTCTAAGGCCCCATTAGTCAATCAAAAGTCCTTTTAGTACTCTCCCCCCTCCCCAACCTCATACCAGTCAGTAGGTCGAATATATTGACTTTGCTAGGGAAAAAGGGCTATTCCATTGAACTCAGATTTATGCTCTCATATTGAGGGGGCTAGACGTAATCTAGACATGTCTACCAAGTATGTCTAAGGCCCCATTAGTCAATCAAAAGTCTTTGAGATCATTTAAAAAACATTTCTAAGTTATAAATGTATAAAAATTGGATTTATTGCGAATAAAAATGATATATCCGCTTTTGACAGGGTATATATCCTTTTATATCCTGTTTTGACCCATATCCTATAAGTGTGTATAGATATATACTTGGAGGCATACTTTGAAAAAAACGTCAAATATCAAATATCAAATATCAAATGAACTTCACGCTCGTTTTGTTTCCTTGGTAATTGTCAAAGCACTGTCTCTATTTTCTTACTCACGACTGAAGGAAGTCGTCCAGTATTACGTAACTATCCAATCTTACCTTCAAAGAAGGCTTTTCCGATTTCAAAGAGATTAGGTGTGTTTTATGTATCGCTTTCTATTAAGAATGATTGTTTACCCGACGGGTTTTCCTCTGTGAGTTGCAAATAAACACCTCGACACGGCTTCCCGTTAAGAATAGGAATGGCTGGCGAGACTATCACGCTTTGCAGTTGGTGTAAATGAATTTGTCAATAAAATGTATGTGTTCATACATTCGGTCCTCCATAGGAAAGGAAAAACTTGTTATTGTTATTGCTCTTTGCAGAATTCATACTTTAACAGAACACATTCATTTCGGAAAACTACGCATCAACTCCTAATGGCATTGTCCTGTTAGCGCCCTACAGAGGGGCATTCAAGGATGACAGAATTTCGCTGACAATGGACACTAATAGGTGTCAGCTGAACATTGTAGGTGTGAAAACACGAGGAACTGAGATACACTGACAGAAGGGGAAAAAAAGCAATTTCCGCTTCTTACGAACAAATTATCACAAAATCTTGCAATTATCCCCGATATTGCTATCAAACAAACTTCTACTTTTATGTTATTCAGACTTCTTGATTGTTATACACGGAAGGCGATAATGAGAGGAGTATGGTTTGTTAGGAATATGACTTGTTATTCCAGGATTGCCGCATTGCATAGCAGTATAATTCACATATCAGGTTTGTCTAATGATTTTCTAAGTCAAACCTTTGTCATGTTCATGTATGCACCTTTTTCTTCAAATCATGTTTAATTCACGGAATTTCACATGTGTTTTGAATGATGTTCTAATTTCAGAGATATTTAAACATGTATTAAATGTCTCTGCTAATTTGTATTGAAATATATATAATTTTCTTTACCAAAGGTACATTTATCAGACTAAATTTCTATTACTATGTTTGCATGCAGATTATTCTTTAGCTAAACTTTATTTTGATATACTCTTATATCAATAATTATTTATTTCATGTCATGTCATATTTATCTCCGAGAGAATAGCAGTCGAAAACAACAATTGCATCTCCTCTTGGTTGAAGATATATTGCACCTTTCATATTTCTCAAAAGCAGACAAGATGGAGATCGGACAATCGATCACCCTGAACCACAAGAAGAAAGTTCAAACCTGTTTTAGCTCTCTCATTGTGTAAAAAGAATCACAAAATCATTAATTATCGGTAATACGGGTCATAGACCCTTTTACTGCAGGCAACAGTACGATGAATTGTTTATCTGTAATGATAATATTAACATTATCTTGTATGATGAGTTCTCATGTACGTTTTTGTACTCAGTGTAAGTTATATTTTAAGATGTATCTTTGTTCTTGCCATATAACTCTTCATAAAATGTTCCCAAGCATGTGTCAGTGTCTCTCTAACACAATGGACAAAAAGTAAGACAGATAACGTCTATGTCAAAACAATTTAAGAGGCAATTGTTATCACAGACCATTTATGTGACCAAATTCAGTGGAAGTCTAGTTAGATTTAAAGTCAATAAATCTTAACCATCCTGCTTTTGTGTTAACGCCATAAGTGCAATCTCTGTTCGAGTTTATGTTTAATTCAGTTCTTTAAAACCTGATTATGAACATTGGCAGAAATTACAGTTTAGTTTTATTTGATTTGAAGAGATGTGCGCATTGAGGCACATAAGTATTTTAATCGCATAATGCAGTCCCATTTTAGTTTCAAATACCAAAAATGGGTTACAAAAAGACTGCATTTACACTACTAACATAGCCAGTGGATCGAGAATTATTTAGAATAATTTTTTTTCAAATGTCAAAACACATGTCCAGGATGATCAACATTAGATTGAAATGTTAATGTGTAAAAGAAAGATTTGACAATTTGGAGGTAATATACATACAAATAATTAGATCAGGAAATGAAGAATGATGAAATATGGATTAATTGAAGGTTGTGAAACAGAATTTCATAATCATTAAGATTTGGATTAATACGTTAAGAGAATTCTTGTTAATGTTGTTAAGTGGAAAGAATAAATTCCGACAATTAGGTTATATTTGTATTCATAAGCTAACGACAACATAATCAAGACGATTATGCATGGAAATGGAAATGTGAAAAGAAAAGAAAGGGTACGGTAAACTGTGGCAAAATGTCATAGTTTAAGGCTGATAATTCCAGACAAATTCATAAATAATATAGGTCTAATGAGGGAATGATATGTGCAAGTCAACCTGAGAACATATCGGAAAAGACTCCAGCTCTGGTGTTTGAAATAATAGTTTAAAAATTATGATAATGTGATTAAGATAATTCAAGTTAAAGATTTTTAAAATCTATTGTAAAATCATAATTAATTTTATTGAATGTGGCCCTTTTAAAAAAAGTTCAGAAACCAAGAAGTAATCTAATATGGATTAAATGGTACTTCTGTGTCATACACACATTATCATGTTTATAACAAGCAGTTAATTTGATTCTCTAAATTACATCATCTCTGCGTGGAGTGTTGGATTATCTTAAATTTCATTCATTCTATCCAAATTAGTTGATGAAGGATTCGTATATAAATTGTATCACCCTCCAAACAAATAGCATATAACATGTAGTTGTTCACATAAATACTTAAATACTGAATTTTGAAATGTGGGGCATGGAGACTATCCAATTGTTAATATAGTATTTTCGATAAGAGAATGAGGAATAAAATATCTAATGTTGATTTCAAACTTAACTTTTGTTTGGGGGTTTACACTTCACTTTCAAAATTAGTCAAGGACCTTTCACAGGTCCTTGAAATGACAACCCACTCTGTCACAGATTTACAAGGACAACGGATTAACCTTGATGCACAGGCCTCAGCATATGAGAAAAAGTATCGCAAATCAATCAGACACGACTGGGAATTAAACCCACGACCTTTGGATAATCACAGTGGTGCTAATGAATTTACGCTCTACCCAACTGCACCACGGCCCACAGTCTTTCCAAACTTGAGGCTTTGTTCCAACAGTATGTCTTGATGAAGACAGGAAGCTTTAAGTTAACAACTCTTAGGATACACGTGATATGTTCTTCTGTCTGAATAGACATTCCTGATACAGACATATATCCTATTTTTGCTGCAAAGTTAGTTACTTTGTACAGCAGGGGTAAACAACATAATCCCTGAGAATGGAGTGGGTATCAGAGAATTTCATTTGTTCCAAATTTCTAATTTCATATTGACAACCTAATGATATCTCATGATAATGATAAAACTGTTCCAATATAATTTTTCACATCTTAATCAGTTTTGCCATCTGATTTATATACAAGTATACATATTAAACTGATAGCAGAAAGTGTTGTTTTTGATTAAAAATGGTTTATAATATTGACTATATATTTGGATGCATTCAAGTCCAGCTCTATTAGACCATGTTCACATGAACCTACTTTCGCTTTGAAGCTACATTTTAAAAATACTCATGTACATCCGAGGTCTAAACTTGGCAGAGAGGATTTGCAGACGCCTTTATGTTGTTGCAGAAGTGTCTGGTTGCTGTTTGCTTGTTTTTATAGCAGGCCAGTCGTGCTGCTGTGATTTTGAGTGGATTTGATGTGTCAGTATTTTCTTCAGGAGGTATCTCGCACCCCTCATTACACGCATACCTGTTGAGGGTGGCTGTATAAACTATTGGTGTAAGCAGGCCGGGGTGGAGAGCCCCCAATCTCATCAATACCACCCCAGGGTGATGCATCGAATATCTATCCCAGCAAGGGGTTACTAAATATTTGACCAATTTCCCTACAACTCACTTTATCATAACGTTTTGCTAGTACACAAGACATAAGAATTCAGAGGTGACCACAAGGTCAAGGTTTCCTATTTAGAGGTCGATTGCAATATCGGTCAAAAGGTTTGTCTGCTGCACTGATATATATGTATATATATATATATATATATATATTTATTTATTTATACATACATACATACATACATACATACATACATACATACATACATACATACATACATACATACATACATACATACATACATACATACATACATACATACATACATACATACATACATACATACATACATACATACATACATACATACATACATACATACATACATACATACATACATACATACATACATACATACATACATACATACATACATACATACATACATACATACATACATACATACATACATACATACATACATACATACATACATACATACATACATACATACATACATACACACATACATACATACATATATTTTATATCTATATATATATATATATATATGTATATATATATATATATACATATATATATATATATATATATATATATATATATTTATATATATATATATATATATATATATATATATAATAAAATAATATATATATATAATAAAATAAAATATATCATAGAATAAGAAAATGAAGTGAAAGAGTTAAGATATTTTATGGTCTTCTGTGTTCCAATTAATTATCGCATTCTTGCCATAGTGCCGTAGTTGTCAGCACGACAGGTACATACACAAACATAGCACCATTACCTGCAATGATGAGTCTTTTACTAATAAGTATGGAGCATTGCACACATAGTCAATCCTTTGCCGAGTTGACGGCCCAGTAACGAAGGAGTTTAGGAGCTCACTTGGAAGAAAGACAGAGTTGAACAGTGTTGTTGAAAAATGCCAAAATATCAAAAAACCGTTTAACCTCTAGATTTGAGTGTACACCTTCTTTACATGGTTATCAGATATTCCCATTGAAACCTATTATTGAATTCCCTGAGCATGACCACCCCAGCCTGAGGTAAATGCCACCCATACAGCCTGCCTATTACACCTGTCCTGATGATATCCCACACAGATGTGTGAGAAGGACTGCTGTTCCCTTTCTCCCAGTGGCAGGATGGGCATCTGGTGGCTGTGTAATTGCTTTCAGACACCTGCCTCCAGCCTGGTCTTAATGCCTGATGCAAAACAGCAATTCTGTCTTTTTCATGGTGAGGCAATACCCACCCATGAGCGCACAGCAAAAGGCTATCTGATACCTTGGAGTATTATACTCCAAGCTGATACCAAGGCAACTGAAAGTCAGCTTTGCTTTCAATAGTAATTAAAGAATTTACCCCATTTTTGCTTCATTGTGTCACAATATATATTTCATTCAATCTGTTTGATGGGTTGGGATTGCCCAGACAATAATTGGACATACTTGTAATTTGGTGGCCATTTTAGCTATCTCTCTGTTATCTTTTATATTAGAGTGTATACCAAGTAGCATTAAGACAGGAGCTGCCTTTGACATCAGGAAACTACTGATTAGATGTACTGATTAGACATACTGATTAGATGTACTTCTTAGATGTACTGATTAGATATCCTGAATAGATTTACTGATTAAATGTACTGATCAGACTATATCTACTAATTAGATCTACTGATATGATTTACTGATAAGATCTACTGACTACAGAGGCCAATGGATACTGAATATTAATCAAAATTTATATGTTGCAAAGGTAAACAACAAAGATGTATTTTATATAGTTGCAGTGGTGAACATGAAACATGTATTTTATACAAGTATCAAATTAAAGTAGTTTAAGTCGAAAACTGTTGAATAGTTAAAGCCCAAAGAAAAAACTAGTTCATTTTGACCCATAATCAATAAAGTTTGAAAAAAAGGATATTATATTACATTTAAATACTGGTAAGACTTGGTGTTATACACTATCGGGGTTCTTTATGATTTCATTCTGAATCTCCGCCATCTTACAGTAAACTTTCTGCAAGAAGTGTAAACAAGTACTCCATACAGGAGAAATCAATTCATCACACCATTTGCATCTTGCTAGATACTCCAATATCGTGTCAAGATCTGGAACTCCAAAAACAAATTCATTCCTCAAACAATAAATATGTGGAATCATTTACAGGTATCTTATCTCTGGTAAGGCGGTGTATGTGTTATTGCGGGAGATGAAGCGATGATTTACTGCCTGGGTCATCAATCACCACCGCCGCTGAGATCTGCAGCCGTCAAACTCGCAAACAAGGCGGGAACTGACTTGCCACGTGACCTCTGACTTGAACAGATCAGACGACATTTGAAAGGGTCGATTTCTGAGGCCCAGTAGAGAACGCTGAAATGGTTATAATTTCATGAACCAGGAAGGGATAGAAACGAGTCATGACTAGATTTTACCTTCTGACCTACCTATCAACCCCTGAGAAAGGTGTGTCCAGCAAAACGGGGTGAAATGAGTTGAGCAGATGTAGAAGCTCTTTCAAGTTTGGTGAAGCGATCTGAGTGTGGTAAGCATGATAAGTGTTGCAAATAGACGCAAGATGTGAGCTTTTCACACATACCAAAATCGCCACCTTGTGGGCTGCTTCCAGTATCTGCTACAACTCGCGTGAAAAAAAATACGTCTGGTTCTTCAAAGTAGCCAATACACAGAACTGAAAGGTTGAAACATGTACTCATGAATATCTGCAGAAAACTGTCAAATCTGGGCAATCATATTTAAAATTTTCCTCTGCCTTTCTGACTGCAGTACTTTATTTTCATTGTTAAAGCCTTATTCAAAATCGTTATTCATTATTAAAGCCTTATTCAAAATCAAAATTATGTATATATAATCACAATTATATATATATATATATATAATCGCCACAGAGTTCACCCTTGACCTTACGTCCAGCTAGATAGTGTGATACAGATAAATGGTAATTTAACAGAATGCGATGCGATTCCATTTTTCCAATCCAATAGCCTGTTATTCTGCAAATACACTTAATTGAAGTGATGAATTAAATTTCTTACTTTAGAGAGTTTGCAAAGTTGTGACCTAACTGAACTGTCCTCCAGATTAGTTCTGGTTTGCACCGTACATGCTGTGGTATCAATAGTAAGCCTTCCTTGATGCGGGTTCTGTCTGGTAAATAGTTCCAAAGTTTAATGCATTATATCTTGTCTGGCCAAACCTCAGCATTCTAACATCACTGATTATACTGGACACTGCAGATTGGTCAATAACAGACCAGAGAATAAGATGTACCTCAGAATACAATAATAGACCAGAGAACAAGAAGTACCTCAGAATACAATAATAGACCAGAGAATAAGAAGTACCTCAGAATACAATAATAGACCAGAGAATAAGAAGTACCTCAGAATACAATAATAGACCAGAGAATAAGAAGTACCTCAGAATACAATAATAGACCAGACATTAAGAAGTACCTCAGAATACAATAATAGACCAGAGAATAAGAAGTACCTCAGAATACAATAATAGACCAGAGAATAAGAAGTACCTCAGAATACAATAATAGACCAGAGAATAAGAAGTACCTCAGAATACAATAATAGACCAGAGAATAAGAAGTACCTCAGAATACAATAACAGACCAGAGAATAAGAAGTACCTCAGAATACAATAATAGACCAGAGAATAAGAAGTACCTCAGAATACAATAATAGACCAGAGATTAAGAAGTACCTCAGAATACAATAATAGACCAGAGAATAAGAAGTACCTCAGAATACAATAATAGACCAGAGATTAAGAAGTACCTCAGAATACAATTTACTGTTGGTGTTTCACTAAACTAGAGATTCTTTGTAATTAAGTGTGAATATTTGTTCTCAAGTCAAGCGGGATAGACCATTTATTATTCAAGACAAAAGAGGATAATTTCTGCACTAGAGTACTTATTTGACAACCAAGAAATATTTTTCCCCATTAGATTAAAAGAATAAAATAATTCTACGCACCAATCATAGCATCTTCACTTTTTATTTGAATGTTTTTCTCATCTGTTGTGTCTCACTGGCTTAAAAGTGTAAAGAATAATATTAACCAATTTCCTTCACACCTCCCCCCAGAATAATTAATTTTCTTCTTAATAATATCTATCTGGAGCAGGATGAAAACTTAATATATCGTGTGTGGTTTATACATGGACACTCGAAGGGACAAAGGCTTTGGAAAATAAGCGTTTGGAAACTGATTGGAGGATTGGGACAAATCTGAGGGACATAGCAGATAACAGATACCGGTGGCTTACACTTATATCATATAGAAATATGAATATTTGAGGAATGAGAATGAACATTGATTTAAAAATATTTTGTAATAGCTATTTTTGCCACCAGTCTTGCCAGTTGATCATTATTAGGAAACAGTGGAAATTTACAAGATTCCTACATTGGTCTCTCTTGAGGGAAATCAGGGAAAGTAGAAACAGGAAAAGAGGCTTTTCCATTCAATATTAAAATATAAGCATTCCCTTTCAGAGCCCCTTAATTTAGATATTTAGAAACAGGAAAAGAGGCTTTTGCATTCAATATTAAAATATAAGCATTCCCTTTCAGAGCCCCTTAATTTAGATATTTAAAAACCTTTGCGACATATTGATTAGGTAAGTAAACATTTTCATGCCTGTGGTTTTAAATATCAGCGAGTAAGAGTTTTATGTTGGAATTTATCTTATTTTAAGAATTTATATCAAAATCGTACTTTTTTCCACAAACAACAAGTTGATTCCATTAGTCTGGTGGCAAATAGGTCATATGTCAATGTCAAATGTCATGACCGCCATGTTAGTGCTGGAACCGAGGCTGGATAGAAGCCATAACTTCCGGACAGCTTCGCAGATAGATGAAAAACAGTTCTTAATGGTATGTGAAAAACTAGTCAAAACTATGGAAAAGTAACTCCTAGTTGCAAATGACTTCACTGTTTGTGAAACATGTTTATCTATATTGATTGATTAACTCAATAATATGTTTCAGTCTATTTTGTTAGCGCTGTTCGCTGGTTTCAAATTACAAACAAAACTGAATTACAGCCAATTCTGTGGAACTACAAATTATGAAGTTAATTAAGTTGCCTTGTTTCATGGCGAGTATTGATGTGCTCCCAAACATTAGACTTAATAACATTGTACATCAAACTGACAAACATCCTTTTAAAATAATTTCTAAGCCCAGACATAATTTCAATGCTTCATGCACATTAGCTTCGAATGGAGTGGTAGCGCAATCTACTATAGGAAGTAAAAATGCTATTAAATATTCTTCTCTATACCTCTAATACATACCGCAAATTACAGTCATAAACTAAACTACTTACTACTAATTTATCCAAGATCTTAACAAGCCTGACTTTGAAAAGTCAAAAAGTCATAAGAGTTGATTGTAACCAGATATGAACAAATTGGTAAATGGGATAATGAAATGAATGTTATTCCCGGTTTAATCTTAATTTTGGAGAGAGAAAGCAAGAGTATTTTTTTCAAGATAACAAGAAGTGATTATAATTATTTATCTCATATTCGGTACCGCAAGAGATATTTTTGCAGATCATCACCCCTGCGCCAAACTGTTTTCCTTTATATTTCTTTAAGATTCTTTTTTCTTTTTATATCAATTGAATATAATATTTGATGCTGGTGTACACATGTCATGATATTTGTCAGCTACATAAAATATGTAATGAACAAATAGTCTAAAGACATTTTCCTAATAGATTTCTTGTTTATTTATCTCCAATGAATATGATGAATATCTGGGATTGTTATGACCTGCAGCAAACAGCATTTCAGATTTGGGTCATGGGGACTTCAAACCCCAGACCGGTGCGCCCCCTGTTGGCTGGGACTGCATCCCTCTGTGGGAATCTTGAAACTGAAGACTGTCACCCCAGCTGAGACCAATTCACACCCACCCTTCATAGTGCTTTGTGGCCAAGTTTCACTTATTAATATGTAATTGACCACATTCTTTGAATTAAGCTCCAAACCTGAATGGCTCACAGGGAACACCGAACTGCATTTGTTGCCATGTTTACATTGCTTTGGCTTGTATATCGAGATGATTGCAAACCCCAACGTTCTACAGTAGATACGTATACAGACAAGAACATGTGTATATGCAGTACTCAGGGAGACAGATCTCTCTTGTTGGTGCTGTTGAAGATCTCCCTCGTCCTTCAGGCTCTTGAGATCCTTCCACCAAAACCACCTTGAATGATATGTCAGCCCTAACACTTAACATCAATGCCTGAAGGTCAACTATGCATCTTATGAATCAAACAAAAAAGATACATCATTGTACTTTAAATAAATGGTTAAAGTGTTGACCTGCACAAATATCCATTAATGAATCACAAAAACATTTACAGAGTTAAACCAACGCCGAAAGAACAATATCTCATTTTTTACTTCGTTTACCATCAATCAAATAGAGTTTTCAAAGATATTCCTCCTAACAAGGAAACAAGGTGACCTTTCTGAACTGTCTGATCATGGACGTTATACTTTTTTCTGACCTAAGTTGTGTTCATTGACTATTATTTCATACCATGAAGCAATGTAAGCCTTTTACGGGGTCCCGATTTCACCATTTGCAAGCCCGTTATCACGGCACGTCAATGGTTTTCGGTCAGTCAGTTGCTGTGCAGTGTACTTGTCGGTCCCGTTTGCGCTATCTTGGGCAACGTTAAATCACCGCCCTCCATCCAACTTATACCACCCAAGATCAATTATTGTGAATCTCTGACTGCATGCTATCCTGTGATCAGTAGGACTCCCTGATTTAATTGCTAAACATTTGACATTTAAGTTGAATTTTACGATGCGGTTTGAGAATCAAAGAATCCTTCCGCGAGAAAAGTAATCCTTTGGCAGAATGTTTTATCTTGACGCTGTGGTCTACCAGTGGGGGTATCTACATTTGTATGCCCTCTTTACCAATCTAACTCTATCAATGATGGCAAGCCATAGCATTTGTAACCGTTAAATGATCGTGATGAATATCATGTCCACATGCACGATGCCAATATCTTCACTCAAGGTCAAAAGAAAAAAAGAAAATACGTGGGTCTCCTGGTGCATTTAATATCATTGTTTCATTTTACCTCTTCATAGGTCTCAGTAATAACTGACAGTGAATTTAATGGATATCATATGAAATTAGATAATATAATAAAAACATAAGCCAGGGTTTAGATTTTAAGTAAGTATTCTCATTATGGCCAAATTGAATTGAATTTGTTGAATACGGTGAAACAACTACTTACACATTTAAAACATTAAACTCGACAAAATATTTTAATTGAGTGGGTCAGAACCAATCAGCCATCTTCATCAATGCCAAATGTTATCAGATGTTTTAACATGGTTTCTACAGTATTTTCAAACATGAAGTGATAATAATCTCAGTGGCAATAAGTTTAACATGATAAAGCTGAAAAGCCGGATGTCATCACATTTAGTGAAATATTAGATACAAAGCTGATGTAATCAAAGGACCGACTCATATTTTGGGTGATACACTGAATCTATTAATCACAAATATTCATTCAACTATTGGGGACATTTCTGCATTTTTAAAAATCAGATCGCAATATCATTCTTGTCAACATTAGGGGCGATCCATTTGATTTTTGTGGGGTGGGGTGGGACAGCAGTACTGGATGAATACATTTTTTTTCTTTGGTAGGGTGGATGAATAATTTTTTTTTCTGGTGTGGGGTGGGTGAATAAATTTTTTTTCTGGTGTGGGGTGGGTGAATAATTTTTTTTTCTTGTTAGGGGCGATCCATTTGATTTTTGTGGGGTGGGGTGGGACAGCAGTACTGGATGAATAAATTTTTTTTCTTTGGTAGGGTGGATGAATAATTTTTTTTTCTGGTGTGGGGTGGGTGAATAAATTTTTTTTCTGGGATGGGGTGGGTGAATAAATTTTTTTCTCCAAAATCTCCCACCCCACCCCACAAAATTCAAATGGATCGCCCCTTAGATGAAATCATACCAACTCCATTAAAATGAAAATAGAATACAATTTTTTTTATAGAAAATTGCTGATTTTTATGGCTGATTTAGCAATGAAGAAATGCATTTTTTAAAAAGAAAATTGACAGAAAAACTTATAAAATTGCAAACTCTAATGGAAAAAAGGCTGACTCAGAACACTATTGACAAACGTTTGGCTAAAAACGAATTTGAAACAATTTTACGCATCGAACAAAATATTTTCATTCAAAAAGCTAAATGGGAAGAGGAGGGTGAGAAGTCCTCTTTCTTTGTCTTGAGAAGAGAAATGTTCAGAATAAAATGATTGACCCTGAAATTGCAAGAAGATAACCAGATCATTAACGATCAGAATCTTTATGTAAATCTATACTAACGGCCAAAAGATGTTATCAACATAGATACAGTAGCTCGGCCAAAAGATGTCCAGAATGTGAAGAACAGTTCAATCTTGCTGACTGCGCAAACTCTCTTTGGAATATGAAAAACTTAAACTCCAGGTTCATTTCTAGTCAATCTTTTGTTTTGACTTCAAAAACTATTGTAAAGACTCCTGACCAAAAATTATATAAAGTTTTACCGACCATCATTTTAAAGACCAAGCAGCTTATATTCGAGAACGATTCATAGGTAAAAATGTCAGACTTGTGAGCGATATTATGTCATGTTTGTCTTTAATAACCTTCGGTATACCTGTGACTGACGGCTTCTGACGCTATTAACTAGTCCTACATTTATTCTGCACTAAAGACGTTTAATTGTTGGGAAATGGATCAGAATACTCAACACTGATATCACCACCTCTGTCATATAGAATGACACGCAAACCTTTTAACCCCGAAGTAGGCACACAACAGAGTTGCCCTATTTCTACTTATCTCTTTCTTCTTGTAAAGCATTGGCAGCTGGCATTTGCCAAAAAAAGGATTTAAAGTTGGTGAAGCTGAAATCAATTCGCTTAACACTTTACATGAAATCAATAAATCTGCAGGAACTAATATAGATGAGACAAAAACGGTGGCAAAATAGATATACGACTGAGGACGCTGGTGTAAAATGGACCAACAGGTCACATTAAATCCTGAGGTCTCAAATTTAGACATTCTGTTGTCCTATAAGCGCAAATTTAAACTTAAACTGAATTAAATTGTCTAAATATTTAGCAACAACGCAATCTCTCATTGAAAGGCAAGAGTTACACAAATGATAAGTGTGCCTGACATAAATGATCTTAGGGGCGATCCATTTGATTTTTGTGGGGTGGGGTGGGAGATTTTGGAAAAAAAATTTATTCACCCACCCCATCCCAGAAAAAAAATTTATTCATTCACCCTACCAAAGAAAAAAAAATTATTCATCCACCCTACCAAAGAAAAAAAAATTATTCAACCAGTACTGCTGTCCCACCCCACCCCACAAAAATCAAATGGATCGCCCCTAACAAGAAAAAAAATTTATTCACCCACCCCACACCAGAAAAAAAATGTATTCACCCACCCCACACCAGAAAAAAAATTATTCATCCACCCTACCAAAGAAAAAAAATGTATTCATCCAGTACTGCTGTCCCACCCCACCCCACAAAAATCAAATGGATCGCCCCTTATTTGTATTTTTGGGAGTGGCAAAAGATCTAAAGTTGCCAAAAGTGTAATAATCCAGGATGTGGCCCTCAATGGTCTAAAAGCGATGGGTTCAGTTCCACTGATTCAATAGGCTGACGAAGTGGCAGACTATAACAATATGGATTTTTGAATAATAAGAAATATATACTACCAACTTTCAATCAGACATTCAGCCAGGCCACCCACATTTATAGCAAAATTGCCAGAAATATATGATATGCCTTCTCTTATTTGTACAGGATTCTTATAATATATAACTTTCAATCGAACATTCAACCAGCCGCGCCACCCACCTCTGTTGTAAAATAACCAGAAATATATTATATCACTTCCACCGATCGAAGGGTATACTCTTTCATTGTAGTAAAACCCAGATTTATACACAGTCACTGTGGTATAGATTCTTCATGAATATTCTCCTGTAATAAATAACTCTAAATACTCACCTTTAAGGCAATACCACAGTGTGACTTGTGTTCACAGGAAGACGCCTTTCAGTACCTCTTCCTATTTTGTGAAGACAGTAGACAGTTTTGGACTCATCTCTTGATTTGGTTTACGATTTCTATTCAAACTAAATTTAATTTGATAGAGGAGGAGGTGCTGTTTGGACAGTGATTTGACCAGTCTTGTGTTACACTCTATTATCCTTGAAGCCAAAGCATATACAATTTGAAAAAAGGTCCTACGTATACCCTAAGATGAATTTCAAGTTATTGTAAATGAATTTCAAGTTACTGTAAACTTGATGAATTTCAAGTTACTGTAAAGAGAAAATTATGACATGTATAAAAATATATTGTAGAAAATAAGAGACAAGGCACTAAACAATTTGATGATACTGTACTAATGATGATGCTGTACCAATGATGATGCTGTATTAATGATGATGCTGTACCAATGATGATGCTGTACTAATGATGATGTTGTACCAATGATGATGCTGTACTGATGATGATGCTGTACCAATGATGGTGCTGTACTAATGATGATGTTGTACCAATGATGATGCTGTACTAATGATGATGTTGTACCAATGATGATGCTGTACTAATGATGATGTTGTACCAATGATGATCCTGTACTAATGATGATGCTGTACTAATGATGATGCTGTACCAATGATGATGCTGTACTAATGATGATGCTGTACCAATGATGATGCTGTACCAATGATGATGCTGTACCAATTATGATGCTGTACCAATGATGATGCTGTACTAATGATGATGTTGTACCAATGATGATGCTGTACTAATGATGATGTTGTACCAATGATGATGCTGTACCAATGATGATGCTGTACTAATGATGATGCTGTACTAATGATGATGCTGTACTAATGATGATCCTGTACTAATGATGATGCTGTACTAATGATGATGCTGTACTAATGATGATGCTGTACTAATGATGATGCTGTACCAATGATGATGTTGTACCAATGATGATGCTGTACTAATGATGATGCTGTACTAATGATGATGTTGTACCAATGATGATGCTGTACCAATGATGATGCTGTACCAATGTATGTAGATAGCAAAATAAACATCTTAATAGATGCAGATAGCAAAATAAACATCTTAAGGAAAAATAAATGTGTTTTCTGCCTTTCTTGATATTTCACCTTTTTCTTTGAGCCCAGTATTAAGTCGATTGGTACAGCGGATGCGGTGTATGATTTAATGAATGACTCCTAATCATATTATTGATAATTATCATTACTAGACATGCCAAGAGGAATTTAAGCAGGGAAAAACAAATATTATTAGCTCTTCACGTGATTGCTGTGGTATGAAATATTTGTGCCATGCTATTTCTATTGCAATTGGAGAATCTTGTTGAGTCGTCTTATTTTAAATGTCCCAGATATTCCAAAGCGACAGGACCTATCATTTGATAATCACGCTATACTGTTGCGAGAGTGCACAATCATTTTGATGTTTTAGTTTGAAATATTTCTTATTGTAGCCCAGATTCAACTGACACACTTTTAGCATTAATCTTGCTAAAAACAAGCTCGTAATCCATAAGATGTGGAACAACTTCCAGATTAGTATTCAGATCAGCACTGATGTTGAGTCATATAATTGGATTTACAGCAGCAATCAGGACAGACGACAACAAGAAATTGACACTTTAGGGCACTCTGTCAACTCTGTCAAGGCAGTGGTAGAGTTGGCATCTCCCTGTCCTGATCAGAGACGAGGCAGCGAATGGCGAAGATCATATTCGTGATAATTCATACTGGAGATGTTCAGCACCGAAATGGATTGTCATAATCCCAAACGAACTTCAAGCCCCACCTGACTGACTTCAGCCAACACTCCGTTCTGATTGAAGTACTGCAATGACAAATATAATCACACCTACACCGATATCATACCTACACTCACCACACCTACACTGATATCATACCTACACTCACCACACCAACACTGATATCATACCTACACCCACCACACCTACACCGACATCATACCTACACTCACCACACCTACACCGACCTCATACCTACACTCACCACACCTACATTGACACCATACCTACACTCAAAACACCTACACTGATATCATACCTACACCCATCACACCAACACCATACCTACACCCACCACACCTACATTGACATCATACCTACACTCACCACACCTACACCGACATCATACCTACACTCACCACACCTACATTGACACCATACCTACACTCAAAACACCTACACTGATATCATACCTACACCCATCACACCAACACCATACCTACACCCACCACACCTACATTGACATCATACCTACACTCACCACACCTACACCGACATCATACCTACACTCACCACACCTACATTGACACAATACCTACACCCACCACACCTACACCGACATCATACCTACACTCACCACACCTACATTGACACAATACCTACACCCATCACACCTATACTGACATCATACCTACACTCACCACACCTACATTGACACCATACCTACACCCATCGCACCTATACTGACACCATACCTACACTCACCACACCTACATTGACACAATACCTACACCCATCACACCTATACTGACATCATACCTACACTCACCACACCTACATTGACACCATACCTACACCCATCACACCTATACTGACATCATACCTACACTCACCATGCCTTCAGTCACCACACCTATACTGACATTTCACCTGCACTCAAACGTCACTCTACATTCAATTCAAATCATACATTTAAAGGGACGGGCCTCTTTAAACAAAGTCATTCCAGTGTCCCAATCTGAAGGGGAATTGTGAGCAAATCTTTACTAGGAAGGTGTTTATACTTGATCACTGGTCAGCTAGGCAAAGTGTTCAATAGATGATTTGAAATAATTAGCAGGAGGTGGTACAAATGGAATAGAAATTTATATAGGGGATATATGATTGACACAAGCATTTGATCGCGAAGTGTATGGTATAAACATTTATGTTATGTTCAGGAAAATTGCGTGAAAATCTGATCTCATAAAAGCTTTAAATCTCACAATGGACCATAATTTCTGTGTATCACCGGTAGGTGACAGCACCACGATACTGCTAATCGTGCCTTTGATATGCAGTTTTTGTTTTCTGCATCTCACACTTTATGAAACGATTAACCAGCCTCAATTCCAAATATTGGCAATTACAAGAATTGGGCCTATCCCACATGGAAGTAGGCCGAAAGCTGTTTTAAGCTTATTTAGCCTCACTTTGGCTTCCACTTCCTGTGTGGAACCGACCCTCAGCTGTAGCGGATGCAAAGCAGATTAGATAGCTGCTGTGGTATTGAACAAACCATTCACGGTTTGACCCTCTTAAAGCACCAAAGACGTTGATCTTCTCAATATGGCTTAAACCGTTTGGGATTTGCGGAATAACTTGAAGTCATCGTGTATCTTGAAAAGCTGAATTTAATATAATGACAAAACCGCGATGAATCTAAATTGAATGCACAATTCTATTATAATACAGCCCATTTTCTGCAGGATTTGCTAGTTACACTCTCCAGAGAGCACAGATATTTTCTCTTCCTCACCAAGGAGGCTGTTATCGTACATTACTAAAAACACAACACCCTTATACAAATCACTTATCATATTTGATTGGTTAAACTAAAAAGAATCCCCATTTCGCTTCAGATAAAAAAACTCATGGCTTTACCAATCCAGGAAAATAATATAGAGGATACTCATTAAAATGAAACCCCTCAGTCCCTATGCACCCTGCTGGGGATAAGGTGATGAATGCAATAGAATATAAACAATGTAAATAAATTATGTAAATAGGAAAACTAAACAAAGCACAGCATATATATATATAAGGAAACAGAAAACTCCTTGTCTTGAACAGAAGGTTGACCTGCATCAGCCTCAGATTGGCCTGCATCAGCCTCAGATCGACCTACAGCAGCCTCAGATCGACCTGGATTAGCCTCAGATTGACCTACATCAGCCTCAGATTGACCTGCATCAGCCTCAGATTGACCTACATCAGCCACAGAATGACCTGCATCAGCCTCAGATTGACCTGCATCAGCTTCAGATTGACCTGCATCAGCCACAGAATGACCTGCATCAGCCTCAGATTGACCTACATCAGCCTCAAATTGACCTACATCAGCTTCAGATTGACCTGCATCAGCCACAGAATGACCTGCATCAGCCTCAGATTGACCTACATCAGCCTCAGATTGACCTACATCAGCTTCAGATTGACCTGCATCAGCTTCAGATTGACCTGCATCAGCCACAGAATGACCTGCATCAGCCTCAGATTGACCTACATCAGCCTCAGATTGACCTGCATCAGCCTCAGATTGACCTACATCAGCTTCAGATTGACCTGCATCAGCCTAAGGTTGACCTACATCAGCCTCAGATTGACCTACATCAGCCTCAGATTGACCTGCATCAGCCTCAGATTGACCTACATCAGCCTCAGATTGACCTGCATCAGCCTCAGATTGACCTACATCAGCCTCAGATTGACCTGCATCAGCCACAGAATGACCTGCATCAGCCTCAGATTGACCTACATCAGCCTCAGAATGACCTGCATCAGCCTCAGATTGACCTACATCAGCCTCAGAATGACCTGCATCAGCCTCAGATTGACCTACATCAGCCTCAGATTGACCTACATCAGCTTCAGATTGACCTGCATCATATTATATTTTGAATATATAAAAATATGTCAAGTGTCGTCCAGATTGACACCTGATATTTGTTTTTCATAAGCGAATATATCTGGCGATGGAGGTGAAAAACTGGAGTCGATAACAGTCGTCAGTGGGGGATTGGAAAGTTGAATAGAGAAAAGCGGCAAAATCAGTCGCATTTTCATTGTTTTGCCTTGAGAATCAGTTTTGATACCCGTGGCCAGGCTGTGAAATGACGAAAACCAAGATGGCTGAAAGTTGGTCGAATATTGCAAGGACCTGACATGATGTTACTGAGAGATGATGAAGCACAAAATATCATCAAGCAGTTCTAATACTCAAAGCTCGTCTAAAATATCAGATACTCTCTATAGGAACCACGAGTCTCATTCACACCTGAAGTTATTGTCTATAATTATAGACTATTCATATATATATATATATATATATATATATATATATATATATATATATATATATATATATATGGCATAATTATAGACTATTCATATATATATATATATATATATATATATGAATAGTCTATAATTATAGACAATAACTTCAGGTGTGAATGAGACTCGTGGTTACTATAGATATATATATATATATATATATATATATATATATATATATATATATATATATATATATATATATATATATATATATATATATATATATATATATATACCTCCCCTTCTCTGCATCATGGCATGAATAGCATTCTCTGCATCATGGCATAAATAGCATTCCTTGTAATCTGAAAAAAAGCCTGGCCGAAATAGCTCAATTGGTAGAGTATCTGCCTTGAGTTCCAGGGATTCCCGGTTCGAATCCTGGCCAGTAACTATCAACCGCTATGAGCAGACATTGTCTGGAATCAGCGGTATATAAATGTCAGCTTTACTTTTTACTTTACCTCTCCAACAGACAACAAACAGCATGGTGAGTCTGAAGACATAATATCTTGTACATTAGACCTGAAGATCTATGTTCCTTTAGGAGCAGTCTTTGGTCCTATACTATTTATAATTTATATTAATGCCATTGCTGCATGTAGTTCTGGTCAATTATCGCAATCGTAATAAATGAAGATTTCACAGCAGTAATTGATACTTTGAAAAGCATAACATGAATGCAGACTGTTCTGGTATAAATTAAACAGGAAATGATGAGCTAGGCAAACATAATAGTTGGATAAAAAAATAATAAACTAACACTTAATATTAAGAAAACGAAACTAGTGCAGGTCCATTAGTTTTCCAGTAATGTGACCATGTTTCTTCAACTTGCCCACGACCCTCACTGCAGCGTTCTGCATTTTTTGCAATTTGGCTATTTCACATTTTGATATTCCAGATAACAGTTCCCATAGTCTAAAGTTGATGTCACAAATGCATGTGCAAGGGTGCAGTTTTCTCATTTTTACAACTCCTAATTTGTGACAGGTTCTTTACATGAAAAAAAACCAAACGTTTTTACACATTTTTTTGATTTGTTGCTTCGATGTAAGTTCAAGTCAGTACAATGCCCACAATGAACCAATTCTTAATTACCCAAAACACTGTGAAAGATATTATCAAAGTCGAACAGTCAGATTTAAAAAAAAAACATAGACGTGGAATAAATCCTATTTATGTTCAGAATTTGTCATTTCTTCAAATAGGAAACATTCATATATTTCCGACACTTATGCTTCTTTTTTTTCTTTTTTTTTCATTTATAAAAGTTGATAAATACTAGTACAAATGAATAGATAAAGTAAAAGAATGGTAAAAGTGGTAAATCTAAAATGGTTTGGAATGCAACTTATCTATGTTCAGATTTGGTTTTTTGTTGCTTTTTGCATTTATAAAAGTTCATAAATAGTAGCACAATTGAATAACAGGAGTAAAAGATTGGTAAAAAGTGGTAAATATAAAATTTATTTGAAGCACATAAATATGGGAGCGCTGCATTTCGACCATCACAAAAATATCAGTATAAATATTTTAAAATTAATTAAACAAATCACCAGATTACATTTCAGCTGTCTTGGGTTCGGTGCACTTGTCTCAAAATGACTTTGACTGTAACACAAAATGTGGGAATGCATTCGCCATCTTCCGAACTCCACTTTTCTACCCTCCGTGATGACTCCAGGCCTGAGATTGTCCTCTTGACGGTGTCTTGAAACCTGTTTTGTTTTATATTGGCCAGATAAAAAGGTTTTGAGTTAGAGTACCATTTTTTTATTACAGAAGACAAGCAAAGTCAAGATCTAGATAATTACAACTTGAAGTCGACAATCAGATGAAACTGTCAAAATTACAATAATATTACACATCTGAACTGTGTATATCGTGACAACCATCACTTACCATCAAGAAACATGGGATCCAACAAGGGTATAAGTCTGACATGACAGTTGCGTTAACATCAAGAAAGTGTTTTCACTTTTGTAATACTTTTTTCACAACAATGTCCCTCTCAAAGCCTTTGTGGCACACACCGCTAGATGGCAGGGCTCTCTAGAAGCATGGTTCAAGATACCTCTAGCTGGGTAGCCACGCTGCGTAAGCTCTGAGTGCCCACGAGACAAAAGTGGAGCAGCAAACATATCAAATCAAATCAAATCAAAAAAAAAATAAGATACATGGCCTTTCTTTCAAGAACACAAATCAAGATCGCACGCTCATTTCTGAGATATGATTGAATTATATACATAACTTTGAATAAGGTATATGCCGGAAAAAAATTACTGGTTACTTGTGATAATTCAAGAAAGAAAAAGAAAGATATTTTTTAGGGTTATTGATTATTATAAATTACTTGTGTCATATCAGCTTAGTGTTCTCCAATCACCCATCGGCAAAGCCCAGATAGGTGATCTGGAGAGGTCTGAGATTTTTGCTTTTTGGTCATAATCTCGTTCAGATGTGATTCTTTAAATACCCAACTGTTTAAGTGATAATTCATATTTTATGTATGATTATGTCTAAAATCTCACAAAAAATCTTGATTATTTTTTGGATAACATTAAATAAAGAAAATATAAATACTTGATAATAATCGCCAGCTGCCAAAAATTGAATCAAACCCGTTTTAACGGCAGTTGAAACGGGTTCAATTTTGACGTTTAAACGGGTTTACCAAAGTTTTTGCAGCTGGCGAGTTTTTACTTCACTAGAGCTCAATCAACTCCACCAAACTTTTCTTTGGTTGGAGTTGGTAGAGACCATGGATGTTCGACAAACCCCTCCAGATCACCTATCTGGGCTTTGCCGATGGGTGATTGGAGAACACTAATATCAGCCCATGTCGAAATTCCAGTTATGCATTGCTTTGTGAAACCTGAGGTATCTTTCTTTTTTCTTTTTTTTTTTGTTAAAGCATTCAGGTTTTTAAGCACTTTTTCCTAGCACAATACAAATGATTTTGCCCCAAAATTTGCGATCAAAGGTTATAACCCATCATATTTCCCCCACATAAATTTTGTGCCATTCAAAAGTGAATGAGGTTTCTGCAAAAATCCAAATCATCCATCGGACACTTTGTCAACAAACTTTGCTTCAGTGATCTTATGCAAACACCTTGCTAACAGCGGGGCACCTTTAGACCGGGACAATGAAATGATTTTGCTTACAGAGCCCTATCTGTCCATTAATGTTTGTCCAATGGCACAGGCCTAACACCCCGATAAACCACAGTAGAGGTCACATGATTGTATACATGTGGCCACCTGGTGGTCAAAAGAGTACAGCTGGTACTTGAGATGAGTCAAATATTGGTCAGAGTGTATTTTGGTTGATTTTAGTGAGATAGCTTGTAGTTTCGTGGCCACATATCATTTAAGCATACCCCAAACCTCTGTAAAATTGCCTGTGACCTCTGTGGTTTCATAAATGCCAAAATGGATCAGTTCCCTCAAATGTCCTTGATATTTAAAGTAACATTGTAAAAAAATATTCAAATTCACATGTCACTTTATGAAAAAAAACCTTTAGTTCCAAATTGGCCACCAGGACCAGAATTGGCTCTGGGCATCCTACACTGATGCAAACCCTTAAATGTAAATGGAGAATTGTCAACTATGTGCAGAGCCAGGTTAAAATAGAATATTTGAACATGATTTTGACCAACAGATGTCACACCCAACCCAAACCACAGAGGGCTCTCACAATATTTGAAAAGCTTCTGCGTGGACAGCAGAATTAAACCTATCATTTTATGAGTGACACCTGTAACAAATTCCAAACATTTCTTTTCTGAATAATATATAAGTACTTTTAAACTAAATATAATTTGGTAATTATTTTCATATTCAGAGTAAAATAAAAGTTTATTAGATGAATAAATGACAGGAGGTATGTTACAGGGTTGTGCCTCAGTCACATTTGCGCCGATTTCAGCAAAGATGCCCGGCCGATGAATATTTTTTACAGAATCGGCCGGCAGTTCAGATTGCCATGCAGGTACCGGGAGATCATCGGCCACAATTGGACATCTTTAAGACGTCGGGCCGGTCATCTGGAACTTTTAGCTGCAACATAAAAGTTGTCGGCGTCTCACCGATGTCTTATTACCAAATATCATCTTAAAATACACGGCAGGATCACGGCAGTGTCCTGCAGGGACATGGGCAAATTATCTTAGGGCTGCCGGTGGCATCATGCGGTGAAAATAGGATGTCTGTGCATTTCAGTCTTGCACATGCTGTGCGGTGCCCTTTAATAATGTGACCACAGCTACGGCATCTCTCAGATTGTTGCTTGTAAACTCCCAGGTGCCCGGCAGACTGGAAAGTCGGCCGATTGTTACTTCCCGGCCGGCGCCCGGTGCAAATGTGACTGAGACATAAGGTGGTGTATGTGGTGAGGTTGTGTATGTGGTGAGGTGGGGTATGAGGTGGGTGGTAAATGGGTGAGATGGTATATGGGGTGAGGTGGTGTATAGCTGAGGTGGGGTATGGGGTGAGGTGGTGTATAGGTGAGGTGGGGTATGGGGTGAGGTGGTGTATAGGTGAGGTGGGGTATGGGGTGAGGTGGGGTATGGGGTGAGGTGGGGTATAGGTGAGGTGGGGTTAGGTGGTGTGTTGGGTGAGGTGGGGTGAGATGGTATATGGGGTGAGGTGGGGTGAGGTGGTGTATAAGTGAGGTGGGGTATAGATGAGATTGGATTAGGTGGTGTCCCTTTGCAGATTAGTCCAAAATTATAAATTGCTCTAATATTGTTAATTCTGAACATATTTTGATGAATAAAGACTCTATGGGCTCATTTTTGAAAGATGCAGATGATTGAATATTGAAATTTATAGTAAAATCTATGGAAATATGAATTTCATTTTCAAGGTCATTCAAAGGTCACTTCAAGGTCACCGGCAATATTTGATAAAAATAGCCTACAAAGGTCCACATTCTGTCATGTATAATTTGTGGATGTGTCCCACCCAGTAAAAACGTTATATGCCTATGTCTGTCATTTCTACTGATGTGATTCCAGCTGCAGCTGCTGACAAAAAAAACCGATAAGATGCACCACACACTGTTTACAGCATAAGCCTTTCTGTGATGCACTTTTTCTTCCCAAAGACGTTTATTGTGAAAGCAAAACAAAAGGATTCCTCACAGAATGTAACAGATATAAGATACGTTACTTATGATTATACACAACTTATCGTCAGGTAGATAACTCCAATATTTGAGCACTTTTGGAAACAATCACCAACATTAATTCAAACTTGCTTGTAGCAGATATATCATTGGTGCCTCACTGAGTTATCATGTCGCAGGTTTTTGACATGACATCCCATCTGGTTACAGATTTTACCGGTACAGCAGGTAAACTCTTTCAACACGAGCCTCAGTTCATCTAAGTTATTGTAACATGAGTTCAATCTCAGCATGGTATTGGAATCAAACCTACAACCTTTGGGTCCTCACAGAGGAACTCGTGTTAATAAGCTTGCCCAAATTTTGGATATCTTGTTCACAAAGCATTTTAAGAGCTTCATGCGCATGACAAAGCACTCCCAGGAGTTCATGCACTGACAGGCTGTGATACTGTTTCTGGTTTTGCTGGCAGAGGCAAAATGATAGTGAGGGATACCTGGAGGTGTTTTCCAAAGGTCGCAATTTTTTTATTCAACTTAACCAAATCCTTTTTGGGCTGTGTGTCCAGTAGTTTTGAAAATTATGTGTGATTGGGTCTGGAGATGATGATAGATAGATAGATAATATTTTATTTAAGTCTCACCTTTTTGTCATTTTGAAACAATACAAATTACATTTATAATATAAAAAGCCACTCTTATGAGTTATGAGAGACTATTAAAACCTTGAAGTTTACGTTATTATCTTTACACAAAAATAGAGATCATGCAAAAAAGTCATAGAAATCTGCTATATAATGGAATTGTAATGATGATAATAAATAACTGATGATAATAAATAATACAAATAATACAGTTTGTTACACATAATTCATTGCCGATGTAAATATTGTGATCGTTTATGAAGGATATCTTGGCAGGCCTTGGCACTGACCTCCACCATGTCCTTGTTACTTAAAATGAAAGAAAGTTTTTCTGAGTCAGATAACATTAAAAATCCATTTTCTATATTAAAAGCAGCAGCATATAGTGATTCCCTTATGTTGGCATAAAAACTACATCTCGTTAAACAGTGCTCTTCACTCTCAGTTTCTCTAATATCACACAAAACACATATTCTCTCCTCCTCTCTTTCTCCCACATATCTGCCAGTCTCTATTCTGAGTGGTGCAACACCACACCTAAACTTACAAATAGCTTGCCTTCTTTTCCTGGATAACAAAGTTTTCACATATTCTTCTGTTTGAAAAGACTGTTTAAAGGTTCGATATGTCCTCAGTTTGTTTCTCCCTTCACCCCTAATGGCACCAACTCTATTTATTTTCTCAAACCACACTTTATCGTAATGCTCCTTCAATGCTGAGTTTATATCACCCTTCATGGCCTTGAAGTCCAAATCACCCCAGATATCGCACAGGTGGTCCATTTGTAACTCAGTGTAGAAATTCATGGTGTGATATATAGCCGTCTTTTTTCTTTGTTGTGCTATCCTGTGAGCCCATGTGAATGCTCTCTTGTTAATTCTTGTATCATCCATCTGGCTCAGCCTACACCACTGCCTCATGACACACAGCCACTGACGTTGCTCCGGAACTGTCCATCCCATGTCTCCTTGTAGAGCTGCTATGGGCGTGCGCTTGCCCACACCAAGGAAATACCTGGATGCTCTATGCTGCACTCCCTGGATGCATGTAAACACCTTGTGCCCCCACACACTGGCCCCATAGTCTATAATGGGTTGTACAAGGGAGTTATAAAGCTTGGCAAATACATCATGAGGGAATCCACCATGGGCTCTTCCTTTTGCAATGAGCAGACCAAGGGCTCTATGGGCAGCTTGAGAGACATGCTTGGCCATCACACCCAGGTCCAGATGCTCCGTGAGAACCAGCCCCAAATAGCAGTAACGGTCCACAATGTCCAGCTGCTCATCTCCATACATGAAGGGGCCAGTTGCTCTGGGAATGCTTGGGCCATGCCTGAAGTGCACCACCTTAGACTTGTCAATATTGACAGACATAGCCATTGTGTCAGCCCACCGGTGGAGCACATCCAAGAGGCGCTGCAGATCTTGCTCTGTCTCGGCGAGGAGCACTATGTCGTCTGCATACAACAGGATGGCAATCAGTTCTCCACCAACATCAACACCCACTCCTGACTCCTTCACCGCCGCCACCAGGTTGTTGATATATATGTTGAAGAGGGTGGGTGAGATGGTACAGCCCTGTTTAAGCCCAATTGACACTGGGAACCACTCTGTCAGAATCCCATTGATACGGACACTGCACTGGACATTCTGGTACAGGGACTGGACAGCAGTAATGAACTTCTGTGGCAAGCCTATCCTCTTTAAACTGTTCCATAACTTCCCTCTGTTAATCCTATCATAGGCCTTGCTAAAGTCAATGAAGGCAGCGTATGTGTCTTTTCGCAGCTGTTTGCGTGCATCAATGATGGATGATGCATAGCAAAATTTAATACAATTTCTGCTGAACAGGTGTGAGTGAGAGAAAGCTGCATAAGTGAGAGATATCTGCACAAGTGAGCTATAGTTACAACAGTGAGAGATAGCTACATCAGTGAGAAAATGTTTTAAAACAGTGATACAGCTGCATAACTAAAAATAGACTTATTTACAAGAGTGAAATTGATGCATAAATCAAAGATGGATACAAAGGTGAGAAACAGTTGCATAAGTAAGAGATAGCTACATATGCTAAAGATAGCTGCATATGTGAGCGACAGCTGTATATGTGAGAAATAGTTGTATATATGAGATTGCAGCACAAGTGAGAAAGATAGCTGCACAAGTGAGAGAGATAGCTGCAGTAGGTAAGCAAGGATAAGTATTTTTTTTTATTTCCGTGACTTGTATACATCAGTCCAATATATCTTATATTTAAGATAGCTGTACAAAGCAAAATATAGTGTCAGTTTAAACTTTTTAAACTGACACCTCATTCACTTATTAATAGACCTTATATACTCAGTCAAATCTGGACTTATAAGCCACGTCATAAGTTTAACTAAAAATGAAAATAACAAAGAGCAATGAACAAGACTGCAAAAATAAAATAAAGTTGTCTGAAGATGAATTCTTTATCTTTTACAAGAACAAATATAAATAAACTCTGTTTAAACTTTACTGTAGGTCTTTCAGCTTTCATAAGGGACTTAAAATCATTCATTTTATTAATTATTTCACAATATTCTCTAAATATTGTGTAATAGTCATTTCTTATCTCTGCATAAAAGTTACAATGAAATAGAAAATGTATTTCATCTTCAACAGCATTTTCTTGGTATAATATAAATTGTATAATGATGAAATAATAAAAACTCCATAGGGATTTGCATATATCTGCCTGTCTATTTTTTAAGGTGGGATTCCACTTCATATCATTTGTCCAATTTTCCTTTTCCATGTCATAAAGTCTGTTTTTATCATCATTTAAACCAACTTCAAATTGTTTATTATACAAATCAGTTATATTTAGGGTAACAAAAAGTCACTGTTCCAATTCCAATGTGTACGTGAGAGACAGCCGCAAATGTGAGATAGCTGAACAAGTGCACTTGTCATGATTGGGTGATTTCGGGCTGGAAGCAGAATTGTAGTTCACAAACATCCGCCAGGGGACGACTTGCGTGACTGACTTTAGCTGAGCAGCGACGAGCCAATCAGAGACGCCGTGAGCGTAAACATAGCAGACTTCCAAAACATGGAGGAGGTGCTACCAAAACATGTGCAACTCTCACCAAATACGTACAAATTTACCTAAATTATTGAGTGGTTATGGTTGTCATACTCTCTCATATGATAGCTGCAGTTTATTTGTACCATAGAAGAAAGGAATTCAATTTACATTTGCCCGGAGTTCGTAAAATGATCACAGAACGCGTTCAGGTGAGTATGACAGTTCAGTTGAATGTCAAGTCATTCTTTCACTATGCAGGAGACGTAGCGCCTTTTACAATTATAACTACGTGTGAAAAGTTCAGATCAACTCGGGAGAATGGACAAGGAGAAAGGGGAAGCCTACTTTCTTCAATTTTATACAAAATGTACAGTGTTATCAGGCAGGTCAAAATAAATATCATTAAATTCCTGTATCCTGTTGTACGAATAATATTGTGCCAATTTGTGGAAATCGAGATGAAGGAATGTACCTTCAATGATGGAGGCATAAAATGGCAAATTTGTCAAACTTTAATGACAGATATATTTGTAAATAGACGAGTAAGCATTATATTTTCTTCATAGACATTTTAGAACACTTCTTGTTATCAATATGTGCAAATCTAAAAATATTTGAACAAATTTTGAACATCCTGTGAGAAGTTACATACAACTAAGTTTTCACTAAATTTAAGCTGGGGAGTCAGTGTCCCGCGAGCGAGCAGCAGCCTGTGGGCCCTCCTACCTTCATCTTGGTGTCAGTAACTGTATACTTACACCTTTTAAACAGAAATTGCCATCAGAATTGGGGTGGATGCAATAAAAAATAGTTTTCCCATGCTTTTTTCACAAATGCAAACCAGATATTGGAGAAAATAGACAGGAAAAAAGACTTATCATGTCCAAACTTGGCATGATGTATAAAGTGTCTGCTACTGAAGATCCATCTGAGTGATTCTGTATGTGTGACCATTTTATAAGTAGGGGAATTCCTGTTAATTTTTTGCCTTTAAATCATTTTGTCATTTGGTTTTGAGATAGTCACAAAATATCAGACGGAATGCATATCAAGTGTCACAATGATGGTTAGCAATTCTTCAGCAATTCTTCTCTTGGCGGGATGCCATTTGTTTTTGCCGAGTAAACTTATAGATGTAGATGTAGAAATGCTCTTATCAGACATAGGCAAAGTGTTTACTATAATTAAACCATATTATTATAGCTGGGATGTTGAAGGATTATTTGTAACAGGCCAATGTCAAAGACAGAATCATCAGAATTTAAACATAAAACATGTAAAATGATCAAGTTTTTACTGTCTGTACATGGCATTATCAGTTTGTGCCAAACACAGATGTGGTCCTGCATAAATAGGATCAAATGAAGTCATGCATGGCCCATTGTGTGGAATGACCAGGTCATGTACAGCTTTGGCATTGCATTTTTTGGTCACACATGCCTTGTGTGTGATTCAATCTAGTAACTTAATGGAACTTGTTAACCTTATTGGTTATCTCCATGCATGACCAAATATATGTGTATATAGCTGTCTAAAAGTATGACAAAAGTACAGCAGCTGCCATATATGTGTTGGTATTGTGCAATAAATACCCTGATGTGTTTGTTCAACCAGTTAAGAGTTTCTAGTTTAATTAAAAGTACTTCAATCAAATGGAACCAAACATCAAATTTGATTACAAGTATTGGATAGATATATCAATATATAGGTAATATCACAGTTTAAGGTAAATAGATACTTCAATTATATTAATCTGCAAGGTAGCAACAACAAAAGCCTTGAGCTCTCTTAATGCTGTCACTATTCTTTAATTGTTTATCAGATTAATACTGTGTAAAGGAGCATAGAGACATGTTGAGAATGCTATTTCTCTGTTGTTACAAGTTTTATTGGACGAATTAGAAGTTGGAGAGAGTTATTAATGCAAAACCTCATTTATTTATGAGGTTGAACCCCGTCCCTCTACCAATGCTCAACTTGTGAAGGGAAAGACATGCTGTCTAGTTGTATAATTACATTTCAACAATTTGTAATGTGCTGTCTTTTTATGGACCAGTTTACATGAATTCTTGAGGCTATACTTAGCAAAGCATAACATAGTAATTTGTTCGGCTTACGTCTGTAAAATAACATACTCAGATTCTCTGAAGTAGGATTTAAATATATCAAATTCCCTTTTTTGTTCATAGATTTCATAGAATGTGACTGTGTTTCATTCAACATTTTTTCAAGTACCTTTCTGACAAAGTGTGCCAAGTTTGAAGTTTGAAGACACATTTTTTCATTTGGAGTTGTATTGTTTACATAAGTCACATTGCCAGAAAACAAAAATCAATCAAAACAAGTTTGTTAGTTGTGGCAAGTTGATGATAAAACATGGTCATGATGATTGTGATGGTTTTTTAGATGCACTTCTTAGAGCAATAATAAATATATGTAATAATAAAGACTATATTATGAGAAAGAGACGATCAGTGATGATGAGGGCTAAAGTGTATATGTCAGATATTTGTGTACATGTAGATGCATTCGATTCGTACTCTGGCTTAGTGAGTTTGGGATGGGGGCATTCCAAACCGTGCACATTTCCTTCTTTCAGCATTTCGCAAATCAGCCTATGTCACATTAAATTTTCCTAATCAAATGCACAAAATGACACTTTTCATGGTGAACCGTATCAGTTTTGTTTTGATGAATTTTATCACATGATATAATTTAATTACACCCATTCAATATTCCTATATCATTTGTTTCATGAAAACTACTATTCCTTGTCAAAAATACCTTCATATTCTGCTCAAATCACTGGATTACCCATTTGTTTACATTACTCCGATATTTCCCCCTTCTGAACTCATTAGAGTGGGGTTCTGACAGGGTTTACTATGTAATTTCATGAGGCCACAAAGGGGTAGTTTGTAACCTTTTAGAGCAGAGGATTCCCGCAAAAATGTACAATTTGGCGCTGCTCTGTCAGTACTTGTTTGATTGACATCATCAACAACTCAAAATTTAACTTTTGGGCTCTTCTCTTCAATTACATGTACTATGCGAGTTTGATTTTCGTTATATTGATATTTAGGGGATAGAGAAATATAAATATCAGTTTCAAAAAGGAAATTGCGTACAAATTCTTTTATTTTTAAAAGATTTTCTTGTGAACAGATTTTTAAAGCATCTTAATAAATTCTGACAGGAATGCCATGAGAAAACACCTCTGGCAAGGTCGGTTATAAAGCTTTGAGGAAAAAGCTCTCCAAAGAGATCTCTATCTTTTGCATGTTCTATCACCTAGAAATGAAAATATTGAAAAATAAGCATAATAAGTATTTTTTTGTAAAAAGATTTAAACAGTAAGACTCTATTGCCAGGCATGGTGAGTAAATGAATAAACCTTCTGTTTATTTTCCACTTAGGTCAGCATGTGAGCCACTGATAATTCTACATGGAGTGCTGAACACATAATGTGAAGTGAATAACTTTGATATATGTGTTAGATGGACATGATGATTGGCAGTTCATGTGCAAAATCCTCAGAGATTAATGATAGCACTCAAGTATTACAGCACCTCCACTTCTATCTTAACAAATAACTATATGACATGAATAATGAATAGTAAGCAATAGGGTTGAGCAGTACTTCAAAATTTACTGCCCTGCAATGTCCATAGTTAAGAGCACAGAGAATGGATAACCATGCTACTGCACATGAACAGACCTTTATAAAAAATAAAGTATATATAGAAAAGGAAGCAATGATTTTTATATAAAATTTAGGAAACTTGGCAATAGTCCTAGTTAGAATCATGTTTTAGTATTGTATAATTGGTTTATTATTTGACTGCTTGAATGGGGTGCCTTTTTATAAGGTACAATCAGCTCTGGTTATCACTCAGTGACATTGCTTACAATTAATCACAGTGAGCCTTTGTTTTTCCTCGTTGGTTCTATCAAATGGAAAATCTCACATGTCATACTTTGTAATACAAGAATCAGACATAATGGATTATTTATCATGCAAATTTTTTCCATTCTTCTCCTTTTATTGATTTATTTACTGAGTGAGTAGGTTCACACTCATGTTTGTATTAACCACTGCCCAGGTACATCTGTTTATTGCCTGTTCCTATCTGTAGGCCATGTTGATGGTGCAGAACTCAGCAATCCACTACAGACGCTCACGTCACATTGCCTCCTGTTTCTAGGCCACCATCACTCCCAGGCCAACCTTTACAGAATAGATGTTTTGGGCAAAAATCTCTTTTTTAGGAAGGTGTTTTTGATGTTTCCAAGATTTTATGAACTCAAATTATAAGTTCAATTTATAGCAGTTTTTAAATATACTTTTATCGATGTACTGATTTATTTAAATCTTTTTTGCTGTTTTCTTTATTTAGTGAACTCAATTTATATGCATTAACCAAATTTTTATATCCTATTATGGACGTACTGTGTTTTTTTGAAAATATGTTGAATCATAAATATTTCTGGTCTACTCAATGCAATTTGCAAGCACTTCCAGGAAACGTTCACAAATATTACAAAAAAATGCAAGTCGCTCTTAGGCCATGTGCCTAAATTTTGTTGTTAAGATTCAGAAATATTGCTTTTACCTCCCTGAAGAATTCTCAAATTTAACATGGAAAGGTTAGAATTTTTGTTTGAAAGATTAAAATCTTTATTAGCTTTGAAAATCTGTTGCCGTGCTTCTTTGTTTGATTACATCCCACATTGAAAGCCAGTCATGAATTAGTTTATTGGTTAAAGGCTGTTACAAAAAAAAACGAAAAAAAAAACATGTTTATTAGGCAAATAGCTGATATTTTGATATGATTAGTAATAAATGTGATTTTATCTTTAGGCATAGGGTCAAGTTTTCCACCATAAATAAGATCTTGTTCATGTCATTCACCATTGAAAGCACATCCATCAAATTCAGTGATATGAAATCTTGATGTATATTTTCTCTAAATACACAAAACAAGATGAATTTTTTTGTTGATCATATCTGTAATTAAATATTCTTCAACTTTTATGAATATTCCCAGCAATACTCTAATATGTACCCCAAAAAAGGATTCACTAAACATTTATTGAATCAGAAATATCTCAACTTTATGCAAATGATATTTATTTGAGTTTGACCCGATAATCTTCATACATAATATATACGGAAACGATGAATGCTAAATATAATTAAAGGACAGATCACTGATCTCTTGGGCAGAATTTCAAGCATTTTATCAGTAATGTGATTGATAAGTAGGATAATATATGTTAGGTTAGGCTGGAGTCAAGTAGCTTCTGGCACTCCATATTAATCCAGTTGATCATGCAGCCAAATTCTATTTGGTCATGCATAAACAAGACCCATCAGGGCCACGCATTGCTTATCACATGACTTCATCTGGTCATGCATAACTTTTGCATTGCTCTATTTATTCATGTGTTGCACAATATGTGTTTGGTCCAACTTTATGCATGATAAATTATGACCTTGTGACCAAACCCGTGAAATTTTCTGATTTACAGCTGAACAAAGCACTTGCATAACTTGGACTATTATATTATATATTATACATGGAGGTAAAGCAATGAAATTGGGAATAGTGATTCTGTTAGGCTCATATTTAATGCATATAACTATGAAAATATAATAGATACTGGAATTTAGACTTCACAAGCAGTATTTTCAGAATTTATTAGGTATATGTTGACCTGAAATGTACTTTAAATAAAAGTGAAGATTTGAAGGATTGACATACCAGATAGAATTATAGAGTGTGAGAGATAATGAAGGCAGGTCGTGTGATAAGTTGTGATCTTGACGTAGGTTGTTTATGTTGTCACTGATAGTGAAAGTATACATTATGTGGTGCTGACTTGAAAACAAAGCTATTGAAGAACATGATGAGGCTGAATAACACTATAGCATGACGCACACGCAGCTTCAGATAAACACATCCTGAGGTCCATAGATCATCATCTATATGCACCGAGAATTCATAGCTCAACATTTCAAAGAAATCATAAGCTGTAAAAACTTTTGTAATTTGCTGAAAAGCTGCACCAAAATGTTTACTTTTGAGCATATTGAGGTAAGTCAAAATCTTTTTTGAAACCATCTCCTTGTGCACTTTTATTGAAATGCAACCTTAAAATAAATTATAAAAAGTTGGTTGCTAGGTTTGCATTTAGTGTGTTTTGGTCAATCCTGAGAAGGAAATTCCGCAATTTGTTTTAATAAGGTTCTCACTGTATATTGAGCAAAAGCAAAACATTATGATCTTCTGATGTAATATATAATCATTATCACTGATATATGATCAAGATAAAAATCACATATATTTTGCCATACTAAGCAGATTGGCTTAAGTCCTTAGACTAACAACTTATTTATACCAATTCCATTTGTTGCAAGGCTTATGGATCCAAACCTCAATGTGGTCACGCACATTCCAGTCCATATTATGGTTTGCAGAAACAGCGTGACTCTATTTTTCAAGCTGAGGTATAATGTGTATTGCTTTTAGTCCATCAGGCTTGAGGTCTTCCTCCTTGGCTTTGTATTTACATGACCCCATAAGATCATATGTGAGCATATCTAAGTCTAGACTGAACTGATGCATAAACTGGTTTAGTAACTTATTTGTGACAGGAAATTGTTACAGACTTCATAAGCTTGTTAAATGTTAGGCAAGTACTGTTATTCATCATTCATACCTTGAAATATTTATGCCTACAAGTGGACCACATATGCAAGAAGTAGAAGCGGATATAAATATATTTGGCAGATATCTGGTAGGATTCTCCCTATGTTAAGATACCATTCACTACAGGAGGAACATGTATGTCAGATACAGAAGAGAAGCCTCAAAGTATGAGGTAAGCATCGGGAAATATTATATTAACTTTTGTAGTTTCCATTACTCGGAGCTAGAAATCAAACAGTTACTGAATATGGTAGCTTCAGCTGGCTCACAAATTTTGGGGGATTTCATTAAAGGTCATAAATGCCACTTTTTCAAGGCTTAAAGAGTATTCATTGGTTGAGTGTCAGATATCGTGCCTTCAACCCTCAGGGGGAAAAAAAAGAGCAATCAGAACCAATTATCTAATTGGTCATGTATAGATATGACCTAATTAGGTCATGCATAGGCTAAATAGCTATTGTATGACTCCACTTGGTTACGTTCAGCTCCCGTCTTACCTTCTTGGTCATGTAAATGTGTGACCAAAATAGATGTTTCCAAGACCACAATCAGGAAGAGTTGTGATTATCGATGTCCCTGTAGATGTACTGAGGAGGATTTATTGCAGAGATAATGTTTGTTTCTATGTTATGAGTCTTGTCTCTGATAGAGTTTGACACAGTATAGTGAACCAATACAGGGTGACCTTCTTGTGCACTTTTAAACTGTCTGTCATTCAAATGACATTTGCCTCATGAAAATAACAGACTGCAGAGTTTCTTTTATTCATGTACTGAGGGACCTTGTCATATTTTGCAGACACACATACCATGCACAGTATTACCACCAAAACTTGTTCACTGGACCATAACTTTTGATTGAAATTGTCTCTTGACCACACAATGCAGTTAGGTCTCTGTTTCTTTGATTCGGTATGTATATATAGTTCCACCTACCAGATATCTGCCAAATATATTTATATCCAATTCATATATATAGTTCCACCACAGGGTATTCATTCCCATTGAAATTTTAAAGATTTAAAAATGTTTCTCAAGATTTTAAAGATTTAAAATTGTCATTGACATGCACATACACATACCGGTGGATCACCCAGTGTCTCATACTCATAATTTAGATGAAGTCTTAGTTTGAGACTTCAAGATTACAGCAATGTGGTGGTGACTGAGCCATTCAACACATTTGATATTTTTTTTCTCAATATGTGGTGTACTTAGACTGCAGAGCAAGTTAGATACAGACAGTTATCATTTTAAAAGCAATTTGCAAGCCTTTGTTCACTAACATTATCAAAAAACCAAGGATTAACACAGTTCATAGGCCTTTGGCCTATATTTATGATTATGATCTTCATATCGATCAATCCTGTTTTCAACACACAGGTCATAAAACAAGTGTCTTGACCTTTGACCTTTGAATTGTACCTCTGAAATATTGTTTTCACTGTTATAGAAAGTTCCTGTTTTCACTATTATAGAAGATTCCTGATTATATACAGCCTACAATCCTACCATCAATATTTTTCAAGTATAAAATCTCACCCTTTATCTTTATCACTCGTTATCATACTGGCAGTCACTTTAAGGATGAATGTATACTTTATATAGGACAGGACAAAATTGGAATTACATGACCCCAAAACAAATCAGAAGAGGCGGTGATAAGTTAAGCTTTAAGTGATTAAAAATTAATTTGCAAATATTGGGGTAATGTTTAATATTATAAATGTGGTTCAATAATAGTGTAATATTAGCTGATAAATGTGCAACATTTCACTGATTACTGTACTTCTATAATCTCTGCTGTGCATATAAGGCTGTGCAAACTCTGTAAATTGTACATAATACAATTTCATGATAAAATCTCATAAAGAAATCCCATTAAGAGATCTCATTATGAACCCATTTACCAGTAATCCTCAGCTTCACAGATCAGGGTATAACATTTTATGGCCGAGACATCCCTTGTGTAATCCATTAAGGCAACCGTTTGGCATCTTCTTAAACATAGGAGATAGAGAAATTACGGGAGGTTCTTTTGGAGATGTATTTGGCCAAATATAGTCATTGCATTGTAAAATGTGCTCAACCATGGCTGTTGTGTGGCATTTTTTGTTTATGTATACCTTGTATGGCACAATATGGTCATGCGCTGGCCCTGCGTGACTTTATCCGGTCACATTCATGGAGACCAAATAGATGTATGGCTCCAACTGTTACATTATCATGTAGCTCATGAAGTATGGGGGCAAATGTGCAAGTTTGACATGTTTAATGTGGGCATGACCCAAATCATTGAGAAATGTTAAGCATTGTATGGGAGGCAGTAAACATGTTATCAAGGTTATAGGGTTGGACAACATCGTGGATGATCCAACGTAATATGGTTGTAGAGAGTGCACGCCGAGGGTTGGAATTAGCTTCCATGTTGACACCAGGACACAACATATATTTGGAATATTGATTTTCATTTAATGGATGTCCATATGGTACAAGGTCAATACATTTATTGATAAATTAGACAAGCGTTAAATAAAAGTTCTTTACTCAAAATATCCATGTTATTTGATTTTGTCAGCTTATAGATTGCTGTCATCATAATTTCAATGGGTGGAAATCATGATGTCAATATGGGGAAGCCAATAATGATAAATGTGGGACAGTTTTTCAGTTCAACATGTGACTCCTATCGAAAAGAAATATACAGATGATGGAAGCTGGTTGAGTTATGATTATGTCATCCTTGAATGAATATTCATGACAAATGGAGATATAAATTTTTTGTCAATGTTTTTATTATTGTTTAGGTATTTGATCGAGTTTTTTTTTTAATTTATCAAAACATGGCCAAGGCTCTATGTCAATGTTTATCAATAAAAGCTTGAAAAATTCCAACTCACATTGTTGAAAACATTTTCAAAATGTTAATTTTCCTTTTGTCCTGTTTGGGCAGAAATTTGTGAGCAAAATAAAGTCCGACCAAGTTAGCACCATATTTTCGTATGTAATAATGGTGGCCACATTAATGATAGTTATCATAAAGAAATTGAGATTTATATAAGAGCTGTGATGAGATAGGAGAAGGTGGTTTTATCACATGTATTGCAACACAGATGCCAGTTCCATAAGCATGCCACAATATATTGGTTATGTTATTTTTATGATAAAATCTATATCAATGACCCAGTACATATCAAGTCATTACATAAGCTAAATAATGATCAACAAAACAATAAAAAACTCAACATGTGAGAAGTTTATTACATTTTTCTGGTGTTGCCATAGTTATATCTATGAGAGGTATTAGAAGTTTAGAACTGAAATGATAGCAAGGAAGTTTTGGCTTTAACTGAAACCACATCAGGGTTTTGTCCAAGTTTTATGGAACATTTTGTGAAGTTACCGGAGTCACCTGTATATTCTCTTTGTCACATAAAATTTGATAACAAAAATAATAATGATAGTATATATTTACAACATGACTGTAGGACTGAAATTTAGGACAGCCGTTTTAGCAGAAGGAAGCAAGGCTGATGGGCCTTCAAGGCTGATTTAAAATATTGCAGAACACAAATGATAGAGACTTGAATATCTCCACTGATCCAGTAATATATAAAGCTGTCACTTATGGCCAACTGATCTCATGCAACCTTCATGAACCTGCTGCAAATCTGCTGCAGTTTTACTCTTCATTATTATGCATTAAGTACATCAATATATGACTCTGGTAAAGACACCACTGGTTATGTACTATTTTTTTTCAACCTGATTAACAGGAATCATGGATGCTATTTTTTAGATATGCTAAATGTATAGAGTATGATATGTAAATAGTTGACTATGCTTAGTGATCAGTGTCTCCTTTTGTTATTGATTATTCATCGCTTGTAATGTCAAGGTGAGTTGATATTGATACACTGAACACCATGAAATCAGATCTAGGCTTTCATAATTAAAGTAGGTATCAAATCACATTTGAGTAAAGCAATAGTACTTTTAGCTCCTGTCACCTGAGTGGCATGAGATCTTGGTATTGAATACCATCAGTGTGTCTGTCAACAAAAAAAACTTTGACATTTTGCCATATGTTATCAGCTATTTCAAATACCGGCTCTAGACATGAAGGTCAATTATGAGCTCGACTTGTCTTTTTAGATCACAAGGCTTTAAATTGTTTCCAAAAACTTTGATATTTTGCTATATGTTATCACTTACTTTAATAGACGATATCAGCGTGAAAAGTAAATAAACTGTGCATATACTATCCAAGGAACAAGCTTCCCAAACGGCGATATAATTAAAATCTTTGTTTTATTATACACATAGAAATATTCTGACACGTGTCAGTAATAGTCCGCCTTCATTTAATAAGTTTAAATTATGCACAAGTAAGAGAAAATGTGAGTTTAACAATGCTTAAATATGCATACAAGATACGAGGTCGCCATTATGAAAACTGAAAGTGACGGGGGGAAGCTCTTATTTTTCGCATGAAAATGACACTTCGTATTTACGTTTTACTTTTAAAATGACTGCTGAACTTGTCAAGGGATAAGTTTTGAGAAAAGTTAGAATTTTCAAAGAAATACATGTTGGACACGAGGTCCGACTATGGCGGAAAATACGCCAGACCTTGGCAAAAAATATCGGTCAGGACGGGCGGTCCGGCGGTTATCAGGAAGACTGATGTGGTGAATTGTCTGTCAATAAAAAGATTTTGTAATATGTCATAAAGCTTTTTCAGTTACAACAAGAAATTTGACACATGTCTCCTAAAGGTATACATTTCATGCTCTAAATAAAATTTTTGACATATTCATTCAAAATGTGAGGAATAACTTTGACATTTTAATATATCTCACCATTTTGACAAGCAACTGGCCGGAACATCTGGGATCTGTCAGTCGCCTTGTTGATATCATAACCGTAATGTTTGAAGATATTTTGCAGATGAAGAGATAAAAAATTTGATTTTAAAAGACAACATTTAATTCTATTTGATTTTGCAGGCATTGCTCATGGTCACATGATCTCAGTGTCACATGATCTCAGTGTCACATGATCTCAGTGTCACATGATCTCAGTGTCACATGATCTCAGTGTCACATGATCTCAGTGTCACATGATCTCAGTGTCACATGATCTCAGTGTCACATGATCTCAGTGTCACATGATCTCAGTGTCACATGATCTCAGTGTCACATGATCTCAGTGTCACATGATCTCAGTGTCACATGATCTCAGTGTCACATGATCTCAGTGTCACATGATCTCAGTGTCACATGATCTCAGTGTCACATGATCTCAGTGTCACATGATCTCAGTGTCACATGATTGAGTTCTGTGCAGCATTGACATACATTTCCCCCTCTGCAAACTATTAGGGTTGCAGGACGAAAAACAATTTCTGACTTCAATCTGGCATGTTGAGATATGATTGTATAATGTGGACACGGTCTGATTCTGATGTGAAAGATATTGCTGGTATTTATGATCAGGGTAGTGCCGTGCTGAGTGGATATTGTGGTCCAGGTGTATTTCCTTCTTTTCAGTTGAGTGCTTTGTTGACACAGCTTTGGAGTGGATTTATTTACTCAGGATATTGAAGTGTCCAAATTGATTACTTGGATTCAGAAAGGCAGTCAAGTAGAAACTGGCAAAATGCACAGGAAACCTTGCCATTCATACAGTGTTAAAGGTCGTCTGATGATAAAATATAACCACATTCAGTAGTATTGTATGGATAGCCTTGTGGGACACATGACCCATCACAGACATCCATCACTGTAAATACATGTATATACTCAGCACTACTACTACAGAGAAAACATTAGAATGGTATTAACCAATTTTCAGATATCTTCCCGTTCAAACCTTTTTTATAGCTTGATCATTTAATTCAACAGATATTCATATGAACGCGACGAAAGTGTTTGTTGTTTCTTAATCCATATATCCACTAATCTAGACTGTGTGCTAAAGAATAGTTTAATTTTGCTTTTCATCTTTGTAGGTGTTAAGCCCAACTAGAGTGTCTATTAATGGAATAAAAACTAATAACAACAAAAATAAAAATAATAGTTCTAGTTTGATCAGTGGTTTTGTTCAAGTGTTAAGGTTATATTGTGGGATTAATAATGTCTGTATGTATTCATTGTACGGCACTTTAACTTAATGTGATATAAATATGTTCACTTCTCCATCAATATTTCTCTCTGTTATATCATAATGATATACTGTACCATGTTTCCAAATGGATCTGGTTTAAAGATTTATTTTTCGAAAAGTTCCCCAGGTTAAGTTGAAGGACCACAGACGTTCTGTAAACAAAGTGGGGTAAAGCCTTCGATCAACCTTTTACGTCTTCACTTAGATTTGATTTGACATAATCTGCCTCAATAGTTATTTGTATGATATTAGACAGCCTTTATTTAAATGTTAGTGCAGTGTATAACTTTTAACATTTCTCAGACTTCTCCTACAAAAGTGAAGTGGCTTTTATTCTAGAGTTTGGATATTATATACTTAACATGGCCATGGAACATAGCTTATTAATGGAACCCCCAAGTCAGGTGAGATACTGGAATTTATACCTTGAAAAGGATGGTAATTAGATATATAAGATCAAATGGAATTAAATCATTTAATTAAGGTTAAGAGTTGTCATGTATAAAGCGTCTTAATGTCATGATATTCTGGGCAGAACTCTCTTTACTGGAGAAAATATAAAATCTATTGCTAATCCAGTTATCTTGTTATCTGACACTTAGAAATAGGAAGGTGATGCCGTTGTAATATCAAACTTAATCATCCGACCACAAGGAAGGGCAGTGGTGTTCAGCCAAAAACAGAAATAGCTTTTTTAAAATTTTAGCCATCACTTTTCAGCATATAAACACCATTAGAAAAATGGGGAAAAATACAGAAAAATGGGGAAAAAAATCTGAGGTCCAATGAGAAAAATGAATACATAATTTCAAACACTAACTCAAAGTCATATGGTGACAGGGCTTTTGCTGTATATGTGCCCAAAATCTGGAATGCCCTGCCCCTTACAGTGATAAATTGTAAAACTATTGAGTGCTTCAAAAAACACTTAAAGACCCACTTATATAGAGAACATTACCTTTGAAAGCGCCATGAGCAGACCTAGTCTGAAATAGCGCTATAGAAATCTATTATTATATATATTATATATTGATTGAACTATATAAGCACTAAGATTGTACTATTGTGAGGTGGTCCCCAGTTTGGATTACTTTTTCAAGCCGTGCGTGCTACTGGGCATCACCTTCTACTATGACCAAGTAGTTGGAGTCAAGGGAGATCCTCATCACAAAATGCTTGAACTTACGGTATATTTTAAAGGGGCAAATACACCATGAATTTACTATGGTATACATGTATTAGATATAATAATCCTCACTTTCAGATAAAATAGAAGGAATTTTCCCATATCTGCATAGAGATTCAATTAATTCCTGTTTATATAATATACCAGGTGGTCCCCCAAGCCAGGTATTTCTTGCTGATTCTATTTATTGACAGGTATGCCATATAAAATATTATAGGATTTTATATAGGCATCTATAAACCATTATATTATACACAAACTGCAGTGCTGACCTGTGGTTGCAAAGAAAAACTGGGTTGAATATGAAAAGCTAGTGATTGAAAACCAATCAAACATCAGTTTCACTGCCTTTTCAACCATTCTCTATATACAGAAATCAGACACATCGCTTGTGTGGTGGGTAGATACAGTCAGCTTGTCATGTGCCTGTGTGGTGGGTAGAGGCAGTCGGCTTGTCATGTGCCTGTGTGGTGGGTGGAGGCAGTCAGCTTGTCATGTGCCTGTGTGGTGGGTAGAGGCAGTCAGCTCGTCATGTGCCTGTGTGGTGGGTAGATACAGTCAGCTTGTCATGTGCCTGTGTGGTGGGTAGAGGCAGTCGGCTTGCCATGTGCCTGTGTGGTGGATAGATACATACAGTTTGTCATGTGCCTGTGTGGTGGGAAGAGGCAGTCAGCTTGTCATGTGCCCGTGTGGTGGGTAGAGGCAGTCGGCTTGTCATGTGCCTGTGTGGTGGGTAGATACAGTCAGCCTGTCATGTGCCTGTGTGGTGGATAGATACAGTCAGCTTGTCATGTGCCTGTGTGGTGGATAGATACAGTCACCTTGTCATGTGCCTGTGTGGTGGGTAGAGGCAGTCAGCTTGTCATGTGCCTGTGTGGTGGGTAGATACAGTCAGCTTGTCATGTGCCTGTGTGGTGGGAAGAGGCAGTCAGCTTGTCATGTGCCTGTGTGGTGGTTAGAGACAGTCAGCTTGTCATGTGCCTGTGTGATGGGAAGAGGCAGTCAGCTTGTCATGTGCCTATGTGGTAGGAAGAGGCAGTCAGCTTGTCATGTGCCTATGTGGTGGGTGGAGGCAATCAGCTTGTCATGTGCCTGTGTGGTGGGAAGAGTCAGTCAGCTTGTCATGTACCTGTGTGGTGGGAAGAGGCAGTCAGCTTGTCTTGTAACTGTGTGGTGGGTAGATACAGTCAGCTTGTCATGTGCCCGTGTGGTGGGTAGAGGCAGTCAGCTTGTCATGTGCCCGTGTGGTGGGTAGATACATACAGCTTGTCATGTGCCTGTGTGGTGGGTAGATACAGTCAGTTTGTCATGTGCCTATGTGGTAGGAAGAGGCAGTCAGCTTGTCATGTGCCTGTGTGGTGGGAAGAGGCAATCAGCTTGTCATGTGCCTGTGTGGTGGGAAGAGTCAGTCAGCTTGTCATGTGCCTATGTGGTAGGAAGAGGCAGTCAGCTTGTCATGTGCCTATGTGGTAGGAAGAGGCAATCAGCTTGTCATGTGCCTGTGTGGTGGGAAGAGTCAGTCAGCTTGTCATGTGCCTATGTGGTGGGTGGAGGCAATCGGCTTGTCATGTGCCTGTGTGGTGGGAAGAGTCAGTCAGCTTGTCATGTGCCTGTGTGGTGGGTAGATACAGTCAGCTTGTCATGTGCCTGTGTGGTGGGTAGATACAGTCAGCTTGTCATGTGCCTGTGTGGTGGGTAGAGGCAGTCGGCTTGTCATGTGCCTGTGTGGTGGTAGATACATACAGTTTGTCATGTGCCTGTGTGGTGGGAAGAGGCAGTCAGCTTGTCAAGTGCCTGTGTGGTGGGTAGAGGCAGTCGGCTTGTCATGTGCCTGTGTGGTGGGTAGATACAGTCAGCTTGTCATGTGCCTGTGTGTTGGGTAGATACAGTCAGCTTGTCATGTGCCTGTGTGTTGGGTGGAGGCAATCAGCTTGTCATGTGCCTGTGTGTTGGGTGGAGGCAATCAGCTTGTCATGTGCCTGTGTGGTGGTTAGAGGCAGTCGGCTTGTCATGTGCCTGTGTGGTGGTTAGAGGCAGTCGGCTTGTCATGTGCCTGTGTGGTGGTTAGAGGCAGTCGGCTTGTCATGTGCCTGTGTGGTGGGTAGATACAGTCAGCTTGTCATGTGCCTGTGTGTTGGGTAGATACAGTCAGCTTGTCATGTGCCTGTGTCGTGGGTAGATACAGTCCGCTTGTCATGTGCCTGTGTGGTGGGTAGATACAGTCCGCTTGTCATGTGCCTGTGTGGTGGTTAGAGGCAGTCGGCTTGTCATGTGCTTGTGTGGTGGGTAGATACAGTCAGCTTTTCATGTGCCTGTGTGGTGGGTAGATACAGTCGGCTTGTCATGTGCCTATGTGGTGGGTAGAGGCAGTCAGCTTGTCATGTGCCTGTCTGGTGGTTAGAGGCAGTCGGCTTGTCATGTGCCTGTGTGTTGGGTGGAGGCAATCAGCTTGTCATGTGCCTGTGTGGTGGGTAGATACAGTCAGCTTGTCATGTGCCTGTGTGTTGGGTGGAGGCAATCAGCTTGTCATGTGCCTGTGTGGTGGGTAGATACATACAGTTTGTCATGTGCCTGTGTGGTGGGAAGAGGCAGTCAGCTTGTCAAGTGCCTGTGTGGTGGGTAGAGGCAGTCGGCTTGTCATGTGCCTGTGTGGTGGGTAGATACAGTCAGCTTGTCATGTGCCTGTGTGTTGGGTAGATACAGTCAGCTTGTCATGTGCCTGTGTGTTGGGTGGAGGCAATCAGCTTGTCATGTGCCTGTGTGTTGGGTGGAGGCAATCAGCTTGTCATGTGCCTGTGTGGTGGTTAGAGGCAGTGGGCTTGTCATGTGCCTGTGTGGTGGGTAGATACAGTCAGCTTGTCATGTGCCTGTGTGTTGGGTAGATACAGTCAGCTTGTCATGTGCCTGTGTCGTGGGTAGATACAGTCCGCTTGTCATGTGCCTGTGTGGTGGGTAGATACAGTCCGCTTGTCATGTGCCTGTGTGGTGGTTAGAGGCAGTCGGCTTGTCATGTGCTTGTGTGGTGGGTAGATACAGTCAGCTTTTCATGTGCCTGTGTGGTGGGTAGATACAGTCGGCTTGTCATGTGCCTATGTGGTGGGTAGAGGCAGTCAGCTTGTCATGTGCCTGTCTGGTGGTTAGAGGCAGTCGGCTTGTCATGTGCTTGTGTGTTGGGTGGAGGCAATCAGCTTGTCATGTGCCTGTGTGGTGGGTAGATACAGTCAGCTTGTCATGTGCCTGTGTGTTGGGTGGAGGCAATCAGCTTGTCATGTGCCTGTGTGGTGGGTAGATACAGTCAGCTTGTCATGTGCCTGTGTGGTGGGTAGAGGAAGTCAGCTTGTCATGTGCCTGTGTGTTGGGTGGAGGCAATCCGCTTGTCATGTGCCTGTGTGGTGGGTAGATACAGTCAGCTTGTCATATGCCTGTGTGTTGGGTGGAGGCAATCAGCTTGTCATGTGCCTGTGCGGTAGATAGATACAGTCAGCTTGTCATGTGCCTGTGTGGTGGGTAGATACAGTCAGCTTGTCATGTGCCTGTGTGGTGGGAAGAGGCAGTCAGCTTGTCATATGCCTGTGTGTTGGATGGAGGCAATCAGCTTGTCATGTGCCTGTGCGGTAGATAGATACAGTCAGCTTGTCATGTGCCTGTGTGGTGGGTAGATACAGTCAGCTTGTCATGTGCCTGTGTGGCGGGTAGATACAGTCAGCTTGTCATGTGCCTGTGTGGTGGGTAGAGGCAGTCGGCTTGTCATGTGCCTGTGTGGTGGGTAGAGGCAGTCGGCTTGTCATGTGCCTGTGTGGTTGGTAGATACAGTCAGCTTGTCATGTGCCTGTGTGGTTGGTAGATACAGTCAGCTTGTCATGTGCCTGTGTGGTGGGTAGAGGCAGTCGGCTTGTCATGTGCCTGTGTGGTTGGTAGATACAGTCAGCTTGTCATGTGCCTGTGTGGTTGGTAGATACAGTCAGCTTGTCATGTGCCTGTGTGGTGGGAAGAGGCAGTCAGCTTGTCATGTGCCTGTGTGGTGGGTAGAGGCAGTCAGCTTGTCATGTGCCTGTGTGGTGGGTAGATACAGTCAGCTTGTCATGTGCCTGTGTGGTGGGTAGATACAGTCAGTTTGTCATGTGCCTGTGTGTTGGGTGGAGGCAATCAGCTTGTCATGTGCCTGTGTGGTAGATAGATACAGTCAGCTTGTCATGTGCCTGTGTGGTGGGTAGATACAGTCAGGTTGTCATGTGCCTGTGTGGTGGGAAGAGGCAGTCAGCTTGTCATGTGCCTGTGTGGTGGGTAGAGGCAGTCAGCTTGTCATGTGCCTGTGTGGTGGGTAGATACAGTCAGCTTGTCATGTGCCTGTGTGGTGGGTAGATACAGTCAGCTTGTCATGTGCCTGTGTGGTGGGTAGATACAGTCAGCTTGTCATGTGCCTGTGTGGTGGGTAGAGGCAGTCGGCTTGTCATGTGCCTGTGTGGTGGGTAGAGGCAGTCGGCTTGTCATGTGCCTGTGTGGTTGGTAGATACAGTCAGCTTGTCATGTGCCTGTGTGGTTGGTAGATACAGTCAGCTTGTCATGTGCCTGTGTGGTGGGTAGAGGCAGTCGGCTTGTCATGTGCCTGTGTGGTTGGTAGATACAGTCAGCTTGTCATGTGCCTGTGTGGTTGGTAGATACAGTCAGCTTGTCATGTGCCTGTGTGGTGGGAAGAGGCAGTCAGCTTGTCATGTGCCTGTGTGGTGGGTAGAGGCAGTCAGCTTGTCATGTGCCTGTGTGGTGGGTAGATACAGTCAGCTTGTCATGTGCCTGTGTGGTGGGTAGATACAGTCAGCTTGTCATGTGCCTGTGTGGTGGGTAGATACAGTCAGCTTGTCATGTGCCTGTGTGGTGGGTAGAGGCAGTCGGCTTGTCATGTGCCTGTGTGGTGGGTAGAGGCAGTCGGCTTGTCATGTGCCTGTGTGGTTGGTAGATACAGTCAGCTTGTCATGTGCCTGTGTGGTGGGTAGATACAGTCAGCTTGTCATGTGCCTGTGTGGTGGGTAGATACAGTCAGCTTGTCATGTGCCTGTGTGGTGGGTAGATACAGTCAGTTTTTAAATTGCTTTTCAATATAATTTAGATTTAATAAAGCCATACAAACATCCAGAAATCAAAGGACAATTGTCATCATAGAATACTATTATTTTAGATAGGCAGTGATATCAAAAATTCCAAGAGTATGCCATATTTACAGTTAGATAGTTTGAATCTTGTAGACCTGCCAATAATATTGTATTTTATCTTTGAACCTCTGCTCTTTCTTGAAAAAGATGGTTATTTTTGGCATATTCCAATCAATATTTTGACATCAGATAAAACGTTGCATGATCCGAAGACAGCTGTAGGCAGAAAGATTTACCTCGATGATATAAAAAGATCAGAAATTGTTACCATGGTGACTGTATCATATCACAGAATATCAGGCCATGAATAATTGTGACCTGATAAGTCATCCACTCGGTCAGCTGTAGCGTGAATCTATATGATCACACATAGGCAGGGTATGATGTGGTCATGTTTATAGCTCCGGCCACTTATCTATATTAATTAAAATATACTCAAGTACAGACTAGAATGTGATATAAATATAAAATTTTATCTTAATGACTGTTGTGTACTAACATCTATTTGATCTTGCATAATCATGCCCAAATAAGATCCTTTTGCACCTTTAACCTTATTTTGAGAATACGTGTGTTAATAATATAAGATAACAGCTGTCTTTATGTGACCAGATAATGCCATGCATTATGTGTGACCTTATTTTGCCATATTTACACATGACCAATTAAATGTTTGGTGCTAACTCAAAAACACATTACCACCTTTAAAAGTAAACATGATAAAATCTTGGGGTCTTTGATATTGGCAAGATGAGAGAAATGACAGGTGAGAAATTAAAGCATTGCTTTGCACAGGGCAAGTGGAATCAGATTCAGCCGAGATGTGGAGTGCATTGAGTTATGATTAGCAGGTTTGCATTGTATGGGCATGTACCTCTGAAGATGTGCATGTTAGGAAAAAACAAAAGGGGAAAATTGTATACAATGTATGCCCATTAGTGTCCATTGAAGTGATGATATATCATGCATCCAGTAAATACAGATTAACATACATCTGGCACATTATATTACATATCAGTATATTATTTCAGACCCTTGTCAGGTGCATTTGAAACATATATCAGTGCCAGAAGAAAATTAGCTTGAGGAAAAAAACATGCGTACCAGAAATCAATTGAGAAAAAGTCAACAAGTAAGTTGGGCAAATTGCAAAAATGTTTATTCAATTCAGTTATTTTGTTTAATTATTTCTCTTAATATTCATTATCAATTTTTATTGATATTTTGACTTATTTTAATATTTTATACATATCATTTGATATGTTTTTACCCTGATTGGTTTGACATTTTGTTTTTGTTTTTTAAACCTTTTTCAAAACAATTTATCTCATGCAAATTTTCAAAGTTATTTTGTCCTTAATTGCTGGCAATTTCATTTCAAAGTCAGATTGTTACAAGTATTGAACATATTGAACTTCTGTGACCTTGTGAAGGTAATGATATAAGTTGTGTTGAACAAGTAGGTAATAGATTAACTGTATATATTTGCCAAATATGTTTACTATACTTACAAGAGTATCTCCATATATGATCATGGTATAATTGGAGGTGTTCAAGACTTAAGAATCTCAGGCAGAAACCGACAGAATGTTACACTAGAAGTTTGTCTTGACTGACCAAAACTTGGTGCCAGTTAAGCTGCTCTGGGTGGAATAAGTGATGTCCATCCTTGACACTCCTGACATCACTAACACTGATATATCTGACATCCCTAACACCCCTGACACTCCTGACATCACTAACACTCCTGACATCACTAACACCCCTGATATCACTAACACATCTGACATCACTAACGCTCCTGACATCATTGACGCACTGATACATCTGACATCCCTAATATCCCTGACACTCCTGACATCACTAACACTCCTGACATCACTAACACCCCTGACACTCCTGACATCACTAACACTCCTGACATCACTAACATCCCTGACACTCCTGACATCACTAACGCACTGATATATCTTACATTCCTAATATCCCTGACACTCCTGACATCACTAACACTCCTGACATCACTAACACTCCTGACATCACTAACACTCCTGACATCACTAACACTCCTGACATCCCTAATATCCCTGACACTCCTGACATCACTAACACTCCTGACATCACTAACACTCCTGACATCACTACCACATCTGACATCTCTAACACCCCTGACACTCCTGACATCACTAGCACTCCTGACATCATTGACACACTGATACTTCTGACATCCCTGACACTCCTGATATCCCTGACACTCCTGACATCGCAGTCACATCTTACATCCCTCTCATCACTTACATACTAGATATATCTGACATCCCTGACACGTCCGACATCAGTGATCAGCACACAATGACCATGACCCTGGCCATACTCTGAATACATCACCCCTGTCCATATAGACATGTGTTGCATTGTTCAGATAAGTAAACATCATGTCTCAAGCATCAAGTAATCAAGCACGTTTATGGCCAACTTATGTGATTAATTCTACATGAATCGAAAGAAGACAAGAAACTCTTTAACCAATCAATAACAACAATCAGCCATGTTAATTCACTAAATGATAAATATATAGTTGTGCCACTGTTTGCCAGGACGGAAATGAATAAAAAATGAAAAAAAAAACTTTGAAACATGGTACAAAAAAACACATGAGGATGACAACTGAAGAATACTTGTTGTGGCCAAGATTTCTGTCTTTATGGGGGCTAGAATACAAAGAACATGAAAGGTTTTTCATTTTGGCAGTTTTAAATTTCATGCAAGTGGAACTTAAGTTCAAGGTTATATAATTTGGCCCATGTGATCCCATTTACTAAGAAATTCTGCTTACCAAATGACATGAATATAAGACTGAAGAGCTGTTACATATGTGAATCACAGTGTTATCAATGATGTTATTTACAGAGATATAGGTTGGGCCATTAAAAATAAGTATCATTTCTGGGTTTCTGTGTCCAATCTCAGTCTTATAGCCCCTCAGAGCCTACCATTCAAGCTTGAGCACAATTTCCACTTTACAAGATGATAGCATACAGTTTATCATTACATAATGGCAAGATGTCATAATGGTTTGGCTTAAACTTGTCACAATGATTTTCCCCATATTTCATACTTCTTCTGGTTTTCTGTAAGTCTCTCTTTAGGTTGATGTATAAAACTGCAAACAATAATATTAGTACATATCTCCTGAGTTGCCTGTAAATTCCAGCACAGCTGGTTTAAATGATGGAGTGACCCTGCCAGAACCCCAGTAGTTGCCATGGCAACAATGCCATCAATGTGGGACTGATGGCCCAATAGACTATCTCAATACAAACCAATACCGCCAGACAGATGAGTCCCAGAGTCCAGCCTGGGTATCTGGCTCTAGAAAACATGCATTATATAGCTTCCAGCTGCTCATACTAGCATTGTGGGTGAAGGGCTTCTGGTATTGTGAATGTACAGTAGTTATAGAGATAAAGGGCTCCGTATTTGTAGTATTGAAGAAAAAAGGCTTGATAATAAAGGGCTTCTAGTATATAGAATAAAAGATTTTTAGTATTTATAATTAAAGGGGAACTTTCACTTCTCTGGTACAATTTTGTTGTTTGGAAGAGAATTATAACGCACATTGATTTGTGGGTTCTTTTAATCTGACCGCTCAAGAGAAACATGTTTTTTTTTAGAAAAGTAGCTCTTTTAAATGCACGTGCTGGAAAAAAATGAATGACGTCATCGTGCGGCAGTTACCTACTTACATAACTTACATAACTAATTAGTAAACAAACAATAATGCTGCCCAAAAAGCGATGTCACAATTTTCCGTCTTAGAAAACATGGACTATAGAATGGTTATCTTCGTTGGAAAGAACATGAAAAATGTGACATTTTGGTGTAAAAATCATGACAATCGGGCCAATATTAGCAAAGTTATGACAAGTTTTGTGAAAATTGAAAATGATTGCAGCTGGAGTTGCACGTGCAATAAATCCCGCACGATGACGTCATAGGCACAAATTGCAAGAAATGATCATAATTTATGGGGGTTGCAAGATTAGTTTTAAATGTTGATTTGTGTTTCCATGGTTACTGATATAATTATTTTGTCTGTGACTTTCAATGTATTTACACATATATGATCATCTAATAATGTAATTTATATATTTTATTTTACTAGAAAGTATCTCTTTAAGGGCTCCTAGTGTTAAGGATAGTGGGTACTTTTTTTCAGAATAAACGGCTTATTGTTTTGAAAATAAAGGGCCTCTAATATTTAGGATAAGGGCTTCTAGTATTGATAATTAAGGGCTTATGATATTGAGGATAAAGGGCTTCTAGTTTTGAGAATAATGGACTTCTAATATTGAGGATAAAGGGCTTTTTGTATTGTAAACAAAGGGCTTCTGGTATTGAGAATGAAGTGCTTCTAGTATTGAGAATAAGAATCTTTTTTTTAAAGTGTCTTTTATATTAGGTAGTTATGCAATTAGAAGAAATCATTCTTGAACTCATTAGCCAATTGTGTATTGGTTAATTCAGTAAAAAAGTCAATAATTGAAGAGTTACATTCACAATACTGATGAAGGAAATTCACAATATCTGTTTTCATGCAAGGAAACAAAATACATGCAATTATGTGATTATCTCAGGTACTGAAACCTGAACTGTTAAAGGATTTGTATTAATGAGAAAAGATGGAAGAAGTAATCATACATGTTTCCAGCATTAAGGCAAATAAAATTACACAAGCAGTGCTTCATACAACTTGTGCAGAGGAGATCCTTCTGTTATGCCACTTGTGTAGATGGGATCCTTCTGTGATGCCACTTGTGTAGAGGGGATCCTTCTGTGATGCCACTTGTGTAGGGGAGATCCTTCTGTGATGCCACTTGTGCAGGAGAGATCCTTCTGTGATGCCACTTGTGCAGGAGAGATCCTTCTGTGATGCCACTTGTGCAGAGGGGATCCTTCTGTGATGCCACTTGTGTAGAGGGGATCATTCTCTGATGCCACTTGTGTAGAGGGGATCCTTCTGTGATGCCACTTGTGTAGAGGGGATCATTCTCTGATGCCACTTGTGTAGAGGGGATCCTTCTGTGATGCCACTTGTGTAGAGGGGATCCTTCTCTGATGCCACTTGTGTAGAATGGATCTTTCTATGCCTTCTCCTGGTTAAACTTCACATTTCAAATTTTTATTGTATCCCAGGATAAACCTTACATTGAATTGATGATTAAAAGTTTGTTTGTATTTTTTCTATTTGCAGGTAAGTGTTATTTGTATTGGGCATCCTGCCTGTAAGTATATGGCATTCTGTCTGTAAGTATAATGTATATGATTAAATTACAATAATATGTATACAGGGAGTAAGGAAACGTTGTTAGTTTTATGGTTTGTGAAATGATTACCTGCAGGAAAGATATAGTTAGTAATAAGAAATGTGACACATCTTATGACAGTTCAAAATACTATACTGAGAGTGGAGGTTGTTCCAATGGCGGGCCTTTGGATCAAGGTCAATGTGTCATGTGGCATATACAATATACATATAGAGCTTGTGGTTTAGCTGTATTATGAGGTCATAAAACATGTAATGCCACTGCTTAATGCAACCAAGGGCCAAGAAAAGCAAGCTGGAGGTCATCATTGTCGATCCAGACCAGTCTCATCTGCAGAAAAGCTAATGTTACGAGTCCCGAGTTTTCAGCCTTCTCCTCTTTCACACCTGTGCCCCGTTATATGAGAAATGTTTTACGTTTGATGGCCACGAAAATTCCTGTGTATTACATGCACACAATCCATCGCAACAGCCAAATACTTTCCTTTATGTACAATCAATTGACACGTTATCAGCATGTTTAATGTTAGCGTACTTATATGCCATTTGTATATGTTGTGGCTTTTATGTCAACACCTCTCGCTATTCCCAGCATACTGCCACATGCCGCATTAAAACAAGTGACATTTAATGTGTTGACCAACCTCTGCTTATCTTTCATACAACTTTACCTCACATAAAAAGATATCAAATTTACCAAAATAGCATTGAAGCAACCATGACAGTTCAGTAATTGAATTGAATTTAAAGGAAGAGAAATCAGATTGAGGGAACATTGAAAGATTAGCTCTTGAGTTTGGTTTGCATAGCGGTAATTTGTTGGCCCATGTTGAATGGTTAGGCTTTAAATCAGCCAAGGTTATCACCTTGATTAATTGAATTTTATCATTCATCAAACCATTAACTCAAATGTTTTGGAATCACAAGCTTATCTTGAATGAGAAATCTTCTTATGCTTTGGTCTGCACTGTGTGTTTACCTTGTTAGAGGAATAAATCATTTTTGGTCAATTGATATTTGACATAAACAATTGTAACTTGGTGTTATGGCTGCCAAAAAGAGATCACTCTATATTACTATGTGATAAATGATAATCTGTGCCCAAGATTTATTGTACATCAAAAACATATTAATGTCAAGCATCATGATTGGTGACTTCGCTTAGTTTCTCATGTACCAATATTAAAACTGATTTGATCACTGAAGCAACGATACAGCATCCATTCTTTTATATGTTTCATTATTTAATAAGGAAGTATTTAAAAAAAAAAGAATTTGTATACAGTTTTCTTTTTGAAAATGATATAGATATTTTCTCATCATTATGAAGTTGACGTAAATGTAGGCTAGAGACTAGGGATGGTGGCGCCCCAGACCCCAAAAGTACACAGAAATCGTGATGTATACACATCAGCCTTTGTTGTCTCTGATCAATATAGTATACAGTATATTATGATATAGTCTATTATCACATATATTTATCACTGCTCTAAGAGCTGTATATGAAAAAAAGAACCATAATATGAAGTGGAAAGGTCATTTATAAGATCTAAAAGATGTTTAAAAGATCTAAATGCAAAATGTCATTCCTGGTACTAAGTTCTTCGCCATTTTACCTGTTTTCAGTAATGTTCTTGCGATCAATGCCAAGCCTGATTTTTGTAAGCTTTATGGCTTGATAGAGATGAGAATGAATCACAGTTCACATGTGTATGTGAACTCAGGAGTGTGGCCTGCAGGGCTGTACCATGTGATCATGGTGATGATGATGCAGGGTGGTACTGCAGCCGCTTCAGGGGTCAAGATATAAGTGACACGCAACCTCATATACCTCATGACCTCACTGTGGTGCCAGATCACAGCTGTCTTCCCATATCCCTTCAGCACCCCTCTCAAGATAAAATTGTTAATTATATGCACTTAATGAGTAATAAAAGGATCCCCTCCCACTAGAGCAAGAGGCCTAATTTGGGAGCTAGAGATAGGTTTCAAGTTAAAAAATCAGGAGCTTTTAATGATAACAGTTTTCAGTTGTAACAAGGGTGATATAGTTAAGACCACAAGACAACAGAATAAGTCTCTCAAGAAAAGCAAGTAATTTACCACAGAATCATGGACACACACACACAGACGCACAGTCGCAGCTCAAGTTAATGTCCCCAGGGACAAAAAGGATGATATAATTGTAGATAAGGGGATGCTAAGATGCTGATTAATATAAACACAGTTAACTAGTACTGAGTGTTATGGAAGGCAGAGCAACTTGGTAGTGCAGTGGGTGCAGGAACACAAAATTCTTGTCACCAGGTGGCACTGAAGCTGTGATGTGTTGCTTTGAGTGTCATCATTCCTGTGTACAAAGCCATTTTCTCCCAGATCCTATGCTGTGAAGCCACAGGGTATGGTTCTATTTAATATGATCTCATTGATTCATTCACCCACACAGCTTATTACCATGATCATGGTCTTGAGTTGTGTAATGGTTTATTTATATATCAGAAGTGATGTACATAAATGAGATTATGCACTCTATGACTGGTACTGTGTGCTTGAAATTGAATATCAGATAATTAATGTATGTATCAATATGATTACATGAAGATGTTACCTAAACAAAAAAGATTTCTGGCAGAAAGAAACTTTCTATGCTGTTAAAAACAATGTTATTTAAATGCACACTCACAAAGTAGTTTTTTTTTCTTGAAAAAAATTAAAGATGATTCCTAACAAGGATATTATTGAGTATATCCTCAGATTTGTTTTTTGAACATTTTCAGTGTTCCTTGTTTTTCTTTCATAGCTTTTAAGCTCAGCTGACTTCTTGAAGTCACATCGCTTTAGGAGTGGGGAAAATGTCCGTCCGTCCGTCCGTCTGTCCGTCCATCTGTCAACATTTCTTCTCCAAAACTACTAGTAATATATGTTTCACATTTTATACAGAGGTAGATATAGAGGTGAAGATTCAGATTCCTTCAAATCTTAGTGATGTCACCATTGACCTTAGTGCAGTGATTTCAAGGTCACAAATTTTGTACTTTGCATATACTGAGTGTTTCTTTCAGTCAGCAGAGAGAGCTATCAACCCATGGGTTTATGTTTTTTTATTTTTAGAAAATGAGTTTCTTTCTAAAGCATTGTTTCTTAATATGTATTTGTTACTTTTGAGATGCTTTAAAGAATTTACATTATTTGCACCAAAATATTCATAGTATGATGAATTTGCAATCTTTAGAAAAAGTTTGATCACCATCTGAAATATTTTCGAAATTTACCTCAAATTTGGTTTGTTATAAATATATCAGAAAATGATGTCATTTGTTCAGATACATATTTAAAAATATAAACAAATCTGTGACATTCTTTAAATTTCTAAGATTATGTTCCAAACATAACTGGCAAGGGTGAGGTCACCATGCTTTTTAGAGTTACTGAACTTTACAATACACAAAATTTCTTTTTTGATATTTGAAGTACATACTCATATTGAGTTATATTAATTTTTTCAATATTTTTCTCATGGATTTTGATTTGATCACTATGGAATATCACTGTCCTGTGGGCAATCAACTTTAAAACTAGGAAAAAATGAAATGCTTACTGAAATATGAGGCTCAAAAAGAGGTTCCACTCAAAGCCAGGAGACAAAAGTGGAGCGGCCAACATATCAAATCAAATCAAATCAAATCAAATCAAATCGGAGTTTAGGATCCATCATTGCTGGTTATATTTATATTTCAGTGATAATGAATAATACCCTGTAGCGGTGCACCCTTCATTTTGGTGCAAAAAAACTGAAAGCTATGACATCTAGGGCCAGTAACAATTTAGATTTACTGCCCGAGGGATTAGTACTACCAAAACTTAATGGTAAGGAATATAAAAAACAACAGTAACAAATACATATTAAGAAAACAACAGTCCTTACTGCACAGGAAACTTTACAAAATTTAATTTTAAACCCTAAAAAAAAATTATTTATTTTTTATTTTTTTAAATGTTTAACCCTATAATGCGCTATCGAAGTCTGCGGCCTCTGACAAGGAAGTATTTCACAAGAATATCAGGAATTATTGAAGTGCTGAGAAACTGACAGCTGAAATAAGGGAGGTCTTAATGGAAGGATTGGCTAGCAGACCTCTCATTCCAGTACAGAACATACAGGAAATGATATCAGCAGAAGGGAGGCACATTATCACACATTCTCATCACACACTCACATCTCTGCAGATATTTTAAACCAAATACCAGATGTTCTGGGGTGTCCTGTAGAGTACTGAATTTTATTTTTAAACTTTTATTTTGCTGTTTTTTTTTAGAACAAGTATATTTTGATGTAAGATGGAAAGGTTCTTCCTTTACATTAATTTATTGATAATTAGTGGCAATTAAACAGATATCTTAGAACATAATTAACCCTATAACAATTTATACATTGGATCCAACGATAGCAGATTTTTTTTTCATTTTATTAGAGACAATTTTGCTTCAATAGAATGATTGGATTAAGATACGGCTAAAGTACAAGTTCACTATCTAGTGACAGGTGAAATATTCAAACATTTTGACAAAATAAAACTTATTATAACTCCTGTGACCTTTATAAGTAGATATTGCAGAGGTATTCTCTGTGTTAGAATCCCAGATGCATTTGATGGTAGTTATTTAACAACTGATGTTTCTTTCCTGTGAAGTACACAAATGAGTATGGTCAGCCAATGGAAGTGATCTGCAGCAATGCCCAGGATAACGTTCACATGACATCGGCAACCTTGACCAGTCTATTATACATGTCAAAATAGTGAGCAAATAAGGTTGCGCCTCACGTTGCTGTTATCTGGTAACACACAGCTGCTGCTGCATGGCATCATTACGTCACGTATACACAGTGTGTGACACAATATAGTGATGCAATTTTGTCAGAATAGTGAGCAAATAAGGTTGTACCTCACGTTGCTGTTATCTGGTGACACACAGCTGCTGCTGCATGGCATCATTACGTCACGTATACACAGTGTGTGACACAATATAGTCACACAATTTTGTCTAAATAGTGAGCAAATAAGGTTGCGCCTCACGTTGCTGTTATCTGGTGACACAGCTGCTGCTTCATGGCCTCATTACGTCATGTATACACAGTGTGTGACACAAAATAGTCACGCAATTTTGTCAAAATAATGAGCAAATAAGGTTGTACCTCACGTTGCTGTTATCTGGTAACACACAGCTGCTGCTGCATGGCATCATTACGTCACGTATACACAGTGTGTGACACAATATAGTCATGCAATTCTGTCAAAATAGTGAGCAAATAAGGTTGTACCTCATGTTGCTGTTATCTGGTAACACACAGCTGCTGCTGCATGGCATCATTACGTCACGTATACACAGTGTGTGACACAATATAGTCACGCAATTCTGTCAAAATAGCAAATAAGGTTGTACCTCACGTTGCTGTTATCTGGTAACACACAGCTGCTGCTGCATGGCATCATTATGTCACGTATACACAGTGTGTGACACAATATAGTCATGCAATTCTGTCAAAATAATGAGCAAATAAGGTCGTACCTCACGTTGCTGTTATCTGGTAACACACAGCTGCTGCTTCATGGCATCATTACGTCACGTATACACAGTGTGTGACACAATATAGTCACGCAATTTTGTCAAAATAATGAGCAAATAAGGTTGTACCTCACGTTGCTGTTATCTGGTAACACACAGCTGCTGCTGCATGGCATCATTACGTCACGTATACACAGTGTGTGACACAATATAGTCATGCAATTTTGTCAAAATAGTGAGCAAATAAGGTTGTACCTCACGTTGCTGTTATCTGGTAACACACAGCTGCTGCTGCATGGCATCATTACGTCACGTATACACAGTGTGTGACACAATATAGTCATGCAATTCTGTCAAAATAGTGAGCAAATAAGGTTGTACCTCACGTTGCTGTTATCTGGTAACACACAGCTGCTGCTGCATGGCATCATTACGTCACGTATACACAGTGTGTGACACAATATAGTCATGCAATTCTGTCAAAATAGTGAGCAAATAAGGTTGTACCTCACGTTGCTGTTATCTGGTAACACACAGCTGCTGCTGCATGGCATCATTACGTCACGTATACACAGTGTGTGACACAATATAGTCACGCAATTTTGTCAAAATAATGAGCAAATAAGGTTGTACCTCACGTTGCTGTTATCTGGTAACACACAGCTGCTGTTGCATGGCATCATTACGTCACGTATACACAGTGTGTGACACAATATAGTCACGCAATTTTGTCAAAATAGTGAGCAAATTAGGTTGTACCTAACGTTGCTGTTATCTGGTGACACACAGCTGCTGCTGCATGGCATCATTACGTCACGTATACACAGTGTGTGACACAATATAGTCACACAATTTTGTCAAAATAGTGAGCAAATAAGGTTGCGCCTCACGTTGCTGTTATCTGGTAACACACAGCTGCTGCTGCATGGCATCATTACGTCACGTATACACAGTGTGTGACACAATATAGTCACGCAATTTTGTCAAAATAGTGAGCAAATAAGGTTGTACCTCACGTTGCTGTTATCTGGTAACACACAGCTGCTGCTGCATGGCATCATTACGTCACGTATACACAGTGTATGACACAATATAGTCACGCAATTCTGTCTAAATAGTGAGCAAATAAGGTCGTACCTCACGTTGCTGTTATCTGGTGACACACAGCTGCTGCTTCATGGCATCATTACGTCAATATAGTCACACAATTTTGTAAAAAAAAGTGAGCAAATAAGGTTGTACCTCACGTTGCTGTTATCTGGTGACACACAGCTGCTGCTTCATGGCATCATTACGTCAATATAGTCACACAATTTTGTAAAAAAAAGTGAGCAAATAAGGTTGTACCTCACGTTGCTGTTATCTGGTGAGGCACAGCTGCTGCTGCATGGCATCATTACGTCACGTATGCACAGTGTGTGACACAATATAGTCACGCAATGTCCTGGTTTGTAATGCTGTACCAAATCGGTGTTTGGCTGCAACTGTTGATAATAACATCACAGTGGCCTGCAATTAGAACTCAAATTGTCAATAGAATTCAGCACTACTCTTGGAGAAAGTTCCCACTTTAAAGAAAAAGTTTTTGAAATAAGGCAATTTTTGAAAATGTTGTTTACATCAAGGTAATTTGTTGTTTTGTGTAATGGATGAATGACAATGATTGGGTGGAACTTATCAGTTTTCTGCTGATGACTGTATTCAGCTTATGATACATTTAATGATACACTTGTATGGCTTCTTAGTGATGCATGAGTGTTAATCAAATCAGAAAGAAGGACATGCAGTTAATGTATGAACTCTTTCTCTAGCTGGTATATCTTGTTGATTGTTTCTCATGTGACATTAAGCTGAAAATGTGTTAAACTAGTTTATTTTGCTTTAAGAAAAGTCTGCCACAGAACTGCTGCATCATGTTTACCTCCCCAAGAAATATTATGAGGAATGTTACTTGCACTATGACATTGACAAAGAGAGTTAGTTATCTGGGCACAAAATAGTGATAGCGAATTCTACAGTCACTTCACCACAAGGCAGATGTTCTCTTGGCACTGCATCACAGAAGTGTTAACCAGGCACTGCATCACAGAAGTGTTAACCAGGTACTGCATCACAGAGGTGTTAACCAGGCACTGCATCTCAGAAGTGTTAACCAGGCACTGCATCTCAGAAGTGTTAACCAGGCACTGCATCACAGAAGTGTTAACCAGGCACTGCATCACAAACAAAGGGGGGGGGGATGTTCTCTTGGCACTGCATCACAAACATGGGGGTGTTCTCCAGGTACTTCTCAACAGGGGAGTGTTTTCAATGCACTTTATAGAGAGGAACTACATATATGTACATTATAGTGTGAATGTTTTCTTGGAATTGCATCATTGTTATCCATGCTGTTGACAATATTATCTCAACATTTCGTCAGTTGTCAAGGTAATATTATTCAGGCATTGCCTCAAAGTTATCCTAAAAATGACTACAAAACAGATTTCAGCCTTTAATGTATCGAATGCTTAGGGATGGATTTTCTTTTGATTTGATGTTTAACTTGTTTTTAAAATTTTATCATTTTTAATCATTTTAGATTCAAAGTTGAAGCAAAAATCGGAAAAAGATATTTTTTCTGGTAACGATTAATGAAGGGATAGAGCCAGAGTTATCCAGACATTGTTCCAGAGTTATCCAGATATTGCATCAGAGTTATCCAGGCATTGTGTCAGAGTTATTGAGGCATTGCAATAGAGTTATCCAGGCATTAAGCTAGAGTTATCCAGACATTGTTCCAGAGTTATCCAGATATTGCATCAGAGTTATCCAGGCATTGTGTCAGAGTTATTCAGGCATTAAGCCAGAGTTATCCAGACATTGTTCCAGAGTTATCCAGATATTGCATCAGAGTTATCCAGGCATTGTGTCAGAGTTATTCAGGCATTGCAATAGAGTTATCCAGGCATTAAGCTAGAGTTATCCAGGCATTAAGCCAGAGTTATCCAGGCATTGTGTCAGAGTCATTTAGGCATTGCGTCAGAGTTATCCAGGCTGGTGACAGTCTGGGGCTTGGTGACGTAGGCAGACATCAATGTAACATGCCATCACTCTCCCACTCTCCCTTTCTGCGACACAAATCATTATTTAACTTATATCTCCCCAACTTGCTGCTTAAACTGCATCTAAAACCCTGAAGCTCAACTACATTATCAATATTCCATCTGTACAAACATAAAAATTAATATCCAGGGTGACTCAGATTAACAACAATCTATAGTTTGAAACCATCTTATACTATTGATTTCACAATCATTTTAGAAAGCTTAGCTTGCAGAAAGGAAATGGTTAATTTGCGGTTTTTATGTGGTTGTCTTGTGAGGATGTGATGTATGAAGGCCTAGGATGCAGTGTGCAGGGTATTACTGTTATGTGTGGCAGAGTGGTGGAGGCAGTGGACACAAGTGTTAACACAAGGGAGACATACATAGCTGGCATCATGTGGAAGAGGAAGACACAGTGCTGAGATGGTTGTCGGTGTGGTGGCATGCAGCTACCTGTGTGTGTGTGTGTGTGTGTGTGTGTGTGTGTGTGTGAGCATGTACCTGTCAGTACGTACATGGTGATGTAAGCCCTGCGTGTCACTCAGTTTGATGTCACGCCTTGTGCTGCACTGACTCCCAACATGCGCACAAACAGGAAGCACAAGAAGAAACACGCAAATAACGGAGATATCTCAGAATTACCTTCCTACGTTGAGGTAATGCTTTCACATTATTATTGTCTTTGACACTTGTCCTAGTGTAACATATCCACAGGGACCAGTAATTGATATTTGTCTGCCAGGGAAAGGCCATTGTTCCAGATGTATTGTATGTCATAGCTGTAACATAGAGGTGTGTAGGTAAGGCAGAAATAATTGCTCATATGTTATATAACAATTCCATGTTAATGATTGACTATAATAATCTAATTGGTATGAGACTGCTGGAGATAGATATAATGACATTGCTTTTGTTGTGTTCTGCTAGAAGTGAGGGAGTCACATGTGTCAAGGCAGATAGACAAGCTGCCATCGATGTGCATATCAAGCCTTATATTGAGTACCAAAGGGTTTCATCTCCTGTCTGAGTTTGATGTGATAACAACCAACCTGATTATACAGTAGAGAAGATAGGACCTTGTTTACACAGAGCCATAATTCTCCTCTGAAACTATTACCGATTTCTGAACCCTCTTCTTTTTCTCATATGTTTTAAATGTGATATATGATCTTTTCTTTTTAGTCTGAGTTTAATCTACATTTTAGCAATCAGAAATTAGAATAATTGTGATTGAATTAAACTTGTAACAGGCACTACCATCCTGATTTTAAGTGCTCATATGCTATTTATAAGTTGTATCAGCTGAAAAACCAATACAAATGATAAAACGTCACTACTACAGTCTTTTGGAGCATATGTCAAAATACGTCTAATTTATCCTGTCCTTTATATAAATTTAACAAGCAAATTATATTACTGATTGCTATGATATATATTAAAGATCGTGTAATCTGTTCATAAGATATATTTAAGGTCACGAAGGTGAATCATAACTAGATTTGGTCTAAATCAGCTACAATCAGCTTGTTGCATATAATTCATGTGTGGTAAAATAGAGTCCACTGAAGTCAATGTGACATCATTTGGTCATGTTTATCTGTCACCAATTACCCATTTGACTTTAACAGTGTACAACACACCTCACTATTACTGGTTGTTACAGTTGGTTAAAAACAGTGTTGACAATTCTGGTCAAATTTTCAATTATCATAATAAGCAGAGAAGATGATGTTTACAGTGTTGTGATCAAAGCCACTGTGGCTATTAATATTTGTCAAATATTGATGTCTCATGCATTTCATCAGTTAGGGTAAGGAAATTTTGATTGTATTCCTAAAGGAGGTCGAATCAAAACTGATCTGAATTAGGTAGGATTTTAAACATTTTGTATTTAACAGTGTACTCTGACATAGCAATCAGTTGCTAACAGAAAGTTGTCTTGTACTGTTGCTATTGTGTTTTTTTCTGCAGCTAGAGTAGAAAATGTCAGATACCAGTAGGGGGTATTTGAATAGATGCCAATAAACACATTACAGTTTGCCATCAAGTTGTGTTGACACAGCTCCAAGGATGTGTGTGATGTCATAGTGCTAAAATAGAACAGGAATTTTTTTTATTTAATTTCGGGAGCAAAAAGTTGATATTTTTACTCATCTGGCCTTATTTAGCACTTAGTTATCCTGAAAGGTGACAAACAGGTTAGTTGTCGCTGACATTCTGTTCTAATTGTCACCTGGTGACAAATAGGTCACCACAAAACAAAAACAAAAAACATGTTATTTATCGAGGCCATTACAATAAATTACTATGGAGAAATTATTCTTGGTATGTCTTTCCATGAAAATGAACTCTTAATTAGAACATCAGCATTTGTGATCAGGAGAGTTCACACATGTCTAGGAAGAGGTAAATTTGTCAAGGATCTCAATAAATGGGCTTCCATGTTAACATGGCTAGACAGTGGCACCGAGCAGTGGCACCGAGCAGTGGCACCGAGCAGTGGCACCAAGCAGTGGTACCCAGTGGCACAAAGTGGCACCAAGCAGTGGCACCAAGCAGTGGCACCAAGCAGTGGCACCGAGCAGTGGCGCCAAGCTGTGGTACCCGGGTAGTGGCACAAAGTGGCACCGAGCAGTGGCACCGAACAGTGGCACCGAGCAGTGGCACCGAGCAGTGGCACCGAGCAGTGGCACCAAGCAGTGGCACCAAGCAGTGGCACCAAGCTGTGGTACCCAGTGGCACAAAGTGGCACCAAGCAGTGGCACCAAGCAGTGGCACCAAGCAGTGGCACCAAGCAGTGGCACCAAGCAGTGGCACCAAGCAGTGGCACCAAGCTGTGGTACCCAGTGGCACAAAGTGGCACCAAGCAGTGGCACCAAGCAGTGGCACCAAGCAGTGGCACCAAGCAGTGGCACCAAGCAGTGGCACCAAGCAGTGGCACCGAGCAGTGGCACCAAGCTGTGGTACCCGGGTAGTGGCACAAAGTGGCACCGAGCAGTGGCACCGAACAGTGGCACCGAGCAGTGGCACCGAGCAGTGGCACCAAGCAGTGGCACCAAGCAGTGGCACCAAGCAGTGGCACCGAGCAGTGGCGCCAAGCTGTGGTACCCGGGTAGTGGCACAAAGTGGCACCAAGCAGTGGCACCAAGCAGTGTCACCAAGCAGTGGCACCAAGCTGTGGTACCCAGTGGCACAAAGTGGCACCAAGCTGTGGCACCAAGTCTAGGATAGGGCAGAATATGGTATTATATATCTTTATGTGTGTCCTATGAGATTTTACTGCTGGGAAATATAATGGTTCAGGAAGGAACACAATAATGTGTAGTAAAGGCTGGGGACAGACTATAGTGAATTACAGGCCCCCCTCGTAGTACACCGCAGGCACATACAGAGAAATCCATCAATGTGAATCCGTCTTCTTAACTTACTATAACAGCTCCAGACAGTACGCACTTTGTGATTTACAAGCATTCTATGGAGCTGCCATTATCTGCAAAGTGACACAGTGACAGCAGGAAGAGTGCTGAGCATGTATGAAAGTAGGAAAGTGTCACCAATATATAGGCAGAGAAATGTCACCAGTGAAAAGGCAGGAAAATGTTACCAATGTTAAGGCGGGAATATGTCACCAGTGTTAAGGCGGGAATATGTCACCAGTGTTAAGGCGGGAATATGTCACCAGTGTTAAGGCAGAGGAAATGTCACCAGTTTTAAGGCAGGAAAATGTCACCAGTGTAAAGGAAGGAAAATGTCACTAGTGTTAAGGTAGAAAATGTTACCAGTGTAAAGGCAGGAAAATGTCACCAGTGTAAAGGCAGGAAAATGTCACCAGTGTAAAGGCAGGAAAATATCACCAGTTTTAAGGCAGGAAAATGTCACCAGTGTAAAGGCAGGAAAATGTCACCAGTTTTAAGGCAGGAAAATGTCACCAGTGTAAAGGCAGGAAAATGTCACCAGTTTTAAGGCAGGAAAATGTCACCAGTGTAAAGGCAGGAAAATGTCACCAGTTTTAAGGCAGGAAAATATCACCAGTTTTAAGGCAGGAAAATGTTACCAGTGTAAAGACAGGAAAATGTCACCAGTGTAAAGGCAGGAAAATGTCACCAGTGTAAAGGCAGGAAAATGTCACCAGTGTAAAGGTAGAAAATGTCACCAGTGTAAAGGCAGGAAAATGTCACCAGTGTAAAGGCAGGAAAATGTCACCAGTTTTAAGGCAGGAAAATGTCACCAGTGTAAAGGCAGGAAAATGTCACCAGTTTTAAGGCAGGAAAATATCACCAGTTTTAAGGCAGGAAAATGTTACCAGTGTAAAGACAGGAAAATGTCACCAGTGTAAAGGCAGGAAAATGCCACCAGTGTAAAGGCAGGAAAATGTCACCAGTGTAAAGGTAGAAAATGTTACCAGTGTTACGACAGGAAAATGTCACCAGTTTTAAGGCAGGAAAATGTCACCAGTGTAAAGGCAGGAAAGTGTCACAATAGTGAATTTTCCTAATCCTTATTGATTTGTGTTTATATGAAGAGAGCATGGAGTTAAGTAGTACTCCACTAGTGAAATGTTCACTTGTTAGGGTTCCCTGACAGAGAGCCCCCTAGTGGAGAGATCAGAACATGTTCTGATTGTGTAATCTTTGATGGAATAAAAATAATTCAGTTAAGCTTGTAAGTGTAATTAGAATAAGAACCATAATGTTTATTTAGCAGAAGTATGTTTAGACGTTTGCTTTCCACTCAGGATGGATGCTGATAATTTAAGCTTGAACATTCCTTGGCAGCCTTAATTAAATGTGTGAGATGGAATTTACATTTCTAAAATACCTGTTTTATCAGCAAAGTTGGAAATATATTTCAGTTTTCCTAGACATTGGAGAATACAAGAGTTGTTTTGGAGCAGTGGCTATGATGAATGGAGCAGTAATATCACGCCGCTTTCCACCAGCAATTGCAAGAAAATTGAAGGAGTATTGGAAAGCTAAGCTTTGATAGATGTTCATTTGATAACTGGGGCTAGGCCAGAAACTCTAACTGACCAGGCAAATTGCCATGTATTCATTTGATGCTATTTGAAAGGATGTGATAGAAAAGGGTTAAATTATAATGCTCGTTCCTTTGACGTGTAGATATTTATGATTTTGCAGAATCACTTGTGTTTAAGTAGAGACTGTGAAAGGCGAGTGTTTTTTATCTGGTTCAGCCCAGCAGGCGTGCAAGGTGTATTAAAGCTGCTGTGTTCAGCTGGTATTAAACCTAATGGCAATTTCTCCATAAGATTCCTTAGCATCTCTTCTTTGTGAAATATGCAGAGTGAATTAAGGCACAATAAGAACATGAATTCATGGCAGCGCAAGTATGAACTATGTCACTGTGTGAAGCAGGCTTTTTCTTAACTTAATGATTTTCTGAAGCTATTGATAAAAGTACCTTTATTTACTTTCGCACATTGATATATGATGAAAATACATCAACATCTATGATGACATTTTATTGTAAATAAGAGCCTTTTATAGTATATTTAAGGATCTTTTATATTGTATCATGTGGACATTATATTTTGCAATTTCCAGCCATTGATATACCATCGTGTAATAAATATGGTCTGAACATCAGCAGATACAAATCTACTTTTTTCTGAGTCAAGTTACACCAAATGTTTTCCCCTTTTTTTTCACATTAAAGACAAGTATTATTTCCTATCATCCCCTTTTATATCTGATAACATAATCCTTGTATTGTGTTTTTTTTTAGTCAAACAATAGTTACTCTTTAATTTAGAGACTACCTTGTTTGGAAGTATGACTTGATTTTGTGTGTGTCACGGTGCAGATATACCAGAAAATAAGTAGGGGTTCATATTGCTGAGTTATTTGATATAGCAGAAAACAATCTGAGGTCACATTGAAGAATTAGGATCAGAAAATATGTATTAAGGCCACTTTGCAACCTTATATGATAGAACTGAACATGTGTGAAGGTTAAATTATAAAAAGTCTGATAGATCAGAGGTCATAAAGCAGATTTAGGCTGTGCAGGCTGAAATATATGCACAAATCAGTATGAGCAGTATGATAGGCCAGACATTGTAATAAGGTCAGTAAAGATAGGTCAGACCGCGCATATAGGGTAACGAGCGGTCACATAGGTGAGGAGGCTAAAGTCACTACAATCTCAGTAGTGTGAAATACCAGAGAGCCGTAGTAATGAAGTCCAGCAGTCAAATATACAAGATTTTATTTTACTCAGAAGATTTGAAGAGTATTTCATGTTGAAAACTATATATTACAGCCTTCTGAATCAGATAAGAGTATTGCTGTTCATATTGTGCCCAGAAGTTGACCTCTCCTCTTATATTCCAAAGCAAAGCAAATTGGCAGTTATACAGTATGGGATGGAGGATGGGCTGATATAGGTGGCAGAGGTCGACAGGAAATAATCAAACTGCCACCTTCCTGGTCTCCACTCTGACACCACAGGCCGCGGCATGCACATGAAAAGAATGGAATTATTAACCTGGAATAATCAACTGTGCTTCCTAGCAGTGACAATGTGTGATCCGTGGATGAAGGAGACATGGCAACACTGCAGCTGATAACAGGGAAATTTGGGAAATTATATATCTCATTCCCATGTGTATATATATATATATGAATTTTTTGGAGTGGCATTCTAGTACTACCATTTAGAGTGACATTCAGATTAACCTTTTCGAATGGCATCATTTTGGGTGTCTTTCTTAATGAGGTTTTTGCCTTGTATCTATCTATATGTATATATCTATATCTATCTATATATAAATATATATATATGAATTTTTTGGAGTGGCATTCTTGTACTACCATTTTGAGTGACATTCAGATTAACCTTTTCGAATGGCATCATTTTGGGTGTCTTTCTTAATGAGGTTTTTGCCTTGTATCTATCTATATTTATATATCTATATCTATCTATATATAAATATATATATATATATGAATTTTTTGGAGTGGCATTCTAGTACTACCATTTTGAGTGACATTCATTCAGATTAACCTTTTCGAATGGCATCATATATATATATATATATATATATATATATATATATATATATATATATATATATATATATATATATATATATATATATATATATATATATATATATATATATATATATATATATATATATATATATATATATATATATATATATATATATATATATATACATATAGATAGATACAAGACAAAAACCTCATTAAGAAAGACACCCAAAATGAATAACTTCAGATGCCATTCAAAAAGGTTAATCTGAATATCACTCAAAATGGTAGTACTAGAATGCCATGCAAAAATGTCTACCTTAATGCCATGTAAAAATATCTACCTGAATGATGTCGTCATCTGCAGCTTAATATATTTTCAAAAGCATGAATCCCTCCCAATTGATTAAGGGAAAACTAAACTAAAAATAGGAATCTATACATATCGCCGTTAAGGGCTATTTTAAGTTATAAATACCCTCTGTAGATTATTAGGACTTGTTTGAACCTGAGCCAGGAGCATAGAAGATGTGCAGATTGCTTGCACAATAGATAGAAAACAACGTCATATAAGAAATAATCTAGATAAACAGAACAATACTCCATGAAGTAATTTATTGCTCAAAAAAGTGAAAATTACTAAATTTTTATTACCTTTTTTGAACTTCAAAACCAGTAAATAGAAATAAATGGCAAAGTGAATGGATAATGTACAGCATTTTTCACTGACCTTCCCCCTTCTATCTTCTGATATTTCCCCCTTTCTATCCCCCTTTCTATCCCCCTTTCTATCCCCCTTTCACAGCCCCATAGATGAATCAATCCTGCTGAACACTATCTCTCTAAGACTTTCTCATCCATCTGGCAGTGAGCCAGGAAAAGCCAATGCTCAAGCCTTAGATTGTGTCTCATATTATAAAGTATATAAAAATATCTTTTGTGTGTGTGAATAGCCTTGTGTGATGTTTTTATGGCTTCATTTCAACAAAGCTTCTGCCACATCTCCACGTCTACCTGGAGTTAACCTTATTTTTGTGCAGTAACGTTCACAGAAGAAAAGTAGAAAATGGCAGTCGAAACGTATATAGTCAGGAACACAAAGCCACCAAGCATTATGGTTTTTTTTCAGATACCAAATCACTCTAGATATGTACTCGATATTTGCTTTATATTTTGAAGGAAAATAACTATGCCCGAACCATGAAAGCATCCCAAGAAAAATATATTACATTTTAGCTATGACTTTTTATATCATTGAATTCTTATGCATAGCAAAGATATAGGTCTACTTTGTGGGGAAGCTTTTATGATGCAAACAACAGCAGTCTTGAGTGAAGCAGATATATATATATATATTTAGGCACTAGGGGGCATGACAGTCAGAAAACAGAAAAACCTTCACATTTTAGGTGAAACTCTCATGCACTTAGCTCAACAGGAGGCAGCACTAGTCTGATGGCTTTAGATTTGTGCAGTGAAGACTTTCAATACCACCAGCCTGATTGTCATGCTTAAGGCCATTTGGATAATGTAGCCAAACCATAGATGAATTTCATCTTTTGTATTCTGTCATGTTTTAAATGACATTTTGTATCGGAGAAGACTTGAATGCCTAAGCTTAGATTATAGCCCAAATGTTAAAAGATATGAAGCCCAAAGTAACTATACAGACTCTTTGGATCTTTATCCCTGGGTATTGTAATTTAACTTGCAGATACACAAAAAATGGTAAAAATGAGCTGCTATTCATTATAACGTAAAGGGTTTAACCCCTAAGGGACTAGGCTATCTAAATTTTGTCGATTGGCTGGACTAACCGATTTGGTTTCTGGACTAGTGTATCTTCATACTTAATTGATAAAATTTATAACCATGGTTATTCAATATGCTCAATGAAGTGCTGGGGTCAAAAGTTCATGATCCCCTCAGTCTGACGTCATTATCATGATTACATTATAACAAAGTTGCAGCCCAAGAGAATGTTACAAATGACGTCATCAAGCCAGAACAATGGGGACGTCAACGTCCCTCCCGTCTGTTACCGGTGGTGGACGTTGCCGTCCTTCCCGTCCGTTAGGGGTTAAAGACTCTAAACAATGAATAAATGAGCTGCAACTAACAAGATATGAAAGGTCTGCTTAATCCTCGCTATCTGCTCTCCCATATCCACTCTTTTTCACAGCGCTATAATCGTATCTGACCCAATTCTTTGCACACAGCACATAAGGAACAGTGGTGACGACCTGTTTGGGACATTGTCCCCTCTGCCTTTCAGCTATACATTAGTATTTTCTCAGTTTTGCCTCCAGAATGGTGACATGTATTATGCAGATTACAATATACTTATATAAAGACTACATATCGAAAATACAATAGTGCTAACATTAGCTTGTTAATGAATTTTTTTGTGAAAAGTTGGCTGGAAGTTTATGATGCAAATTTTTTCCCATCATGCACTCCTCTCTAAAGCCAATCCCCTCAATTTTCTTGGACCAACTAAAAATCCCAGAGAGCAGATCATGAGAATTATTGAATGAACTGCAAATAACAAAACATAAATTGTGTACGCAATGACTAAATTAGCTGCAAATAACAAAATAAAATTGTGTACACAATGAATTAATGAACTGCAACTTGCAAAGCATAAATTGTTTTCATAATGACTAAATGAACTGCAACAAGCAAAACATGATAGGACTGCACAATGACTTAATGAGGCAGGTTACATCTGCCAATTACTAGGATCTACCTATTGATAGTATCAGATGAGCCAGACCACAACACTTTCTACATAATGTTGGTCTGTAGGGCTAGTTTGTAAGGATGTGCGTTGAGTCTGGCAAATTAAGTAGTGATGTCTGATAATGAGACTGCCAATTACATGACAATTTAGAGAGGCAAAAAGAAAGCTAAGTACACAGAAAGAGGAAATGACTGTAATATAGGTTTGGATTGTAATGGTAAAAGGGAAAGATGAACCATAGAAAAATTGGAATGTTGTGTATGTACTGGGGGCATTAAGGAGGAGAGATGGAGAGGGACATATTAATGCATCCTCTCCTCTGCAGCCAACTAATGAATAAGGCAACCTGCAGTGGGGATATGCCTGAGTTGAAACCTACTCTTAACTTATGGGATATTTGTGTGGTCCGTCTGAGTATTGCATCATGATTCTCAATCTTAGTTCATTGTTTTCCACGTGTTGTGCTCAAGATACTGCTGCGTGTAATATAAAGAGGTCTAAAAGAAACGTCTGATCATTTAAAGTAAATAGATAAAGATAGTAAGAAAAGTAATGATGCTTGGCCCAGCCTGCAAGAAAGGAAAGTAAATTTTGCAAGATTGAAAAGGAATTTTATCATTTTAACTTTTCTATTTTTCAAGCTAATTTTCTGAGGACAGATTATTTTGGTACAATGCTACTTAAATAAATTTTCATTTTGCCTTTTATTCTTTTTCAAATAACCTGCTTTCTGGACCCATATTCCTGGTACAAATAACCATTAAATAATTTGTTTCTTGGGCACTTAGCTAGTTTCTGTACACCGTTCTTGATTGGAATTGGTAATGATATCATATTTAGTAAACAATCATAAGTTCCAAATGAAACTAACTGAAATATCCTTTTAAACAGATTCACATTATCTAGAAATTGTATTTTGTCAAAAGAAGATCTGAAATGATTGATATAAAGCGAGATAAATGTAAAAAAAAAGTGTTAATGTAGTGACCTAGGACTGTATATTAGCTCCCAGGACCAGCAGTCCAGAGTCTTCCACAAGTTATTCCAAATGTCTCCTTCAATCAATGAGAGATGTTACCGCTGGACCACCCGCTGCTGATGCTGAGACACGGTCCCTTGTGAGCTGTGTGACAGGCCGGGTAGCACAGCCACACAGGCCACTGCTGGCTGTCTCAGACTGCGCTGTCCGCTACCGGTGGCATCTTCAGCAGAACGGCACTTCCGCTACTACAACGGCGTGACACTCCTACCCACCATATCATATCAGGCTCTCGGACATGATTACCACAGTCCATGCCTGGTGACGACAACACGCTGATCCCTTCCTCGTGATGGTCGCGGATGACTTCGGCGTAGACGTGTAGTGTCCTGCTTGCTACTACTACCTGCGAGGCTGGATGGTGTAGTGTAAGTCGCCGCGTGTACACATGTAAGTGTATGTTAGGCTTGAGGAGGATTGCCCCAGATGAGACACAGCAGGAGGTGTGAGTGACGCCTGTAGCCAGCCTCCCTGCTTGAGCATTCACCTCAGGTAGCACTTCACGGTTACAACCTCCACCAACAAACCCTCACTTCTAAATGCTCTCACACCTCCTCTGCTCGCCACCATCTCCACGTCACCGCATCAAGCCTCCACATTACTCAGCACTCGTGTCAACCTCATATTCTGGTCAATGAGTCCAACTTTTCTTCAGTTTATCACCTCCATCTCGGCAAGTTTTGCGGGAATTACACAAGCCGTTTACACAAGCATTTTGAGAGCAAATATTGGATTTATGGTTGTTGCACCTCTCAAGTGAAAAAGTCTGATCGCTGTGTGTGTTGGGGGATTAACTGGTGGATTATTTGGGTTGTTTACTCTTGTGGATTAAGGATTATTGATACAGTGGATTAAGGATTATTGGGACCGGATGCAGCATGCGACAGAGGACACGGGGCCTGTCAGTAACCATGGCTCCAACTCGGTGGCAGAAGGAGCAGGCCATAACTCTCACGGCAATATGACCAACTCCGATCCTGCTCCCTCTGGATCTCAACACTGGGTCTACCAACTCCAGGTAGGCCAATCCCCTACATTCCTCAGCCTCACTCAGTAAAGCCCACCCAACTTATATCCACCAGCAGATTTGCAAGTTTACCATGTTTGTCCTGAATTTCACTCATAGCTCATTTCTATTTTTGTAAATTGAAAATTGATCATCCTTGTGTCTCAATTTAAGTTTCTGAGGTCGATTTGTATGTGGTACCTTTAAGAGGGCTCTTTGATAATTGTCATGTTTTATTATTATTCCATTATAATCCTACCATTTATCTATAGAAATCAACAAACAATTATATGCACAATATGTTCACCTCACCCAGGTTGAAAAAGGAAATCTGTACCTGCACTAGTTTTAATGTAAAAGACATATATATATATATTATATGTTGATATTCTCAGAAATATTGCTTAATTTGTGCTTTATATATACACACACATATGCACACATGTAGAAGTGCTAATATAAAGGTCATTATTTAGTCAAACAAGACAATGACACCATTGCATGTCTGGGATGGACTTTACAGGCAGAATGGCATACAAGGCCTCCCGTGATGCTGTGAAAGCTTATAATCTCTTTTTCTGGCTTTGATCTCTACCTCGTGGCCCCCATTATCATAGATCAACTAATGGTACACACTCTTCATTTAAATCCCTTGACAATAACATATAGCATAAACATGTACACATTTGTGTGAGTCTGGAATCTTTATAATCCCTGAAATAATAGGTTAATCTCCTTGCTGGATGTAACAGAAACTTCATCGATTTGATGGACAATATTGGATTCAGTATCAAACAATGTATGAATACAATTCATAACTGCCAACTGCCTTGTAGTTTTAGTGGCATACTTTCAAGGTGAATTGTGCCGTGTCAAACGCCAAGCAATAATGGACTTGTGGCATCGTTTAATGCTGTGTTAGATGGTAACAGCTCAGATGCCTCACCAATAACGTTACTGCATGTGTCTGCCCAACTGCCAGCAGACAATAAACAGACCTTTCATGTTGTTACGTGGAAGCTTATTCTCAGAAAACCTGGCATTCCTGCTTCAGCCATTCTCACCACATGTGTTGCAACCTCTCCCTATAGAGTTCAGTGGCTTCAAACTGTACAAGTTAGAAACAGAGCTGGAAAGTTATTTTTGTTCTGTGAATATCAGCATTTCCTATAGAGGTCTGTTTTATGACCATCCCTGGTGTATGTAAATGATCTGTGTCCCTCCCAGTTTATATCATCCAAGAATCAGTGGCAGCAATATAGGGAATACATTCAGCAATTAGTGCATGGTTTTGAATTGTGGTTTTCAGAAATGTAGCCTGAGTTTTTGATTCTTAAATATCACCTTAGCTCACCATGCTCCTGCCAACAGCATTTCTGACTTGCTTCATTATTAGACAATCTTTTTCAAACACCTCTTTTGAATGCTAAAGTGGTAGCCTTAATGAATTATGTTTTTTATTATACAATGATATATCACCTTAAAGCTATTAAATCTATACACATATGTGGTATAATATATTCTGTCTTTTAATTTCACATCATCAAGACTGTTATATCATATGGAAAATGAAATTAGTGAGTCTGATCGTGTTGACTCGGCTGTTTTCTGGGTTAGCCAGGATAAAGGCTTATTGTGTATCAAGATCAGAATCTAAATATAAATGGGACACATTAGATGATTTGAGCCTGCTTCTATTTGCCAAGTGGAAGTGAGGGGCCATTGCGTCTCTCCTGTCTCTCCCGGTATTTATACATTTAATGCAAAACCACAATCAAGTGTCATTACAATGATGGATAGAAGCAAAGCATTGCTTTTATTCTGCAAGGTAAACACAGAACCCCACATAAATAGCAGGCTTGTGGCTTTTTGACCTGATTTGGTAGCCTCTATACACCTAAACCTAGATATTGCATGCTTGGCATTTAATGTTTCACTTTTTTATTCATTTGTTGCATGGTCTGATATTGAGTGCTTAAATTTGCAGGATTTGCAGTAATCCTCATTCAAATGATAATCTCCTACAAGAGACAACTAACTGCACGAAAGCGCCTTGCTACATCATTGCATGCCACTGGAGCCATATATAGGTCAAAGATTATCTCACCTGCAGGATAATCCCATTGAACTTTACACACCTGAGATTCCACTATCTCCCAAGACATTTGTTCATTTCTCTAATTTTTACGCCACCCTGCATGGATCCACACACAGATGACCTCCCAAAACAAATCACAGCTGGCAAATGGATGCATTCACATACACACGAATAGATATATTATAGAAACCCTTCTTCGTAAGAGTAAGATTGTGTGAGAAAATAGATTCCTGCAGACGTCTTATAAACTCGGTGCCAGTCACAATGTCTCTCTGCTCCATTGTCTGCTGTGGCACTGGCCAACCGACCCCTGCCATCGACCTAGACACCTTCTTAGTTCTCCAGGTGGGTTCTAGATGGCCTAGATACATGTTATGTCTAGGCACTAGTTGAGTATGTGTGAGGTCTAGGCACTGGTTAGACACATGTAATGTCTAGACACTTGTTTATAGATGTATGTTCTCATGGTTAGATATTGTTCACATGTCTAGACAATATACTCCAGGCTTGTCTCAGACACTTGTCTCAGACACTTGTCCTGGGCACATTAGATATTGTTGAGTCTTTTGTTTACATATATTTATATTCATATTTTTACATATATTTGCAAGCAGCTTCCCTAGTCTGAGTCATTGAGTCATTGGTTCATTCATTCAAAGATATAAAATTCCCTTCTTTTAAAACTTGATTGAGTACTTCATTTCTTGTGATGCTTCTCACACTTCAAGACAATTAACAGGGCAAAAAGTCCAGTGTGACGGAAGTAAATCTTAAACTTGACCTAGATTTCTTGAAGCAGCAATCAATCTGTTGTTGTCAAAAATCACAAATAAAAACAATTAGAATTTTGACAAATGTCATGATGATATTTTTATTTTTCCTCACAAACTGCCACAACAAATCTCATTCTGCCACTGAAATTTCATTTCCAGCTTGAAGTCTCACAGTATTGCTATTAATCCTATTTAAGGTAAATACATAATTTTACATCAATGGATCGTGAAACAATCCAAGTAATGGTGTTTTATTTGGATGCTACTATGTGATGTGTGTGGGTTCCGAGTTGTATGGATATTGTATTCTTGATATTGTTAGGTATTATTGTCAAGATGTAGGTGCTGTCTTGTGTATAATATGGGCTCCAGATAACAGGATTTGTTGAAGATACGGAGGCTGACTAAGTGTCTCTGCTGAGATGTCCCGGGAGACACAGATCTGTGCTCTGTCTGCCTAAGACGGTCTTTAAAGCATCATATCATCCTTAAACTCTCATGATCGTAGGCAGCTTTCCCTGCCACAAGTGTGCAAAAGACCTTTTGTTTGTCATCGTTTTGTCTTAGTAACAAAATGGAAAAAGTAGATTTATATCAGATATATGATTAGGGCAGTAAAACATAAAATGTCTTCCTATTTCTGAGATGTAAATAAGCTCATACCCATAGAATGTGTGGACATGATGCTGCAGTTTTTATCCCCTATAATGAATTCCATGCCCAGACACATTTCTTCTTACTTCTCTCTGGTATTTTACCTGTCTGCTGTCTCCCTTATATGCTTTACACTGTAACAAACTATTAGATATTCTCTGTGTTCATTCTAGCTTTTATCTGAGAGTTTAATATATAATTTTTATGCCCTTTATGTTTCGTGCATACATAATGCTATGACGCACGTGCATATTGAATTAACCCGTTCAAAGAGAAAACAAGCAAGCCTTGACGTGAAGGTTTTGTTTCTTGGCAGTTTTTCTAACATTTTATTACACATTTTGCAGACAGTTAAGGCTCGTTGGAACTAATGACTTGTTTTGTTGCACACCGCCTTGCACCAGGCTGGTGAATTATTGAACAATCTCCCATACAGTCCCCACCATTACCAAGCAGTCTCCCTTTTGATGATCTGGGAGTGATGCTGCAAATCAATACGCAGAAAGAAGCGATAATTGTACGGCATTCGTCGCGAGGAGTCATCTGTGGTGGCGTATCCTTCGTATGCTCATTAAGTCTTGTGTTTGATGTGAAATATTGTGCGGAGTCAGATGATCAAATATATACAAGGCTTGATATCTGTGGTCCCCTGCAGTTGCCCCAGGAAGCCCTGCTTCTTTGTAAATCTGATCAGGAAGGTGTAAAGTTCAGACGCCAGATGATTAGTTTTATATGGCAGGTTTTGTATATATATATGTGTGTGCACTTAATGGAACTTGAGGCTAGATCAGGATCAGCAGTTTATCAGTGTTACATTAATGCCACATATAAACCTCGTGGGTGAAAGGTACAACTGCGAGATAAATACCTCATTATAGATGGATATGTGCTCAGCCAGACAACTGAAGATTACTCTGCAGTACAAACATCTAATATATTAGGTAGTATTCAGTTGCAACCTCTACAGTCAGTATTTGACCTCGTTCAAAGTTTGGAATTCCCGGTGTCAAAAATACTTGCCTTGCTCACAAAAATATCATCAAATCTTAATTGACCAACATTAGGTCAAAAACTCTAACCAGGTGTCTGGCACATCAACTGACCAATCAGTACAACTGCCAGTACAAAATAAATCTATTATTTATTCTTTCACCAATGAGTGGACTGCCAGATTTTTTTGAATACTGATGACTTGCACATGATTCTGTGTGCACCTTTATACGTTTGGTGGCAGGGACTGATATAACAGAGAAGTCCCGCTGTGGAGGGTAACCGAAGATTTAAATTTACTTCACCTGTTATGTCTCAAATGCAAGAGATGTATGCTTAATTATCTACTAGATGGAACTCCTTTTATAATGTCTGTATTCAGCTCTTTTGAAATATAACAATTAAAAATACTAATTAGTCGTAATCTTTGGTAGAGAAAGGGATTTTCCTATAATGAACATTATGGCTTAAAAGATATTATTAATGAAATATATGCACAAGTCATGGTTAAATTCTGAGGGAGACAAGTAATATGATATGGAGTGTAATTTAATTAATGGAATATTAAATTTCCCTGATATTAACTTATATCCCCCAACCTCTTCAGGATTTATGACGTTATGATGAATCTAAATATAACATAATTATTGTTTTATAATTTGATCATCATGACAGTCAGAAGACCTTGACATGCTTAATTTTTTCCCAATATATTGCTTATTAATGCCAAATATAGCATGAAAATATGGGTTAAAGTTTATGAAATATATGTTCATGAATATTGGCTGATATTAATCATCAGATTCTTTCTTTCTGCCTGAGATTGGATAACCAGTTGGAACAAAACGTCTTTTGTGTCAAGCATAAGTAAGATCATATAAAGTCATGCACGGTTATCTTATGAGCATTTGATAATACTCATGGTCATACAACCCCAAGCAGTCAAGCATATGTCAAACATAGTGCAATATGAACATGTGATGCCCTTTATGACCTCACTTATTTATGATTATGCCTGACTATGTACATTTTTGGTTTCAAAAGGAGAAGCATTATCTGAGCATGTGATAGAGATGTGGAGGCAATCTTGTTTTTCCTGTGAGCGATTCTATGTTTTAGAAAACAGAACATATTTTGCAAATGGCAGCATGGGTTAGTGAACTGTGATGGGTAGACTGTTTGAAGTCAAAGAACACATAGTTACGATCTGACAGGACATTAGTAGATGGGAGCGAGGCTCTATCCTATATTAAATGTCAGGCCTAAACCAAAAACCAAAGCTTCTCTTCATTTATAGCTGAAATGGGCATGTAAAAGTATAGAAGTTTTTTTTAACTGGTAGCACTGGTAACACTTTGAGGCAAAGGCTACTTACCAAATCTTACCAAATTTATGTATCCTAGGACCACCATGCTTCCATATTGTAATATGCCTTAGGTATGTGTGAGCTTATAGATTCACTTTATAAGAACATAAGTGACTATGTTTCAGCACAGAATGGTGATCACATTGATATGTGACTGATATTAAATTCAAGTATGGATAAACATTTAGAATCATTCTCAGCCGATGTAGCTGGGTTGCTACCTGGTGATGCACACTCAAGGTTTGTCTTTATTTACTCAGTGGAAGTTGGGAGTTTAGCGGATGCTGCTTTGATTGTTTGTGAAGTTTTCCTGGGGGCAGAGGAAGAAGAAAGGTCTGGTGGCTTGTTAGAAGGTCATTATTAATTCACAGGTCACAGAAGTATTGTGCAAATGACAGGGATTGTAAGGAGGTAGAGATGCGGTTACTGCTGGCTGCCGATATATAGCCAGAAGCGTCCCTTTGATCAGAGACAGAAAGCCATGTTACACCAGCCACCAGCTCCCAGCCACCAGCTCCCAGCCACCAGCTCCCAGACACCTCCCTGAGACAGAAAGCCCGGCTCCACCAGCCACCAGCTCCCAGCCACCAGGCTGCACCAGCCACCAGCTCCCAGCCACCAGCTCCCAGCTCCCAGCCACCAGCTCCCAGCCACCAGCTCCCAGTCACCAGCTCCCAGCCACCTCCCTGAGACAGAAAGCCCGGCTCCACCAGCCACCAGCTCCCAGCCACCAGCTTCCAGCCACCAGCTCCCAGCCACCAGCTTCCAGCCACCAGCTCCCAGCTCCCAGCCACCAGCTCCCAGCCACCAGCTCCCAGCCACCAGCTCCCAGCCACCAGCTCCCAGCCACCTCCCTGAGACAGAAAGCCCGGCTCCACCAGCCACCAGCTCCCAGCCACCAGCTCCCAGCCACCAGCTCCCAGCCACCAGCTCCCAGCCACCTCCCTGAGACAGAAAGCCCGGCTCCACCAGCCACCAGCTCCCAGCCACCAGCTCTCAGCCACTAGCTCTCAGCTCCCAGCCACCAGCTCCCAGCCACCAGCTCCCAGCCACCAGCTCCCAGCCACCAACCACCAGCCCCCTCCCTGAGAAATAAAACGTGAGGTAATTTTCATATAGCGTTGGGCTCTCACTGAAATAATTAAATTTCTATACAAAACAACCATTTAACTGAAAAAGAACAATTTTTGGAATGTTTTATTGAAAATGAATATTCATTAGTTCATCATTCAAAGTACAATTTCAGTGACTTGCAAAATAATGTCTTCACTTCATATTGAGTCCAGTTTCTGGGGCATTGATATAATGAGCTCAGAGATTTTAAATAGCAGACAACATACCTCAAGTGAATTCTTATATGTGAAAGGAAGGTACTTCGTAGATTAGTTTGAATTCTGCGAATGATACATATCTTACTCCAGTAGTCCCTCTCTCAACTCATGCACAGAGTTAGAATTGCTGTGTGGTTCATTCTTGAGGCAGGTTTTTAATGAAGGATAACATATTTCATCTGGACAGCCATTGTGTCGCTATATCTGGTGACTCACAACTCTGTGTGGAACTATTGGGTCATGCATACCTTATCTGTGGCAAAATACATCCTCTGATGGCTTTGCGTGATCTTGTTTGGTTAAGTTCATTTGTGACCAAATGGATGTAGGCTTCAAATGTTTATTCAAGTTTCACAAATCGCTTCAAGTCCCAAGAGTTGAAAACTATGTAGGCGATCTGGCATTAAACATAGATTATTCATAAAATATTGTATTTCATTTCACGGAAGTGTTTTCGATACTAATTCAAATCAGAAAAAAATTGAAATGATAACAATATTCAATGAAAATAGCCAAAATGATATTTATATTTGTGTTAAATTTGATATTATCTTATTTTTTATCCCAAATATTCAAGATATTCTTATTTCTTTTCAAATTTGTTTCACTCTATTTCAGAAGGGAAATTCAATGTGAAATATTTAGCAAAACAAAATGTCACATTCCCAGGGTCTTTTCAAGTGATGACACTTCAATAACCACTTGAGATTTCTATATTATTGGTATCAAATTTCTGATGTAGACAATCAACCTACTCCTCTAATTGCAACTTGGTTGGCCATGTGACTAAAAGGAAGTGAATTTGTGATCAAAAACACAGCAAAGCTTTTGTAATTTGAAGTATTCTGTTTGATGGGAGCTGAATGAGCTTGGCCATGCATATTTGGTTCTGCTCACTCGTCTTAATCACGGTGGGTATGCGATTGATGTGAGTGTGCACCATTCTCCCTCCAGAGGGCAGTTCAATTAATTGCTGATTAGCTGGGTTTTTGAGGCACGTTATGGGTGGTGGAATGTCGAGTGAGATGAGCTCTGCAGCAGAGTTGTTGCTCAGCACAGGCAGGAGTTGCCATTTAACAAGGCTGACATTGTCAGCTGCAAACCTATCATTAGGGCAATAGGAGAGAGGTTGGGATGGATAGACCCTTCCCTCTCCCTCTTATCACTGTGTCCTGATGCAAGGGAAGCTGGACGGACCCTTCCCTCTCCCTCTTATCACTGTGTCCTGACGCAAGGGAAGCTGGACGGACCCTTCCCTATCCCTCTTATCACTGTGTCCTGACGCAAGGGAAGCTGGACGGACCCTTCCCTCTCCCTCTTATCACTGTGTCCTGACACAAGGGAAGCTGGACGGACCCTTCCCTCTCCCTCTTATCACTGTGTCCTGACGCAAGGGAAGCTGGACGGACCCTCCCCTCTCCCTCTTATCACTGTGTCCTGTCACAAGGGAAGCTGGACGGACCCTTCCCTCTCCCTCTTATCACTGTGTCCTGATGCAAGGGAAGCTGGACGGACCCTTCCCTCTCCCTCTTATCACTGTGTCCTGACGCAAGGGAAGCTGGACGGACCCTTCCCTCTCCCTCTTATCACTGTGTCCTGATGCAAGGGAAGCTGGACGGACCTTTCCCTCTCCCTCTTATCACTGTGTCCTGATGCAAGGGAAGCTGGACGGACCCTTCCCTCTCCCTCTTATCACTGTGTCCTGACGCAAGGGAAGCTGGACGGACCCTTCCCTCTCCCTCTTATCACTGTGTCCTGACACAAAGTAAGCTGGACGGACCCTTCCCTCTCCCTCTTATCACTGTGTCCTGACACAAGGGAAGCTGGACGGACCCTTCCCTCTCCCTCTTATCACTGTGTCCTGATGCAAGGGAAGCTGGACGGACCCTTCCCTCTCCCTCTTATCACTGTGTCCTGACACAAAGTAAGCTGGACGGACCCTTCCCTCTCCCTCTTATCACTGTGTCCTGATGCAAGGGAAGCTGGACGGACCCTTCCCTCTCCCTCTTATCACTGTGTCCTGACGCAAGGGAAGCTGGACGGACCCTTCCCTCTCCCTCTTATCACTGTGTCCTGACACAAAGTAAGCTGGACGGACCCTTCCCTCTCCCTCTTATCACTGTGTCCTGACGCAAGGGAAGCTGGACGGACCCTCCCCTCTCCCTCTTATCACTGTGTCCTGACACAAGGGAAGCTGGACGGACCCTTCTCACTCCCTCTTATCACTGTGTCCTGACACAAGGGAAGTTGGACGGACCCTTCCCTCTCCCTCTTATCACTGTGTCCTGACACAAGGGAAGTTGGACGGACCCTTCTCACTCCCTCTTATCACTGTGTCCTGACATAAGGGAAGTTGGACGGACCCTTCCCTCTCCGTCTTATCACTGTGTCCTGACACAAGGGAAGCTGGACGGACCCTTCCCTCTCCCTCTTATCACTGTGTCCTGTCCCAAGGGAAGCTGGACGGACCCTTCCCTCTCCCTCTTATCACTGTGTCCTGTCACAAGGGAAGCTGGACGGACCCTTCCCTCTCCCTCTTATCACTGTGTCCTGACACAAGGGAAGCTGGACGAACCCTTCTCACTCCCTCTTATCACTGTGTCAAGCAAGGGAATAAAATGGTGGGGCATTCCAGTTGCTTTATTAATGAATGGTACATTTTATTTTCAAATCATTCAGTGAATAGCATGGCTTCTGCATTGACAAATATCACCAATGAGAAATAAATTAATTAATTCAATATGTAATGTGTATTTTGATCGGCCAAAATCATTATGTGCCTTATTGTGCTCTGGGAAAGGAATTGAATGATCATTTATGAAACAATTTGCAGATATTTTCAGAAACTTTCCAAAAAGCAATGATCAGCAAAGCTATAAGGCCATTGGCAAGCTCTCCTCCTTCTGGGAACTGATAGGTCCACCAATAGACATTGGGATGGGAGATAGAAAGGTTTAAGGTTGGCTTGCTGGATGAGAGCTGTTAAAATGTTACCATCAGTGTGAATACATATGAGATAACCTTACGCAATGCCTCGGATAAGAATGCTTCATGTGCCTGCATTAGCCTCACGTAATGCTCACTAAAGTGGTGCAACATGCAGCACGGATGGGACAAAGTGCTTCTGTAGGCCACGTGGCTCGAGTGTTTATAGTGAGTGGTCCTGTGTAATGTATGCAGTGCCACATCTGATACATAGAGGAATGGCTTAGTTTGAGGTCAACCTCTGTGTCATCATGCATACATATGACTAAATGATGTCACATAATGAGGTGTTGTTACTATATTATATGCTTGATTTATGCGTGACCATATAGAATCACAACAGGTGAGCGTGACCAAATGGTCATGTGTGACCTTATTTGGTCATATCTATGCATGTCTAAAATCATTTTTTTCTTGAACTTAACACAAAGAGATATCTGAGCAGTTGGACTACTCTAGACACTGCTAACAAGTTCGTCCACTAACTATTGATACATTATAAACAAATCTATTATATAAAATAAGTTGAATAAACACTTTCTGAGTTGTGAGTTATCAAGGTTACACCCACAGTCTTGCAAATCCTGTCTTAACATCCCCAAAATTAAAAAAAAAACTCTTGACTATGGTTTTTTTTACAAGAAATATTATGATTATTAAACCGATGTGGCTGTAAGATTGGCTGATTATATCCAGGGACATCCACTGTTTATTTCAAATCACTTGTAAACAATGTCTTCATATTTGATTAAATTGTCAAATTAAATGCTTGCTGGTGTGTGGCAGGACAGACTGCACATTGGTTGTGTCTCGTGGCAGTAATCAGCAGAGAAACAAGCCATCTTACATGGAGCACTTATCCATCATCCGTCCTGTGAATAAAACTAATTTGCTGCTAGAATCCAGACAGATGTCTTGAGGCACAAGTTGCAAATCAAGTTTTGCATGAATTGTGTCGGGAGATGGAGATGTCCTGTATATGTGAATGCTTGTTGATTCTGTTGCCAACACCACCCGCCAATACTCCAAAGTGATGTGGAATTAAAACCTGGTAAATAACTACATCAAATCTCCCTCCCAGTCTGAGTTAAACAACCCGATGTTGGTTGGCCCTGAATTGTACATTCTGTGAGGCTGGTTGATAGATTTTGTAGAATATCCTCTGTGGCGTAGTGGAGAACTATGTGCTGAAAACTAAAAACAGAAGTTTATATAGCTGTATTGAAAGCAGGGAGGTACTTTTTGTGGCATCTATCTTCAGAATATTTATGTTGTTTTCAGTGTATTTATATTGTTCACTGATATTTGAGTTTTCAATCATTTGTTGAGAGGTCAATTACAGAAACTGGCCCCTCTTGCACAGAGCAATGGATTCATGCCTTAATTGGTTATATCAGTGGAAAATCGGAGGTGGTGGGTTTGACTCCCACTTTCAGTATCGTTTACTTTCACACTGGGAAAAAGGCTCAAAGGTCGACCTGATATAGCCTTTGCTGCTGAAAGGCTCATAAAAACACCATTTTACAATTTCACAATTTTAATTCTAGAACTGTTTTTGCTTGGGAACTTCAGAATTAATTTCATAATTAATCCACTGTTTAAACATTCCACTGAATAAAGTACTTGCAAAAATGAGTTCAGAAACAGATGAGATCTTCAAGCTTGCATGGCTTTGAGGAATTCTTTCAACACACAGAATAACAAAAAATAGGACTTAGATGTAGAGTTGGATGCAGTTGTTGCTGTTAAGGCTAAGTGTCTGCTTATAGATCGCTTATGTGGTCTGTGACACTTAACATCTGGAAGTCAGCCAACACACTCAGCAAGCAAGCGGTCTATTTTGCACCAATATCTAACTTGTCAATCTGTGCCATATTAACAGAGTAAGTGGCAAGTATGGGTTGGCATCCTACATACTGTGACAAGATGACAATTCATATTTAGAGCCCACAAAACGATTGTAATTTTTATAATTGGTTTGCTGAGAGATTACCTTATAGGGAGTCCTAGACAAAGTGAGATAATTCACTTACACAAAATGACCACATGAAGTGTGAAGGTTCACAGCTCTTAACCTCCTACCAGCAAGCCATCCCATAATTTACACCCACTCAGCTCCTCCTTGTAAAATCTTGTGAACCCAACAGCCAGAATTGCTCCATCTTTCCAATATGTCTCTTTGTGCTATTAACTAACCTGTTAAGCATGTTAGTATTCTGCACAATTTGTTTTTGATGTCACATTCATCCACTGATGCTGTTAATTGTTGACATCATCATTACACAATGTGTCATGTGATTTAAACAGAATAATTTTTCTGTACACATAAAAGATGAATCACATATATACAAAGTTAAAGCCTTTTGTTAGGAAATACGTTATATTCATTGATTGAACTCATCTGTATTTCTGCATAATTTTGGGTGCACCCAGTTTATACATGGATGTTCACTGCAGTAGATGGAGAGATGTCCTTGAGTCATACAATCAGTGCAGACATCTCCACAATGTCTCTGATATACAATACACAGCTTATACCTGCTATGTAGACCTATGTATGAATCTGTACGAATCACATGACATACCTGGTCTTTAGTCATATGTAACTGTAAAAAGTACTTGATTAACCCTCAGATTGGCTGTACAGATATACTTCAGTTTGTGCCATATTATGGACCAACATCAATATTATATCCCAGTACAAGACATTTATTGATGCACCTTTTCCATGCCCCAGTGCGATATATAGACCTGGTATTTATAGAGAACACTGAGTTGTTTGCTGTGTAATGTCTTGCAATCATGCCTCAATTATGAGTGCTAATATCATATTATTGGGACTTGATATAAGAGGCAGTCTGAGGCATCATGGGAAAAATGAGGGGTGGACAAAGAACGTGTCTATCTGCCTTATAGGCAAGATCACACATTGCTTGTATGTGCAATCACTTCAAATGCCAAGTGCAATTATTGCATCAAGATAAAATTTTCAGCATATTTTGTGGGCATGAAACAGAGACATTTAAATTGAATATGAGAAAAAAATAGAAGCACATAAAATGGCAGGGGCAATTAATACCTGCAGATTTATGCAGAGCTGTGCCAGCATCTGACAAGGCTCACTCTCCGGTTAAGAGAACATGAAATTGAAGCTGGCTGGGCCAAGTGAAGATGATTCTCAACAGGGAATCCTACTTTGTATTGTCACCAAGGCCACAAAGAGATTCCTGCAGAAATATGTGTATGGAACACATGAGAATGATAGTGTCAGAGTGGTGAAAACATGCTTAAAATAATAACAGAGAAATCTATTTAATTTACATGCTTACAATAATAACAGAGAAATCTATTTAATTTAGTGCTTGCAAGTGAGCTTATATGTATATGAACTTTATTATTATATTAGGCAATGCACGTTTATAATCAAACATAGGGACAATATAAGCTTGACTGTTCATTAGCTGCAGCCAGATATTTGTGTGATTGATTGATTGATTGAGAATTTTATTTATCCTCGGTAGCTGAATTAGTTGTACAAACCATTTTCTCAGGCCAAGTCATTTACTCGCACACTGATACAAAATAATAATAAGATATAATATATACATAATAAAAACTAGATGGAATAGGTCATTTAAAAGCAGGATAAAATCTTACATTTAAAACTGTTCCTTTGTATGCATAAAAGCTTTAGGCTTTGATTTGAAGGTATCACAGCTTCTTATTTTGGTAGCTCATTTCAGCATCTTGGACTAGTCAGTAAAAAAACTGCTTGAATAGTATTCAGTTGATGTTCTCAGTATGAAGCTTTTTTGCACCTCTTGTGTTATATGAATGAACTCGAGTTTTCATTGAACTTGAATATTGGTGTGGTCACCAATTTATGTGGCCTGTCTAGATCATGGACATCTGAGATTAGATCACTGTCCCCCTTGATGTCAATGCCCACCTCCAACATTACTGTCCCCCCTTGACATCACTGGCCCCCCAACATCACTGTCCCCCCTTGACATCACTGGCCCCCCAACATTATTGTCCCCCTTGACATCACTGGCCCCCCAACATTATAGTCCCCCCTTGACATCACTGGCCCCCCAACATTATAGTCTCCCCTTGACATCACTGGCTCCCCAACATTATAGTCTCCCCTTGACATCACTGGCTCCCGAACATCACTGTCCCCCCTTGACATTGCTGCCCCCTTGTGACTGCCCCCCATGCCACTGTCTCCATTGACATTGCTGCCCCCTTTTGACCGCCCCCCATGCCACTGTTTCCATTGAGATTGCTGCCCCCCTTGTTACTGCCCCCCATGTCACTGTCCTCCTTGACATCACTGCCCCCCATGTCACTGTGCCCCTAGATGTCAGTGTCAGATGTTTGCCTTCCCAGCATCTCACCCCTCACATCTATACCAATCCCCAGTATATATAAAGCAATTAGCAGCAACTAATCACCTGCAGCACCTCTCAGGGGCCAGTCAGGAAAAGTCAACAGTGCTCCTACTGCTTCACCAGAGAAGCTCCAAAACCATCAATATTCAGCTCACTTCAATTCAAAGCTCCATAAAATCACTGCAAACCCAGCTTTTTTTCAAATGTATTTCATTTTGATGGTGAGGCTAAATGCAATTGATGCAGATATTTTTTTCCTGTATTTTATATATTTTTAAAATCACATACCAGTAAGTTTTCAGAAGGGCGTGACCTTTGGTAACATTGAGACTGCCATGGCTTTCTCATCACAAGAACGTGTCAGCTTGTTTGATTATTGCATAGAAATCTGTCAGTTGTGCCAGATTGTGACCATCAAAGCTGATCACTTAGATGGCATCTAACACGCCAACAATGTCAATTTCCGCAACTTGAGCAGCTGTAACCTCATTGGTCATTTCCAGTCAGCTGACCTTGCCTACTTCCTGTATGGGCATGCCGTGTAATAAGATCACACAAGAAAGGGTTGCTAGGGACCACTCTACACAAGCAGGGCCATGTCGGTGTTAAAAAATGCACAACATTATTTTTTTGGCTGTAGCAGGCCTGCTTTCCACCTCACAGCAGATTTGTCAATTCATTATTTATGGAAATCACCTTTCACCTCATATCTGGGTCATTTTCCACAGGCATGTTGTGGTGCAATGTGAAAATGTATTAAATCGCTGCTTACACATTATTGTTCCCCAGTGCTGCTATATTAGTGTCAGATGTTTGAATGAGGTAGTTCACCCTAGACAGCATTATAAAACATTCTCCTGATTAAGCTGAGTATAATTGTTATATTGGTGGTTATACCAGTGGTGAGTTATCAGAGAGAAGCATTTGTCAAGGAGGTCACATTTATATGGTGACTTCCACCCGGTTGACCTCGCTCACACTATGCACTGAAGTCAGCTGACCTCACCATCCCACATTAGCATGGATCGAGGCTCTGGACAAATTGGAAATCAATGTCCAGAGGGAGAAAATGACCCCAGCAGGACATTACGGATAACTAAGCTTGATGCAGCGTTGAGAACGGCGGTCTTTACACAGTGCATTATGCAGATACACTTTGTCAGGTAACTCAGGTACCATCGACACTAGTGAGGTTCTCCAACCATGTCATGTTGAGGACAAATGTAATGAACATGCTTCCTTAATACAGAGTAATCCAATATAAGACCTTCAAAAGGCATGCTGGTTGTCATAACAGCCGCTTTTGTTTGGATAAGTTGGAATATATTATTGCTAATGACAGGAAAAGTACAATATTTGTCATGACCAGTAGATGGACAGATGTAATAGTAAAGGATATATCAATTAGCCGTTATTGGTGCATGGTGATCTTGTTACATAAGGAATGAACGATAGATAATATGTGGTGATGTGTTTGTTGGGACACCTTGTATTGAGTGCCGCAGTGGACCGCAGGCTACAGTGCTCACCAGGCTACAGCATCAGAATCGTAATGAACTGCCAACGAGAAAGCTGGTCCACAAATTGCTCTGTCTTGTGCCACTTCAAGCCACACTCACTTTTTAAGTTAGACCAAATCAGATTTCTTTTTCCTTGTTCTCCGCAATGTTTAAAATACAGTCACTATTTTTGCCTCCTTTGTATTGATTGGTGAGCTCTCTGTTCTATATGGTTTATTGTAAAAGCTTCCTTCATTCAGTACTTGAGACCTTTGTTATTAATTGTATATTATATCTCTCATGATATGATTTATTTCTGTACTGAAAGAAATGATCACAAAAACAATTTCTCCCAAGTGCCTATGCTGCAGTCACATGACATTTTATGACAGGAGACTGCTGAATGAACAAATTCATGATTATTGCTAAGATAGTCTATTTGTCTATCAACATAAGCATAAAGCAAAATATTCACCACATAATTACAAGAACTGTATACCTCACTTAGAATGTATTTTTGTAGAGAGTAACTCATAGCATTAGCAAGTTGCAAGGAAAATAAATCAGGGAATGAAGAGCTGTGATTAAAGAAAATGATGATTTGTGAATTTGAATAAAGTGGCCTGGAAAAATATCTGGCAAGGAATTTCTGTTGATAGTGGAACAGGGAATTAGATTGCCGAGAACGGATATACAATTGTTATAATGTGAGGCTTCTTGAAATCCCTCCTCAACACCTGCCTAATGTGATATGCAAACACAGATTTGCCTAATGTGATATGCAAACACAGATTTGCCTTTTGTGATATGCAAACACAGATTTGCCTTTTGTGATCTGCCTAATGTGATATGCAAACACAGATTTGCCTTTTTTGATCTGCCTAATGTGATATGCAAACACAGATTTGCCTAATGTGATTTGCCTAATGTGATATGCAAACACAGATTTGCCTGATGTGATCTGCCTAATGTGATATGCAAACACATATTTGCCTTTTGTGATCTGCCTAATGTGATATGCAAACACAGATTTGCCGAATGTGATCAGCAAACAGATTTGCCTAATGCCTAATGTGATCTGCAAACACAGATTAACCTATTGTGATCAGCAAACACAGATTAACCTATTGTGATCAGCAAACACAGATTTGCCTACTGTGATCAGCAAACACATATTTGCTTAATGTGATCAGGAAACACAGATCTTTTAAATATTGATCTCCCTAATGCGACAAGCAAACTCAGGTTAGCCTTATGTGATTTCACTGTTATGATCTGAGAACTGATATAATCTGATTAATGTAATCAGCAAACATAAATATGCCCATATATAATGGTCTGCAGTACAGATATTGATCTATGAAATGTGCTCTGCATGTACATTTTTTTTTAAATAAAGTAATTTCCCTTTTGAGATTTAAAAGCATCTTGAATCTTTGAATGTTATGATCTGTTTACAGTTTAGATGTGTTAATGCTTATTTAAGCATGAAAGGGATGCCAGTAATAATGGCAGGATGCAACATGTAAATAGCGTGTAAGATACACACTTTGTTACCATGGCAACCATCTCAGTCATTTATGTATAAAATAAATATTTCAAAGAAGCATCTGATGTAGGCAGGTCCTCTTTTTATAGATACACTTTGTCGTGATAAAAGACTTTTGTGTGTGTCATGAAAGGGGATTTATTTTTTCCATGCAAGGCAGGGTAAAGGATTTTCTTTGTGTCTTGTTTCACTTCAGAAGCCTGATCGTGATGTGAACAGATCACAGCAAAACGTAAATTCTGTTTTGTAATTCCTGTATCCATGATTTTTTTTTCTCAGAAGATATATTAATATTAGATAAATGCTTTTGCAGTGGGAATATGATAAATTGCATGTATCACTCAAACACAAGATTTCGATCAATATAGCTAAATTATGCATGCAGATGTCATGTTTTTTTCTTTGTAATCTACAATGAGAGTGTGTTCATTAAGGTGTATGCTACTGTCAAACTACTCTTGCCATGTTATCTAAGAGCTGGCCAGCTTTTCTTATTGTTTCAATCTTGTGATTTTCCCCTAAAACTGACCAGGGTACAAATGCAGTAGTGACTTTTATATGGAATACCTTCCCCTTTTTCTAAAGCGGCTTCAATTATTGGTATTTTTCCCCATCTTTTGCAAATTGATTTCCTAAAGATATTTTCCTGTCAGTCATGCAATGCTCGCCATGGAATAATGATTGGGACCTTTTGACGTTGTGATCAAAATATTTTCTCAGTAACTATTAGAGTTAGATTCTCCATATTATATCCGGATATGTATTATGATGGGTTTTAAAATGGGTGATATTTTCTATCTGTAAAGAAAAACATGTTATGCATGAAGGAGCCCTTGAGAAGGATTAAATGTGGAATACAAAAATAGTCTTTTGCTTTCAACTCAAATGACTTCTGAATTGCCAAATATTATATAGTATGTTAAACATTATGTTATAGATCATATGATATTTTAAACTGTGACTATAACATCCTTAAATACTTCAGTACAATCTTATTATTCATGAATATTATCTGATTTATTTGGAGGCGAGCATTCAAACTCGTTTAAAAGTAGCAGATGTAGTGTATTTGTTATGATCTTCAGATGTGGAAGTTAGGAACTCTGATGTGAGGCATTTTTCTCATGTTTGTGTAGAAGAGAAGATACCTAGCAGCATGGTATACTGTCAGCAAAATGCTGAGGCTTTTTATAAAAGTTCAAACTGTGCTCCATCCATGGGCAGATGATAAGATTACTCTTTCAAGCATATTATTGGCTTTAAGGATTTAGCGCGAAAGTTTATTGTCTCCACATTTCTAAAATCTAATTTTCCAGTGGTGACAGTTTGGTTAATATAAATTCTTTTGCATTGATTTTTTAAAATGTTATTATGTGAATGGGATGTAAGGTGATAGAAGGGAAGTGTTGCTGATATGTATGTGTGCAAAGAGGTTAAGTTATTGAATAATAAATGGCTTCCACAATCACATTAATAGATATGGATATCTTTCTCTACTGTGGTATAAATTTCTTTTGGAATTCATTGACAAATTATGTCCAATACCTGTTGTCAAGCAAATAGATCTTAAATTTGTCAAAATGATTCATTTACTGTCAACGCCAATTATATAACTTAATCATTGAAATTTTCCAGAAAATTACCTGCCATTTGATGTAAATTAGATAGGCAAGCGGAATGTATTAGCTTGATCAAATGGCGCAGTGTGAATGTCCTTGATCCCAGGCTGAGACTGGTGGGTGCCCAAGTCGCATTGTTCTGCCTCACTCAGGCTGAGACTGGTGGTGCCCAAGTCGCATTGTTCTGCCTCACTCAGGCTGAGACTGGTGGTGCCCACGTCGCATTGTTCTGCCTCACTCAGGCTGAGACTGGTGGTGCCCACGTCGCATTGTTCTGCCTCACTCAGGCTGAGACTGGTGGTGCCCACGTCGCATTGTTCTGCTTCACTCAGGCTGAGATTGGTGGTGCCCACGTCGCTTGGTTCTGTCTCACTCAGGCTGAGACTGGTGGTGCCCACGTCGCATTGTCCTGCCTCACTCAGGCTGAGAATCATGGTGCCCACGTCGCATTGTTCTGCCTCACTCAGGCTGAGACTGGTGGTGCCCACGTCGCATTGTTCTGCCACACTCAGGCTGAGAATGGTGGTGCCCACGTCGCATTGTTCTGCTTCACTCAGGCTGAGACTGGTGGTGCCCACGTCGCATTGTTCTGCCTCACTCAGGCTGAGACTGGTGGTGCCCACGTCACATTGTTCTGCCTCACTCAGGCTGAGACTGGTGGTGCCCACGTCGCATTGTTCTGCTTCACTCAGGCTGAGATTGGTGGTGCCCACGTCGCATGGTTCTGTCTCACTCAGGCTGAGACTGGTGGTGCCCACGTCGCATTGTCCTGCCTCACTCAGGCTGAGAATCGTGGTGCCCACGTCGCATGGTTCTGCCTCACTCAGGCTGAGCCTGGTGGTGCCCACGTCGCATTGTCCTGCCTCACTCAGGCTGAGACTGGTGGTGCCCACGTCGCATTGTTCTGCCTCACTCAGGCTGAGACTGGTGGTGCCCACGTCGCATTGTTCTGCCTCACTCAGGCTGAGACTGGTGGTGCCCACGTCGCATTGTTCTGCCTCACTCAGGCTGAGACTGGTGGTGCCCACATTGCATTGTTCTGTCTCACTCAGGCTGAGACTGGTGGTGCCCATGTCGCACTGTTCTGTCTCACTTGGTTCTCTAATTACCACAGCTTCATATCGCTCCTTCTTTTATTTGCCCTTGATGTTGGTTGCATTATTTGATGTGTATTTGTTTTTTTGTTATCTTAATATTGAATTTTACTACTAATGAGGAACTTAAATGCTTGTGAACTTATAATGTAAGAAATCAAAGTTTTATTCATTGGTACTGAATTATTTGATCTTTTGATTAACCCTTGAAACCTTGACATTTGTGAATGGCATAATCTGCCACATTTGAACATATTGATATTGATATATGGAAGGCAATAAGAAATATAATCAAATATTGTGTTACTGGAACCTTTTCTTGTTCAATGTTGATTTAATCACTGTTAATTACATCTGAAATAAAATTTTATATCTCAGTATGTCCTGATCGGATAAATCATCATGTAGATTAAGATATAAAGAGCTTTTTAAAGGCAGTTTGGTCAAAGTGAACACATTCATATATGGTGTTATAGTATGCTAGGCCAGTGGAGGTCAGGATAGAGTATGGCCCCAGGCTCTCTGGACTTAATGACATTATAAGATACTCCACTCCCAGTATATTTATAATAGCCATATTGAGGTATACTCTGGTATTGCCATACAACAGATAAGTGTGACTAGATGAAGTGACCAGATGAAGTGACCAGTTGTCATGACCTTATTGGGTCACATTTATTCAGGACCAAATGGATATCTGTCTTTAACCACTTGCAGACTAAGTATTTGCAATTTGAAGTTATATTTTCCTCTCAGTAATTCTGACATACTGGCACTTGATCATGAGCTCAAATATCTGTCTACGACCTATGCTCTCCTATGACAGACATTTTCTCCTTCTGAGACTTAAAATTTCCAATTAAGCCATGCAAACACAAAAAAGATTGATAACATATTTTCATGACAAAGTAATATCTTGTTTATATATAAATAACTTGTGGCTGAAGTGATCCCATGAAACAATCAGGTGTCATGTAGCAAAGAATGTCATTAGTTGTAATGTGATGTGTTATTGTGCTGAATAGTGGCGAGGTGTGATGCTGAGGTAACTGGAGGCGGTCACATGCGGCTGGAATGTGCAATATGCTGCCAGGAGAATATGATAGCACAAATGTGAGGCCAGGAATCCTACACCTCTCTTCATGCCTCTCACCTGTTGGTATATATACCAGTGTATAGGATGGACCGTGATAGGAAATGGCCAGCAGTAGTAAGCATGATCAGATAGAGTGGTGGACAGTGGTCAGATAATTATAGAACTGCTCTATAGGTCTATAAGATCTAATATTCAAACATCCATGTTTGCCAACCCACGCTTTGCATGATCTACTCCAATACAACTGATTTTGCCTCCCATAGAAAGTAAGTATATCATGTAAATAGAAAAGATCCTGCAGATATTATGAGCAGATACTGATAGAGGCAGCATTGGTGGCCGGAAGGTTAGGATATAATGCTCAGCTTTGATGTGGGGTGAATCCACTCGAGCCCGCCACAGCTTACTTCGCAGCCTCTCAGATATGAAGGATGGCATGCTGCCTTGGCTCCTATCTAAGTCCATTACCAACTGCAGGTTAAATACTGAGGCAAGAAATATAATGACACTGGCAGGACAAAGAGGGCGCTGCTTGTCTTATCATGCTTATGTTATCAGCAAAGTATAAACCTTTCATCTCTGAGATGCAATATTCATTGCTTAAATGGAAAGATCTTATCATAGGTTCTTGTAATGTATGTCCATTAAAAATACATAAATATTGTGAATAGGATAGACATGACTTTCCCTGACCTGTAAAAGGTTATTGACTGTGAGCAGATCAGCCAACTGAGGGAAGTTCGGGAAGCGGTCGCTCACCCCTCCTTTGCGGCCAGGCCCAGTTATGCCAAGAGAAAATCCTTCACTTCGAAAGGAAACCATGCTGTGCCAAAGATTGAGAAATAACAGTCTAAAAAGCAGATTGGGTGTATAGTGATGCATCATTAATAGTTAAAATAGATGCAAAAAAGATCCGGTCTACGGTCTGCTGGTAAGCTACTGAGGCATCAAAATGGATGACAAGTCTTAATCTTTAACATACCTCAAAGTATAAACATCAAAACATAAACATCAAAACATGGTCTTCTGGGCTGTTGCTTTAAGTGATTGTGACAGAATGAGTCTGAAGGGCCTCCATTGTTGCGACCTTGAGCACACGTAAGGTTTATGTGATCTAAGAGGGCACGAAGAAGCTCAGTTTACACCTACTGCCCCAAGGGTAGGTACAAAGGTCATCTTAGTCTGGCTAATATGGTTTCCGCAATCTTGTGTAGAAGCTATATGATGTTGGGTTCTGGCTGTTGGGGTGCATGGGGTGGGATTTCAGTTAGTTGGGTTTGATGTTTGTACAGGCCTCTATGGGTATGGCCGGATGAGGTGAGGGGTTCTTGAGTGATCTCTACACACACCAAACTTGCCAAAGCTGAGCCCGACTGGGGGTCGTCTGGGAGTCGGAATGTGCTGTATATATCAGGCTATCTATCTATTTAATGGGAGAGCAATGTTCATTTCTGGTCCTGAAGGAGTGTAGTTAGGTTTACAGAATTGACCTGTGGAATAGACCGATAGGATAGACCCATGGGATAGACCTGCATTGATCACAGCAGAGATCACCATCAGGTACCTTCACATATGCTCACCCTGCAAGTGGCAGGGCCACCCCGAGAAACATGATCAAATGTTTGTCCTAAGTGCATTTTAGTGTCCAGTGCTGTGAAGTAGGAAGTGGAGGTAGTAGAAGGTCACGGTGACTGCCCCCGGAGGATCTCGGGTCATGTGGATGTGGGGGAGCCCTCTGGTGGCAGAGGCAGTGGCATTTACCTGCCATCACGCTGGGTCAAACAGGGTCAGTCATGAAAAGGTCATGCCTCACTCCGTAGCCCAGCAAAGCCATGTCCAGACATTCCAGGCCATGCAAAGGCCACAATAGGGAGTGCTGCTGATCTGCTCCCAGCCAATGAGAGAAAGCCATATAAAGCAGTGAATTCTGGGATAGGAATGGTTGCAGGTAGTCCCCAAAGTGACCAAACCTTATTTGGGTAAAGAGGGCAGGGGCAGCCACACCCAAGTTGGATATTGGCCATGACAGCACAATTCTGAGGCGACACCCTAATGTGCCTTAACTCCATATCACTGTGACATATGTGGCTCCCTCTAGCATAGTGGCCACTCTGTCATCCAAATGGTCATATTCTGTGCAGGAGAAGACGTGTTTTGTGAGAGGAAGTTTGGTGTGAGGGGCAGGGTGGCAGGGATAATGCTAGAATAACAGGCAGTGATTGCTATTGATCCCCACAACACCATGGATATATAGCTCAGCTGGTCTGCCCATGTGGTGTCATGTATATATATACTGGCATGCTCTCACCCTGGACAACAAGTCACACACACCAGACAAGCAATTTACCCGCTCCATCGCACAGGTTTGCCAAACATGCCATGCCCCATCAAATATGAAGTCTGACCTTTCTTTCCAAATGGCACCTTTATTGAATAAATATGTAGATATTGTGAAAAATCTTGCTGTTGCTGAGGTCCGCATCATTGAGGAGTAGTTCATAAGGGTAGAAGTATGAACACTAGAGGTGTTAAAACCACCCGTGAGATCACCCATGAAAACTAGATGCATCACTATGGAGCTCTCTTCTCAACTTTCAAATCTGTCCAAAGTCTCTCACAAGATTAATTAGAATTACTTTCATAACATAATTTTCCAGGGATTAAGGTATATGGCTTTTTGGCAAGAGGATGGTGATTGAAATCTCTCATAAATAATGGCAGATTGTTCTTCGTTGTTTAAATGAATCATGCCTGCTGCAATTATATAAAATTTCAAATGTAAAAATATAAGATTAAGAAATATAAATTTATATTTTGGAGATATTCTGTTTACTGTGATCTGGTGTAGTATATAGGAACAAAACTGCATCATTGAAGCATTCTTATATCAAAATAATATGCAATGCACAGAACAATGGTTATGTACATTTGATAATATACAACATAAAAGGATGAAGTGATGACCTTAGTTTTTTACCCTCAGCAATTTTGCCAAAAGGATATTATTGGAGCCTGTGCCGCCTGGACTTCTGGGTGTCTGGGCATCTGTCCCTTCCACTTTTGCTATAAGCTGAGGGGTCTGCGAATACTTCCCCCTGGTGGCAAAGTGCCTCACTAGGGCTACTAACTTTCGCATGTGACTAAACTATTAAAGTTACAAGAAGAATCATCAGAAATGGTCAGAAACTATTACTAAGTGTACTGGTATACCTACCAATTTGGAGATGTCTTGACATATTGAACAAGTTTTACAAAACTTGTACCCAGATTAAGGTTGATAGTATTATTATGACAGAGAATAGAAAGTGTCAATATTGTGCCCGAAAGTGGGTGAGTGATCTCCATTGGGTTAGCAATATTGCTATCTGGCCTGGTGACCTCTGAAGATAGCATTGACCACATTTGACGGAGCTTCTCATAACGGTACGATGATGCTCTGCCAATATCAGACCACTATACCAATGGACTTGTAAGTTAACCTGGTGTCAAAAGCAGATTGCGGCCCACTTTTCTACCATCCACAGAACTAACATGGACATATCTACTGCCGATATGATATGCCCTAGTTTATATTGAGCTTATAACAACATTTACTCTTCCATGATAGTTATATGGTTAATCAATTAGGAAGTGCCATATCAATGATGATATATGGAAAGACAAGCCAGAGATTGCTTCACAACAATAGGGAAACTTGATACCAAATGAGATAATTGTTCCTGATTGCCTTTCAAAATAGGCAAGACAGGAAATGAAAAACTGAATGATATGATCGTGACATAATATATGTGTTTATCCTTATTCTGGGGGAATTCTGTAGATTGAGGGTCAAGTCCCGGAGAGTTATCTTTACAGGATTTAAGGATATCAGTCTTACTAATGTGTGGCAGCTCTTCTGATTGGCACTTTTAGTAGTAGTGATATTCATGGCGTAATCATTTTGTGTCTTCAGGTGCATATATGACCAAAGAAAGACACAATGTATCAGCTATATAAAGAGAGGAATAAGAACAAAGGGAGAAAGAAAGTAGCTTTGAGACCTGAGAAGAGGATGTGGTGTAGCTGATGAACTCATATTGCCTTGGATATATGCCACCTAATTGTTGAGTCGTGACCTTTGGGAAAATACATTCTGCAGCCACAAAAATGAATATTTCTGGAAAATTGATTGGATGTTCACTTAGATTGTCTAGTTAGTGCTAGCAGGGTGGTCATTGTTGAGTCCTGACATGATGAGATGACCTCAGAGGTATGCAGGTTGCTGGTACAGAGGCTCAGATACCATGTAGTAGAATGTCTGTGACTATATACCTGTGTGGCTTCAGTGAGGGATCTGTGCTCTCCAGGGGAGTGACAGGGATGCGTGGTGCCGATATGTTATGTGGCTTCAGTCAGGCTTGCGGCAGAGTGACCTGAGAGGTCACGACCTGTCATGTGACTTCCTGCGTTCTTCATCACCTTGCCATGGTTGCCAGCCGTGACAAGGTCAAGCCTCAAGCCCACCTTGCCATACCATCACACTTGACCATTGCAAGCTCAATTCATCACCACACTCCTCAAGTCAGGACTGAGAACTCTGCAGTCAGATCACAAGCTCTGTAGTCAAATGTCAAGGTAACCAGTTCGTACCCAAGCCTGCAGTCAGAACACAAGGTCTACACTTAGATGTCAAGGTCTATAGTCAGAATTTAAGGTCTACAGTCAGAATCCAAGGTCTATCGTCAGAATCCAAGACAACAGTCAGGATTCAAGGTCTACAATCAGATACAAAAGGTGTACAGTCTACAGATTACAAGGTATACAGTTGTATATCATTGTCTACAGTCTGTCAAGACGCTCAGTCAGAACTCAATATCTTCAGTTCAATGTCAAGGTCTCTTGTCCCATTTCAATTTCTACAGTCTAATCTCAATCTTTTTGGTCAGATCTCAGGTTTCTGGGCTGCCACCACACTCTGCAGTTCAAACTCAAGGTCTGTGGTTGCCACGGGGATCAGAGGCATCACGAGCAAGTGTGATGCTATTAATTGAAGATCAGTTGGTTACAAGGAAGGGCTGTCCTCGTGGGTGGTCAGACTTGGCACCCAGCAGACCCCTCAATCAACCACTGTCTCAATGTCAACATCCAATTTCTATGAAAGCAGCTTGTCAGATTGGTGAATGGCCTCCCTGATCCAGAGCAAGAGCTCAATCCTACCAAGGTCACCATTCCTGCACAAATGTCACAAATCTTCACAATCTTCATATTCCAATGTTGACCTTCAAATTTGCAATATTCTGATGTAAAGAAGCCGCCAATCACAAAAAAATAAAAGATTACCATGTCAAAGTGATGCTGAAATATCTATTATTATGATATTCTCTTATGGGTTTTGATAATCTGAGTATTATGTTTCAATAAAGTAATGAGGACAGTAATGATGATTTGGTATCAATGCAATGTTAATGATGAATCTGAAAGTTTAATTGCCAATGACATGGGATTCAGCATAGCCTTAACAATGGGGGATATTTTTGCCAGATGATAGGTGAAAGTAGTTGATTAGTTTGTAACCGTATAAGAAAAATCACTTAATAATTCATGTGAAAGATAGGAGTAAATTGTCTTTCAAATCTCTGAAAAGGAAATGCATTTTGTAATTTGTTAGGAGAATAATGTTGCATGATTTTGGGGATTTGTTTTTGTGTAATGAAATATTTGAGGTGAGATAGTCCAATGTGGCATTAGATATCACATAGTACGATGGTGGATTGAACATTGGCTGCTGAATCAAAGCTTCCAGCCATTAATTATGCATAGACACAAATATGATAACATTGTCGTGTGCCATAAAAAAGCAGGGCATAATAAGAATCCCTGTGAGGTGTACTTAGATTCAACACAGTATTAATGTGAGACTTGCATGAAAGGCTTCCACAATGAGAACAGCTTGTGATCGGTGGTAAATGCATGCTCAGGGAGGGCTCCATGCCGATGCAGACCTGCTCCCTGGAGTCACTGATGGCTATGTGCCTAGACGTGTATACCATCTTTGTTTATATTTAAATAGTGCCCCCTTTATTACCCTCAGCCCCTGATGTAATCAGGCTGAGGGTATTGCAGTACTCCTGGCGTGGGTATGTATGTATGTATGTATGTATGTCTGTATGTATGTATGTATGTCTGTAGCGAACATCCTTGTCATCGCGATAACTCAAGAACAAATGATGGCAGCTTCATGAAACTTGACACACATATGCATCTGGTGAAAACCTCGGACGAGTTTGATGGACGGCGACCTTGACCAATTTTTCAAGGTCACAGGAACAATTATGTGAAATCCCAAGAATCACAATAACTCAAGAACGAATAATGGTAGCTTTATGAGATTTGACACACATAAGTATCTGGTGAAGACCTCAGAATTCTTTCTATGAAACATGACCTTCACCTACTTTTCAAGGTCACAGGGACAATTATGTGAAATCATCTTGTCATCGCGATAACTCAAGAACAAATGATGGCAGCTTCATGAAACTTGACACACATATGCATCTGGTGAAAACCTCGGACGAGTTCGATGGACGGCGACCTTGACCTATTTTTCAAGGTCACAGGGACAGTTATGTGAAATCCCAAGAATCACAATAACTCAAGAACGAATAATGGTAGCTTTATTAGATTTGACACACATAAGTATCTGTTGATGACCTAAGAATTTTTACTATGAAACATGACCTTCACCTACTTTTCAAGGTCACAGGGACAATTATGTGAAATCATCTTGTCATCGCGATAACTCGAGAACAAATGATGGCAGCTTCATGAAACTTGACACACAAAAGCATCTGGTTAAAACCTCGAATGAGTTCGATGGATGGCGACCTTGACCTATTTTTCAAGGTCACGGACAATTATGTGAAATCCCAAGAATCGCAATAACTCAAGAACGAATGATGGCAGCTTTATGAGATTTGACACACACAAGCATCTGGTGAAGACCTCAGAATTTTTTCTTTGAAACATGACCTTTACCTACTTTTCAAGGTCACAGGGATAATTATGTGAAATCATCCTTGTCATCGTGATAACTCAAGAACAAATGATGGCAGCTTCATGAAACTTTACACACATAAGCATCTGGTGAAAACCTCGGACAAGTTCGGTGGACGGCGACCTTGACCTATTTTTCAAGGTCACAGGGACAATTATGTGAAATCCCAAGAATCGCAATAACTCAAGAACGAATGATGGCAGCTTTATGAGATTTGACACACACAAGCATCTGGTGAAGACCTCAGACTTCTCTTGATGGAACATGACCTTCACCTGATTTCAAGGTCACAGGGACAATTATGTGAAATCATCCTTGTCATCGTGATAACTTAAGAACAAATGATGGCAGCTTCATGAAACTTTACACGCATAAGCATCTGGTGAAAACCTCGGACTAGTTCGGTGGACAGCGACCTTGACCTATTTTTCAAGGTCACAGGGACAATTATGTGAAATCCCAAGAATCGCAATAACTCAAGAACGAATGATGGCAGCTTTATGAGATTTGACACACACAAGCATCTGGTGAAGACCTCAGACTTCTCTTGATGGAACATGACCTTCACCTGATTTCAAGGTCACAGGGACAATTATGTGAAATCATCCTTGTCATCGTGATAACTTAAGAACAAATGATGGCAGCTTCATGAAAATTGACACACATAAGAATCTGGGAAGACTCCAGATGAGTTTGATGGACGGTGACCTTAACCTGCTTTTCAAGGTCACAGGCCCATATCAATAATTCTAGAGTAAATGATGACAGTTTCATGATACTTGACACACCTAAGCTATCAAAGGAAGTAGATTTTATGGGTTTTTTACCCCTGTATCAATTTGCCTTGGTGCAGTGACGTTTTGTTCACAAATATTGTGTGGAGCAAATGTTGTGCAATGAGTTACCAGGGCTGAGGGTTGATGCATCTCTGATGCCTATGTTTAAATATTGTAACACCCAATTACACAATTCTCCTTAGAGTCAGATATGCTCTCAGAGTCTTAAATAAATATATTTTCTTTATGTAATGAGGATTTTGTTGTTTCTGTCTAATTTGGTTGAGAGACCTTGAGATCAAAGGTTAATTGGGTATTGAACCCTCTTTGCACCAGTGTTGCCAATGCATACAAGTGAGCAGTACTGTGTTAGTGATCAGTGTGACACTCCTGGTCTAAATGAGCAGTACAAGTCAGTGGTATGTGTCATCATGAGTGCTATTGGGCCCATCTCAGCCTTCTATATATGTATGCAGCTGAGGGATGCTTGAAGAATCAGTCCTGATCACCTTCTATCTGATAGAATTATAAGCCTGGTGTGACCAATCACCTCAACAAGACTATGATAAGAAGTCCGGACCCATGAATCTAATGAATCTACAGGGGCTTCTCCTTCTGACCATGCAACATGCCTCCTCTTTCCCTCTCAACCTTCTCAACCCTGGCTCCCCTCATCTGACAGGTACACCTTGTGACCAATGCAGACCTTGTGACCAACATTGACCTTGTGACCAACATAGACCTTGTGACCAACATAGACCTCATGACCAACATAGACCTTGTGACCAATGCAGACCTTGTGACCAATGCAGACCTTGTGACCAATGCCGACCTTGTGACCAATGCCGACCTTGTGACCAACATAGTCCTTGTGACCAATGCAGACCTTGTGACCAACATAGACCTTGTGACCAACATAGACCTTGTGACCAATGCAGACCTTGTGACCAACATAGACCTTGTGACCAATGCAGACCTTGTGACCAACATAGACCTTGTGACCAACATAGACCTTGTGACCAACATAGACCTCGTGACCAACATAGACCTCGTGACCAATGCAGACCTTGTGACCAATGCAGACCTTGTGACCAATGCCGACCTTGTGACCAACATAGACCTTATGACCAACATAGACCTTGTGACCAACATAGACCTTGTGACCAGCATAGACCTTGTGACCAATGCAGACCTTGTGACCAATGCAGACCTTGTGACCAACATAGACCTTGTGACCAACATAGTCCTTGTGACCAATGCAGACCTTGTGACCAACATAGACCTTGTGACCAACATAGACCTCGTGACCAACATAGACCTCGTGACCAATGCAGACCTTGTGACCAATGCAGACCTTGTGACCAACATAGACCTTGTGACCAACATAGTCCTTGTGACCAATGCAGACCTTGTGACCAACATAGACCTTGTGACCAACATAGACCTCGTGACCAACATTGAGCTTGTGACCAATGCAGACCTCATGACCAACATAGACCTTGTGACCAATGCAGACCTTGTGACCAACATAGACCTTGTGACCAACATAGACCTTGTGACCAACATAGACCTTGTGACCAACATAGACCTTGTGACCAGCATAGACCTTGTGACCAACATAGACCTTGTGACCAACATAGACCTTGTGACCAACATAGACCTTGTGACCAACATAGTCCTTGTGACCAATGCAGATCTTGTGACCAACAGAAACGTTCACAGACAACATAGACCATGAATCCTTCACAGACCTTGAGACATTTACAGACCTCGACTCCAATGGAGACCTTGTGACCAATATGACTTTGTGACCAACATAGACCTTGAGACCTTCACAGACCTTGAGACCTTCACAGACTTTGAGAGCTTCAAAGAGCTTGAGACTCTTTTAGAAAAATCTTCAATTCATATGATGTCAAAGGGAAGACTTTTCCTCTCTTGGTTGTCATGGTGATCCCAGTGTGGGTTTATCAAGGGGTGCCAAATAGAACATACTTTTCTTTTCAGCCTTTAAAAGTAAATATTTCATGTTGGCAATAGACAGGGCAAAAGTGATTTTTGCAGTTGCTTTGACTTCCCCATCTCATCTTAGAGTCATTGTCACTTTCTATATGTGTCTGATATGCAATGTGTACAGTAGGTATAGTAGTGTACTATGTCTCTTCATCAATCTAGTATCCTGGATATACTTATATATAGTGAATATCATGAACAGCACAAAGTGGCTCAAATAACATTAATATGTAATTCAATATACTCAGATAGAGTGAAAGGGAACAGAATGAATTGCTTTGTAGAAAGCAACAAGTTCAATCGCATTTTTGAAATTCAGTTAAAGAAACTAAGAAAATGAAGTGTTTTTTCTTTTACATGTTTTAAAAATAGTTTGATTTAAGAATTGATTTATTTCTTGATTAAATTAAAGGCTTCATATCCCAATGTAGGCTTTCTAAGGCTTCCTTCAGATGTCTGAGGTTTACTTGCCTCCCTTATGGCATGGTGTGTGAGAGGCACTGTCAGCTTCTCTGTCTCATCCTATCCTATTTTGTCACATAGTGTTGCAAACATTGATAGTTTGTTTATCTGCCCATTTTGTATAAAACAGTATATCTAAAGCCTGTGCTGTTTTGACAGATATTATAATATTTCACTGTTATCCCTGGATAGGCAATTGCCATTAAATGTTCAGTCCTTTAAGGGAACACAATTATGTGTCCTTGTCTGAATAATAGATAAGATGGATACCAATCAAATAGAATTTTCATATCAGATTGAGATATGTTGAAATGTAAATACTCTAGTTTGATGATCTGTCTCGATTCACAGTCTATTTATGATAGTATAATGAAATCTAGTAGATTTGGGATGACTTGGTATGGACTTGTCTGGTTCACCCTGGCTGGCTTGGTATGGACTTGTCTGGTCCACCCTGGCTGGCTTGGTATGGACTTGTTTGGTCCACCCTGGCTGGCTTGGTATAGACTTGTTCGGTCCACCCTGGTTGGCTTGGTATGGACTTGTCTGTTCCACCCTGGTTGGGTTGGTATGGACTTGTTTGGTCCACCCTGGCTGGCTTGGTATGGACTTGTTTGGTCCACCCTGGTTGGCTTGGTATGGACTTGTCTGTTCCACCCTGGTTGGGTTGGTATGGACTTGTTTGGTCCACCCTGGCTGGCTTGGTATGGACTTGTTTGGTCCACCCTGGCTGGCTTGGTATGGACTTGTTTGGTCCACCCTGGTTGGCTTGGTATGGACTTGTCTGTTCCACCCTGGTTGGGTTGGTATGGACTTGTTTGGTCCACCCTGGCTGGCTTGGTATGGACTTGTTTGGTCCACCCTGGTTGGCTTGGTATGGACTTGTTTGGTCCACCCTGGTTGGCTTGGTATGGACTTGTCTGTTCCACCCTGGTTGGGTTGGTATGGACTTCAATGGTTCACCCTGGCTGGCTTGGTATGGACTTGTTTGGTCCACCCTGGCTGGCTTGGTATGGACTTGTTTGGTCCACCCTGGTTGGCTTGGTATGGACTTGTCTGTTCCACCCTGGTTGGGTTGGTATGGACTTGTTTGGTCCACCCTGGCTGGCTTGATATGGACTTGTTTGGTCCACCCTGGCTGGCTTGGTATGGACTTGTCTGTTCCACCCTGGTTGGGTTGGTATGGACTTCAATGGTTCACCCTGGCTGGCTTGGTATGGACTTGTTTGGTCCACCCTGGCTGGCTTGGTATGGACTTGTTTGGTCCACCCTGGTTGGCTTGGTATGGACTTGTTTGGTCCACCCTGGCTGGCTTGGTATGGACTTGTTTGGTCCACCCTGGCTAGCTTGGTATGGACTTGTTTGGTCCACCCTGGCTGGCTTGGTATGGATTTGTTTGGTCCACCCTGGCTGGCTTGGTATGGACTTGTTTGGTCCACCCTGGCTGGCTTGGTATGGACTTGTCTGGTCCACCCTGGTTGGGTTGATATGGACTTCTCTGGTTCACCCTGGCTGGCTTGGTATGGACTTGTCTGGTTCATCCTGGCTGGCTTGGTATGGACTTGTTTGGTCCACCCTGGCTGGCTTGGTATGGACTTGTTTGGTCCACCCTGGCTGGCTTGGTATGGACTTGTTTGGTCCACCCTGGTTGGGTTGGTATGGACTTGTTTGGTCCACCCTGGCTGGTTCAGACCCAGTATTCAAGGTAGAGCAGTGCATATGGGGTGGATGCTTGAGGGATGAGATGCTGGTGAGTGAACCTGAGTGATGTAGTGGGATGTTGTTTGTGGTTTAAGGACTTACAGCTCAGTATGTGGGGCTGGGGAGGTACTACTTGTGAATGGCCATCAGTGTGATCTGTTAGTGAGAGTAAATGGCCTGCAAACTTCAACTCCTCTGAGGCTGCCAGGCCGACCCAATGCTTTATGCATAGATCTGCTAAGTGGTAGAATCACAGTCTAATCTGGGTATTAGGCCACACTACTTTATGCAATATAAGTTATATTTAGATCACAATGTATTGTTTTCCACCTCATTTTAATGTCCTACCAGAAGGTGAGAAATGTCATTTCTACCCACCACCAATTGACTAAGCATGGACGTGGGGTTAACACATGGTATTTTTCCTTAGAAAACTAAACATTATTCACACCTCCTCCCAATTCTCTGCAGTCCATAGATGGGTTCAGTATTAGTTTCAGTAATGCACATTATTAAATAACAAAGATGTTCCACTCAGAAAAACGTCCATTTTGCAACACATCACCATTTCAAAATTTCTCCCATTTATTATTCTCCATCACATCAGTTTCCCATAACGGAGACAACATATGATGCATCTGTGTGGTGTAGCATTGTCAGATGACAATTTTCTACAACGTATAAGTAATTTACATTAATAAAAAGATGTTATGCTACTATGGACTCATGGAAGAATATATTTAGAAAATTCAGATCTCTTCACACCAATGCACCATGTTTTTTTCAACACAGGGTAGGACATCTAGCAATCTCAGATTGCCGATTCTCAGATTCTTGTAGAGGAATTTCTACTTGCATTAAGTTAGCTGAAACCAATTGGACAAAAATCTGTCTGTCCAAGTGTCCTGATTGATGGCACAAACCTTTACAATTTGGGATCTATTGGTCAAGGCTAAAAAGAGGCATAAAAAGTAAGTATGTGCATTAACTATAACCACAGCGTACAGTACTATTCCATGGTGAGGTCATCATCTCGTCATTACCATCTCGCACAATTAAAACTGATCAGTGATACCTTTGATTTGTCACAAGTCCTAAGTTGTAGCCTAGAAGCAGAATCTGTGAGTGAAAGTGTTGGTGAGTTGCCATGAGAGGAAGGAAAACAGTGATAGTTTGTTATGAGTTGTCTGTACCATTTAACCCAACGAGACAGCAGCCCTTCAAAACAAGCAACCACCTATTGTTGCCTATGTCACAACCTTCACCATACTCTTGAGGTAAATAAATCTTAATTTCACAAGTTTTTTTTTGGTGGCAAACACAGATATTTTAATATGCATTTTTTAGGATGAGTAGAATGGTGAATGTAGGGTTGTAACATTTGGGAGAATATGGTTCAAATATTGATAGCTTTATCAGCACACTTGTGAGTGATGGCTTATCTGCTGGATTATCTGCCAGATTATCTGCCGGATTATCCCCATATGTCCTGTATGGATGCTGACCTAGATTGTCTACCTAACTGTTCCTATCTCAGAGCTCTGGCCATTGGGCCGCCTTTTTGATTTATTGACAAGCATATCCTCTCCATACGTTCATATCTGGTTGTATATTAGGGGAGAAATAACAAGAGCTTCGGTAGAAAGCACTGTGCTACGTAATAAGGCATGCGGTTCACATGTTGCTTTTCTCCGTCATTGAATTTCCCAGGAGCAGAGAGAAACTAAAAAAAATGTGGCAGGAGTGGATGAGCATGGCAGATGGTTTGCATTGGCTGTGACGGACAGGCCCAGTCTCGAGGATGAATCTCCCCAGGCAAGGCTACAGCACATGCTGAAATTCCACCCACAGGGCAAGCCATGCTGGAGTGTTCTGCTTGAGCACGAGGAGGAAGCAAATTGAGGCGAGGAACACTGATGCATGGAGCTCGTCCTGTCCGCTTCTCTCAGTCAAGTGTCTCTACTCACCGCCCTGCCCCTATCTGATATAAAGCCCGGTGTCAGCTGTCCGTATCCAATTTAACGTTAAGGAAATATAATATAACCCAAATCCTGCTTACTTTGTACCACAAGACTGGATCGATAGTTTATGAAATTGTAGATAGATCTATAACATGATTTAAATTGTGATAAAAATTCATATACATTCCCAACCATAAAATGTATGCTGCAAGTTCTTGACATTTCATGAAGTAATATAATGCCAGATGAATCAAAAACATCTTTCTCCTATCCTTTGTTCAGGATTTGTTTTTTTGTGTGACAATATTGTCACTAAAGGAACCACATTCTGTGTCTGTGATCTTATGGAGAATACATCACCACAATATGCAGGATGCTACCTTTGGGGAGAATATGGTGTGGTCTGTGATGATTGATTTGATGTGAATGTGATTGTTCACTTCAGGCTTTCAGGGAGGCGACTGGAGGCATGAAGTGTGGCGCAGAACATAAATAAAACATTTCCTGCAGAGCGAGTTGCCTTTCTGCACATGTCAAAGACAAGGGTTTCCCCATGCCTCATGCAAAATACACCGTAAATTCATTACCTCGAATGAGAATTTCTTTTAGAAGAAAAGTCAATGGCAATGTTTGTGGTGTGCTTGTGTCAATATTGACTGTGAAAGATGTACATATAAAATGTGCCAGGCATCTTGAGTCCAGCCCAGCCAGCATGGCTAACACAGAGTACCAGATACCATAGGCTTGTACAGATACAAGTTATAACAAGCTAAAATTTAAATTGATAGCTGAAACAATGATATAAGTCTGTGGTAATTCTAAATTTTGGAAAGTTATATTTATTAATTGGATCATGATAATGTCAATTTGATCAATGGAAAGTTGAATTTGGTCAGAGAAAAGTCAGTAAAAGTCCAGGAATTTTCGAATTTGATCTTTTCTTGATGACTTTTCTTGAGAAATAAAGCCTTTATCTCATTGGCTGCTTGTCACTGAAAACCAACCAATCAGAACACACAAAATAGATTCATAGTATTTTTATTACAACTGTTTCCCGACATTGCCATTTTTTTTTTGATTTGAGATTATAGTGCATGGTAATTTGAGATTATGATGTATGGTGATGAATTTTAATGATTTGGTTGCTGGAAAGACCACAGATTTTACTAATACATTTAGATTTGTATATGGTCTGCCCTACTGGCTCAGTGCTGACCTCTAGTGGTTCAATGTTTGGATGTAATGAACACAGAAGTGAGTTAGGAGTAGAGATGCTCACAGAAGGATAACTTGACCCTTGGCTTCATAGTCCACTGTTATTATATTAGGGAAGCTTACCCAACTGACAGCCCCTGGCTCAACTAGATCTATCGCTCACCACATTCTCTCCAATTAACATCCCCCAGCTCACATTCTATGGTAGTTCCTAAAGTCAATTTGCTCACTTTCGTTGCATAGATTTCTGCGGTTAGACATCAGAATGAAACATATTGGTTTTGTATTACATATGCCATATGTACACATAATTTTATGATAAATTTAATATTCGAATATCAAGGTCTATTCCTGCCATTATTTTATTTCTTTTACATGTGACTATTCCAAGGCATAGAGCATCACATAAAAGGGTTCTTTCTTCTCTTGACTATCTTCACTTCTGTGAAAATTGCCTATGAATACAGATTGCCTCAGAAAGTATTTTTTATGTTTAGTCCTGATTTTAGATTCAAAGACATGAAATGGAAATGAATATATTTGAAAGTTGATACCAGCTTTATTTTAATTTTGATATATTTGAAATTTGAGGTTAAGATATGTTTTTCTTTTTTGGCAGCTGCAGAGTGTGTACGCAAAGATATTAAATTTCAATATTATCATATTATGAATATGTATATTAAAGACATAATAGTGATGTGTTGTGTCTTATTGACTAGGTCAAACAGTGGATCATCCTGGAAACCAGATCCTGACACAAGGTGTGCCACAAAAGTATAGCCACTATTGCACACTAACACCATATATTGCCTTATATGGGTATCACACCTTGTATGAGACATCCGAGCGACAGGTGTGTTGCGATTTGCACCTGTTGACAGTTGAGATCAAGAGGTTTGCCTTTGAGGATGAGGAGGTGTAGTGTAGGTCTCTGTGTTGCTGCAGCTTCCCATACTTTCTGCTCCAGTCATATCCATAAACCAAACACTACCACTCTCACAGAATGATTTGATGACATCTGGGTCAGTAGGTCATCTCTACGCACATCCATTTGCATATGGTCACACTGAGTAGCTTGCTGCAGCAAAGCCTTTGCTAAGACAGTGTGGTGTGTAGTATTGTAAATATTTATTATTCCACCATCCTGTGGTGAAATAAACACCCAGGATAGGCTGTATCTGGAAGAGAAGCTTTCCCTATCTTTTTATTGCTGAACAATTCACATATATCCTGACTGTCTAGCTTGGTCTGGGTTATCAAAAAATGCACTTAAAAAACATTCTTGAAAAATATGACATGACTATAAAAGACCTAATATGTTAAAGGCATAATAAAAGGGTAAGCATTAAATTATGACACACCAAAAAACCCCTTAAAGGTGTTAACAGGTACTAAACATTTTTGTCAGTTGTCAGACTGAGGCATGGCAGAATAGTATGATCTTTGTGAATGTTAAGACTTGTGGCTGGCCTCCATGTCAGTCTCATCTTGTACAGACACTTCATCATTCATGTCACAGGAGATTAGCCAGATTTGTTGCATAAAAATAACAAGATACCTTAAACCTGAGAGCAATGCTAAACCCACTCTGCAGGGAACACTTTGTAGAACACATTATGAATTTTCCTGGAGTGTTGGAATATCAGGATAGAGATAATAATGTAGAATAAAATTCTGGGACAACCGTAAAACAGATGCGGGTTCAGAAGGTTATTTTGTTCTTTGTGCTCTAATTTTAAAGGCTTTAAATGTTTAAACGTATCTCAAAGCGTGTTTAATTTGTTAAGATATCTTTAAGGCAGATGATGAGGAGGAGGAGGAGAGGAAGGCATGCACTCTGCCTCATCAGCTTCTAAATGATACAGTAATCTAATTAATTAGGACAATTTTCATCAGCTTGAGGCACCTTCTTTGCATGGTGTAATGTAATTCTGTATGTAAATTAACCATAGTTGATTACATTATACAAGAATGTCAAATGCCATTTTATTAAGTAGCTGAAGACTTGACGGGGGAGGAGAACTTAAGCCGGGGGTATTTGTTATCTGTGGCTCTGTTCTGTGATGAGCACAACTAACAGACAAGTTGGTCCCAGTATAATTGACATCAGTATCAGAGCTGCAATCTCCCCTCATATCAGGGATTCATTAGTCGAGCACACACAGTATCAAATGGATAGAACAAGGCTATACTGCTTGGATATCAAAAATAAAAAAATGGAAATTCAAACCATGACCAGGGCATGTCATGATTTATATTCACAGTCCTTCATGGACGGCATCATTCAGTCCTGGAGGAATTTCTTTGGTGCTTAGTGCACTTGAGAAAGCCACACCCCCTCAAACACACAGTCAGAGAGAAGATTGCAAACCACAGTCCAACACAGTCCTGCAGTGAGCTTAGTCAGAGAGTAGATCTACCTGACACAGTCCAACATAGAGCTTAGTCGGGGAGTAGACCTGCACACCACAGTCCTGCAGTGAGCTTAGTCGGGGAGTAGACCTGCACACCACAGTCCTGCAGTGAGCTTAGTCGGGGAGTAGACCTGCACACCACAGTCCTGCAGTGAGCTTAGTCGGGGAGTAGACCTGCACACCACAGTCCTGCAGTGAGCTTAGTCGGGGAGTAGACCTGCACACCACAGTCCTGCAGTGAGCTTAGTCAGAGAGTAGATCTACCTGACTCAGTCCAACATAGAGCTTAGTCAGAGGGTAGACTTGCACACCACAGTCCTGCAGTGAGCTTAGTCAGAGAGTAGATCTACCTGACACAGTCCAACATAGAGCTTAGTCAGAGGGTAGACCTGCACACCACAGTCCTACAGTGAGCTTAGTCAGTGAGTAGACCTGCACACCACAGTCCTGCAGTGAGCTTAGTCGGGGAGTAGACCTGCACACCACAGTCCTGCAGTGAGCTTAATCGGGGAGTAGACCTGCACACCACAGTCCTGCAGTGAGCTTAGTCGGGGAGTAGACCTGCACACCACAGTCCTGCAGTGAGCTTAGTCAGAGAGTAGATCTACCTGACTCAGTCCAACATAGAGCTTAGTCAGAGGGTAGACCTGCACACCACAGTCCTACAGTGAGCTTAGTCAGTGAGTAGACCTGCACACCACAGTCCTGCAGTGAGCTTAGTCAGTGAGTAGACCTGCACACCACAGTCCTACAGTGAGCATGTACATGCTATTGTCCAATATTGAGCAAAGTAATGGAGAAAAATGGACTTCTTTTGAAAGATCTACCAGAAATGATCTGCATTTTCAGAGACATTCACACAAATATTCCAACTCAAGAGTACATTTAATAGTGCTGAACTAATTAGATTGGGTTTGGCCAGACTTGTATAATGCAGTGTGGTCTTGCTGGGGAAACAAGCAGTGCATGTCACTTTGTGGCTGAGACTTATGCATAAACAAGTTTCCTGCAAAGTCAGGTGCAATCTTGTTGTCAAGGTCACTGTCATGGAATGAAAGTTCCTGTTCACCTGTGTAGGATTATATAGGAAGTTCATGCATTTGCCTGCAGCATGGGGCATTTTCTGACAGGGAACTCTTGGGATTTGGCATCTTTTAGAAATCAGCCATTATAGATTGCTTTCTGGTCTGTCACATGAGGTTATGGTGGAGAGGTGAGCTTACATGGTGGACGGTGACTTGTAATCCTCCAAGAATGAGCCGCAGCCCTGCCACATCTCCTGCAAGGATCAAGCACACCTTGAGAGCAAAATGGACGAGCTTTAGATTTCATGGTTATCTTGGCTTGGTCCCTGTTGGCACACAAGTGCAGAGCATGAAATATCAACAGGGATCTGTGAGGCCCAGGCAGGATTATGGTCCTACTATGAAGGCAGATTATACCATAACCTGACCTCATCTGCTTCAAAACATGCTACCGTAGAATCTGACATTGGGTGCACAGATTATAAGGAGGTAACTGACATGCAACATATATCTGACATTGGTTAAACAGGGCATAAGGGAAATATATGACATGACAGGAAACATTCACTATTTTTTATAAGCAATTAACACAAGAACTTTGCATGTTCTGATATTAGAGATGTCTGTAATTGCTGACAGGTGTGCTTAGCCTGGACAGTTAACCTTGACATAGCGCTGACCTTGCCCTGATATGTACATGTAATTGAGCTAATACAGATCAAAGGCATGTGAACTTAAACTGAATGTCTGAAGCCCACAACTCCAGTATCAGGTGAGGGGTGTGATATTAAAGCTTGCGGAACATTAACCGTTCAGTGGCTCTCATGTCCATCAAATTCATAGGAGATCCCCATATCAAAGAAAGCAATCATATTGGATGCCTGTGAAATGTGACACTTAGTGATGTGAAGGCATTTAGTAGAGCCCCTCACAAGACTGTCCACCTTCCTAATCTAGGTCTGCCACCGCCCCAGGCAGTCACCACAGCATGGACATGACCTACTCCTTAACCCTCTATCTCCCATACTACAATCAGCTACCATAGACATGGCACTCCTTAACCCTCTATCTCCCAAACTACAGCCAGATACCATGGACATGGCACTCCTTAACTCTCTATCTCCCAAACTACAGCCAGCTACCATGGACATGACACTCCTTAACCCTCTATCTCCCAAACTACAGCCAGACACCATGGACATGACACCCTTAACCCACTATCTCCCATACTACAGTCAGCTACCATGGGCATGACCAACTCCTTAACCCTCTATCTCCCATACTACAGTCAGCTACCATGGGCATGACCAACTCCTTAACCCTCTATCTCCCAAACTACAGCCAGATACCATGGACATGACATTTCTTAACCCTCTATCTCCCATACTACAGCCAGCTACCATGGACATGGCCCACTCCTTAACCCTCTATCTCCCATACTAAAGCCAGCTACCATGGACATGACACTCCTTAACCCACTATCTCCATACTGCAGTCAGCTACCATGGACATGGCACTCCTTAACCCTCTATCTCCCAAACTACAGCCAGCTACCATGGACATGACACTCCTTAACCCTCTTTCTCCCAAACCACAGCCAGCTACCATGGACATGACCAACTCCTTAACCCTCTATCTCCCAAACTACAGCCAGATACCATGGACATGACATTTCTTAACCCTTTATCTCCCAAACTACAGCCAGCTACCATGGACATGGCCCACTCCTTAACCCTTTATCTCCCATACTGAAGCCAGCCACCATGGACATGACCAACTCCTTAACCCTCTATCTCCCAAACTACAGCCAGCTACCATGGACATGACCCACTCCTTAACTCTCTGTCTCCTATACTGCAGCCAGTTACCATGGACATGACACTCCTTAACCCTCTTTCTCCCAAACTACAGCCAGTGAAGTTCTAAGGTAATCCATATATTATACTGTGATATGGACTACATATTCCCAATCAAGGAGCCATTGAAGCCTATGACATGGTGCATGGTAGCAGGAGCTGATGTGACCTATGTTATTGTGTCTCATGATAGTATGGCCTATAACAGTGTGGCCTATAACAGTGTGGCCTATAACAGTGTGGCCTATAACAGTGTGGACTTTAAGTACAGAGCCAGAGGAGCCATTGTCACCTGGGCTCAGTCACGAAGCTGGGAGCTGGGTGTTTATAGATCTCAGCTGTTATTGATTTTGCACCAAGGCCAGTCTCACATTCCCTGTCTTTCTCAGTTAGTGCATTGAAACTTAATCAATTAATCAGTCACAAGTAAAGCCTGATAGGCTAAAAACAGGACATCAATATACCAAAACATATGTGAATTATGTTTTATATAATGATATATAATATACTGATGATGTTGACATTGTTTTCTGATTATTTTTGGGTCTAAAGCTACGTTGACTATGTCAGCATATCTTATGCAGTGAAGGGGGGGGGGGGGGATTTTCTGTCATTCTGTCTGTTCACTTTGATCTCTTCCTCTGAAACCACTGTTACCTTTAGCCTCAGATCTTTTTTCTTTATTTTTATTTTTGAAAAAAATAACTATAACTGAGTTGTTGAGGAGGCTGCCATTTTGAATAAAGTGACAAATAATCAGAGTGGGGTAAAAAATCAAAGTTGCAGCTGAATTCAATATGTACTAATATATATATACATGTATATTTTTGATTTGTGAAAAAGAATGTTAAAGTCTGCTCAGGGACAGGGTGTTGAAGCAGTTTGCAGGCATTGCAGGGAAATGTTCACAAACATTACAAAAAAGCAACGATCAACATAGCTCTAAGGCCATTGGCCTATGTTTTTCATATAGTGTAGATACTGGGGTTTATTTTCTGATACTATTGACATTGGCTATATTTGTTAATGGTATTTGATGCTGATATTTACAGATAGTTTTGATGTTGGCTATATTTTCTGATAAATGTCCATGTTGATTATAATTTCTGATAGTGTTTATGTAGATTGTATCTGCTGATGTTTTTGATATTATGTATATTTGCTGATAGTGTTGATGTACATTTCAGGATGCTGTCCTGCGTCTCAGTGGCGTGGTCACCTGGGAACAGCTGGAGGAAGCGGTCAAAGATGCCCTGGAACTGGCACTCCCCAACGTAGTAAGTACAGCTTGCCTTCACTCACAGATAGGGAACCAGACCATTCATAATACCATATGATATCATTCACAAACTTGACATTTCATATTGTCTCTCAGGCTGACTGTGGATACATTCCCACACATGCTTGCTTAGAGTATGTGAGAATCAGTTGAAATTTAGCAGATATTTTTGATGGTCATGTGAAATTTGGCATTAGAATAACCAGGTAGCTGAGTTCTGGATAGATTTGTAATATTAAACTTTTATTTTTGATTTTTTACTAATTTTGAAAGATGTTTTTTATAGAATTATGTGCTTAAACGGAAAAAAAAATTAGATTAGAGAACCAAATAAAAGCAAACCAGATTAGAGAATAGAAAGATCTTTACAAATAAACAATCTCCTTGGGAAGAACAACATCGTGTAGCCAAGATATGCAGATTGGACCATTTCAACTTGTGAGAGGCCCACAGGGAAATCATGAGAGCGAGTCATTCTGCTGTCACAATGGGACAATGGCATGTCTGTGCTTTGTGGAATGATGCCTTGCTTGTATCACCTGACCCTCATCTAATAGCCAGGTCACAAGCAAACAATTGATCACATTCTATGTAATCTGAGATCACACATCTGATTAAAAGAGAAGTTATATTATAAAAGTTTCTGGAGGACTGGTGTCATTTTGAGGTCATATCAGAAAGGAAAATTGAGCTTGCTTTCTTCAATGGTTCTGATCATATGAGTTGAATATCGTGATTTTAATGTCAAAAATATTTTTAAAATGTCAAAAATGTTTGAGAGAAAGATTACGTGCAGGTATAGCAGTTGTTCAGTAGACAGAGTTCGTTTGTTTGATTGGTCGAGGGCCAGATTTGGGAGACACTGATTGGCTGGTTGTGCTGGGGTCTGCTTTGCTTGATGACATGAGTGTTATCAGTGAGACCCATGCCGCAACCAATCAGAGACCAGTCTCATCTCCAACAAATAACTCCTCTCCACATTGAGATAAACAAACCCAGACAAGGCGACTTCCATATCAATGTTTAACTTCTGATTTTTTTTTTTTTTTTTTTTTTTTTGTGTAACTTATGCTGGGTGGATTATTATTAAATTTGATTAGGATTTGATGATAAGAGCTCAAACGTCATGCAGAGTTGAGAGCTTTAACTTCATTCAAAGCTGAAAAGCTTAAACTTCATGCAAAGTTGAGAGCTTAGACTGCATACAAAACTGAAAGCTTGAATTCTATACAAAACCCAAAAGTTTAATCTTTGAACTACATGCAAAGCTGAAAGTTTCATCAACATACCATATTGCAAACAGGAACTGCATAAAATATTTGAATATTATATCTCAAATAGTGCAATTCTTAGGATGGATGAACATAAAGTGGCAGAAGTGAAAGGCACCAGCTCCTGTCTGACTCAGACCGCAGTCTCATGTACATCCCAGATGTCAATAATGTGGACAGCATTTGTACACATCATTCCCTGTTAATTAATATAACCTTAATTTCCTAACCTGAAACTATAATAACTTGTTTTTAGACTCAGAGTAAAATTGATATATGGCCAGAATTTATGTTGCCATGATCAAATGGAAATTCTGATGAAAGTCCAAAATGGGAGATAGCATGTAAAGAAACATAAAAGACATCAATGATGCTGTTTTGTTAACAAGAGTTCTTTACAGAAGAGAACCTCAGTGTTGTGTGCTTTTTCTGATCAAGATATGAATATTTTATAGCATCAGGTATAAAAGGAGGGACTGATACTCTGCATGTCAGGAATATTTTAGAAGATTCACAAGCCAGTATATTTTGCCTTACTCTGGTCAGAGAGGTAGGGTCATATATCCCACTATTGGTCAGAATTGTTTGTCAGTGAGAAAGTGAGTGCAACTCAATAGGTGGGCAGGGACAACCATTTCTCAATCATTATTATAGAAAAAAAATCTGGATTTCTCCAGATTCTTTTTAATTGGGCAATGCCAATTTCCTTTTCTTAACACTCACTGAAGTGTCTTGCAATATTTTTCAGAAATAAACATGCAAACATTTGTGATAGTTGAAGGTGGGTGTAATGCATGGGCATGTGTAATAGGACTGTCTGTAAATTATGGTAATGATTTGCAGACCAGATGTATGCACAAAGAGACCAATACTTGGTCTTATTAAGCTCTCCTTAGCAAAGTAACCTGGCTATAATGTATTGGGAATCTTTCAAATGAAATTATTCTCATTTAGCTCGGTCCACTGTACAGAGTGATGTTAATTCACCACACAGACCCTGTCACAGTTTTGTTCTCACAGTGTCATCTGAATAACTGGGGTTAGAGGAGGATAAATGGCTGATATGAAAAAAATAGAAAATTTCCATGTGTGCGACTTTACTGGTGTTGATTTTTTTGGTTTCATGTCAACATTATTTCACTTATTACATCAACATTAACATTATTTCACTTATTACATCAACATTAACATTATTTCACTTATCAACATTATTTGACTTATTACATTCTGAGATCTACATGTACTTGTTGCAGATATTGTGCTGCCTCACTGAATTGTTCATGTGGCAGGTTCTTGACTACTCTCCTTAGCAGATCCTGCATTTATACCAGGCTCTGCATGTAAATGCCAGAAATAACTTTTCGAGTCAGTCCAAGAAGACCACACCCAGTACAATCTTCTTTTTAGCGGACAATAGATACTGAGTCAAATATATTGTCACATGTTGTGACATGGCCATTTGGTGTCTTTGTTATGATTAGAAAGTGAGTACAACAGCAAATGAGTTAAGATATTAGTGGCATGTATATCATTATATCAATAATATAGTTATGTTTCAAACTACATATTTAAAATATTAGTTTATTTGCAGAAGTAGTATGTGATTCCTTTACATGAGAACCCACCCAGTCAGAGATTAACAAGCTTAAAGGGTAACTTTCACTTCTCTGATACACTTTTACAGTATGAAGGAAAATTATAATGGACATCAATCTCTGGGCTCTGTTAGTACGATTACACAAGGGAAACATGTTTTTGGGGGAGAAATATTTTGTAATGTACTTGGTGGAAAAAAAGAGTGACGTCATCGTGGGGCAATTACCTACTTACATAACTAATTATAAAACAAACAACAATGCAGTGAAAGAGCGATGTTATGATTTTCGGTCTTAGAATAGACGCATTATATAATTTTATGAAAATCGAAGATGATTGCAGTTTGAGTTGCACATGCATTAAATCCCCCACGATGATGTCATTGACAGTGATTGCAATAAATGATCATATTTTATGGGTTGCAAGATGAGTTTTAAATGTTGGTTTGTGTTGCCATGGTAACTGATATATTTTGTTTGTCTGTAAGTTATAATGTATTTTAGTATCTATGATCATTTAATCATGTTATTCATGGAATTTATTTTACTGGAAAGTATCTCTTTAACCCTTAAGGCACCGCCTCAGGTCGTATGAGAAATCTAAACATGAATGCAATCTCAGCATGGCTGGGAATTGAACCCACGACCTTTGGATCATCGCAGAGGAATGGTGCTAATAAGTTTGAACTTTGATCAACTGCACCACTGCCCGTGGCCTTTCTGGTGTAAAACTGAAATTATTTTAAAACAAGTATTGAACTGCTAATATCATAAATCACTCAAAATATTATCCTGCCATGGTGCATGTTTCCTTTGTGAGAATATGGTACTGCCCTGTTTTTGTGTATTTTGTGCCGTAAGATGTGGGTATTTTTAGCACTAAGTACCATGCATCAAACAGTAAAAGCTCTCTGAACAATCCATATTTTTCGTTTTTATCGAGATTATTAAAACTGTGAATTTGCTTAGTGTGCCCAGAGGGGTCCCAGTCTTGTGTAAGCACCAAAGTAGAAAAACCATTTCACAGCCATATTTGATGTCAGCTCACAGAGCGGAAAGTCTCACTTCCTGAGAGTGTGTATCAGAATGGCATTGAAGAGAGTCTGAGTGTCGGAGAATGGTTTGCCTGCATTGTATATTCACTGCTGAAGGCCCTTCATGTCACATCATGCCACAATATATTTCATGCCACACTTCATGCCACAACATGTCACAATATGTTACATGCCATACTTAATGCCACAACATGCCACAATATATTACATGCCACACTTCATGCCACAACATGCCACAATATATTACATGCCACATCATGCCACAATATATTTCATGCCACACTTTATGCCACAACATGTCACAATATGTTACATGCCATACTTCATGCCACATCATGCCACAATATATTACATGCCACACTTCATGCCACAACATGCCACAATATATTACATGCCACATCATGCCACAATATATTACATGCCACACTTCATGCCACAACATGTCACAGTATATTAAAAGCCACACTTCATGCCACAACATGCCACAATATATTACATGCCACACTTCATGCCACAATATATTTCATGCCACACTTTATGCCACAACATGTCACAATATGTTACATGCCACACTTCATGCCACAACATGCCAAAATATATTACATGCCACATCATGCCACAATATATTTCATGCCACACTTCATGCCACAACATGCCAAAATATATTACTTGCCACATCATGCCACAATATATTACATGCCACACTTCATGCCACAACATGTCACAATATATTAAATGCCACTTCATGCCACAACATGTCACAATATATTACATGCCACTTCATGCCACAATATGCCACACTTCATGCTGCATGTCATGCCACAACATGCCACACTTCATGCCACAACATGCCAAACTTCACACCACAACATGCCACATCATGCCACTTCATGCCACAACATGTCACCTCATGCCACAACATGCCACTTCATGTTGTACAATGCAATATCAATAAAAAATGGCTCTCACATATTATCAGTGCAACTATTTTGTGTGATAAGTTAAGCCTTGTTAAACCATGATTGAAGTAGGCGCTGAGATATGGTGTCTGCATACCTGATTGATGGGAATTTGATGCCAGAGACAGCAGGCTATCATGTTGGACAACAGAAATTCTTGATAGATGATATAGATGGGACAATACCAGAGAGGTCCTAATAGAGGTTGTAGATGGGACAATGGAGAGGTCCTGGTAGAGGTCATAGATGGGGCAATGGAGAGGTTCTGGTAGAGGTCATAGATGGGACAATGGAGAGGTCCTGGTAGAGGTCATAGATGGGGCAATGGAGAGGTCCTGGTAGAGGTCATAGATGGGGCAATGGAGAGGTCCTGGAAGAGGTCATAGATGGGACATTGGAGAGGTCCTGGTAGAAGTCATAGATGGGACAATGGAGAGGTCCTGGAAGAGGTCATAGATGGGACAATGGAGAGGTCCTGGTAGAAGTCATAGATGGGACAATGGAGAGGTCCTGGTAGAGGTCATAGATGGGACAATGGAGAGGTCCTGGTAGAGGTCATAGATGGGACAATGGAGAGATCCTGGAAGAGGTCATAGATGGGACATTGGAGAGGTCCTGGAAGAGGTCATAGATGGGACAATGGAGAGGTCCTGGTAGAGGTCATAGATGGGACAATGGAGAGGTCCTGGTAGAGGTCATAGATGGGACAATGGAGAGGTCCTGGAAGAGGTCATAGATGGGACAATGAAGAGGTCCTGTAAGAGGTCATAGATGGGACAATGGAGAGGTCCTGGTAGAGGTCATAGATGGGACAATGGAGAGGTCCTGGTAGAGGTCATAGATGGGACAATGGAGAGGTCCTGGAAGAGATCATAGATGGGACAATGGAGAGGTCATAGATGTAGATGATCAGGCCTAGGACCGCTATTACAATGTCCCATTGAAAACCATTGTAAAAGTATCACTTTCAAAAAAAAAATTCTTCTATCGACCAGGGTATTTCCAGCAAATTTTATGCAATGCAATAAAAATTTATATTTCTGAATGCAAAATAAAAAAAGGAAAAAAAATAAAAAAGGAAAAAAAGTGTTCTTTCAGTTATTCTCATCTTTTTTTTTATATCATTCATAAGACAAAGAAACATTATATTATGAGATGGTGCTATTCATTTATTGTGACAGTCCCATAACAAGTGCATCCTCGTTATCATCTTGCATAATGAGTGGGAGTAAGAAATTATCATGCACAATGCCCTGGTCCCACATATCAAATAGTAGATTCAGGTCTCATGATAGACAAATTAGATGGGACAATAGCTATGCTCTGGTACATAACGATCATAAGTAATGTAGATGGGAATCAGACCAAAAGAAACAAGGGAGAAATCAGGATGAGATTAATAAATTGAGAGATATCTATTTCACAACATGTCAACTCAATATATGATACACCAACACTGATATGAAATGCAGAATTTCCAGGTGACTTTCTGATAGAAATTAGCCCATATTTCAAGGTTCTTCTCAGCAGAATGCCAAGTGACTTGGTTACCATGGTGATTGTCAAATCATTAGTCCCAGAACTAAAGGAGAAACACAGTGAATGACAATGAAACAATAAAGAAAGATGAGGGATGATGAATTGCTGTCACAAAGTGATAAATGAATCCTTACCATTATATTGTTCTTGTAAATTGGTCATATTACAGTAGACAATCGTAATGCGCACACATAAAAAACTGAGCAATATGCCGTCATACATTTTGTTTGTCATTTTCAGCCCATGGTCAGATAGGACAAGGTCAGACAGGTCAAGGTCAGACAGGACAAGGTCAGGTAGAACAAGGTCTGTTAGGATGAGGTCAGATAGAGAAAGGTCAAATAAAAAAGGTAAGATAGAACTGGGACAGGTAGAACAAGGTCAGATAGGACAAAGTCAGATCAGACAAGGTCAGATGGGACAAAGTCAGATCAGACAAGGTCAGACAGGACAAAGTCAGATAGGACAAGGTCAGATAGGACAAAGTCAGATCAGACAAGGTCAGACAGGACAAAGTCAGATAGGACAAGGTCAGACAGGACAAAGTCAGATAGGACAAAGTCAGATAAGATCTATTGCTGTTGAAGGCCATTCAGGCCAACCAACCCACTCACATACAGGGTATGTATTCATTGTTATGCAGATGCCTATCGTGATTTGGGAGACAGACTGCATTGTCTAGGCTAGATTATCAGTGTCTATCAGGTATATACATTCTCACCCAGGTCATAATACAAAATATACAAGATTCTTTTGGCATTTGTGAAGGCCAGGTTTAAAAGAAGTTACATTAATATGAGAAATAAAGTTTGATAAGTATTTATCAACAATCCTGTACTTACTAATGTAAGATCTTAGAGGTTATTTAGAAATGCTGGCCCAGATCCGGTCAGGACATTTCCTCTCTCTCCTATTCCTTGAAGAGATGTGTAATCTCTAATTTATGTTTGGTGTCTGTGGTTGTCCTATTAATTGAAATGTTGAGAACCAATTTTGCTTATGATAACTGCCCAGTTTTCATTGTATGAAAATTAACAATACTATCTACATATGATAAGGTATTGTCACATTATTATTACACAGTGTAATCATCAAGTGAAAATGTTCTCAGAGCTTGAACATCTATTTCATTCCTGTGACATAATGTGATAATTACAGGATAAGGTATTGTCACATTATTATTACACAGTGTTATCATCAAATGAAAATGTTCTCATAGCTTGAATGTCTATTTCATTCCTGTGACATAATGTGATCACTTGCAATTTGCCAAATCTTTCTTGCAAGTATGACAGATAACAAACTTAACTTCTGTGTTATTTTTGTCTTATTCGTGCTGGACCAGTTACTGCCGGTGAAGTAGACTGTGACTGGCAGCGGCTACAAGGGTCCTCTCCAGCTTAGCTTCTGTAATCGGCAGTTATTGGTCGCAACCGAAAACTGGTCTCTTGCGAGTACAGAAAATTACTGGGAGTCTTGATTTCACTGATGACAACCATGTGACAAATATCACCACAATAACTCTATCATCTGATTCATATGATACATATTTCTTCTATTAGGAAGGCTTAGAATCTTTAAGTTGACAATTACCTCCTCTTCCCAATATATATATATATATATATATATATATATATATATATATATATATATATATATATATATATATATATATATATATATATATATATATATATATATATATATATATATATATATATATATATATATATATATATATATATATATATATATATATATATATATATGGAGAGACTTCTGAGTGAATTGAGCTGAATGGAGAGTCAGGTAATATCTCCATATTAGGTAATGTGTGTTGTGATACAGGAGATACAGGGGCCAGAGTGCCACAGTTTACAGCACCTGTAACAAGTGACATCACGCCTACAAGACTCGCATTAATCGTATGTACAGTGGCATTGCACTGATAACTGTTGGTGATCTTCCATTGAGTTAGTAACTCATTCCAACTTTTGACCTCTACTTTCTCTGTGGTGGTCTCTCTCATATTCGGTGTCATGTATTCAGTGCATATGACATCTCTCACACAGGGGCCATTTCGGTCCCTCTAAACTTTGCAGACATGAGCCTATTCTGTGCTGAAATTGTTTTTGTTTTGGACTCTATTAACATGATTTGTACACGCCAGGATTCAAACCCTGGACCTTTCCAATGTGAAAATATCTCTGAGATCCAGAACTCTGTTTATCTGAGGAGTGAGGTACATGCATGACCTCCTCATCTTATTGGACAAGGTCATCAGTGTTTGTACCACTGCCAACTAACACCAGAGGGGAGGCAGGTTCCTTGGCAGACACACTATATGTTGCACTATTTTGTATTTGAACCCTGGCACCAAGTGCCCGAAGTTGGCTTATAACCAACGGTCCTGATCATAGAAACCAAAATATAACCAAAAATATATAATTAATAGTTTAACTTGATGGAAAACAATGTTACCCAATGATATCCAGAAGGTATGCTGGCAAATAGAGAGTTTGGTCTGGGATATTCGGCCCTCCCTGGTCTGTCTTGGCCTATACTGTAACACGGTCAGCATGCCCACAATTGTGAAAATCTGTGCCAAGAATAAGAAGGCAGGAAAGAAGACCAATCTCTCAGCAGGGCTAAAGATTAATGATGAGAATAGCCACCAGGGGGCACTGTGAGGCTGGATAAATCAGGACAGTGTGACATAGATCTCTACTCAGTGTGATTTAAGACTCTTAATGCTGAATGGAGCCCAGGGAACCTGCACTGTCATTATGTGCGACCAGCTTTGGCTTCAGGCTGTATCTGCAACCAAAAAGACACAGATAAAACTGCATGGCCATGTTCTAATTCTGCAGATCCAATAAGCAGCCTACCTCCAGCTATATGATGAGCACCAAACATAGTGTGCGCTAAAGAGCCGACAAAAAAAAGCCTTGAGTGAATTCACATTGGCACTCCAGTTTAATTGATTTTGACCATGACCATCCCAAATGTCCTCAGGGACAAGCTGGAAACACTCCAAGGAAAGGCTAAAGTGTTTTATGTGATCACCATGCTTATATATAATGAGCAGCAACATGCCATGTAATATATATATATATATGTATGTATATATATATATATATATATATATATATATATATATATATATATATATATATATATATATATATATATATATATATATATATATATATATATATATATATATATATATATATATATATATATATATATATATATATATAGTCTGAATGTATCAAAGTAGTAAGAATCCTGAACCCATTGTCTGCTATGATCATTGTCTGCTATGGTCATATTTGGATGTATGGAGGAGTAAACATGGCATTAATATATGCACTGTCCGGCCTTAATAGGCAGATAAGCCTGGCCAGGTTGTCCCAAGGCACCTTATCTATGCACACATCTATATAGATAAACACATCTGAGATAGCTTAGGCTACAGCCCGGTACACTTCTCACACAGCTCCTCCAGATCTTGGCATCAGTGTGGTGGGGTAAATTCTCCAGGTTGTAAATTAGAAACACACCAGGGTTAACATGGAACCAGTCAAACTTATGCACCCAAGAGCAAGTAATATAATGTGCCAGTGAATCATTCACTGTGCTATCTTAGACTCATTCATATGAAGATTTTCGGAGAGATCATTATCTTGAATATATAAGATGTGTGTAGGTGAGAATAGTTTCTGTACTGTTAATTTGAAAGTGTCATATTCAGCTTAAAAATACGATGACATATCCCTTCTATATATACTGTATCCCATATATTTGACCTGTGCCATTCCTTTTGTCCATTATATCCTTCTTCATTCCATCCACTCTGATGCTACTTTGTTTCATAATGTTTTGGGTTTATTTGTATGATCCATCTGAACGTCCATGAGATTATAGGTCAGAGTTGATGACATAGTAGTTAATGTAAATTGTATGCAAATATACTATCAGCTCCCATGCAACCTATTGCCCTACCTTGTAACCATCAGTGTTTGACCAATAACCTCTGACTGTGTGTGTTGTATTTGACTTTTTAAAGGCACTATTTTAGCAGCAGTTTACACACCGTGTGTCCCTCTCCATGTAGACTTGATGTACAATGAAGCCAATAACAATCTGGGAAGAAATTATGATACATCTGGCCGAAATAGCTCAATTGGTTGAGCATTCGCCTTGAGATCCAGGGGTTCTAGGTTCGAATCCTGGCCAGTTACTATCAACCGCTATGAGCAGACATTGTCTGGTATCAGCGGTATATAAATGTCAGCTTTACATGTGGTGGGTACCATACAAGGCACACAGTAGGCTAATGTTTATTATTATCTCTATTCTGGACGATGGCATGGGGATACAACAGGGACCTTAATCTTTAACAGGGTCTATACATTAGAGCAGACAGCAGAATGCAAGTGCACTTAACACACTGTGACATAGAATACAAAACCTCAGTCATTTGGTCAGATAGTTAAAGATTAGTAAAGTACCTTTTGTGACATTTGTCACAAGGTATCTAGTTCTGTCTAGAAAGTAGGGAACTGATAGCCAATGTCAGATATCCATCATTCACCTGTTTACTCAAAGCAAAAACAATATTTTCCTTTCATGGCCTGAGGGAGCAATAATAAGAATTGGCTCCACGAAAAATGAGATACGCAGTGGAAATGTATAATTCAATATTGACATAAGTTGTGGGATGAATGTGGTCAAAATGCCAAACGTCATGACAAAAAGGTCCACAGGCACAATGCTACAAAGTGAATTAGCATGTCAATTTCTGATGATGGATTTAACTGCTTGATAGTCATTTGTGTAGTTTGCAAACCTTTCCCTACAAAGGACAGGTTATAAACGTGGCCTGCTTGTCTAACAGTTTTTTAAGGAGATCTACTACACATCAAATATGTTCACTTTACCTCTGAGTCAGCTAAAAACAACTTGATGACAAACACTATGGAGAAATAAGACATTTTGAAACTTAGTCGATGATTACACATATCAGGATTAAGACAAACCAATAACAAGAAAGATTTCTTTGAAAAATAAATGATTCTGTGCTGTTGAAAATTATGTTATTTACTCAGACATATACATGTACAAATGTAGTAGATTTTCACAATTTATCACAATGAAATCCTCACAATTATTGCTATAAACATACACATATTTTGGCAGTTGTGGTTTTTATAATTCAAATTTGATGCCATTAACACACAAACTCATATTACTTAAAATGCTGAGATGTGCTATGATTAGGACATGATATGACATGTACATGTAGAGTGCCTCTGTATTTGGATATTTTAAGAATATATTATTCTCAAAGATAGGGCTAGTGTCTAAATATATTTTGAAATGACTGTTGTATTTCCCATTATGTATTCATAAACCAGGTCTTGGTGATAGAGGGCAGCACTGTTGGGGCCAGATCTGGTAGGCTAGGTCCAGGGGATAGAGGGCAGCACTGTTGGGGCCAGATCTGGTAGGCTAGGTCCAGGGGATAGAGGGCAGCACTGTTGGGGCCAGATTTGGTAGGCTAGGCCCAGGGGATAGAAGGAAGCACTGTTGGGGCCAGATCTGGTAGGCTAGGTCCAGGGGATAGAGGTCAGCACTGTTGGGGCCAGATCTGGTAGGCTAGGTCAGGGGATAGAGGGCAGCACTGTTGGGGCCAGATCTGGTAGGCTAGGTCCAGGGGATAGAGGGCAGCACTGTTGGGGCCAGATCTGGTAGGCTAGGTCAGGGGATAGAGGGCAGCACTGTTGGGGCCAGATCTTGTTGGTTAGGTCTTGGTGATGAGTTACTCAAAAGATGTTATCCTATTGACTGCGTATTTAGGACTCTCAGTTAAATATACATGAACATGAATACACAATTACCCACCCTACATGAGCTGTGTTGTATAATATTTATAGATATGTGTGCTGTAAAATTATCCTGGAAAAAGTTTTGAGAGCCAAACCTATGTAGAATACAGAATGGCCAACTTGCTAGAAATGTATTGGCTGTTTAGGTGTACAAGTAAAAGTTATATGGCTACAAACATACCCAAACAAACTGATGGGAATTGTTTAGGACTCCAACATATGATGCATAAATACCTACGAGAGTATGAATAGTTCATAAGGATAGGGGATCAATTATATTGTTTGTGTTGAATTAAATTCTTTATCAACGTATAAATGAAAGCAGAAATATGGTATTTGACTTCAGCATCACATAATATTATGCAGGAACACCTTTTGATGGGAAACAAGAGAAATCCTGCAGAGATATGAATATCATTCGTCATGTCTTGTCTCTACAATGTGGTTTCCTATGTATTCTACATAGGTTCGGCTTTCAAACTTTATCCATGATAATTTTATAGCACACATATCTATAAATATTTGCAAAATGATAAGGAAAACTAGTCGTGACAAATGGTGAAATCCAAAAAATGAAAACAATTTTCAGTTACATTCTACGGGGAATGAGATATTATATCATGCTTGAATCACCAACATATCTCAAGACTATGAATGCAAAGACCATTTGAGTTTCCCCTTATCACAAAAACTTGCATATCAAAATTATCCAGGTTGTGTTTACACATTGCACATATTATATCGAGAGCAGTTTTTTGTCAATTCAGTTCCAATCACTGCTTTCAAAGGATATTTCTAACAGTTTGGAATCTGAATTTCCGTGTGACACTTTTTTTTTCTTGTTTTCGTCTTGTATTTATTGAATCCATGATGAAAGTTGCAGACATGGTTTGCTTTATGTGAACACCACCCCATCCGAGGCCCCCTGTCCTCCAGCCACCACCATCCCAGGCCCCTGCCCTCCAGCCACCACCACCCCATCCCAGGCCCCCTGCCCTCCAGCCACCACCACCACCACCCCATCCCAGGCCCCCTGTCCTCCAGCCACCACTACTCCATCCCAGGCCTTCTCTGTCCTCCAGCCACCACCACTCCACCCCAGGCCCCCTGTCCTCCAGCCACCACCATCCCAGGCCCCCTGTCCTCCAGCCACCACCACCCCATCCCAGGCCCCCTGTCCTCCAGCCACCACCATCCCAGGCCCCCTGTCCTCCAGCCACCACCATCCCAGGCCCCCTGCCCTCCAGCCACCACCATCCCAGGCCCCCTGTCCTCCAGCTACCACCATCCCAGGCCCCCTGTCCTCCAGCTACCACCATCCCAGGCCCCCTGTCCTCCAGCCACAACTCCATCCCAGGCCCCCTGTCCTCCAGCCACCACTACTCCATCCCAGCCCTTCTCTCTCCTCCAGCCACCACCATCCCAGGCCCCTGTAATGATATATGCTCATGGTCAATGATCCATACAAACAAACTTGACCTAGTTTATCAATGAGCATGCTCAGTACCCAGGGTCATGACCTGAGGTCACCCCTTCCTGTAATGGCTGAGTAGCTACAATACACATGGTACAACACAAGATTAAGAATCTGTTATCTTTACATGCTTGACTAAGCATCCATCATAACACATGGTGTCAGAAGTGAATTAAGACATTGGTGATTACATTGAAACTGTGATTTACCAAAAAAAGTGAGCCATGGATCACATAGAAAAGCCAAAGAAGTTGAGTCTGGAGGGCAACCTGAATGAGAACTGGAAGAGGTTCAAGCAGGCATGGGAAGTGTATTTTTCCCTGAAGACTCATGGACAGATGGACTTAGATGACAAGTATAAAGCCTCCTTATTTATCCATGTGGTAGGAGATGAGGCCAGAGAAGTCTACAATGCATTTACTTGGGATGCAGAGGGTGATGAGTGGAAGTTAGACCAGATTGTTGAGAAGTTCACTCAGTATTGTGCAGACAGGGACAGTGATGCCATGCATGTGCAGAGGTATTTCCAGTGTAATCAGAAGGAAGGTCAGTCTATCGACAGTTATTACACTGAAGTCCAGTCTTTAACCAAGAACTGTAACTTTACTCCAATAACGGACAAGATGATCAAGTACAGGATTATCTGTGGAGTGAGAAATGAGGCACTGCAGGTCAGACTACTCAGGGAACCCAACAATGCAACTCTAGCTCAGATATTGACACTCTGTAGATCCCAAGAGGCTGCTTCCAAGCAGGCCAAAGAACTAAAGAGTCAAGAAACTGTCAAAGTAGATGCTGTGCATAGGCATGATAAGTCCTATGGAAAACAGAAGAATAACCAGTCCAGGAGTACCCATAGTGGTCAGTCAAGAAATGGACACAGTGGTCAGTTTAATGGCAGTGGAAAGGCGAAAATAGACTGCAGCAGATGTGGTTATAAACACAAGCCAAATTCATGCCCAGCGTATGGTAAAAAATGTCATGAATGTGGTGGAAGGAACCATTTTTCCAAGAAGTGTAAGTCACCAGGAGTGAACATGTTAGTGGCGGATGATGCTTCGGAGGGCAACTCAGATGATGGTTTCATTGTGGATGCTGTAGAAAGTGGAAAATCAAAATCTATTTCTGCATGGATGGTTCCACTTACAGTGAATGGTACAAATATCAGAATGAAACTTGATACAGGTGCGAATGTAAATATCCTCAGTGAGAAGGAGTATCAAAGTCTCAAGCAGAAGCCTAAAATCTTACCATCCCGAGTGAGATTGACAGCGTATAATGGTGGTGATGTACCAGTAAAAGGTCAGTGTGACCTAAAGATCACACACAAGAATACTGTACACACAGCTTCATTCATCATCACACCAGCTAAAGTGCAACCTATCCTAGGGGTAAGGGAATGTGAGCGACTGAATCTAGTGAAGCGTGTGTGGGCTGTGACCATGGAGAGCCCAACTCATGATAGACCTACTAAAGTGCCAAATATGAAAACTGTGAAAAAATCTGTGCCTAATGTGAAAAGTGTAAAGTCTGTGGGAAATAATCTAGAGCCGAAAGAGCTCAGAACTAAAGTACTCACTGAGTACAAAGATGTGTTCACTGGCTTAGGATGTCTACCAGGTGAACACAAGATCAGCATTGAGGAGTCTGTAACACCAGTGGTCGAGGCTTGTCGTAAGATACCCTTTGCTCTACACGACAAAGTGAGAGCTGAGCTTCAAAGGATGGAGGAAGCTGGGGTGATTACGAAAGTTACTGAACCAACTGAGTGGGTGAGTGGTTTGGTGGTGGTCACTAAGAAGAATGGGAGTTTAAGGTTATGCATGGATCCCAGGAACCTTAACAAGGCCATAAAGCGTGAACACTATAAAATGCCAACACGAGAAGAGATCATGGCTAAGTTTGCCAATAAGAAGTGGTTTTCAAAGATTGACGCCAAGCACGGATTTTGGCAAATTAAACTAGACCATGATTCTTCACTGCTGTGCACGGTAGCGACTCCATTTGGACGATATAGATTCCTACGTCTACCATTTGGTATCAAGTCAGCTCCGGAAGTATTCCACAGGATTATGCATGAGATATTTGAAGATGTGCCAGGTGTCGACACAAGTATGGATGATGTCATAATGGCTGGAAATGGGGTAGCCGATCATGATGCTACTCTAATGAGAGTGATGCAGAAGTGTCGTGAGAATAACCTCACACTGGGTGAGGAGAAATCATTATTCCGAGTGTCTGTGAAGCCAAATAGACTAGGAGTCTAAAATGTCAGTTAAACATTAATAACAATCTGAAACTACAATATATGTGACTCTAATCATGATAATAATATGCAAATATAAATTCACAGAGCAGGACATTTGACAGTTTGCAGCAGAAGTCAGAGACAATTGTTTATTATCATATTAATCAAGATAAATGGATGGGACAATAATGTAGAAGTTTTAAAGTTTAATTTCTCAGTTTAATTTTACTGTTTGATGTAAAATTGTAATATTGTGTATTGTTGTAAGAATTATCTTGAGAGAGAAATGATGTAAAGTAGTTTACTTGGTTACTGAACTTAGTTTAAAATTGTTAAAATTGTTGGTAACAAGTGTGTAAACTTTAATTTTGAAAATGTAGATCTTTTCTAAGAAAGGGGAAGATGTAATGATATATGCTCATGGTCAATGATCCATACAAACAAACTTGACCTAGTTTATCAATGAGCATGCTCAGTACCCAGGGTCATGACCTGAGGTCACCCCTTCCTGTAATGGCTGAGTAGCTACAATACACATGGTACAACACAAGATTAAGAATCTGTTATCTTTACATGCTTGACTAAGCATCCATCATAACACAGCCCCCTGTCCTCCAGCCACCACCACCCCATCCCAGGCCCCCTGCCCTCCAGCCACCACCACCCCATCCCAGGCCCCCTGCCCTCCAGCCACCACCATCCCAGGCCCCCTGTCCTCTAGCCACCACTACTCCATCCCAGGCCCCCTGTCCTCCAGCCACCACTACTCCATCCCAGCCCTTCTCTGTCCTCCAGCCACCACCATCCCAGGCCCCCTGTCCTCCAGCCACCACCACCCCATCCCAGGCCCCCTGCCCTCCAGCCACCACCACCCCATCCCAGGCCCCCTGCCCTCCAGCCACCACTACTCCATCCCAGGCCCCCTGTCCTCCAGCCACCACCATCCCAGGCCCCCTGTCCTCCAGCCACCACCATCCCAGGCCCCCTGCCCTCCAGCCACCCCACCCCAGGCCCCCTGCCCTCCAGCCACCACCACCCCAGGGCCCCTGTCCTCCAGCCACCACTACTCCATCCCAGGCCCCCTGTCCTCCAGCCACCACTACTCCATCCCAGCCCTTCTCTGTCCTCCAGCCACCACCATCCCAGGCCCCCTGTCCTCCAGCCACCACCACCCCATCCCAGGCCCCCTGCCCTCCAGCCACCACCATCCCAGGCCCCCTGCCCTCCAGCCACCACCACCCCAGCTCAAGCCTGACAGTATGTCCATCAGCATAGTGGTTTAGGATATCCCCTGCTTATTTGCTTTTGTCATGATAGTGTTTCTACCAGGAAGTTTTTTCAACACATCTGATCATCTTTAGGTCTGCATCGTCATGGCAACAAGAAATATTGACCCTATAAAAACATTTGGATTGCTTTTTTATGAAGACTCCACAGCTGGGTCTGTTTTCTAGGTTTTTGCCACAACCAGTGCAGTCTAAGCCTTGAAGTATAATGAACTTGGACTCATTGTCAAACCATTATTGGGTGATGTCAGATGCCCTGACATCACAACGCCCCCTTGTGGCTGGACTGTCTAAGAGGCCTTTTCACATTTAGACTTGAGTGTCAAATCAAGAAGACAGCCTGCCTGTATAAATACATCATTTGCAGTGGGCTGCCTATAGCCTTGTACATTGAGGCTGTTCTCGTGATGGACAAGTAAGCAGGATTTATTGTAGCAGGAGAATAGGCTGGTTTTATTATTTTCTTGGGACGTGCCTCTGCCACTGAATCTTTAAGACGGCCATATTACCTAGCCCCATGCAACAAAGCTGAAAATGGACTCCACATTATGCCATACTCGTTTGAAAACATCACCAAAAGACTCAAGTTAATTCTGTGAATATCATGAATGGGATACAATTTTGTTCAGGGCAAAGTTTGTGGCAAATATTATCTCAGCACATGGGAAAATCTGCCCATAAGGAGATTAATGATTGCAGTGTGAAATGTGGCAGGATGGTTGGCAGCTTTATATGGCATTAAGACTGAGTCGTGTGAATTTTACACACAGACATTCTAATCTATGACACATGTGATGTACAGAGTATGCTCTGGGGCTATCCAGATTGGGATAAAGTCACAGGATTGCTTTGGAGAATTATTCAGGAATCCATTTTTCATTTGAAGCTGGGATATTCATTTTAAGAAAGTAAGCTGGTGCATGAATTACAAGCATTTGCTGTACAATAAGTAGCTTGTGATCAATCAATACCTTCTTACCAAAATGATATTTATGTCTTATCCAAGAATTCTGTTGTTTTCTGGGTTTTTTCTACCTTAATATCAGTATGTATCTGTGTTTTTATGTCTCCAAATTCAACCTCAGTTTTCTACAGATGTTGGTTTTGCTCAGTAAACTTATAGATATATGTAAACTTATAAGATATATATCATGAATTAAATAGAATGATAAAATCTGTTTTAGATGGAAATTGTCTTGTCTGGAATTCATTTTAGGGAGGGTATTTTGACGTGGTGGAGACTCAAGTCTATATCTAGTGAGGGCATTTGACAAGGTAGAAACTAACAAGATTGTATAGAGTGTGGCCTGTTTTAGGATCTTTTCAGCACAATTAAGGCTAACCAGAAATCAGACAGAAGCCTGCCACCAGGACTAAATGTCCTTCTCTTTTTGAAAAATGTTTCTAGGAAGTTTCATTATCACAAAGACATGATAAAAATATCATTGTCTTTTTTTAAGGGTTATGGAGTTATGAGACTTCATATAAGACATCATAACGAGAACCAAATTCAGTATTTGCTCCAGCTGAATTGAGCCCCTGGTGATGAGGATGTGAGGGCATGCTGATCTGGTGTAGACAACCCAGCCTGCATATACATGTATCGTGTGAAGGAAGTGGAGACTGATGATGTTTTGTGGTATTCTCTGCAGGAAGAGAAGAGCAGTGTAATTGGTGAGGATGCACATAGCTGAGCGTCTTCTCCGACAGTTAACATTGTAAATGACCTGAGTTACTCACTTAGCACAGGGAATCTGGCAAGGGTCAGCCCTCTCCCAGGCTCAGCCATACCACCCTACCAACCAAACACTTGGCTATACTACCATACCGGCCATACACTCGGCTATCTTACCATACCAGCCATATACTCGGCTATCCTACCATACTGGTCATATACTCGGCTATCCTACCATACCAGCCATATACTCGGCTATCCTACCATACTGGTCATATACTCGGCTATCCTACCATACCGGCCATATACTCGGCTATCCTACCATACCAGCCATACACTCGGCTATCCTACCATACCAGCCAAACACTTGGCTATCCTACCATACCAGCCATACACTCGGCTATCCTACCATACCGGCCATACACTCCGCTATCCTACCATACCGGCCATATACTCGGCTATCCTACCATACCAGCCATACACTTGGCTATCCTACCATACCGGCCATATACTCGGCTATCCTACCATACCGGCCATACACTCAGCTATCCTACCATACCTACCATATACTCGGCTATCCTACCATACCGGCCATACACTCGGCTATCCTACCATACCGACCAAACACTCGGTTATCCTACCATACCGGCCATACACTTGGCTATCCTACCATACCGGCCATATACTCGGCTATCCTACCATACCAGCCAAACACTTGGCTATCCTACCATACCGGCCATATACTCGGCTATCCTACCATACCGGCCATACACTCGGCTATCCTACCATACCGGCCATATACTCGGCTATCCTACCATACCGGCCATACACTCCGCTATCCTACCATACCGGCCATATACTCGGCTATCCTACCATACCAGCCAAACACTTGGCTATCCTACCATACCGGCCATATACTCGGCTATCCTACCATACCGGCCATACACTCAGCTATCCCACCATACCGACCATATACTCGGCTATCCCACCATACCGGCCATATACTCGGCTATCCTACCATACCAGCCATACACTCGGCTATCCTACCATACCAGCCATACACTCGGCTATCCTACCATACCAGCCATATACTCGGCTATCCTACCATACCAGCCATATACTCGGCTATCCTACCATACCAGCCATATACTCGGCTATCCTACCATACCGGCCATATACTCGGCTATCCTACCATACCGGCCATACACTCAGCTATCCTACCATACCAGCCAAACACTTGGCTATCCTACCATACCGGCCATATACTCGGCTATCCTACCATACCGGCCATACACTCGGCTATCCTACCATACCGGCCATATACTCGGCTATCCTACCATACCGGCCATACACTCCGCTATCCTACCATACCGGCCATATACTCGGCTATCCTACCATACCAGCCAAACACTTGGCTATCCTACCATACCGGCCATATACTCGGCTATCCTACCATACCGGCCATACACTCAGCTATCCCACCATACCGACCATATACTCGGCTATCCCACCATACCGGCCATATACTCGGCTATCCTACCATACCAGCCATACACTCGGCTATCCTACCATACCAGCCATATACTCGGCTATCCTACCATACCAGCCATATACTCGGCTATCCTACCATACCGGCCATATACTCGGCTATCCTACCATACTGGTCATATACTCGGCTATCCTACCATACCGGCCATATACTCGGCTATCCTACCATACCAGCCAAACACTTGGCTATCCTACCATACCAGCCATACACTCGGCTATCCTACCATACCGGCCATACACTCGGCTATCCTACCATACCGGCCATATACTCGGCTATCCTACCATACCAGCCATACACTTGGCTATCCTACCATACCGGCCATATACTCGGCTATCCTACCATACCGGCCATACACTCAGCTATCCTACCATACCAGCCAAACACTCGGTTATCCTACCATACCGGCCATATTCTCAGCTATCCTACCATACCGGCCATACACTCCGCTATCCTACCATACCGGCCATATACTCGGCTATCCTACCATACCAGCCAAACACTTGGCTATCCTACCATACCGGCCATACACTCAGCTATCCTACCATACTGGCCATACACTCGGTTATCCTACCATACTGGCCATACACTCGGCTATCCTACCATACCGGCCATACACTCGGCTATCCTACCATACTGGCCATATACTCGGCTATCCTACCATACCGGCCATATACTCAGCTATCCTACCATACCGGCCATACACTCTGCTATCCTACCATACCGGCCATATACTCAGCCATACCACCATACCAGCCAAACACTCGGCTATCCTACCATCGCTGTGGGGACAGATGACGCAACAGCTGAAACTATAGCTGGTGAAGATGTTCAGGAAAAACCGAAACCACAGAAGAAAATACCTGAAAACATGAAAGTGAACAAGATTCTCACACTGAAACTCCCAGAATCTACTAAATCAGCAGTATTGTCCGACTCAATATTCAGAGATATACAAGGAGATATGATTGATGGCACAGTGTGTGTCCGACCTTTTGGAGGGGCAAGCACTGTAGATTTCATTGATATGCTACATAGAGCTCCTGAGAACAACAATATAGAAAGAGTTATCATACACACAGGGTTTAAGGACAGTAAGTTCATCAATGTTGAAGAAACAGAAGAGAAAATACAATTCTTGATTCAAGCTAGTGTAGGTGCTTTCCCCAAAGCAGTACTGTCCTTGTCTGCTGTTATGCCAGGAAAAGGGAAGAAGAACCAAACAAACATAGACAAATATAATGATATTATGAAGAATGTTTGTGAAAAGAATGAAATCAAATATATTGATTTCAGTAATGCCTACAAGGACAAAGATGGTAACATACAGGAGGAAATGTTCTGTGATCATATCCACCCCGGGGAGAAAGGGGTTGAAGCTCTTATTGAAGCTTTGGGTGTATATATATATAACAGCATAGTTGATGATGAGCAGAAACCCACTAGCAAACCTAGAGCTGAGGCAGGAGAGAAAGAAAAAACAACAGGTGAAAATGTACCAGAAAGTGTTTGGAATCCCATAGTTATCCCACCAAGGAGTGGAGGGAATCCCCTAGATGTGCCACCAGGGATTGGAGGGAATCCAATAGTAGTGTCACCAGATGATAAGAAAGAACCGCAACCTGCATCCTTACCTCATGACAAAGGCTTACCTAATAACATTAAACAGTCAAAGATGACAAACATAGAAGGGAACCGAATAGTGGCATATGCTGCTAGAGTACAAAACAGAAGAGAAGTAAGGAATGTGACACAGTCTTTGTATAATGATATTAAGGGTGCAACAACAAATACAGTGGTATACAGATATCAAGAGAATAATAGAAATGTAGAGAACTGGGATGATGATGGAGAGAAAGGGGCTGGAAGAGCAGTTATTGATATGCTACGACAGTTCAATGTTACAGGAGTTGTCATAGTGATATCCAGGTGGTTCGCATGTCATTTAGGCTATAGACGGTTCAGTGTATTCAAAGAGTCTGCTGCTGAAGCTGTTCAACAGCTCAGTAAATCTCATAGTGATGCTATCAGGAAAATCAAAGTTGTACAGGGACAAAGACCTCAAGTGTACAAGGCATGGAAAGGCAGTAGTAGTAAAAACTGGAACCAACCTCAACAGCAAAGACAGTTTAGTGCTTATGACAAACAGAGGGCATCTGCATCACAGTATCAACCACCCAGACAACGAAACTCTCCACCATACCCATATCAGCAACATCAGACAACACAGCCAGACTACACTTATCCTCCACCAACAACTACCTCATCAAACATTGTACATGATCAGCCTCTGCAGAATATGAGAATTAACTCTTGGACAATGGCCAAGGATGCAACATATTATCCATATAATTATGCACCACAGACAGGAGATACAAACAGCATGTACAAAAATATGGATCCCTCTTATGAGTACATGCAGTCAGGTGATGCAAGTGTAAATACCAATCCAATGAACCATAATTCAAAGCCAATATGGTCAATGTCAGAATATATGACACAACAGATGCCTATACCCAATGCTCCCTCCGTGCAAGGAGAGAACACAAAAAGTCCAGGCAGCTACTATAATTATGTGCCATATAGCATCAAAATGTATGAAACAAAATGAGAGGATTTTGTATTAGTCTAAGAGTTGTTATGATATGTTACTATATTTTCCATTGTACGCTTGCATCCGATGCTTTAAGATGCTACTGGATGGGGCATCATGGGCGGTTGTAATAGGGTGCTTAAATGGGAGATGTGGTTATGTTTACCATAACTCACTTCATGATACTATTTTTCACAGACCTGTACTAAATGACCAATATGTGATAAACCCAGAGTAAGACAATAAAAAAAAAAAATGAACAATTACAGACAATTGAAAATAATGACATGGAATATGAGAGGCATGCAAATGACTGATATGTATGGCAAAAAAATGGCTAAAACATCTGTACATACTATTTATCAAGAATTCATTAAACATGATATTGTATGCTTACAAGAGACTTGGTGCACAGACAATGAAGCCTTAGAACTGGAAGATAAAAATTTCAAAGTTCTATTTTCTAACAGACAGTTTAGACACCCACAAGCAAAAAGAATTTCTGGTGGAGTGATTATACTCATGAAAAAACAAATATTTTGTAATGTAAAAAAAATGATGAGTTCTACAGATGATGTTTTGTGGATGAAGCTTGATAAAAAAACTTTTAATACAGAGAAAGATATATATTTAGCAAATGTATATCTCCCACCTGAGAAATCATCACTGTTCACCTGGTATAATATAGATGTATGTGAAAAGTTAGAAATGGATATTCTAAGGTATAGTCAATATGGAAATATACTGTTATGTGGGGATTTTAATGCCAGATTGGGAAACTTGAAGGACTATATTGTAGCTGATGGTGAGGACCACACACCAGTACCAAGAAGCTACACACCAGATGTATTCTGTATGAAAAGAAATACAATGGATACTCTGTATTACAATAATTATGGAAGATGGCTATCAGAATTATGTATCTCTTCAAATCTATGTGTACTTAATGGACGTTGTATTGGGGACTTACAGGGTCGATATACCAGTCACCAGCCTGAGGGTGTTAGTGTGGTTGATTACAATATTATAAGTAAATGTATATTTGAGAAAGTTAAAATGTTAAAAGTGTGTAAACTCACAGATTTCTCAGACCACTGTCCTATTTCAATGACACTAGACACATATTATCATGTTAAAAAGCCATGTGTACAAAATAACTCAACATTGGCATTACCTAGACAATTCATATGGGATGAGGAGTCCAAGTATAAATATTTGGAAGCCTTAACAGAAACACACAACAATGGAATATTGAGGGAATTCATAGATTGTGTTATTGAACCAAATGAGAAGGGCGTTGAAACAGCAGTAGATAAGTTTAATACAATAATATATGATGTTTCCAAAAAATCTCTCAAGCTTCGACAAAAGAAAAATAAAACTCAAAATAGGTTTAATAGAAAGTTTATCTTTGATGTTAATATATTCAGTATTCGTACGCAGTTGCATTATGTGAAAACACTGAAGGAGAAGTATCCAAACAGTAGAGTGATTAGACAAGATTATTACTATATAAAACGAATGTTTGAAAAGTCAGTCAAAAATAAAAAGGCATCCATTAAGGAAGAGCTACTGAAGAAGCTGAATAGTATACATGACAAAGATACAAAAAAATATTGGGATACTTTCAATCAGCTGAGAAATAGAAATGTTAATAATCACAGTAATGCTATAGATCCGCATGTTTGGGTAAATCATTATGAAAAGCTGTATTTTAAAGAACCAGATATGGATGATGATATTAGGGAGGAACTAAAAATAGCTGAGGAAACCAGTAAAAAACATACTGACCTGGACTTTGAAATTACTGATAAAGAGATGTATTCTGCCATAAATAAGTTAAAAACCAAAAAAAGCCCAGGTCCTTGTGGAATAATAAATGAAATGATAAAATATGGGAAGTTCTATCTTGCCACTCCCCTAAGAAGACTTTTCAACTTAGTGTTATCAAGTGGATACTGGCCCAAGTTATGGAAAAAAGGTTTTATTTTTAATATTCATAAGAATGGAAAATTCAGTGATCCTGACAATTTCAGGGGAATTACACTGACCAGTTGTGTTGGCAAACTACTTTCAGTTATAATGAATGCTAGACTGGTAGAATTTATGAATCTACATGGAATATATAGTGCCTTTCAATTTGGATTTAGGGAAAACTATAGTACCTCAGATAGCATGTTCATTTTGAACGAACTTATGTCATCTTATCGCAAGTCTAAGAAAAAATTATACATATGTTTTATAGATTTCCGAAAGGCCTTTGACAGAGTCTGGAGGTCAGCTCTTTTATTAAAATTACTGAACATGGGAGTTGGTGGGAAATTATACCAAACAATAAAAAATATGTACACTGATAACTTGAGTTCTGTAAAGATAGACAATGGACTCACAGACTTTTTTAAATGTGATTTAGGTGTCAGACAGGGAGATGGCTTAAGTCCCACCTTATTCAACATATTTGTAAATGACATAGAAACAATATTGAATACAACAGAAAGCAAACCTGCCCAGTATGGAAATGTGAATGTTGGTTGCCTGCTTTATGCTGATGATTTGGTCATATTTTCTGAAAGCCCTGAAGGCATGCAGTATAGTTTAGATGAGCTGACAAATTATTGTTCTAAATGGAAACTAGAAATAAATGTTATGAAGAGCAAAATAATGATTGCGTCATCAAGGAAAAATAAAAAAGTTCTTACATTTAGAATAAATGGACAACCACTAGAAATTGTCAACTCATATAAATACCTTGGGTTTGAATTCACAAGTAATGGTTCAGTGCAGCTTGGGCAGGAACGACTTGCAAACAAAGCATTAAGATGTTGGCATTCAGTCAGAAATGGTTTCTATAACCAAAAGGTATGGCCTATAAAACCATATATAAAAGCATTTGAGACTGTTATTAAACCAGTACTATTGTATGGTGCAGAAATATGGGGTCGATATTGTATTACCACAAAAGATGGCAATGAATGTTCTATGCCAAACCTGGATTGTAAAATGTCATGTGAACGTATTCATATAAGAACATGCAAACAAATATTAAGATTACCCAAACTAGCAAGTAATGTAAGTGCTTTAAGTGAGTTGGGAAAATTACCAATATATATTGATGTAATATTATCATTGTTTAGATTTTATGTCAGAATACAAAAAATGGATGATAGTTTCTTGGTTAAAAGAATTTTCCAAGAAAGTAAAATAAAGTTTATGAGCTTGTATACAATCATTGAATTTGTAGAATCTAAAATCATGTTGTATTATAACGTAGTATTCACTGACACAAATAGCTGTAATAATTATATGCAAAATGTTAAAAAACATCTGACACAATATTTTCAGAATCTCATGTTCACATATTTACAAACTGATCAGAACAAGAAATTAAGCACATATAAATACATTAAAAGGGTACATGGACTTGAGCCATATCTTGAAGTTTTACAGGATCCAGCAGTGAGAAGGACAATGACTAATTTTAGAGTAAGTGCACATAATTTATGTATTGAAACTGGTCGCTATAAGCAGATAGATCGATCAAGAAGAAAATGTCAGATGTGTAATAATGGTGAAATTGAGGATGAATTTCACTTTGCATTAAAATGTACAAGTTTCGAATTTCAGAGACAGAAATACCTTATGCCAATGATAGACATATATTGTACTGATATGAATGAATGGGATATATTTATATATCTTATAAGCAGTGAAAACCAAATTATAATTGAACAAGTTTCAAAATATTTATATGAATGTTTTTGTATTAGAGATAAAAAACTGTATAGAAAACATGGTTCATCATAACAAGTGTAAGATTATTGTGTAAATGTTCCTAAGGCCATGTAACAACAACAAACCTCTTCATATCAGAAGATGGCCAGACAGTACATTCAACAGACAAATAAAACACCAACTATTGCATTGTATTATATTCAAATTATGAATGTAGTTATATATATATTACATTGTTTGGATAATGTTACATGCATGTTAATTAGATGGCGTTAATACATTTGTATATGAGAAATATATCTCATCAAAATCTGGTTGTAATACAGGTTTGTATATATAATAATTGTATTTTGGTCAAACCATGCATAAAGTTGATATGTTGTATTATGTACATCATTATGTTACAGGTAGTACCAATAAAATATTTATTTATTTATTTATTTATTTATTACCATACCAGCCAAACACTCGGTTATCCTACCATACCGGCCATACACTCGGCTATCCTACCATACCGGCCATACACTCGGCTATCCTACTATACCAGCCATACACTCGGCTATCCTACCATACCGGCCATACACTCGGCTATCCTACCATACCGGCCATATACTCGGCTATCCTACCATACCAGCCATATACTCAGCTATCCTACCATACCGGCCATACACTCGGCTATCCTACCATACCAGCCATACACTCAGCTATCCTACCATACTGGCCATATACTCCGCTATCCTACCATACCGGCCATATACTCGGCTATCCTACCCTACCAGCCAAACACTTGGCTATCCTACCATACCAGCCAAACACTCAGCTATCCTACCATACCGGCCATATACTCGGCTATCCTACCCTACCAGCCAAACACTCGGCTATCCTACCATACCGGCCATATACTCGGCTATCCCACCATACCAGCCATACACTCAGCTATCCTACCATACCGGCCATATACTCAGCTATCCTACCATACCAGCCAAACACTTGGCTATCCTACCATACCGGCCATATACTCGGCTATCCTACCCTACCGGCCATATACTCAGCTATCCTACCATACCAGCCAAACACTTGGCTATCCTACCATACCGGCCATACACTCCGCTATCCTACCATACCGGCCATATACTCAGCTATCCTACCATACCGGCCATATACTCAGCTATCCTACCATACCAGCCAAACACTCGGTTATCCCACCATACCGGCCATATACTCAGCTATCCTACCATACCGGCCATACACTCGGTTATCCTACCATACCGGCCATACACGGCTATCCTACCATACTGGCCATACACTCGGCTATCCTACCATACCGGCCATACACTCGGTTATCCCACCATACCGGCCATATACTCGGCTATCCTACCATACCGGCCATATACTCAGCTATCCTACCATACCGGCCATACACTCGGTTATCCTACCATACCGGCCATACACGGCTATCCTACCATACTGGCCATACACTCGGCTATCCTACCATACCGGCCATACACTCGGCTATCCTACCATACCGGCCAAACACTCGGCTATCCTACCATACTGGCCATACACTCAGCTATCCCACCATACCAGCCAAACACTCGGCTATCCTACCATACAGGCCAAACACTCGGCTATCCTACCATACCAGCCATACACTCAGCTATCCCACCATACCGGCCATACACTCGGCTATCCTACCATACCGGCCATACACTCAGCTATCCTACCATACCGGCCATATACTAGGCTATCCTACCATACTGGCCATATACTCGGCTATCCTACCATACTGGCCATATACTCTGCTATCCTACCATACCGGCCATATACTCGGTTATCCTACCATACCGGCCATACACTCGGCTATCCAACCATACCGGCCATACACGGCTATCCTACCATACCGCCCATACACTCGGTTATCCTACCATACTGGCCATACACTCAGCTATCCCACCATACCAGCCATACACTCAGCTATCCTACCATACCAGCCAAACACTCGGTTATCCTACCATACCGGCCATAATAATAATAATAATAATAATAATAACAAAATTTCTATAGCGCGTATACCAGACAAGTCTGTTCATAGCGCTGTGTCAGGGAAATGCTTCCTGAAGAGATAGGTTTTCAGTTTACTCTTGAAGGATACAACTGATCTACTTGTTCTAATCTCATTAGGAAGTTGATTCCACAGTCTCGGCCCTACTGATGAAAAGGCTCTATCGCCCACTGTCTTGAGCCTAGTCCCAGGGACCTGGAGGTAAGTACCATCATTTGATCTGAGAGACCTCTCCCCTTGTTTGACAAGGAGTAGATCACGTAGGTAAGAAGGCGCCTTACCATTTAATGCCTTCCAGGTTATAAGAAGGATCTTAAAATCAATCCTGGCCTGGACCGGGAGCCAATGGAGCTCCCTCAGTTTTTCAGATATATGATCGAACTTCCTGATCTTACCCACTACACGAGCTGCAGAGTTCTGTAGGTATTGCAACTTCTTGATGTCAGTATTTGGAAGGCCAGCAAGGAGGCCATTTCCATAATCCAATGTGGATGTGACAAAGGCATGGGTAAGTGTGATAGCCGTTTTCTCGTCTAGACAATTTCTGATAGCCGACAGATTCCGGATGTGGTAATAGCCCTTCTTACACATCCTCGCTATCTGAGCCCTCATGTCTAGATTAGAGTCTAGAGTGACGCCGAGGTCAACTACTGAGTCACTAGGTGATATATCAGTGCTGCCCACCTTAATAGTGTTAGGGACACTGCCACGATTGGCAGTATTGTACCTGTCAGTACATACTAGCATCTCAGTCTTGCCATCATTGATTTTCATTTTATTTGAAATCAGAAAGTCCCTGACCTCACAGACACATTCTTCCAATCTGCATCTGCTGATTTCGGCCTGCCTGGCAGAGCAATGGTCAATGGGGATGTAAATCTGGGTATCATCCGCATAGATATGGTAGTTGAGACCATATTTACCCAAGATGTCTGCAAGAGGTGTCATATATATGGTAAAAAGAATAGGACCAAGGACCGAGCCTTGTGGGACCCCATACTTTATGTCCTTTACAGAGGACCTTTTCATTCCAACTTTGACACATTGTTTCCTGTTACTTAGGTATGACCGTATCCAATTAAGAGCATGACCTTTGATATGACATCTACCCTCCAGTCTGTTGAGCAGGATTTGATGGTCAATGGTGTCAAAGGCAGCAGACAGGTCTAGCAAAAGTAGGATTACCGACTTTTTCTCATCTAGATCCCGAAGGATGTCATTTTGTACCCTGATTAGGGCAGTCTCTGTGCTATGATACTTCTTGTAGGCAGATTGAAACTCATCAGTAAGACCATTCCTTACCAGATGGGGAATCAATTGCTCAGATACTGCCCTTTCAGTTAGCTTTGAGATATAAGTAAGGTTTGAAACTGGTCTATAGTTACATTCGATCAGTTCCAGACCCAATTTCTTCAGTAAGGGTGTAATTATGGCCATCTTCATCTTATTTGGCACTGTTGCATCCATTAAGGATTTATTTATAATGGATGCAATTAAAGGTATAAGATCATCCAGGATGTTGAGCAGTAACCATGTAGGGATTGGATCCAGCTCACATGACTTATTCGCAGACCCTCTGATTAATTTGCGTACCTCCTCATTGGATAAGGGGAGAAATCTATCAAGGGATTCTGTCACCGGTGCATCACTATTGTTCGTAGTGTCACCTGGTGGTGGGAAAGTCATTTGTGGATTATTGTCCATATCAGAGCGAATTTTCTCAATTTTTTCAAGAAAAAAGTCATTGAACCTCTCAGCCAAAGCGACTTCACAGTCGGTTTCGGGCATTGGGGTGTCCTTATTCTTGTGCATGACCGTATCAATAACCCTGAATAGTTTTTTAGGGTCATGCTTGTTTTCTTCAACCAAATTAGAGAAATAATTGGATTGAGCCAATTTCAGCATGGAGTTATATTTGTTTCTTTGAACATTATATAATTCCTTATCAATCTGGAGTTTGGTTTTGTTCCATTTCCTCTCAAGCCTCCTCTTGAGAGATCTCTCGTGCTTTAATTGGTTGCTCATCCAGGGTACTGGTTTACGTTGGGTAACTCTGGCATGCTTGAAAGGAGCATGCTTATCCATTAGTACCGTAAGCTCCCTATCATAGTAGTCCACTAATTCACTGAGGGATAGTTTGTCCCAGAGTGAGCTACTATTTGTCAGGGACCTGATATCATTTTTCAGGGAATCCATGTTTAGATCCCTAAAATTCCTATATTTGATAGCTTTTTTAGGGATTTTAGGGGCTGTGATCCCCATGTCTAAAATGATCATTTTATGATCAGAGATATATTCGTCTACTGTGTGACTTTTGAAGGATTTATTTCCTTTGAAGGTAATAATGAGATCAAGGGTGTTGCCTAATCTATGAGTAGGCTCAGTCACCCATTGATCTAAGTCAAAGGTAGAAAGAATATCCATAAATTTGATCACATCAGGCTTATCTGGCTTATTTACATGGAAGTTATAGTCACCCAGGAAAATTACTTCATGATTGAAGGAGCCATAGTGAGCAACCAGTTGAGTAAATTCATCATAAAACTCAGAATAGGTGTATCTATTCCTTTCACATGGCTCAGGTCTGTAAATGGTCACAAAGGTAAGTTTTTTTCCTTTAAGCAGGATGGATGATTCCATCAATTCCATGGTTTTAACCACTGGAGGGTTTACAGAGTTGGTTTTGAAAGGGAGCTCCACCCGGTGGAGAAGTCCTAAACCACCTCCGGAGCGCCCTCTCCTGGGAAAAGAGTGGAACTTCAGGGACCCCTCTTCAAGTTCCCTTTTTACCCTATCATCAGACTCATTTAACCAAGTCTCGGTTATGAAGAGAGCGTGTAGGTTATTTTGAAAGAAATAATCTCTGACCAAAAGAACCTTATGCGTAATGCTTTGAATGTTGCAAGAACCAATTTGGATGTGGTTATTTAGTTTAGCAACATCAGGCCCCCTATTCTGAGTGGTAGGGTTTGTGTCGCCCTCTGTATGTGCATGTTGGGCAGTGCCATCTGTTGGTGGCAATGTTTGCGTTTCTGAGCACTCTAGAAGCGGAGAGAAGAAATTAGCGGTATCTATGCTGTTTTCATTGGCAGGAGAGTGGCGACACCTATGTTTATTTTTTGGAGGCTTGCCAATCATATCAACCCCTCTGATAATTTTGCCAAAACTGCATGATTTTGACGAATTGCATGGACTTTCAACATATTTGTTGTTCAGTCCATGTTTTTGTGGCCGAGGAGGCAGAATAAATATGTTTTCCCAATAAAGATGTTTTGGGTGCGATATTTGTGTATATTTAACAAAATTGAACTGACAATTTTGCTTGCTCACTCCATGGACAGATAGTAGCATGTCCGATTTTATGTGATCGCAGGTATCGAGCACCAAACGAAATTGAGCAGGGAACAGTTCAATTTCATGCTCAGACTCAAATATATTAATATTTGCGCTTGCGATCATCTCCTGCAGCAACCTGAAGTAAGCACGTGGAATAATATTAAAATTAATATTTTCCAAAGAAGAATTCTTCTTGAAGATGCTAGTATGAGTGTCACACAGCAGGATTTTATTTGACCCTATACCATTGTGGGGCAAGGTAAGAGTCTTTGTGGTTTCGCCACTATTCTTGTCGTATATATTGAAGCATGAGCATATACAAACAAAGCCATGATTGTGTAGCATTGAACAGGTAGGTAATCTCTTGTGTATATGAGCTGCTATATGAGAGCTTGACACGTTCTGTATTATGAACTACCGTAATAGTACACTATATCATTGACTGCAGGTAATTCTTGAGGAAGTCGCTATAAATAGCAGCAATACTCCCCAAAAGACAATTTGTGAAAAACAGTTCACAGAATATATGAAATTAATATCAATAAAAAGATATTGGTCGGTGTGTAATAAATTTCCAAATTACACAGGTTTGGGGTCAGGTATCTACAAGTATGGGTAGATAACAGGCCTCACTTCACACTGTGAGTGAATTCAATATGATCGTAAAGGGAGGCCAAGTTGTAGGCCAGATACGATAAATTCTTGAACCACACAGTAATATATTGGGTATATTGGGTATGTTATCGTTTATACCACAAATGACTACCAAAGATCCACAAAAATCGTGGGGGTAGGAAAAAGAATGTATAGTACGGGTCAAGCTGCTATATGAGAGCTTGACACGTTCTGTATTATGAACTACCGTAATAGTTGTGGGACGCTATAAATAGATGTAGTCCTGCACAACAAATATTCTGTAGAAATTTAACCAAAAATTAAATATTGGCCAATGTAATTAACACACAATACAATACACAAATGTTCACGATTTGTATATTGAAAGATTCACAAATGTGCGTCAGGCAAAAGGGAATCTACAAGTAAGGTAGACGTTGCACTGAAAACTATTTCAAGATAAAGCGTTTGAATAACCTTTATCGAAGGTATGTACCACAAACTAGACCCCAAAAGATTGTGGGATTGGTGGTAGTATTTTTTGGCAAAAGGAATCTACAAAAAAATGTAGATCTGTGCCGTGAGTTCAATTTAGCTGGTCGTAGAAGGTAGGCCAAGTAGGGGGCCGGCTACGATAAATGACAGCGGGTGGGGCGTAACAACAAGAAAATGGCTAGAAATAGCCGCTTGTTTATGTATAGCAGACCACCGTCGGAACAAGTCCGAAAAACACTGTAACTTAATGCTTGAGGGTCTAAAAGTAATTTCAGACGCCTAAAGTGTGCAGAAGTGTGGATGACAGAGAGATATGAGGTATCAGACCGAGCACTCGACACTGGCAGCAAAGAGTGGATACTCGTGAGCGCGGTGCCTCGCAAAGACAACACAGTATGATCCCGCCCTCGCAAGCGGTTTCCAATCAAGACTGCCGTCAGAGCCTGCTAAAAGTCTAGTATCAAATAAACCTCTGTGTAGGCTGGGTTCACTGCGAAAGAATGTGGTGATAGACTAGCAATGGGCCCCTGAAAATCGACCAAGAAAGACGATTTTGTCGGAGCTCAAATGAAAGTCGCCATTCCACTCTCACGCATGCGCAGAACTCCAAATATACTCGGCTATCCTACCATACCGGCCATATACTCGGCTATCCTACCATACTGGCCATATACTCTGCTATACTCTGCTACCCTACCATACCAGCCATATACTCGGCTATCCTACCATACTGGCCATATACTCGGCTATCCTACCATATCGGTCATACACTCGGCTATTCTACCATACCGGTCATACACTCGGCTATCCTACCATACCGGCCATATACTCGGCTATCCTACCATACCGGCCATACACTCGGCTATCCTACCATACCGGCCATATACTCGGCTATCCTACCATACCGGCCATACACTTGGCTATCCTACCATACCGGCCATATACTCGGCTATCCTACCATACCGGCCATACACTCGGCTATCCTACCATACCGGCCATATACTCGGCTATCCTACCATACCGGCCATACACTTGGCTATCCTACCATACCGGCCATATACTCGGCTATCCCACCATACCTACCATATACTCGGCTATCCTACCATACCGGCTATATACTCGGCTATCCTACCATACCAGCCATATACTCGGCTATCCTACCATACTGTCCATACACTCGGCTATCCTACCATACTGTCCATACACTCGGCTATCCCACCATACCAGCCAAACACTCGGCTATCCCACCATACCGACCATATACTCGGCTATCCTACCATACCGGCCATATACTCGGCTATCCTACCATACCAGCCATATACTCGGCTATCCTACCATACTGTCCATACACTCAGCTATCCTACCATACCGGCCATACACTCAGCTATCCCACCATACCGACCATATACTCGGCTATCCCACCATACCGGCCATATACTCAGCTATCCTACCATACCAGCCATACACTCAGCTATCCTACTATACCGGACATATACTCGGCTATCCTACCATACCGGCCATATACTCGGCTATCCTACCATACCGGCCAAACACTCGGCTATCCTACCATACCAGCCAAACACTCGGTTATCCCACCATACCTGCCATATACTCGGTTATCCCACCATACCAGCCATACACTCAGCTATCCTACCATACCGGCCATACACTCAGCTATCCTACCATACCGGCCATATACACAGCTATCCTACCATACCGGCCATATACTCGGCTATCCTACCATACCGGCCATACACTCAGCTATCCTACCATACCGGCCATATACTCGGCTATCCTACCATACCGGCTATATACACAGCTATCCTACCATACCGGCCATATACTCGGCTATCCCACCATACCGGCCATATACTCTGCTATCCCACCATACCAGCCATACACTCAGCTATCCTACCATACCAGCCATATACTCAGCTATCCTACCATACTGGCCATATACTCGGCTATCCCACCATACCAGCCAAACACTCGGTTATCCTACCATACCAGCCATACACTCGGCTATCCTACCATACCGGCCATATACACAGCTATCCTACCATACCGGCCATATACTCGGCTATCCTACCATACAGGCCATATACTCGGCTATCCCACCATACCGGCCATATACTCGGCTATCCCACCATACCGGCCATATACTCGGCTATCCCACCATACCGGCCATACACTCAGCTATCCCACCATACCAGCCATATACTCGGCTATCCTACCATACCAGCCATATACTCGGCTATCCTACCATACCGGCCATATACTCGGCTATCCCACTATACCGGCCATACACTCAGCTATCCTACCATACCGGCCATACACTCAGCTATCCCACCATACCGGCCATACACTAGGCTATCCTACCATACCGGCCATATACTCGGCTATCCTACCATACCAGCCATACACTCAGCTATCCCACCATACCGGCCATACACTCGGCTATCCTACCATACCGGCCATACACTCAGCTATCCTACCATACCGGCCATACACTCAGCTATCCTACCATATCGGCCATACACGGCTATCCCACCATACTGGCCATACACGGCTATCCCACCATACCGGCCATATACTCAGCTTTCCTACCATACCGACCATACACTCAGCTATCCTACCATACCGGCCATAAACTCAGCTATCCTACCATACCGGCCATACACTGGGCTATCCTACCATACCAGCCATACACTCAGCTATCCCACCATACCGGCCATACACGGCTATCCTACCATACCGGCCATACACTCAGCTATCCTACCATACCGGCCATACACGGCTATCCCACCATACCGGCCATAAACTCAGCTATCCTACCATACCGGCCATACATCTACCACTCATCATGAAACAGAACAAAATTCCTGCAATGATATTTGTTAATTTGATGGAGACGTGATGTGATTGTAGATGATTATAGAAGTGCACCATTTTAAGTGAATCAAACTCATGATTTCGTGCAATGTGCATAGCGCTTTAAACCATTTAGAAAGTTAGTTTCACTGTACGTGTAAATATGGGAATTACATATGATTGTTACAGTGATATTCTTTTTCTGAATATCAAATTTTAATGTAGTTGGAAACTTTTATTTCATTTTCACTAATTTGATTTTGTGCTTTTTGAAAGTATATAAATAAGGAAAAATATAAACATGATTTGATTATTCATGCCATCAAATCATAGTGCACAATTTTGGCATGTCAGGTTTTATTAGATTACTGGCTTGCATCTTGTATTTCTTAAATTTCTGCTGCTTTCTTGAAACCATTAAAATATAAAGCATCATTCACATCTGAAACACAAGGGAAATATCAGCAATATTTACTTGTCATATTTTTGCCACATAACTATTTTAACTTTGAGTTGATACCGGTACAGAATATGGTGGCAGACACCATCCAGTTTGTAGCTGTCTTGCTGTGTGTTTTCAGTCACCACTTCTCACACAGATCTGAGTTTTCTGCTCTCATGCAGTTAAATGGCCTTTTGTTGTAACTGCTAAATCCTTTTTTTTATCTCAAGGATTTTGACTCTCATCACGCTGTAACCTACATATCATGTAACTGTATCAAAGCTTGAAACACTCAATCAGAATGCAAGTTCGGTAATTCTTCAGCTGCCTCACCAGACTAATCCATCACTGATAATGATATGTTGATAAGCTATCAAGGAGCAACTTCTGTTAGATATGCATTGAATTAACCAGAAAACCAACAAATTGGTATTGCAAATTCTACCAAAGTTTTGTTAAAAAGAGACAATAAAGGGCCAATACCAAGCAGAGCCTGTTCATTGCACTCAGTCTCATAGTACCTCCTAAGGAGGAAAGTTTTCAAGTTTAACTTGAAAACAGATACTGTGGGACTCTTTCTAATATCATTAGGGATGCCATTCCATAATTTAGGTGCAACCACTGAAAAAAGCTCTATCACCTACAGTTGTCATGTTGGTGGGGGGAACAGTAAGATCCAAAGTTGAGTTTGAGCGCAATGCCCTTGCATGACACTTAAAAGGCTCAAAAGGTCATTTATGTAAGGGGGCGCCTTACCATTTAGCACCTTCCAAACAATCAACAGAATTTTAAACTCAATCCTTGCTTTTACAGGCAGCCAGTGCAATTCTTTCAGCTTTTCACTGATATGATCAAACTTCCTTAAACGACCCACAACTCTGGCTGCATAGTTTTGTAATTTCTGGAGTTTGCTAATGTCACAGCCATTACTGACGCATGTGCAGATTACAAACAAAATATTTAATGTGATCTGCACTCAAGTAATTTAAATGTCATATAATTACATACAAAAAAATTTAATGTTAAATATTTCCTTATTATAATAATATAAAATAAATCAAATGCACTACATAGACATTGATAACAAATGGCAATATAAATGTTACTGACACCTGCTATGTGAGAGTGGAGATGGAGTGTTTAACTTGTCAGAGAGATCAACACTTACAGGGATGTGTGCTAGTAGTGGGTGGCTTGGTTACACAACAGACCTACTCAATGCTTATCACGCCTTCTACTTGACCGTTATCACACCTCCCACTGATCAGCTCAGAACTCATGTCCTTAAGCACACCCCCATATATAAACATGTTTGCTGATCTGTCAGATATAATGCCAGCATTGATGGTAAAAGGGGAGGGTGGGATATTTGCTGATCTGTCGGATATAATAGTACTATTGATGGGGAGGGTGGGATGTTTGCTGATCTGTCAGATATAATGCCAGCATTGATGGTAAATGGGGAGGTTGGGATATTTGCTGATCTGTCAGGTATAATGCCAGCATTGATGGTAAATGGGGAGGTTGGGATATTTGCTGATCTGTCAGGTATAATGCCAGCATTGATGGTAAATGGGGAGGTTGGGATATTTGCTGATCTGTCAGATATAATGCCAGCATTGATGGTAAAAGGGGAGGTTGGGATATTTGTTGATCTGTCAGATATAATGCCAGCATTGATAGTAAATGGGGAGGGTGGGATATTTGCTGATCTGTCGGATATAATGCCAGCATTGATGGTGGATGGGGAGGGTGGGATATTTGCTGATCTGTCAGATATAATGCCAGCATTGATGGTGGATGGGGAGGGTGGGATATTTGCTGATCTGTCAGATATAATGCCAGCATTGATGGTGGATGGGGAGGGTGGGATATTTGCTGATCTGTCAGGTATAATGCCAGCATTGATAGTAAATGGGGAGGGTGGGATATTTGCTGAACTGTCAGGTATAATGCCAGCATTGATGGTAAAAGGGGAGGTTGGGATATTTGCTGATCTGTCAGATATAATGCCAGCATTGATGGTAAATGGGGAGGTTGGGATATTTGCTGAACTGTCAGGTATAAAGCCAGCATTGATGGTAAAAGCGGAGGGTGGGATGTTTACTGAATTGTCAGATATCAAGGCAGACATTAGTGTTGAGTGGTGTCTTTGAGAGGAGTACGGATGTCACATTTGTGGCAATTGTGAGTGTGGGAATTTTACAGTGAGAGGCAATTAGTGGATTTCAGCTGAGTCCATGCAATGAGCAGGTTAACATGGCCTCCAAGCCTGCCCAGAATGTGCTGGCGTTTACAGATCCACATTCAAATTACCAGCATTTCAGAAAATGCTAATTGGATTCAAACATAAGTGCTTCCAAGGTGCTTGATTAAAGGAGACCTTGTTCTTTTGTCTGTATCTTTGTAAATGAGATTTATATTCCTCTGGAAATATTGCATTGATGTGACCTTCTCTGAAGTGACATATACTAAAGTGGAGATATCAGCACAATCTTGTGTGGAATGATTTCTATTCTGTGAACAACACTTAGCATCCCCTTGAAAAATTAAGTGATCGTAAAATACGATGAGAGTAGTCCCGATAAAATTTTTAGATTTTCAAATTTATTAGATTCTGGAGAAAGCGTTCAATATTGGCAGAGGAAGTGTACCAGAAAATGATGAGGATGCATGCCTCACCACAGCAGCTTGCTGATTATGTCGCCCGCTTAAACAGTATAAAGGCCTCATTCCACAAACGTAAATATTTAACAATGCATAAATTACACAGGTGTTTAGGAATGCAGGAAGAGACAGAATCAAGATTTTATAGGCACCATTGGAGGAGAATGTGCAGGATTCAATATTGGGCTGAGGTGGTGAATGATAATTAACGAGAAATCAGCTCTTTGTAAAGAGATGTAAATAGAAATTATAAGAGGTGAACTCAGCCTGGGATCTTCCTGGGATCTCACAGGCATCTTCCTGGGATATCACTGGGATCTCCCTATGACATCACTGGGATCTCAGGGGCGTCTATCAGGGATATCACTGGGATCTCACTGGGATCTCCCTATGACATCACTGGGATCTCAGGGGCATTTTCCTGGGATATCACTGGGATCTCAGGGGCGTCTATCAGGGATATCACTGGGATCTCAGGGGCGTCTATCAGGGATATCACTATTAGTGGCATGTACCACAGTTTCAAAGCAAGTACATTGGAACTGCTACATTGGCATCTGTATCATGAGCATGAAAGCAAACAATGACCAAGACATATTGAAAGTATTGATGCCACATTACTTTTGCTTTGAGAGCTTTAATATCTGCCAGAACACTACATCACAAGGAGATTATATGCTAGTTCTCTTTGATCTGAGCAGATGTGTAGGGTGAAAACATCTGCTCATGTCTATTGAGACACCAGTGTAACTAACAATACCACAGAATAATCACACCTTGCAAATGTTTTCCTTTGATCAGTTGAGCACCTGAGTTGCTCAAAAGGACCTGTATAGAATACAATGGCCTGCTTGAAGGCTGGTCCCTATGCAAGCTGAACTGCATACAGTAAGCATCTCAAAAATCAAATTGCCAATTCAGTTGCTGAGAAATAACTTCCTAAAACCACAGCTGAATTGCACTGATTCAGAAATAATGATGTAATGCTACAATAATTATCACCAAAATTGCACCTGACTAATACTGAAATAATCACTCAAGTTATGCTTGATATTACACTGACTTTAAACCTAAGAAAGGAAAACTTTATTGTAACTGAAAATCAATTATGTTGAAGACTTAAAATTCAGAGAAATAAGCTGGGTGTAGAATTAGCTTAGTTTAGGGTATAGCTAAGTGATTGCGAGTGTAATGGGTGGTGGGAGATGCTGTGATGAGCTACATTGTCTTGTTGGGAGAGAGCTGCCATCTTTCTCCTCTATTCTGGCACTATCCTCACACACTCATATAGACTGTCTTTGTCACCATCTCATCCCCATCAAAGCCTCTCACAAGTCCACTAGTGGATAAAAACATAAGCCTCCTAATATATCAAAAGGCTCCTAAGTGCCCACTGAAAAGACAACAGGAATTTCTCCAAGAAGAAAAATCAGAAGATATGAGAAGTTCTTTGTTCATATTCTTGCACTTTATACAATGATATTAAGACGGCGATACTTGGCATGTTATTGTACAGCATAGTATGCTTCAATTTGGTAGAGGAGGGGACTCTTTGTATGTATGTATCCTGCTTAACCTTGTGACCCCAGATGAAATTGCCTAATACACATGTGTGTAATGACAGCAGCAATCACAGCTTGGTGATAAATATACCGTAGAGTGACTCCGTGGAGAGGGAAATAGGCATGAGTAGGTATGAGCAGATGAGAAGATTTACAAAGTGATATGTATCAAACAGGAAGCTACAATTGTTGGGAACTTTTGCTTTTGGTTATTAAAAATATGTACTTTTAGAAGTGACAAAACAAATTCGTATTATGTTTATATGTGAAATCTGAGACATTCTCTTTTATTCTGAAGTGAGAACTAGATTCTTTTGATGAGGTAACCCATACAGAAATATATCTCTGTTGATGTGTGTATTTTGATGTTTGCAGATAGACGTGGTGGTATACGTACAGTCCAGTGATGGTCAGGACCTGGTCAGCAGCACGTCTGGCCTTGTCCACACACTTCCCAAGGAGGGCCTGGCCTGGTAAGAACCACACATACTTTACTATTTACACATTGCGTTACATGTTAAACACAGCAAGAGTGTGCCACTCTCTCACTCACCTGATACCCACCTGGCTGACGATCAACTTACACCATATTTCTCATATTTCATCAAACATTTTTTCCTGTCATATTCATCTCACAACTTTTTGTGCAACATCCGATTCATACCTGTTTGTGCAACATCCAATTCATACCTTTTTGTGCAACATCCAATTCATACCTTTTTGTGCAACATTCCATTTTGCTAAATTCCAACTTTTTAAAAGATATCCATTTAAAATATTATTGTGTAAGTATCATTCAGATAAACCTTTTAAGGTTGTTGTCAGTTTTTATTATATTTGTATTTAACATTGATACAATGCCAGCACAATTTTTCTTTCCAATTTAGTGAGGCTTTTCATTGAATCGGATTAAGGCAAATCTCTTTATTGTGGGGACATTCAGAAGGTTTAACCTTGTTAACCATTAAATGTGTATTATCTTTGTATTTCAGGGAGGCTTACAATAAGCGGCGGCGGATAGTGGTTCAGAAGTTAGACGAAGCAGATCCCCTCTCTGGCCTTATACGCACAGGAAACTTGCCGCTCTCACTCACACGCAAAGGTAAATCACACCACACTTTCACACCTACAAACCTCTCTACATGTGTTAACTGTACAGTGCTTTAGAAGTTGAGTGCTAACATCTTAATTGGTTCTTAGTCTTAAGTGTTAAAAACTACTCATAGTTGTAGAGCCACCTGACCTCTGGTGGAGAGTGGTAACATTAGTGATAACATTTCTTGCCTCACTTTGGCAAAGTAACTTGTTTTCTGTGAACATGCTAACTCGTCTCAAGTTCCTCCCGAGGGGAGATTCTCTCTACTAACATAGCCGTAGATGCTGACAGGTGGGTACAACTTTATGAAGGTAGCTGCTCATAATCTCCGTGTCATGTCCACTTTCAGGTTTATTATGTTGTGGAGCTGGCTGGGCAGCGCACAAGACAAAAAATTATGGTAACACTTCATCATATGGGCACGTTTTATGTCATCAAATATCAAAGGATATTTCTGTTTGCTTTTTCTCCTCCTCAATAGTTTGGTCACTAAAATGGTGAAATTGGATTTGATTATATTATTATGTTTTGATTGATAGACTTAGATAGAAAATGTAAATGTAATGTAAAAAAAATGAAGTCCTTGAGTTAGACTGATTGGCAGAGGAGGGGACTCTTCGTGTATTTTGCGTTGTCAATTTGACAAAAATATCCTTGAAGTTATGTTCGTGTCTTGTACAACTTGATGTCTTGCATGAAACGACAGTGTTATGGGTATATTTATTTATATATCTATATATCTTCATGTATCCTCATGTATCTACATGTACATATATATGTATATATTATGCCTGTTTACTGGTCAATATGATTATAACCCTTTTTGTTCATATCAAATGGTCACAGAAGTGTTCTCCATGATTGGTTAAATGAGATGATTTAATTTTCTTAGTCATAATCTGAAAACATTGTGGCATTTGTCAAAGAAAAGTGTTTTGATCTGCATGAAATATATGTACCAATCATTAAAACCATATGTTGACTTGTCCTTGAGTGACTAATATCACAGAATAGAAGAAAATACTGTATTGTTTTTTTATTATATCAAAAGACTTGCATACATGACCTTCTTCCCATCATATAAGGGAAATCCTATGTCTATAATGTATTGATGTTGAATATACACAGAGATAAATGAGCAGGGAGTTGTTTACATTTCATAATCTTATCAGCACCTGACTTTATCTATATTTACAGTAGCAAGCACCCCGCCCCATAGCTCCAAATTACTTCTTTGTTAATTAATGGGATCGCTTTGTATGTTTTCACTACATTAAAAGATTATTGTGAAGAATTCATTTTTTGTCTTGACAGTTTCTTATGATATGAGTGACGTTCTGTTTGCTTGGTATCGGTGGATGTTATATGTGTGTCGTTTGTCAAGGAAGTGTGAGTGACTTAATTGGTATGCATGTCCTGTTGCTGGTCAGAGTATAAGAGCAGCCTCCCATTGCTTGATGGTGCTACAAAGATGACTTTATGGTGCAGCCAGGGCATAACTAACAAGTACCTAGTAACAAGATGTGATTTAATGGGCTTGTCTGTGTAATGTACCCTTGGTGCATGCTGGTCCTAATACACCAGTCACTAGCAGTGATTTAATGGTTGTACCCTTGGTGCATGCTGGCCCTAATACACCAGTCACTAGCAGTGATTCAATGGTCGTACCCTTGGTGCATGCTGGCCCTAATACACCAGTCACTAGCAGTGATTTAATGGTTGTACCCTTGGTGCATGCTGGCCCTAATGCACCAGTCACTAGCTGTGATTTAATGGTTGTACCCTTGGTGCATGCTGGTCCTAATACACCAGTCACTAGCAGTGATTTAATGGTCATACCCTTGGTGCATGCTGGCCCTAATACACCAGTCACTAGCAGTGATTTAATGGTTGTACCCTTGGTGCATGCTGGCCCTAATACACCAGTCACTAGCTGTGATTTAATGGTCGTACGTACCGTTGTGATTCTGCTAGAATAGGAAAGATAGATCATTTACAGATCAGATGTATTGGGTTCTTGTATCAAGAGTTTTGATTTTAGTGAATTTTAGGCCAGAATAAAGCAACTCAGAGACATAATATTTGACTTAATATAGCTGCTAATATAGACAGTGTGGCTGGGCAGAAACATTCATAATTTCCAGAATCCTTCCTTGAAAATCAAGAACATGTCCTCTAAAGTTCCAGAACATTTCCGAAATTCTCAGATCATTTCCTGGGTGTTTCTGGGACATTTTGTAAACATTTCCACAACATTTTCTTAAATATTCATGAACATTCCCAGAACATTTTCTTGAAATTTCCAAAACATTTCCTTGAAATAGCTTAAAATCTCAGTGAGCTCAAACATTTACACAAGAAATAACAAATACTAAATCTCCAGACAAAAACATTTGTATTTCTTAGACTAATACACATGTATATGCCAATATTCTTTGTTATAGTCACAGATCATGGCACAGAAGGTTAGAACACAAGCTTATTGACACCAGATCCTCTGTGATGATCTGAAGGTTATGAGTTCAATTCTCGACCATGTCAAGCTTGGATTCATATTACAATTTCTCTTATGAGCTGAGGCCCGTGCCTAGAGGGTTAACCCATTGTCCTTCTATATCTGTGACTGGGTGGGTTGTTATGCCTAGGATGTGCGACATGACAATTCAGTGAGGCAGCACTCTATCTGCTACAAGTAGACCACATCGTGAAGTAACTGAAATAATGTTGAAAGTGAAATAAAACCACATCCTCTGTTATAAGCTGGCGGAGGTCACTCTCCATGTGATTACAGTAATATTGATGTGGAGAATGTTTGTCAAGCCCTGATTGCCTCATGATGTGGTTCCAATATTGATACTGCTAACACCCAGTATTGACATGTGTCACTCTTTTGTGGCAAATGCATTTAATGTACTTAGTCTTTGTCATGTAAATATGGCGTATTGGCAGATATTTGTAGAGAAGATAATGTGTGTGTATGACAAGACTACTTAATACCAACATTTACAAGCTTCTCTCCTGTATGCATGCTTTTGGTCAGGTACATTCTTCTCAAAAGATTTTAAATCTTAAATTTCTTGATTATATATTTTGATTTATATGTAGAACAAAATTTTACAATTGTTATTTTACAAATGTCAAACTAAAGTGTGGAACCAAATGAGCCTATCTATATTTAAGGATTTTTTTAAGATTGAATATTAGAATAAATTGAATATGTTTTTTAAAAAACATACATGAAAATCAGTTCAACTTTGGCAACATTAAAGCTGAAAATGTCGTGCAAATATAGCATTTGGTCTTTTTGACCTAAAGTGCAAGTGTACAGTGCTAAATAACTGAGGATGTTATAGAATGCATGGTGTACAATAGGCGAAGTTGGGGTAATGGCGTGACTCTATAGCTTCACAAGTTGACAGGCCTCCCAAGTGACGTCAGAATATAATGGAATAGATGGGGGCTGATTACAGACCTGTAATGAGGACATGATGAGAAGATTGACAGTTACCAGGACCCCTCTCAACGTAACTCACCGTACACGCTCCTAATCGCACAGAGCATCACTAACGACCCATCACTCAACCTCCACCCTCTCTCTGATATTCAACATCCCACAATCTTCTCTAGAGATCATAAGGAGGGGTTTTTTTTATCTAGTTAGGAGAGCTGTTCAGATGATAGCCTTGTGAGGCCTTGTCTGAGGCCTTGTCTCTTGTTCTGTATTGTCATGAGATAACTCTGTGTATTCTGGTTGATATGATCAGGGGCTCATATAGACATGGATATCTTACATGAACTTCTTCCATAGTATCCTATGTCCACCATATTAAATTAAGAATTTATTTTTTGCATTTAAATCATCTTTCAATTTCAGACAACTAAGATAAAGTTTTTTAGATTACATTCTTTTTTATGGTGCCAAGTAATAGAATATTGAGAAGTCCAAGACAATCTTATTATTGTCATTGCTGAACAGACATGTCAAATATGAAATGTTATTTTTTCCTTATGTTTGGTGAACAGATTGTGGTATAAGAATTGTGAGCAATCTCCAGCAAGGCTCATATTGGGTCACCCCAGAGATTTAAGAAAGAGAATGTGTTTAGAATCTCTAGGGTGTAATGTATGATTATAGGCTTTGTGATGAATGGAGCTATGGAATTACAATCCTCAGAGAGGCTTTAATCCTGGCTTTGCCGATTTTCCTTCCACATGTCATGTGCAAGGTAAACACATTAGATCATATCATCATATCACAGCTTGTCCAATATTGGGCTGTCTCCTGGGGCTGCTCCACACAAAACACACACTGGTCATAATAATATAGACAGCATAGAAAAGGGCAGGTATGGTTCATATAAAACATTATATATTATCCAATCAAAACTAACTGAAAGGTTCTCTTTGAGACATGCAAAGCTGATGTATAAAATACCTGCAAATCATGCATTATGGTCATGATAATAATGAAATGTTTCCTCAAAATGTCTCCTAATACATGCAGAACAGACTGGCCAATAGGATTGCTTCCTAAGACAATCAGATGTGGTCAGAATAGCCTTACAAAACATGAAGAAATGGTCCAAATGAACGCTGTAAAGACTAAACAACTGGTCCAAGTAACTTTGTAAAGTCATTATTTGGAGCCAAACATCTATTTGGTAATGCATTAACCGTGATCAAATGAGGTCACGCAATGTGATATTGTGCCATGCATGAGGTATATGTGACCAAATAGTGGCATACATCTGTTATGCACGTCAAGATGATGTCATAATTATCAATAGCCATGTTTGACCTTATTTGGTCATGTAAATGATTGACCAAATAAATGTTTGGCTCCAGCTGGCCAAAATTGCCTCACACAGATATGAAAAGCTCGTCCAAATTAAGAACAATTTTGCAAAAACATAAAAAAAACTGGACTTATTAAACTCGTGAACTGGCAGAAATTGCCATACAAAGACAAATTGAACTGGTATAAATAACAATGCAAAGCCATTTCGAACTGGTCAAGTATATGTTCCTGATTGGGTGGAAATTGCTTGGCATATTTCTATTAATGGTCAGCAAATGCTGCTAGATAGGCAGGTGGTCCTGAAGGAATATGCAATATTCACTCTCATTTAAAAGTAAGAGTGTCGGCCTAATCTGGGGTCAGGCAGATAACTAGCACATAATATAGATGTGGTCCCATGGGCCATTTCTGGCCGGGCCCTAAGTGTGTCTGGTAGCCACAGACAGTAGAAGGATCTGATCATGGCTAAGTTGGTGTTATACAGCGCAAGCCGCAAATATTACCCACAGGCTCCCGTGTAATCATGCTTCCATAGAAAACGTCCTCCCACGGAAACCCTCAATAGAAAGCTAAGCCACGATGGTATGAGAGGATTCACTGTGACCCCAGGCCGGACAGACAGGTGACCGATTCAACATGCGTCCTTCTACCTGTCCTCAGGACCTCAGCACATCTATCACATATAGCAGTAGATAATGGCATATTAGTCTGTGCCTGTCCCATGATAGGGCAATATGCCTGGGAAAGCTCTGTGATGTTCCTGTGGCAGGATTGGGTGATGTTCCTGTGGCAGGATTGGGTGATGTTCGTGTTGTAGGATTGGTTGATGTTCGTGTTGTAGGATTGGTTGATGTTCGTGTTGTAGGATTGGGTGATGTTCGTGTTGTAGGATTGGGTGATGTTCCTGTGGTAGGATTGGGTGATGTTCCTGTGGCAGGATTGGGTGATGTTCCTGTGGCAGGATTGGGTGATGTTCCTGTGGCAGGATTGGGTGATGTTTTTGTGGCAGGATTGGGTAATGTTCCTGTGGTAGGATTGGGTGATGTTCCTGTGGCAGGATTGGGTGATGTTCCTGTGGTAGGATTGAGTGATGTTCCTGTTGCAGGATTGGGTGATGTTCTTGTGGTAGGATTGGGTGATGTTCCTGTGGCAGGATTGGGTGATGTTGGTGTGGTAGGATTGGGTGATGTTGGTGTGGTAGGATTGGGTGATGTTCCTGTGGCAGGATTGGGTGATGTTCTTGTGGCAGGATTGGGTGATGTTCCTGTGGTAGGATTGGGTGATGTTCCTGTTGCAGGATTGGATGATGTTCCTGTTGCAGGATTGGGTGATGTTCCTGTGGCAGGATTGGGTGATGCTCCTGTGGTAGGATTGGGTGATGTTCCTGTGGTAGGATTGGGTGATGTTCCTGTGGTAGGATTGGGTGATGTTCCTGTGGCAGGATTGGGTGATGTTCCTGTGGCAGGGTTCTGAAGCCGTTGAATCTTTAAGAAGCCATCAGAACTACAGATCATTTAGGGGCAATATAAACTTGAAGTTTTTTGCAGTTGCCTGACATGGTTATGTAAACAATTTTTTTCTTCGATAAATGCCTATAGGCATGATAAATTGAAATGTCCAATAGATCTCACTTTCAAGAGATCTCACTTTGAGCTTGGCAAGCTAAATCATTCGTCTTTAAGTTACAAGAGCTCCATAGCATTATAGATATTTGCAACAGATTGTAAATTGTTTGGTGTTGCGAAGTACATTAAAATAGACCCGTACAAAAAGTAGCCTTTCCAGATGAGATTCAGTTTTTCTATGCGAGCGAGATCTGTTTTACCTAGCTCTGAGAATCTCCTGAGCCTGCAATCTGTCACAGATGCCCAAGTAATTAATTTCACCCCATACATGAAGTGGAGGAGTTTTTACCATGGTCTGTGAGTGCCAGAGATCCCGAAGTTCTAGGGCCTCCTAGCGCCCTCTATAGGGATCAACTATCTCAAACCTGCTTCAGAACTGCCCAGCCTCGGATAATGCTGGAGATTTGCTTGTCTTTGAGGGATATTTTGTATTCCCTGGGACATGCAATTAGACATTTCTTGTAGTTTACATTTGTGCTAGACACGGCATGTCTCGCCAGCGGTTCTTCCCCTTAGGACTCAACATAGCTTCAAGTATTTTTATGAAATTGTTCTCAGGCTGCAGAAAAGTGGCAGCGTAGAATAATTTTGCATTATTGCATCATCTGCAGGAGATATGAAGTGCCTTGGGAATTATTTGCCAATTATGGATACTGCTGACAATGTAATATGATTGTCTTCATATATTTTTATTAATTTATGTAAAGGAGCATTGCAGATTTTGTTTTTAATTGCCTTACATTTTTTTGCCCTTTGTTAAATGATCATTTATTGTTAATAAGAAAACCTCAAACTTAATTTGGTATGTTTGATTTAATATTATTATATATATATGTAGGGAATGTTAGGTCAATCTGTACAGACTGGAAGGCCAAACTTATTTCAACATTTGTTTCACAGACCCTCTTCCCTGTCTTATGTGCCAGGAGTAAAAACAATATCCCACCCTACTTTCCATTTTAAATACCCTGCCTTTATATAAAACAAATTACTGCAGATATTCATTTTGTAATAGAGCAATTATCACTTTTATGGAAGGCTACATGTTGAACAATATGAAGTGATCTGTGAAACAAATATTGCATTAAGTATGGCCTAAATGATGCAATGGGAAGAATAGTTTTGTTATATATATATATGTATGTATATATATATATATATATATATATATATATATATATATATATATATATATATATATATATATATATATATATATATATATATATATATTTATTCTATGATCAGTGTGTATTCTGTGCTGTGATTGGTCAATTCCTGGTCACATGAGATTCTCTAAATTGTTTTATTGACCAGATGCATTATATTGCACGTCAATATACTTTCCACTGCACTGATGGGGAATTCCATGGCGGGAAATGTTGGGGAAGCCCTATAATGACGTCACCAGCTTGCTCTGACGTCACCAGTGATCATAGAATAAAACAAATATGGACCTGGGTGTCGTGCAATATGACTTTTTATGGACCTTCAGAAAGTTATATTGCACTCGGCTGCGCCTCGTGCAATATAACTTTCCGAAGGTCCATAAAAAGTCATATTGCACTCCACCCAGGTCCATATTTGTATAATATATATACCGAGAAATATAACAAAACTATTCTTCCCATTGCATGATGTATATATGGTTGTATGGTAGCATGCAGACTCCGGTATCAGTTGTCTCCATCTGGACTACTATATAGTGAGCACAAGCCATTTACAAATTAAAGAATGTGTCTCAATTTGTTATGCTCAGAGATCTAAAGTAGTATGCATATACCTTGAGAGTTAGAAAAATTAAATTTCTTGTTTTGTTTTCTTGCAGTCATATTATCGCCAGTGGAAGACAAAGAATCTGACAAAATTGTAGCAGTTTTTGTGGTGAGTCAGTCGTATTTATATATTTTATGAATCAAGAAATGTATGATACATCATGCAAAATGACGATGTGCAAATAAGATAGGATTTTTACTATTAATGTGCCTTTAAAATCTTTAAGAAAAAAACTTTCTTATATAGCACATTTTGTATTCAGACTCAAGGCTTGGCAAAAATGATTTGAAATAGCATCTTTCTTGTCATATAATATTCTTATTATTGACTGAGTGCAGTGGCTAACTGGGAGGCAAATGGTTTGTGACTGTTTCAAATTGTTCTTCACTCTTTCAGACTGATTCATGATTGTTGCTGACTGTTTTGTGACTGTTTCAGACTATTTTGTGATTGTTTCAGACTGCTTTGTGATTGTTTCAGACTGTTTTGTGATTGTTTCAGACTATTTAGTGACTGTTGCTGACTTTTGTGACTGTTTCCGATTGTTTTGTGATTGTTACTGATCGTTTTGTGATTGTTTTAGACTGTTTTTTTTATTGTTGCTGACCGTTTTATGATGGTTTCAGACTGTCTCTTGATTCTCTGATTCTTACATATCATTTTCTGTTATGCTTGTTTTTCAGATTGTCTGTGATGAACTTGCCAAAGATGACCACCAGCATTTATCCTTCTTAGAAAAACAGGTAAACCTTGTTAGATATTCTGGGAGCATTAGTCTGGACTCACTGTTTACAGTGTATATGGTAGACGTGTCAAGGGTGACTCACTCTTTAGAGTGTATATGGTAGAAGTGTCAAGGGTGACTCACTCTTTAGAGTGTATATGGTAGAAGTGTCAAGGGTGACTCACTCTTTAGAGTGTATATGGTAGAAGTGTCAAGGGTGACTCACTCTTTAGAGTGTATATGGTAGAAGTATCAAGGGCGACTCACTCTTTAGAATGTATATGGTAGAAGTGTCAAGGGCGACTCACTGTTTACAGTGTATATGGTAGAAGTGTCAAGGGCGACTCACTTTTTACAATGTATATGGTAGAAGTGTCAAGGGCGACTCACTGTTCAGAGTGAATATGGTAGAAGTGTCAAGGGCGACTCACTCTTTAGAGTGAATATGGTAGAAGTGTCAAGGGCGACTCACTCTTTAGAGTGTATATGGTAGAAGTGTCAAGGGCGACTCACTGTTCAGAGTGAATATGGTAGAAGTGTCAAGGGCGACTCACTCTTTAGAGAGTATATGGTAGAGGAATCTCAGTGGACTGGTTATTTACAGTGTATATATTATGTTGGAGGTATCCAATGGGACTCGCCACTGGCACCTCTAGTTATCAGGTGACAGTCACTGGGTGTGAAAAACTGCTCCACATGTGTGCCTCACACCTCACACCAGACCACCATCTCACACACCTACTATTTATTACTCCCCAAGTGGCCACTGTGAAATTAATGTGTGCCGGCAACTGTGGCCATGACATTGCTTCCTTCATTAACCTGTCCACCACTAACAGAGACCTACACCTACATTAACATGCTCAATATTTCATACAAAGACCTGATCAATTTCCTGTTTCATAAATGTTTGAACAAAATCAAGCCATGACGCCCGTGGTTTCATCAGTGGTTAAGCCGTGTAATTTAGTGGTGGGGGGGCGTTGGTTGGCGGTGGAGTGCAGGGCACCCTGGGATACCTTCTTTGTGGATCCATCATTAGTGACCAGGCAGGCCGACTCAATGCTCACCAGACTAACACTGCCATTCATTCTACATCCTCGCTATGCTTGGATTTAATTACTTGTGATTTATTGCTAGCCTTGTGATTTTATTTACGCTTTCATCAAGGCTTCGTTCCGGATTTATCCTTATATTTAGCAATTTGCAATTAATCTCTTGCATCTGATTATATTGACATATTCACAGGTATAAGTCAGCACAGCCAATTTCAAACACAAACAACACAACATATAATCACCAGAACCATTGCTAATATCATGTGTATTAAATTGATCCAGCCATTTATTGACCTTAAAGATTAATATTACCATGGTGAACATTAGTAAGCCAGTGGCATTTTGTTTAACACCCTTAGGTAATTGATATTAAACCATCTTGAAAAACCGTCTCTGATTTTACATCTTCATGTGAAAGCGCAAGGAAAATAGGCATTAAGTTAAACAAGTCGTAGATTTACCATGTAAAATGTGCATCTTCTATCTGATGTATTAGGTTCAACATAACCCTTGACCTTCTCACGACCTCCCTTTTCCAGTGTAGAGTGCTGAGGCAGACATCTCCAGTTCTTATGTCGCACAATATTTCATTCAGTGAATAAGACTGTTTTGAATATTTTTGCCTCCACAAAATGTTCCCATTGCATTTTAATACAGATAATTCTGAAGTGTTGAGTGACTTGTTGAAAATATAACTGAACCTATCTGGATCTCAATGAATTTATGTATTTTAGTGATTACTGATTTTTTCCCATTTATACCATACTGGTTTGACCTCTCTGTTTGCAGCAAGGACTTCGTGCTCTATTTTTTGTGGGCAGATTGGGTCTAAAAAATATCGAAATATTCCATTGCCGTTCTTTCAGGCTATGCGCCCTCCTTTGTTAGTCTGACATGTCCTTCACTGCCGGACACTGCAGACACCTCACAAGGTCATATTCAAGGACGACACATTTCTAGCACTTTATTCTCAGACAGACTGTTGTAGTGGGTGAATCTGTTGACAGAAACTTGCCTGGAAGTGTGGCAGACCCACACATGTTAGATTGGTACTTCCTGGGGGGACCTCTGGTGGAGAGATCCAGCGCTGGCACAAAGCACCACCAGCCTTGGTATCCACAATCAGCCTGCTTCCCCCCACTGCCACCACCTCCACCACCACCACCACCACCAACTCAATCAGCCCTCTTTTCATGCAACTTTTCTTAATGTTCAACACCGATCAAGAGGGAAAGTACACCTTCTTTGATGTTCACTGACTGGGAAAATCTTCTCACCAGGTCTTCTCACACCATATCTTTATGTCACAGACTCAAATGTCACAAACCTTTCACTTGTGTATGTTCCTGACAGTCTTTATCTAGTCAGTTCAAAGAGACCTACGAAACACAAGAATGTCAAAGAGCCCAGTGACACCTATAAGGTGATGTGCTCAAACACAACACTCAGCACTTTGCCATGTAAAGTAATATATATATATATATATATATATATATATATATATATATATATATATATATATATATATATATATATATATATATATATATATATATATATATATATATATATATATATATGTATACGTTTATGTATATGTATATTACATATATATATATATATTTAATGTGGGCCAGATTGTTATTTTTAGATCAGCTCAAAATATAGAATTACTTGATGATAAGGCCCTGTACTCTAGTTATAGCTTGTCATGTGATATCTACACGAGTCTTTTTGTCAGAACAAATATTGTTGGCAAGAGTGACCAACAAGAAGTTTGTGTTTCAGAGTATGAGATTTTCACATTGATGCCTCAGTCATTTGTGCCGGGCGATGGCCAGGAAGTAAGAATCGGCTGGCTTCTCAAGCTCCTGGCTAGTGTAAGATTAAATGACACAGGCACCCGTAGAATATGCTTAAGACATCTGTATATCATTTAATAGAAATCTGTAGAATATGCTAAAGACATCTGTATCATTTAATAGAAATCTGTAGAATATCCTAAAGACATCTGTATCATTAACAGGCATCTGTAGAATATCCTAAAGACATCTGTATCATTTAAAAGAAATCTGTAGAATATACTAAAAACATCTGTATCATTTAACAGAAATCTATAGAATATGCTAAAGACATCTGTATCATTTAACAGAAATCTGTAGAATATCCTAAAAACATCTGTATCATTAACAGGCATCTGTAGAATATCCTAAAGACATCTGTATCATTTAACAGAAATCTGTAGAATATGCTCAAGACATCTGTATCATGTAAACGGTGTTTGTAGTATATCCTAAGGGCATCTGGTAAATGAAACAAATGTCTACAGGATGTTGTATGGAGCCCTAAGGATTATCTGATAATGGCCTGAGAACACATAAAATAAAATAAAAAATCCTATCTTCACCTTATGATACCACCAGTAACCTTGTGAAAATCTTATGATATGCCTGTGGGATACTGACAGGAATGATGTTGTTTGGTGAGAAGATATTGTGGAAATGCTGGCAACTTTTATCTTGCAGAAAATATTTCCCGGCGACCTGTACAACATCTTGAATTTGCCCAAAATATTGTCAAATTAAAAGAATATGGTCAAAAATAAATACACCTTGACTGATATTGGCACAAATGTGACTGGGGCATTTCATGATGCAGAGTGATTGTTTACAATATGATGATGGTAATCCCTTTCTTCTCAGTAATATGTAGCAAGTATAAGTGACAAATGTTATATTCACCTTTGTAATATTGTAAGCTGTGTTTGTTATGTCAGTCACGTGACATGCCCACCAGGAGATAGACATCTGTGCATGTGCTCAGTCATTTTTTTGACCAAAGATGAATTTTCCATTGTAACTGTTTGAAGGGAGTTTTTCACATAGGCTTTGCCTTTGACATATCCTCCATTGGATGAATTCACCCTAGGGAAAATTTTGTTGAGTCAAGTTTTAACTGAACTACTTTGGTTTTAATGTGGCATCTTAGATTTTAACGTTTTAACTCAGGGCCTACTTTGGTTTTGATTCTTAGGTTTTAATGTGGCCTACTCAGGTTTTAATGTGGCCTACTTAGATTTCAATGTGGCCTACTCAGGTTTTAATGTGGCCTACTTAGGTTTTAATGTGGCCTACTTAGGTTTTAATGTGGCCTACTTAAGTTTTAATGTGGCCTACTTAGGTTTTTATTTGGCCTACTAGAGATTAAAATGTCAGAAAAACATACAATCAACTTCTTATATAAGATATTAAAATGTGAAATAGGCAAGCTGCAAAAATTGCAGAACACTGCAGCCAGAGTAGTTGGAAAGATGAAGAAACATGATCGTATAACAACTGAACTGATGGAGGTGCAATGGCTTCCAGTTGATGCTAGGATAGATTTTAAGACAGCTTTGCTAACATGGAAGGTACATATTAGGTATGCGCCAGAATAACTATCAGTACTGCTAAAGCCAAAAGCAGGACTCTAGGGCTCTTAGATCTATACATAACAGGGTATACATCACACCCAGAAATGATTTGAAGATGTTTGGGGAGATATATGCTCCAAAACTTTAGAATGCCCTGCCCTTGGAAGTAAAAACCTGCAAGAATCTAACAGACTCTAAATCCGAACTCAAGACACTTATTTAGGATGCACTACCTGCATAAGCACCATGTGCAGACATAGTCTTCAAAAACTCATTTGTCTAAAATAGCATGTGTGACAGCTGTATAAATGTGTGACAGCTCTGTGACAGCTTTATAGATGTTTGACAGCCATGCAGCTGTATTACAGCTGTATAGATTTATGACAGCTGTATAGCCATGTGCAGTATGTACAGATGTTTCGCCCCTGTATGGATGTACATGTATATGTATAGTGGGTGCGTGGATGTATGTAATTGTTTGCTGAGTGGCTCTGTCAGCACGCCTGGGACGCTGGGAAGACTCAGTGTGTCTATAAAGTGGGCGGAAGTGCTCCAGACCATTGAGGCAGCAGCACACATACAAACTTGCTCTGAATATGATAATCTTGACACGAAGCACACAAGAGGCCAGATGGCACTCCTATGCAAACATTATCTGTGTTTTTTTATAGAGATTGTCATTCACCATGAGATGTGTAATTGTTTAGGCAAAGATTGTATAATGGATGATATGTGTGGGCATGAAAAGAGACAATTGATTCTACCTGCCGAAACTTTTTAATTTTTTTATGCAGGTTTAATTTAATGGCAGGTCTAATGTAGCAACTCTCCTGTATATTGCCAGGATTGCGTACCTTATGGAAGAGACACCTAGTGGCAGGTCTAATGTAGCCACTCTCCTGTATATTGCCAGGATTACGTACCTTGTGGAAGAGACACCTAGTGGCAGGTCTAATGTAGCAACTCTCCTGTATATTGCCAGGATTATGTACCTTGTGGAAGAGACACCTAGTGGCAGGTCTAATGTAGCAACTCTCCTGTATATTGCCAGGTTTACATACCTAGTGGAAGAGACACCTAGTGGCAGGTCTAATGTAGCAACTCTCCTGTATATTGCCAGGATTACACAGTACCTAGTGGAAGAGACACCTAGTGGCAGGTCTAATGTAGCAACTCTCCTGTATATTGCCAGGATTACATACCTAGTGGAAGAGACACCTAGTGGCAGGTCTAATGTAGCAACTCTCCTGTATATTGCCAGGATTACATACCTAGTGGAAGAGACACCTAGTGGCAGGTCTAATGTAGCAACTCTCCTGTATATTGCCAGGATTACATACCTAGTGGAAGAGACACCTAGTGGCAGGTCTAATGTAGCAACTCTCCTGTACATTGTCAGGATTACGTACATAGTGGAAGAGACACCTAGTGGCAGGTCTAATGTAGCAACTCTCCTGTACATTGCCAGGATTACGTACATAGTGGAAGAGACACCTAGTGGCAGGTCTAATGTAGCAACTCTCCTGTACATTGTCAGGATTACGTACATAGTGGAAGAGACACCTAGAGGCAGGTCTAATGTAGCAACTCTCCTGTATATTGCCAGGATTACGTACATAGTGGAAGAGACACCTAGTGGCAGGTCTAATGTAGCAACTCTCCTGTATATTGCCAGGATTGCGTACCTAGTGGAAGAGACACCTAGTGGCAGGTCTAATGTAACAACTCTCCTGTATATTGCCAGGATTGCGTACCTAGTGGAAGAGACACCTAGTGGCAGGTCTAATGTAACAACTCTCCTGTATATTACCAGGATTACGTACCTAGTGGAAGAGACACCTAGTGGCAGGTCTAATGTAGCAACTCTCCTGTATATTACCAGGATTACGTACCTAGTGGATGAGACACCTAGTGGCAGGTCTAATGTAACAACTCTCCTGTATATTGCCAGGACTACGTACCTAGTGGAAGAGACATCTAATGGCAGATCTAATGTCTATTCAGTATCTCCTCAATCTGTGCTTGCTATTGTAAAAAAGGCAGTACCTACTGTAATATAACATGCCTCATGTAGTATGCCAAGATAACAAAAATGAATATATTCCCTTTGTCATGCATATGATGTAGAAACCTGATAAATTTTGTCACTCCTCATCTCGGATGGAAATGAACTCAATAGGGGAAGTCATAACTGCAGCATTTTCTGTTAATTAAACTGCTCGATCATTGTTGGTTATTGTCATAACATGACTCTATCGTAGCTCAGCAAAACATTATCTTCTATGTATGAATTGGCTTCACTATGTAAATGATGAGTAAACCTTGTCAGCTGAGCGGCCCTCCAGCCCAACCGGATACCAGCATGCAATGCGCCTAAGTGCATCGCTGTCAGACACAGAATACCAATGCTATAATGCACATCTTAGATATCTCTCCATCAGCACATGCACACCGTAGCATGAAGGTCAATAAACAAGTCAGATATTTTTATGGAGAGCTGGAGATTGGCTGTTGAGAGCTGAGGAATCAGATTATCATGAGTCCCTCATATCTTTAAAACATTGATTTGTTCTTGATATCTCTTTTCATGTTTATCTTTTTCACCATTATAAGATAAGGGTGAATTATTTAAGAAGCACCATTAATATGAGTGCTGTATAGATAATAAGTGATTTAGAGATAAATGTTTCTCTTTGATCATGAGTGTTATATTTGATTATTTGCAGTTAGTGGTATGTTACAAGAGATTACGGAGGACGGCACAGCTCCTCAACCAATCTGCATCCACATCCCAGTCCCCAGTCCCCGTGTCCCCAATCCCCGCTTCTCCCAGCCCCGTCTCGACGTCACAAATAGAACTCAACACCAAGGACAGAACAACGGAAATACTCAAACTATGTGGTGAGTACACTATAACTCAATACTTCTAGGAACATTGCTATTATATTTTGGCATCATACACATGTACATGCAGTTGCCTTAAAGATTTCCATACAATATAAAATCTCATGTTTTTACGGTCCTTAAGAAATTTCATCAACAAACTGGATTATTTAACTCAAGGAAAAAATATATATATATATACATTTTTTTTAAATTTTGTTGAACTTACAGAAAATGGACAGTACCCACACTTGTTGGTAACAATTGCTGATGTTTTTACGAAAAATATTTCTCATGTTATCTTGCGTCTGTGTAAAATTATTTGTATCATTTAACTGAGTATCACTTGGTTTTGTTTAGAAATCCTACCTTTGTTAGGTGAGTGACTTCAAGTGAGGATGTTAAGGGAAATATTTGAGTAATATACTGTGTTGGTATCCAACATATAAGGCAGTTATCTTACTCTGTAAAAGGTTAAGACTACAGATTACACTATATATGCAGTAGTATATTATGTCAGGCATATAATGTCTATGTAGTCATGAATATATCATATCAGATGTGTAATAAGCTTATTTTATGTTCGATATGACCTTGACATTGATAAGTCAGTTTAGTATAAAATATGTCAATAATAAGTTTGCAAATAAACAAAAACTAGAATAAGTTGATGTATTGCACATCATGTTGAATAATGATATTATTCAAATATATAAATAGATAAGCAACCTTTTCTGCAGTACCCAGTCGGTTGTTTTTAACTTTGCTGACTTTGTCAAACTAAGATGTAGCATTGTCCTGTCTATTTCCTAAACGCTTAAATTTTGTTCAAATTTTTTAATGATTTGAATAAAATAGCCAATGGCAAAGGTGAATTGTCTCTCACGTGCACAGATACATGGAACATTCAGGGCCTCTTGATAATCTAAATATTACTTCAATTATAGACTCATAGACAAAGCCAACATGGTGGTTGGTAACAGAGTCATCCTCATTGGATAAATATTTTTTGCTTGAAAAGATAGGTAAATGCTAAAAAAAAATAAAAATAGATATATTCTAAAAAAAATCATATACAAGTAATTTGCAGTAATTTGCAGGAAATTCAGCCTAATATATACTTATGAGATGTTTTACCAATTGTGTGAACCTATAATAATAGTCTTAATGAGCTGAATATGCTCTTAATATGTTCCCCTAATCAAGGCTAACAGTGCTTTCATATCTTATCATCAATAAATGCACTTTATTCTACAATATCTACAATATCTGCAGTAAGAAGTTTATGTGATAAAAATTATAGCACTATAAAAGATCTTAGTTGTAGAAGGTTCAGGGCAAAAGGGCTGAAGAAGATAGCTATATGGTTGAGATATCCACAGTTGTATGCCGTCAGCAGAAACCTCTAAGCATTATGCTAGCAGATGGCTGTATGGTTGAGATATTCACAGTTGTATGCTGTCAGCAGAAACCTCTAAGCATTATGCTAGCAGACGGCTGTATGGTTGAGATATTCACAGTTGTATGCTGTCAGCAGAAACCTCTAAGCATTATGCTAGCAGATGGCTGTATGGTTGAGATATTCACAGTTGTATGCCATCAGCAGTAGCCTCTAAGCATTATGCTAGCAGATGGCTGTATGGTTGAGATATTCACAGTTGTATGCCGTCAGCAGAAACCTCTAAGCATTATGCTAGCAGATGGCTGTATGGTTGAGATATTCACAGTTGTATGCTGTCAGCAGTAGCCTCTAAGCACTATGCTAGCAGATGGCTGTATGGTTGAGATATTCACAGTTGTATGCTGTCAGCAGTAGCCTCTAAGCATTATGCTAGCAGATGGCTGTATGGTTGAGATATTCACAGTTGTATGCTGTCAGCAGAAACCTCTAAACATTATGCTAGCAGATGGCTGTATGGTTGAGATATTCACAGTTGTATGCTGTCAGCAGTAGCTTCTAAGCATTGGGTTCCTTGTCCAATTACTGGATAATGGAGGTTGATGGCACACAGGGCAAAACAACCTTGACCTTCACCGGTAATGACCTCTATTGACCTTGACCCCGGCCCATTAGGAGAAGGTGCGATATACATCAGGACAAGTGGGGAAAGCATGGTGTTGTGTGGATTCCATTAGGCCATTACAGAAAGCCCTTACAAGCCTTTACTGGAGGCCCTTACAGGATGCCCTTACTGGATGCCCTTACTGGATGCCCTTACTGGATGCCCTCACAGGAGGTCCTTACAGAAGGCCCTAACAAGCCCTTACTGGATGCCCTCACAGGAGGTCCTTACAGAAGGTCCTAAGAAGCCCTTACTGGATGCCCTCACAGGAGGTCCTTACAGAAGGCCCTAACAAGCCTTGACTGGATGCCCTTACAGGAAGTCCTTACAGAAGGTCCATGCAGAAGGCCCTTACGGAAGGACTTACTTGAGACTCTAGATATGATTTTATTTATTCCATTGAATTTCTTTCTGAATTATATTTTAAGACTTTAATTCAATCTGGTTCACTTTTACTGTAATTATTCACAAATAGAATCCATTTTGTGAGGTTCTTTGAATAGAACATACATGTGTATTCTCAAATATAGATATGAAATGTCCACATATAATAATTATGCATTATCACTCCACCATATGTTTTTATATCAAATATGTTTTAGTAAATATTGGCCACCCTAGTGGTTAGCTTTGCATAGTTTCTCAAGAAAATTAATTCTCTTCACATACATGAAGGAAATGAAGTAGAATTTGACTTCTCCTGCAAGGTGTGATCAGGCACAGCTTAATATGGAGAATGATGAGTTATTGAGAAATAAATCCACAGTTTGATCTGCAGTCTGTCACATCTATCATCACAGAATATTTATCACATTAATCAACCAAAGTTGTCCTCTAAGAGATGCACAGTTGAGAGATGAGTGGAAAGCAATGTTGGTGTTTGTCCTTCTGTCTGTCTCTTCAAAGTTATGATAAAAGCCTCTGGAAAATCAGGGTTTAGAATATATGCCCATGAAATCCTCCTCAATTTACTCAAGCCAGCAATAAATTGTCAGTATAAAGGTCTGTCTATATTACAAGACAAGATGGTCAAAGATTAAACAAAGAAGTTATGAAACACATACATTCACTGTTAAATTTGATCAAATGTTAATGTAAGGAAAAAACTAGAATTTATACAAACTAGCACAGAAATTGTGTGTTTACTGTCACGTATTCATAGACATGTAGGACATGGGGAAGTCTGACATATAATGTTATGATATGTTCCACTAACCACAATTTCTGTGATATTTTTGTTAACAGCTGAATTGTACGACCAGGATGCAGCCTCATTACAGCTCAAAGTCATCAAATATGTAAGTATGCCGCGGGAAAATTACAAATCCTTTGCTCGTATTTGCCAGAACCTAACAAACGAACACTTTCCTCAATATCTTCCACTTTTATTACAGAAGGTTATACTGCTGATATTTGATATCAGAATAACTCAGTAACATGCTCTCTAAATTATTAAATGGACCTTATTAGTTTGCAATAAAGCAATACATATTTTTCCTTTTGAGTTTGAATGTTAGGTTTTGATGTTGGTGATAATTATGAATTCAAATTAAGGCTAAAACTCATTTATTTGATTGCATACTGGCAAACATTTATAAAGTAACTATCTCATTTAGCAAAGATAGAGATAGGCGTCAGTTCTCTTTAAATGAGTGCTAAGTCTTGTTATATTGCAGTAGTTACACTTTGCTAATGAACAGTTCTGCCTATTGCAAATTTTGCCACCAGGTGGCATCACATATCCTGTACTTTCTGTAAAAGTGAATGGCCTGGAAAGGAAATCCATGGGAAGCAAGCAGCATATTTTATCCCATGTCAGTGTCCTTAATATACTTCTAATGAAAATAAATATCAAGATAATTATGAGATTTGAAATGGCAAATGTATAAATTATGAAGCTGGTTATTAGATATGTTGATATCCTATTTATCTAAATGGAGTCAGATTGGAGTAGAATTGAGCCGGGATATTATGTGTAATAAGCACTGTCATGCTCTGATGTTAATATTCATGATACTGATGTCATACTGATATTTCTCTCTCAGTCAGCCAATTGAAACCAGAGTAGCATATCAATATATTACATTCACAAAAAAAGAGAGTTTCAGAATTATCTTTTGAGAATTAAAAAAAAAATTGATTTGTTAGAGTGTTAAATTTTCTTTAAATTATGATTCTGTTACATAGAATATGCAAATTACACTTTAATTTGCAGAGAATAGCGTCAAACTTATGATTTTATACTGAATTACGTGTAAATGTTTGAAAAAAAGGATTTCTGGATGTTTTGCTACTTGGTAACTATGAAAAGCACAGAGTGCAAAAACAATATGAGAAGTTTTTAATGTTATGTACATCAGTTAATATATATATATAAGGTTCTGATGTTTATTAAAACTTTTTTTACACTAGTTACAAAACCAGACAGATGCACAGTCAGGCTTCATATTACTCGTAGCCCCAGAACACCGAGAACTTCTCTGTCAGGTGAGTAGGACAAAACAAATGAAAGCAGATATTAGATGTGATTAAAATGGGATCGTGATATGTTTCTGAATGAGTGGTGCTCATGCACGTCATGAGATGATGGTAGCATTTCTCACAGTGAAACTTATCACTTATGTTTGGTAAACAGAGACAAAGTCTCCACAGGATTAAAGACGTTGCCTTTGTGGTATATTTAAAGATATAAATGAAATGTTACACAAAAAGATGTAATTCAAAAGTCACAGTAAAAGTTATCAGTGAAAATCTGATTTGTTATAATTAATATATATATATATATAAGTTCAGGTTTTGTTTATGATAATCAACAAGTTAGACTAGTTGTAAAATGAGATAGCTAATGGACATTGAGAGATGACATATTGGGAGAAATTAGCATAATCCTGCAAAGTTTATCCGGGACATGTGGGCAGGATTATCCCATTGTATATGACAATGATGTGGTACCTGTTTCAGGTGATAGGGGACCAGGTGCTAGAAGAGGAACTCCGATTCCCGGTGAGTCATGTTAGTCTACGCCACCTACGTAGTCACGTTAAACTACTTAAAACCATATATACACACATATATATTTCCAAGCTATCACAAGTAAATATCACAACATGAAAAGATTGTTGCTGCAGTTATTATTGTTCACAGTTTAGGCTAGTGTATATCACAACCAGATTAATCTTTATATAGTGTCAGTTCTGTGCCCAAAGTAACTTATTATTTTGGAATGTTTGAGATCACAGCATGTGCAGTCTTGTTGTTTATTAGTATTTTGATTTATTTCATGTGGTTGCTTGGTAATTGAATTGCAGGGGATCCATAGTGAATGTGTTAATGTGAGTAATGTAGTGATATGACCTTGACCTAGATTGACCCTCAGTTGACCTATATCCAATCTTCACCACCTCTCTATTCGATAAGAAAGTTTCTCTTATTACTCTGCTGCCTTTTATAGCTTAAGAAATTCTTTCACTTTGTGTGGAATTCTCAAATTATAGTATATGAATGTACGTTTTGACATATATTTGCTTATACCATCTCTTGACTACCAAAGAATGTCCTCAAAGAATTCTTGCAAAATATATTTGAGAAAAGCAATGAAATTTATTTAAATATTTATCTTTAAATATTTCCGCGCCACACCTCTTTGCATAAAGACCTTCTTGCATTCTAATTATTAGTCTGTACCAATTAACATTTTCTGAATGATTAATGGAGCTATTAAGTGCAATAATTGTTTTCATTTAATATGTATTTATCTTCAGTTAATGCATATGTGTGATTTGCTATAAGAATATGTATGTTTTCTTGTATTGAGTATAAGCTATATAAAAAATGATTGAATAATTTTATACTACAAAATACATATTGTATTTTAAATGTGAAGCTTTGTCTGTTTGTTTGTTTGTTTGTTTGTTTGTATATTTGTATAAAAGGAATTGAAGTGTGGGTGCTTTTTTCTCCTCAGAACGATCAGAACAGCTTTGCCACCGTGATAAAAACCAAGAAATCTATAATCCTGGATGAAGTGGATGAGGTAGGTGAACACCAATCAACCACCATATGACAGCTTCACCACCAGAGGGCAGTTCAGATACTAACTGGCCACTAGGTGGTAGCACTGATTTTTTCATAAGTGTCACTCTAAAGCCTTACTCTGTTTACAGGGGTGTGCTTCCAATACAATTCCAAACAATTTTTAAACACCATCAACATAGGGTGTCCCAGCAGAAAATTGGGTGATATAAAGCTTTGTAAGTTTAGGAGCATTTGACTATTATTAACTGAAGCATTATTTGATTTTATCCTACAGGAACATAGGAAGAATTTGGAGGAGGCGGTGGGGTACACGATCGACTCAATGCTGTGCGTGCCGGTGATCAGTCGTGTCTCTGGCGAGGTCGTCGCCATCTCTTGTATGATCAACAAACAGGGCTCCCACAGGTAAGATCCACCCTCCCTCCAGAGATATGCATCTACACTGCCCTCCCTCCAGAGATATGCATCTATACTGCCCTCCCTCCAGAGATATGCATCTATACTGCCCTCCCTCCAGAGATATGCATCTATACTGCCCTCCCTCCAGGGATATGCATCTGTACTGCCCTCCCTCCAGGGATATGCATCTATACTGCCCTCCCTCCAGGGATATGCATCTATACTGCCCTCCCCCCAGGAATGTGCATCTATACTGCCTCCAGGGATATGCATCTATACTGCCCTCCCTCCAGGAATGTGCATCTATACTGCCCTCCCTCCAGGAATGTGCATCTATACTGCCCTCCCTCCAGGAATGTGCATCTATACTACCCTCCCTCCAGGGATGTGCATCTATATTGCGGAATAGAGGGCAGCTTGCAATATAGCCTATATCCGACAGGAGCCAAATATCTATTTGGTCATGCATAAAGAATAAGGTCACACTTGGCTATCATGTGGTCATGTGTAGGCAAAGCATGGCATGATTTGGTCATGCAGTAGCTGTGGTTTGTTTCGTCCATGGCTAACTAGATATTTGGGTTCAACTGGTATACTGATGTGAAGAGTGAAATGAAATGATAAATTAAAAAGAAGAGTGTCTAAAGATGCTTGTCATGATTTGATTGCAATGGTTTGTAGGTTTTCGGATGCAGACATGGAGATTATCAGACATTGCTTTGACCACACGGCAGCCGTGCTGCACAGTACCTTGGCTGTGCAGAATGAGCGCAGACTAAAGAAGCAAACACAGGTATCTATCTAGTAAATCACACCCATCCTTTTAATTTACATATCCAAAAAAAGTCAGCCAATGGAGTATTAGATTATTTTTTTGTTTTAAATAAACTTTTTTTTGTTTTGTTTTTCAGACAATGTTGCAAGTTGCCAAAAACCTGTTCACCCACCTTGGTGAGTATAAGAAGCAGACCTTCTCAGAGGGGGTGAGCGCACAGGAAGTCGGGATTAGCCTTGCTCTGTGTCGCCACGTTGTGGGTACCCTGTGTCCCAGATCACCTATCATAACTGACCGCCCCTATCCCCTGCCCCCCGTCACCGTCCTGCAAATGATCAACTGCCTTGCCCTAAAGCAACCCAGACTACCTCCTCTTGTTACAAGTATTAGGGACGCCAAGGAGGGTGGGTCCGGTCGAGACGTGGAGCCGATGGACGTGGAGTGTGGCAGTAGTGGGTATCCGTCGGTGATAAGCGTGGTGAGTAGCGAGACAATGAATATGGCCTTCCTGGCCGACAGCTCCACGTCTCTGGTCAGCCACTCGTCACGCTCCGGTGGCTCTCTCGACGTGACTCATGAGCCACAGCCGGGATCATCTGGACAGTATGAACCAGCACCACAAACAGACCAGCAGCAGTGTGAACCAACAGACCAGCAGCAGTGTGAACCAACAGAACAGCAGCAATGTGAACCAACAGAACAGCAGCAATGTGAACCAACAGAACAGCAGCAATGTGAACCAACAGAACAGCAGCAGGACTCTGGATACATCAGCATCTCCTCAACATCAGCACCAAACACCCAGAAACACCTTGAAATCAGTAACTTTGAAAGGGCTGACCCAGTCCATGTCCAAGATGAAGAAAACATAGAGGAAAGCACTGTGAAACATGAAATGAATCCAGAGAAAGCCAAGAAAGTCAAAGTTTCTGGGCCCAGGCTAGTGTACAGTCTGCTGCGGAGTGGTATGTCCAAGATCCGCATAGAGAATAACCACATACTGTTGGTTATAAAATGTGTTATAAGTTATGACGTGGATAACTAACTTGTGGAGATAACAAATTGAATTCAACAAAACAATCACAAGGATTTGTAGATAACAAACATTAATATGTTACAAAGATCACCAGTTACTACTTATAGACATGACAAGTTACTATTTATGGAGATTATAAATTACTTTAATTGACATCAAAAGTTACTATTTTATGAAGATTATGCCATATATTTGTTATTGACAAGAAAACTCACAACACATGGAGATAACAGGTTACTATTTATGGAAATAACAAGTTTCTGTTTATGGAGATGAAAGGTTACTGTTTATGGAGATAACAAGTTACTATTTTTTAGAGATAACAAACTTGTTTATGAAGATAACATGTCACTATTTATGGAAATAACAAGTCACTATTTATGGAGATAACAAGTTACTATTTATGGGGATAACAAGTCACTATTTATGGAGATAACAAGTTACTATTTATGGGGATAACAAGTCACTATCTCCAGAAATAACAAGTCACTGTTTTATGAAGATAATAAGAAAGATTTATCGAGATAACAGGTTACTCATTTAGTTAAAACTGTGTTTGGAAATGACAAATCACTGTCATTATAATTCACTTGTTTAAGTGAGTTTAACTTGTGTTAATGTTTAAATAGACTAATTCTCTCCATAAATTTGATGTGAACAATGTTTAAATTACACATAATTGAATAGTTGATATTCTTTAAATTTTAGAAATATTGATTCAGTAAAATTTCGGGAAACTGTTGATTCTGATTATGACTAGAATGTACAAAGGAATCTGGCATGATTTAAACAAATTAAATAAGTTTGAATGCTCATTCATTGATTTTTAAACTAGATGAAAAAAAATTCTCAAATTTGTATTTTCAGATGACTTAACCATGTTATTACGAGAAATTATGCAAGAAGCCAGAAACCTAACCAAAGCTGAAAGGTGAGAAAAAAATGGGAAGACTTCTTGTTACCTCAGATCGCATTCAAGGGATGTCCCTCTGGATCAGGGTGGGGAAGAATATTCCAATAACTAGGTTGAAACAGGTTGATAAATGCTGGTATGCTGAGCAGGAGAAGCATATAACAGGCTGAGGCTTATTATAGCCAGGTTTGGAAATGCATGCAGACAGCCTTCACCCAAAGTATTGATGAGTGCAGGCCAAATAACTGATATTACATTATATTTGTCACAAAAAGAAGAACTCTTTAAGAAAAATTTACAAATTGCCAAATTTTCCAGTGTCCTGCTCTTTTTGCTGAAGACTGATGCAAATGAGCAGCATTTGCAATATTTCACAAAATCTAAAAAAAGAAAAAAGAGTGGCACTGCTCTCTCTATTATGATTAAAAAATGTTGTGCTGACATCCCTTGGGTCTCCAGGCGAATATCCAACCAATTACTCTATTTCGGCCAACTAATGTCAAGGTCACATAGAGTACCTCAGGAGACATTTAGCATCGGAGTTTGCTGTGTCTGATATCTATGTTCTGTTATAGGTGCTCAGTATTTTTGTTGGAGAAGGAGACAAACGAGTTAGTGGCCAAAGTGTTTGACGGGGACATCCGTAACGAGAAGGAGGTAACCATGGTAAATGTGATGCACTTTACACCTTTCTCTGATACGTCCAGGGTCTCTCTCGTCATGCACGCCCAACACTTTAATGTTCTGGCCCATTGGTGTGGTTTTTAAGGAAATCAGCTATCACTATTGATAGGACAACATCTGCCCAGATATAAACCTCAAGACTGGAGTATATATATATATATATATATATATATATATATATATATATATATATATATATATATATATATATATATATATATATATATATATATATATATATATATATATATATATATATATATATATATATATATATATATATATATATATATATATATATATAATAATTATAAACATTATAAACATAAGATCTTTCGATGTTTTGTTATAAGTCAAAACAAATGTATTTATTGACTTGAAAATGTGCATGGAATTTTATGTATTTAGAAACAGTATTTGAGTGTCTCGTTTGGGAATGTCTGTTTGCAATGTGCTGTGAAATGTGTTGTGGTGTCCTAGAAATTAAGTTAATGCTATGCCCCAGAAGGACTAACACTATAAGCATGTATAGGCCTGGTTGAGATGTATTGTCATTCAGCATGGCCTGGCTTGAATAATAGGTTAAATTAGTAAAAGTAACACATCTGAAGCGTCCTGTGGCCTTAAGTTACAGCATGCTGTCATAGCCTCTTTTTATGGCATTTTGCATAACTATTTCTGAATTTAAGTTATTTTTGTCTTCAATTAGTTAAAAAAAGTGTATTCTATTGTTTGATAGTTGGTTACTCTGTAGTGCCTTGTATTGATATTGCCCTGTTTCTGATATGGCCGTGATATAAATATTGCCCTGCTACTGATATTGCCCTGCTACTGATATTGCCCTGCTACTAATATTGCCCTGCTACTGATATTGCCCTGCTACTAATATTGCCCTGTTACTAATATTGCTCTGCTACTGATATTGCCCTGCCACTAATATTGCCCTGTTACTAATATTGCCCTGCCACTGATGTTGCCCTGCTACTAATATTGCCATGCTACTGATATTGCCCATCTACTAATATTGCCCATCTACTAATATTGCCCCCTGCTAATAATGCCCCCTGCTAATATTGCCCCCCTGCTAATAATGCCCCCTGCTAATATTTCCCCCTGCTAATATTGCCCTGCTACTAATATTGCCCTGCTACTAAGATTGCCCTGCTACTAGTATTACACTGCTACTAATATTGCCCTGCTACTAATATTGCCCTGCTATTAATATTTCCCTGCTACTAATATTGCCCTGCTACTAATATTGCCCTGTTACTAATATTTCCCTGCTACTGATATTGCCCTGCTACTAATATTGCCCTGTTACTAATATTGCCCTGTTACTAATATTGCCCTGCTACTAATATTGCCCTGCTACTGCTTGCTGTAGAGTAATGTTAGTAGGTGAGGTTGCCTGTCATCTTACGCTGGTTGTCACTAACACAGCATGAGCATGGACAGTCCTGGTGATATAACTGTGTGTATGTTTGTACAGAAGATAGACCAGGAGATCAGAATACCTGCCGACCAAGGCATCGCCGGACACGTCGCCACCACAGGTAACCACCAATCCTTTACCCTCCATAAACTGTCTTATAATATGGCAGTTTAGCAAGCTCATAAAAGGCCATGAGGAAATTTAGTCAGAATATGGCCATGCTCGATTTTATTGAATAACTTTTAATTTTGAAAAAAAAGATATTTGGCTGAAACTGATAATAGTTCAAGGACTGCTTTTTACATTGCTTTTTGAACTAAATTTCAATGTCCTATGTCCCAAAATTCTATGAATGCTGAAAATCCCATCAATGCTGAAAATCCAATGAATGCAAGGATTTCACAACAGTAAAGATCCTAAATTTAGCGATTTATTTGAAGTATGTGTATATTAATTGATATTATCTTTGATATCTGGAGAAATGTTCAATATTGTTATTTCTTTGATATATTAAGTGGGGCTCCTTTTGGTTTCAGGGGAGATCCTTAATATAGATGATGCTTACTCACATCCGCTGTTCTACCGAGGGGTAGATGAATCAACAGGATTCAGGACCAGGTCAGATATCCTGCATTATCTCTGATAAAACACAGACTGACTTAGACATGTTATTAACTGCAGTTTATACCTAACATAGTTTCCCCTTTAGCTGATATGCCAATCAGTCCACAAACAAGGAGAAATAATGGCAATTGTAGAAAATAATTGAGTTTCATTTGCTTTTTAATAATATGGACCCTCCCTCATGTTTAAGTAACTGTCTGTCAAGTTAATTCTCTCCCAGCCTCCCTTAAGTTGAATACTCCTACCCATTAAATCCTCAACATCGCGAATATTAAAGAGGAAATATAAACTTTTCTCACAAAAAATCGAATAATTTATATGTGTATATTATTATCTTTTAACAGGAATATTCTCTGCTTTCCAATTAAGGATGAAACAGGTAAATATTGTTGATTAATATCTCCTCAGTATTACGATCATACATATATATATATATTAGTGAGGGTATATATATATATATATATATATATATATATATATATATATATATATATATATATTAGTGAGGGTAGCCACCTGGTCTAAGTAAGGGGGCTAACACTTTGGGAACTCAACAGATATATCTCAGGTCAGGAGTACAAGGTGGTGGCCTACCTTGTCGTGACATGTGGCGCCCCCTGCTAGAAATATCCATAACAAACTATACTCTGTGTCTATGATATGAAGCTGCATGCTGATATGAACATAATTAAGTGATATTTTGATATAGACATGATCATGATTGTTGAATGAATTTTGTGTGATTTTGCAGCCACAGTGATTTTTGCTGCTTTTGACATTTCCCTCTTGCTTCTGTTTCAAGAATGTTTAACTGACATTGCTATAAAATCTCATCCCATGATTTTCATGAAAATACATCAAATGTATTTTTGTAAGTTTTCAAGAGTAACCTTTTTCAGGAAGCACGTTATCATTGAAATCTCTATGTACATGTAGAATTAGCCAAATTGGCTCATTAACAGACATTTCAACTTAATGTTCACCCTGTGTGAAATTTTACCCTGTGTGAAATTTTAAAAACCAGAACAAAGTTCAATTTTTTATTGCTTGAAGGCCAATTTTGAAATAAAATATTTTTGGCACAGATGAAAATGTACCCTAGATGTAGACAACTAGATGAACTTTTAAAATTTTAAAAGCAAACTACTGGCATTGATGTCACTATAATTTTGCAACATTTGATATGAATCTGCTCATCATTTTACAATTTGCGGCAGAACTTTCTTATTGAACTATACATGTATATCTCTGTAAATATAATGGATAAGATAATCTTAAATCCTATTCATTAAGTTAATTAAATCCCCAATACACTATTTGTAAATTTGATATAGATCCTCAAAATACTGATATTCATAATCAAGTTAAGCCAAATATCTTATTTAATCATCTTCCTCCTGCAAATCCCATAAAACCTGTGGTGCCACCTGGTGGCTGTGGTGCCACCTGGTGGCTGCAGTCAGCTTGTATCAGCTTTAGCAGTGAGGCATATGTATCGCACCCACAGCACGTCCACTCTGATCCTGGACTCTGTAATCCCACATTGACTGGGATTATTGTAAATTAACTAACTTAAAGGCTTGTGCGATACAGATGACTGAGAGTTAATCTGTGCTTTCTTCTTGCAATTTCCTCACTTGATATTACTCCACAGGAAACAATGGTGAGTGTGTAGTCGTCCACATAATGTGTCTCCTACCTCCCCATCTCTCCTCACAACACTTCAGCCCTCCTAGAGAACCTGCCGAGGTTCCTCGTCATGTCCTGCCACAAGACCCCACATGATATTTTCATTTTATTTTCTACAATCGGCATGGCACGGGCGTTCTTATTTGCGCCCATGTGAACATTTTTCTTCATATTTTGACTGCAGCATATGATATCTTGACATGCAAAATTCAACATAGTTCACACTTTTACAGTATCCTATGCAGTCCATAGATATGTTTAGTATTAATTTCAATAATGTACAGCCAAGATATTTTACCCGCAAAAAAACCCCCTCCAGATTACTACACTTTGCCAGTGAGAAATTCCTGTGCATTTGTTAAATGTTTTGAACATGACAGAAACAAAAAACTGTAATGGAATTCTTCACAAAAAATGATTATTTTAAGAGGTTTTTATAATTCAGCATGGATACACGTAGGATACACACCTTATAATATTCAATGGTGAGAGAGAGAGGTGTGGAGGTCTGCCAGACACATTTATGCTTCCCAGCAATTTTAGTTGCTACTACAACGATATATTTTACTCATTCAATATTATAATACCTCTATAACAATGTACCTTTATGGTCATAGAATACCTCTATGATTATAGAGCACCTCACAGTCTGTGGTTATAGGGTGCCGCTGTGGTTATAGGGTACTTCTGTGGTTATAAAGTCCATTTGTGGTGGTAGTCAACCTATATGGTCACAGGGTACCTTTTTGATACAGTACCCTGTGGTGGTAGGGTATATTTTGGGTCACAGGGTACCTCTTGGGTGCCTCCCTTTGTATTTCTTTCAGATTTATTGGATACACTGCTTATGAAGCAATCTTTTTGTACTTTAAAACATTTGTAATTTTTCAAACATCCTCGGCCCTTGTATATGTGTCAAACAGCACGTCCTTCACTAACGATAGTTCAAAACTTTTCTCTGTCATGCTTATATGAAACTTATAATTTTTGGAGTGGAATTGATATTATTTATATTTATACATGATTTCTTTGATTAATGATAGATAAAGAGAATGACTCGCAACATACATAGTGCACCTGTACCTAGCTGCAATGTAATGCTATGCACTAATAATAACATTTGTCAATTCTCCAACACTAACATTCACAAAAAAGAAGATCAGATCTACAACAACATAAACATTGTGCCATCATCGTTTAAAATCCCGAGTTAACTTTTTTAGAATTATTAGTTTAAGCTTTCATGAAGTCAGATTTTCAAACACCTTTTCCCCAGTACATAATATAAATGTTTATACCCTAAACTTTGTGATCCAACGTTATTACACATCATATTATCCCTATTTAAAGTTCTGTGCCATTTGAAATTAGATGGGTCTCCTAAAATCTACCTCATCCATTGAACACTTTGTAAACAAACTTTGCTTCACTGACCAAAGTGAATGTACATGTACATGCAGTACAAAGGTTCACTAAGAAATGAGGCTTGAAAATCTGACCTTCAGATTTGGGACAGTGGAGTGATCTGGCTTACAGAGGCCTGTTGTCCATTGTTTTTTTAACTATTGGTACAGACCTAGCACAGACCACAACAATGGTCACTAGAGCACTGCACAGTACTATGCTCTTTCAGGAAAACAATAATCATGGCAGGTGTATTTTGAATGATTTCCAGAATTCTGTAAAATTGTCTGTGACTTATGCGGTTTCATGAAAGCTTTAATTGGAAATTATCAAATCAAACTCTGTCAGGGGAGAGATGCATCTTCCCTAGGTGAGAAGTAAATCTGTCTTTGAAGGGATGTGCGCCATATAAACCAGTATCAGATGATATTTTGAACACAACTTGGGACTTGCTCCGTTAATATGAATGCAATATCACTTAATAATAGCATGCTGTACTCTAACCATGATCTTTACCATTCATTAAAGATAATGGCACTTAAAATCTAACCAAGCATGAACACCAAGATGAAATAAATATTGAATATTATGGTCAATGCAAAGATTGAGGAATAAATTATTAGAGTGGTCCTTCTCATCTGCAGGTGTGGTCATAGGAGTAGCACAGCTTTGCAACAAGATCAAGGGCGTTGGCTTCTCAAGTTTTGATGAAGAGATTGCCCAGGCGTTCTCCATCTACTGCTGCATCAGCATTGTACATGTAAGTCTATCTCTGCCAGTCATAGTCATATATCTATATATCCTCCTCCATCTCGGGGGACGGATAATTGGATTATTAACAGCCGTTTTCTCTGCAGATCTTTAACAGTGATAAAAGTCTTCAGGATTCAGGTTTTTTTTCTTCAAATGTGAAATTAAAAATGGTCTGAACTCAGTCTGAAACATCCAAAAATGACATTTCTGAAAGGGGGTAGGGGTATCTTGAGGTTATTTTTTCAGGTTTTCAGGTTTTTTCCCAAAGGCGGACTTTCATCACTGCTTTAACAAAAGGGAACTTTGCACTATTTTTTTATATGTAATATAAAGGGTATTCGCGTAGGACGTCTGCCTTATTATTGTACTATTAGCCAGCTAAACCAAGCTCTCTTTCACATATTTGTTATTTTATTATTTCAGAGTTTGCTGTATAAGAAGGTGCGAGATGCCCAGATTCGGAACACTCTGTCCAATGAGCTGATGATCTACCACATGCTGGTGAGCACACTCTACCCCCTCTCTCCATACCTCTGCACACACATGTATATATATATATATATATATAAATATATATATATATATGCCACAGCAGCTTATATAATCAAAGCTTGGCTTGCTGCACATATTGCTGCATATATCATATTTTTGAAATTGCTGTTTTATGAATTGGGAACTTTTTTATGCCATTTTATACTATTTTATGCCACTATATAATCTGTAGTGTATATTATATATAGCATGGTGTATATTATGCTTTTTTAGCTCCCGCCACCTTAGTGGTGCAGGAGCTATTGTATTGAGCTCTGTCTGTGTATCTGTGGATCAGTTATGATCTCGGCTTTTTTCAAGGTCACAGGCTTTATATTGTTATCAAAAACTGAGTATTTGTCATATGTTAAATCACCTATTTTCGTTACAAATTCAAGATTTCAGCCACACATTCACCTCATGAATTCCGCCAACTGATATTCTCAAATATGACCTTAATCTATTTGTTTCCAAGATCACAGTATAAATTGTCAACTACTTTTACTCTTAACACTTATTTTAGTAACAGATATACTGTCAGCTGCCGAACAGTTGACTGACCTACTGACCTGCTTATGAATCTTTAGTGCTAAAAATAGCTACTGACTAGGCAAGATCATGTGATCAACTGCTGCTGGATATTTAAGATAGGCTGTGTCCCTCATAAAGGCACTTGCCCACTGACCTACTGACCTACTTCATCATAAATGTTCTAAATAGCCACCGACTAAGCAAGACCACATGATCTCAATTGCTATTGGTTGATTAAGGTCATCTTTTTTCATTTTCATTGAAGGCATTATTTAAACATGCTGAAATAGGTACCGGTAATCTTGTCTTAAGGAAGTAAAGATCCTGAACAAAGAAATTTTAGGTTTCATCTTATTAATTCCCAAAGCCTTAGGTGCATATTAACTGTGGATTTAGGCTCTATATATGTACATGTACCTGTTGATGTTGATTTGTCTGTCAACAGAAACATTTTGCACTATGTCATAAACCCAGTTCAATTACAGCAACAAATTTTCCCGCAGGTGTACATTTCACACTCTTAATAAAGATTTTGAAATATTCTCTAAAAATGCGGCCACCAACTGGCGGGAGTGTCAGGGGCCCATCAGTTGCCTTGATTAATTTAATTTTCAAATCTGCTTAAGTGCACATTAAGATCAAATTTAATACAATCAAATCACTGACTTTTATGATATGCACTGTTTTATGAATATTTTGTCTATTTTCTGTTCTTTGGTTTATTTTTTTGCTGACTTATGGGGCTTGTTTTTTGCAGTCCTCGGAGAATGTAAGCATATCTTGCCAGTAATATGCATGCCAAGGCTAAGTACATGATAATGGCCTAACACTTGCAAGCGGCATAACAACCTTCCTGTATCATACATTAAAATGTCATGTTTTAATTGAAGTGGACTGAATTGTAATATTTAATGATGATGCAGAAAATGTTTTAACTTTGCAGTATTTGTTTAGATCTAGTCCTCGTCAGAGTGAAACGGTTTCAAAACAGGGAAACAGTCTCAACACAGAGACAAGCTTAATATGGAGTGAATATATGTGTCTAGAGCCAGTGGTTTAGCTCATAGCAGATATATTATGTCTAATAGTATTCTACCACCAAATGTTAACTCATATACCTTTTTTCCAGTGCCCATTAACATGAAGTGTACATTGTACTTCCAATATTGAAAACTCACAACGCTACTTTGGATAACTCTTTATAAATGTTTCTTTAAGAAAACTTAATCTGATGGGAATCATAATGTAAGGTGCATGAGATATTGGAGATTTTTGTATGCAAGGGGCAGATATTGTGTATATTTGATAATCTATTGGTGTCAAGAAATATAATGATACCTCTCACTTTGTTGATAGGTGTATGGTTATAATTGCATCCTCCTAATTTTTTAAAAGGGTAAATGTATCTGATTTATTGATAAACAAACCAATTATAACTAAAAGATGCCCTTTTTATATCAATTGATATTATTGCATGGACCTGTTGATTATTGGGGGTTGCAGATATAATCCTCGTAGGACATGTCTGTTGCAGGTGTCTGATCAGGAAGTGAGCTGCTATAGGGAGAAAAAAATACCACCCACTACAAGTTTTGATGAGAATTTTTGCAAGTTCAGTTTCATCCCTCGTGCTCTGCCCTACGATGAGACTCCCATGGCCGTCTTCTCTATGCTGGAAGATATGAACTTCTACACACAGTTCAGACTCAACCGAGAAACTATTGCCAGGTATGTGGTCTTCAATGATGTGGTATGTGTATCAGATATGTTGTCTGAGATCATGTCGATATAATGATATGTGTATCAGATATGTTGTCTGCAGTGATGTTATCATATACATGTATGTGTATCAGATATGATGTCTGCAGTGATATTATCATGGTATGTGTATCAGATATGATGTCTGCAGTGATATTATCATGGTATTTGTATCAGATATGATGTCTGCAGTGATATTATCATGGTATGTGTATCAGATATGATGTCTGCAGTGATAATATCATGATATTTGTATCAGATATGATGTCTGCAGTGATGTTATCATGTATGTGTATCAGATATGATGTCTGCAGTGATATTATCATGGTATGTGTATCAGATATGTTGTCTGCAGTGATATTATCATGGTATTTGTATCAGATATGTTGTCTGCAGTGATATTATCATGGTATGTGTATCAGATATGATGTCTGCAGTGATATTATCATGGTATGTATATCAGATATGATGTCTGCAGTGATATTATCATGGTATTTGTATCAGATATGATGTCTGCAGTGATATTATCATGGTATGTGTATCAGATCTGAAGTCTGCAGTGATAATATCATGATATTTGTATCAGATATGATGTCTGCAGTGATATTATCATTTATGTGTATCAGATATGATGTCTGCAATGATATTAATATCATGATATTTGCATTAGATATGATGTCTGCAATAATATTACTATCATGATATGTATATCAGGTTTATTGATATTATGAATCACCAGACATATTAGTTTCTATAAATTAGATCGGACAGTACATGTAGAGCACAAATGCACTTAACTGAATGCAACACACAGTACAAAACCGATGTCATTAGGTCAGGTACCAACTTTTTGATATAGCTATGCATACAGTATTAAGGAGTTCGGCTGGAACCATGTCTACTATTATTGTTCACACCACAGATTATCACAGTACCTTTTGCAACAAAGTTGTCACAAGGTATCTAGTTTATGTGACATTTTTATATTGTAAAGAATCAATGCTTTAAGTAGAATAAAAGTAGACAGTATTTACCTTTAGCATTGTGGTTAAAATAGCATTGCTCCAAATAGATTTATTTAACAGCAGATGATGATGTTTGTTTTAACAGATTTGTCTTGATGGTGCGTAAGGGCTACCGGGACCCGCCGTATCACAACTGGGCCCATGCCTTCGCCGTCGCTCAGTTCTGCTACCTGATGCACAAGAACGTTAAACTGTCCTCATACCTTGAGTAAGTCACACTAACTAACAAACTTATACTCCTATCTATTTTCACCACATAATGTTGATTATTACTTAATGGGAGTTTTAGGATTAGCAGACCTGCATAAAAACAAGAAAATTGAATTGATATAGGTAAAGGACATTAAAATAATGGACATTTGACTGCCACTTAAAATTAAATGTTGCCATCTCGATATTTCAAAATAACATTTTTATCAAAGGACTCTTTCTTTTTTATGTGCATGAATAATGATGGTGTTTGAAGTCCCTTAAAGTCAGGAATGTTTCTTGTTTTCAGTGACATTGAGGTGTTTGCACTGTTCATAGCATGTCTGTGTCATGACATTGATCACAGAGGAACAACCAACTCCTACCACGTCCAATCAGTAAGTAACACCCTACATGTATAACCAGCTCCTACCACGTCCAATCAGCAAGTAACACCCTACATGTATAACCAGCTCCTACCACATCCAATCAGTAAGTAACACCCTACATGTTTAACCAGCTCCTACCATGTCCAATCAGTAAGTAACACCCTACATGTATAACCTGCTCCTACCACGTCCAATCAGTAAGTAACACCCTACATGTATAACCAGCTCCTACCACGTCCAATCAGTAAGTAACACCCTACATGTATAACAACTCCTACCACGTCCAATCAGTAAGTAACACCCTACATGTATAACAACTCCTACCACGTCCAAACAGTAAGTAACACCCTACATGTATAACAACTCCTACCACGTCCAATCAGTAAGTAACACCCTACATGTATAACCAGCTCCTACCACGTCCAATCAGTAAGTAACACCCTACATGTACAACCAACTCCTACCACGTCCAATCAGTAAGTAACACCCTACATGTATAACCAGCTCCTACCATGTCCAATCAGTAAGTAACACCCTACATGTATAACCAGCTCCTACCACATCCAATCAGTAAGTAACAACCTACATGTATAACCAGCTCCTACCACATCCAATCAGTAAGTAACACCCTACATGTATAACTAGCTCCTACCACGTCCAATCAGTAAGTAACACCCTACATGTATAACCTGCTCCTACCACATCCAATCAGTAAGTAACACCCTACATGTATAACCAGCTCCTACCACTTCCAATCAGTAAGTAACACCCTACATGTACAACCAGCTCCTACCACGTCCAATCAGTAAGTAATACCCTACATGTATAACCTGCTCCTACCACGTCCAATCAGTAAGTAACACCCTACATGTATAACCGTCTCCTACCACGTCCAATCAGTAAGTAACACCCTACATGTATAACCGTCTCCTACCACGTCCAATCAGTAAGTAACACCCTATATTTGTAACCTGCTCCTACCAAATCCATTCAGTAAGTAACACCCTATATTTATAACCTGCTCCTACCACATCCATTCAGTAAGTAACACCCTACATGTATAACCAGCTCCTACCACATCCAATCAGTTAAGTAATACCGTACATGTACAACCAGCTCCTACCACATCTAATCAGTAAGTAACACCCTACATGTATAACCTGCTCCTACCACGTCCATTCAGTAAGTAACACCCTACATGTATAACCAGCTCCTACCACGTCCAATCAGTAAGTAACACCCTACATGTATAACCAGCTCCTACCACGTCCAATCAGTAAGTAACACCCTATATTTATAACCTGCTCCTACCACATCCATTCAGTAAGTAACACCCTACATGTACAACCAGCTCCTACCACATCTAATCAGTAAGTAACACCCTACATGTACAACCAGCTCCTACCACGTCCAATCAGTAAGTAAGACCCTATATTTATAACCTGTTCCTACCACGTCCAATCAGTAAGTAATACCCTACATGTATAACCTGCTCCTACCACGTCCAATCAGTAAGTAACACCCTATATTTATAACCTGCTCCTACCACGTCCAATCAGTAAGTAACACCCTACATGTATAACATTCTCCTACCACATCCAATCAGTAAGTAATACCCTACATGTATAACCTGCTCCTACCACGTCCAATCAGTAAGTAATACCCTACATGTATAACCAGCTCCTACCACGTCCAATCAGTAAGTAACACCCTACATGTATAACCAGCTCCTACCACATGCAATCAGTAAGTAAGACCCTATATTTATAACCTGTTCCTACCACGTCCAATCAGTAAGTAATACCCTACATGTATAACCTGCTCCTACCACGTCCAATCAGTAAGTAACACCCTATATTTATAACCTGCTCCTACCACGTCCAATCAGTAAGTAACACCCTACATGTATAACCAGCTCCTACCACATCCAATCAGTAAGTAATACCCTACATGTATAACCTGCTCCTACCACGTCCAATCAGTAAGTAATACCCTACATGTATAACCAGCTCCTACCACGTCCAATCAGTAAGTAACACCCTACATGTATAACCTGCTCCTACCACGTCCAATCAGTAAGTAACACCCTACATGTATAACCAGCTCCTACCGCATCCAATCAGTAAGTTACACCCTACATGTATAACCAGCTCCTACCACATCCAATCAGTAAGTAACACCCTACATGTATAACCAGCTCCTACCAGGTCCAATCAGTAAGTAATACCCTACATGTATAACCAGCTCCTACCACGTCCAATCAGTAAGTAACACCCTACATGTATAACCAGCTCCTACCACGTCCAATCAGTAAGTAACACCCTACATGTATAACCAGCTCCTACCACGTCCAATCTGTAAGTAACACCCTACATGTATAACCAGCTCCTACCACGTCCAATCTGTAAGTAACACCCTACATGTATAACCAGCTCCTACCACGTCCAGTCAAGAGAGAGCACTCCACAAAATATATTAAGGCTGTTAGTATCATTCCACAATATATTAAGGCTGTTGATAGCACTCTATAATAATACTAATAAATTAGAATGATGAGTTGCTTTAATACGACTCCACAGTAAAACAAGCATGGTGTGATGATGTTTCAGCATCCTGCCAGCCTATCCACATGTACTTGGTGTTGACTATATTTTGATATTGCAGGGTTCTGTGTTGGCCTCGCTCTACAGCTCAGAAGGATCTGTCCTTGAGGTATACATACGTTTCTCTATCTTGACATCAATGTGTTTCCAATAATATCTCTCCTAAAAACTCCTTTATAACAAATAAAACAAATTCATGTTGAAATGCATTATTGATATCTGGATTGCAAAATCAAATAGTTAAAGTATTCATTTAAAAACATGATATCAAGAATGAGTTGGATTTTTCTTGCGATTAAACTGAAGAATAACTTAATTTATTCACGAGAAACCTCTCTCAATTTTTTAAACATGTTGGTTTGCCTTATCCATTTTATGGCAGTAATATACCGGTATGTCCAGATATGAGATTAATTGATGACATCAGAGCATATCTATTAATAGTGTCACCACCTAATTGGTGATGCATGTAGAGTATATTAGCATTTATGAGTTGGTTTAAATGTGTTCTTTTTATTACAGAGACATCACTTTGCTCAAACCATGTGTATACTCAATACTGAAGGATGCAATATATTTGAGAATGTTAGCGGAAAGGTGAGTGTGGGGTTTAGTATACAACAGAAAGTGGTTATCAATGATTTACCGAGGTTCTCTTTTTGACCCGGGGCTGTGGCATTCAGCGTTTCAAGCGTATATGTATGTTTCAGGATTATGAGAAGATCTTGGATTTGATGCGGGACATCATCTTAGCTACAGACTTGGCACACCATATAGGAATAATACCTGAGCTGGAAACCATGGTCAAAGGTAAGCATGGTCAAAGGTAAGCATGGTCAAAGGGAGACATGGTCAAAGGGAGACATGGTCAAAGGGAAACATGGTCAAAGGTAAGCATGGTCAAAGAGAGACATGGTCAAAGGGAGACATGGTCAGTGGTAAGCATGGTCAAAGGGAGACATGGTCAAAGGGAGACATGGTCAAAAGTAAGCATGGTCAAAGGTAAGCATGGTCAAAGGTAAGCATGATCAAAGGTAAGCATGGTCAAAGGGAGACATGGTCAAAGGGAGACATGGTCAGTGGTAAGCATGATCAAATGTAAGCATGGTCAAAGGTAAATCTAGTCAAGGGTAGACATGTTACCTGAGCTGATAACCATGATCAAAGGTAACCATGATCAAAGGTAACCATGATCAAAGGTAACCATGATCAAAGGTAACCATGATCAAAGGTAACCATGATCAAAGGTAACCATGATCAAAGGTAACCATGATCAAGGGTAACCATGATCAAGGGTAACCATGATCAATGGTAACCATGATCAAGGGTAACCATGATCAAGGGTAACCATGATCAAGGGTAGGCATGGTACCTCAGCTGGAATCCATGGTCAGAAGTCAGCTTTGTTATGAACTTGGAACCATGGTGTTTTGTTATGAGCACAAATCTATGGTAAAAGGTGAGTATTGTTATGAGATAAAAACTTTTTTTCAAATGAATGCTTCATAAACAAGCTTGAAAAATTGTAATATTATGTATTATGTGATTGATGTTTGATTTGAATGTAGTCCTCCTTGTATATCATGGCAATATACACGTGGAATGTGAAGCTATGGTCACTTATTGCCTGTATTCTTACATAGATGGATACAAGGCCTCCAATGCCAGACACCACATGTTGCTGTTATGCCTCATCATGACGTCCTGTGACCTTTCTGACCAAACCAAAAACTGGAAAAATACCAAAAAAATAGCTGTAAGTTGCTTGAAAATTTATTTTAATAGGTGTAGAAATGGTTTGAAACTATTTTTATCCTCTTTGTCGTCATCTTTTTCTCAAGATCAGGTTTATATTTTACAGAACCTGATATACCAGGAATTTTTCCGCCAGGGAGATTTAGAGAAGGCAATAGGGTCAAAGCCAGCAGAGATGATGGACAGGGACCGTGCTTACATCCCTGAACTGCAGATTGGATTCTTAGACGGCATTGCTCTTCCCGTCTTCAGGTATAATTCATACACAATCATTTTGTTCTTGATGTGTTACAGGTGTTGAGTTTAGATAAATTTAAATATTTCATCAAATTATCAGAATATTATTTTTAAAATTAACAGATGTAAAACATTGGATTCTGTGTGTCACATATGGTGTCCCCTGAGAAGTTTTGAATGCTGGTGAAAGTTTAGATAAATTTAAATATTTCATCAAATTATCAGAATATTATTTTAAAAATTAACAGATGTTAAACATTGGATTCTGTGTGTCACATCTGGTGTCCCCTGAGAAGTTTTGAATGCTGGTGAAAGTTTGTCGATAGGATGAGAAGTTAATGAGTGTTGAGTTTAGATAAATTTAAATATTTCATCAAATTATCAGAATATTATTTTAAAAATTAACAGATGTTAAACATTGGATTCTGTGTGTCACATATGGTGTCCCCTGAGAAGTTTTGAATGCTGGTGAAAGTTTGTCGATAGGATGAGAAGTTAATGGGTGTTGAGTGTTGAGTTTAGATAAATTTAAATATTTCATCAAATTATCAGAACATTATTTTTAAAATTAACAGATGTTAAACATTGGATTCTGTGTGTCACATATGGTGTCCCCTGAGAAGTTTTGAATGCTGGTGAAAGTTTGTCGATAGGATGAGAAGTTAATGGGTGTTTTTTTGTTTGCATTTAGGTTACTGAACGGTATCTTCCCTGAGGCAGAGGAGGTCATGAATGCCGTGGAGAGAAACAAAAGAAACTGGAATCTGATGAACGAAAAGATCAAACAGCTACAATTAGTGTCCAATAGCTCCATGGAGATATTTGAACTGGACATCGACATTGATGATGATGGCACCGAGTCACATTCATGATCCTGATAGGTCAAGGTCAAATTCAAAGTCATGACCTATTTTTTTTAGGTTGAGGCTTGGTTTCATCAAGCGAGGGTCTTGTGATCAGTCATTGACATTGAAATAAGTCCGTCTCAGATGTAAGACTTAATTTTGCTTTCAAGGTCAATGATTTGTACAAGGTCATCAGACAGATATTTTCTGAACATACTGATTAACCTGATCAAGGCTTTTATTGCAATATAACAACAGGATTTCAACTTTGTAACATGCATATCAGGAAGAAAATTGCATATTTTGATATAAAAGAATTACTGGAAGAATAAAAATGATGAGAATGGACAATATTTGACAGTCGCATTGGACCAGTGACCTTTGTGAATTAAGGTGCTTATCTTTCACCATATGACTTTTCTACTTCTGAATCTTTAATTCATTGAAAGATTAATAAAAATGGAAAATATCAAATCTTTTGAATACCATTTCAAAGGAAAGAATTACACAAGATCTGAGTTTGTCATATGGCTTGCAGAGCAAAACATTAAATACTAAGACTTTGAAACCTTAGATGCCAAGACTCATTAAAATGCAACAGATACACAATCTATGCCAGGACTGAAAACATAGCATTAACATATAGTCTGATATCTGTCTGTGTTGGAGGTACTACAGAAGCAACAGTCTGATATGAGTATCTGCCGGGGAGGTACTACAGAAGCAACAGTCTGATATGAGTATCTGCCGGGGAGGTACTACAGAAGCAACAGTCTGATATGAGTATCTGCCGGGGAGGTACTACAGAAGCAACAGTCTGATATGAGTATCTGCCGGGGAGGTACTACAGAAGCAACAGTCTGATATGAGTATCTGCTGGGGAGGTACTACAGAAGCAACAGTCTGATATGAGTATCTGCCAGGGAGGTACTACAGAAGCAACAGTCTGATATGAGTATCTGCCAGGGAGGTACTACAGAAGCAATGGTCTCCCCACATTTCTATAATTGACAAACAGTTGAGTTGTAATTTTTATGATTGTCTGGGTCAGCATGGAGGACATGACAGATGACTCTATAAACATTATATCTACCAAAGTTAACAAGTTTTGAGGGAGTTTATGTTATCAAGACATATTGCATGCAAAATAGCGGTGTTAATGGAATGTTTTAAGCTCAGAAATACATAAGTGGAGAAATGTATATATGCTAGCAGGATAAATTTTCAACACAAACATATTATGATTGATAAACTTAATGATGCAAATTGACAATGTTATGCCTAAGACATTCATATACTATGGCCAGTTATGTTGGATTGTTTAACTCCTGTAGATATATAAATATTTCATAATGTATAAACAACAAGCAAGGCTGTTTGTACATAAAAGACCTTGTTTTATTCTTCATATAACCACCACTTATTTTCTATTACATTAGTCAGTTTGCCTGTTTCAAGCAAATAAATATAGCAATTGTTGATTATAATATAATGATAATAATGATAATAATGATGATAATGATGATGATGATGATAATGAAAGTAAGGTATTTTGTGTCCAGTGACTATACATGTGAATGTATTGTTCGCTTCTAGTCCTGCCAGTTACATTGTAACCTTGTTGCCCTTAATGTCCTTCATATTTCTTCAGAACAATTAGTATTGACGCACATATAACAAACATTACAGACCCATTGAGCACACAAATCTCACACCTTCAATTCTATTCTCAAGAATTTACACCTTTTAAAAATTTCCTTTAACGCACACCCTGCAAGAATAAAAAAAATACAAATTTGCAAAAACCAAAATACTATTTCAGCCCTTTATCGGTATGACTGCTACCTGGCCAAGAAGACTATTTATAGGCAGGGTAGTGGACAGTACTCGGGTGTGGAGTGCAATAGGTGTGGTCAGTGGGTCAGCAATGATATCATCGAGGACCAATGAGACAATGTTGTCTAGGTAAGAATGTAGACTTTATAATATGTCTATAAATCCTGTGTTAACTTCTCTTCCTTTAGCACATACAAATATTTGTTAAATACAGAATTAGATTCTATTGGTCGCTCGAGTTCACATTGTCTTTTAAAAGGGACTCGCATATACTTAATCAACTGAGGGGCATAAGGAATATTTGATAACTTGGACAATAAGATATGGATGGAGTGGTCAAGCAATCTCCGTAGCCATGTATTATGGCACAATTTAGAAGTACAGCATCAAGGCCTAAGACTGGATACTTTTGTATATTAGGTTTATGTTGAAACTGGAAAGTGTTTCTCAACAGTAAATATCTAAAATAACACTATGCAATATTCATCAAAGTGAGAGGTGATTAGGTAGAACTTTATTAAAACACTATGTATGTGTCGTTAGATTATGATTTAGCCATAGTCGTTAATAAATCGCCACACACACACACATTAGTCATTCTATGGTTTTAGACACTGATTTGACAATGATGATATCATTGGCTTTTGATTTATATAATATTAGAAAATCTTAATTTAGTATATTTGTTTGCTGATAACTTTTTATTTGCCTTTCCATATTAATACATAATGTTTTACAAAAGCAAAGGGACTACCTAAATTGCGATAAAATCTTGCACATAAATTTGAACGGTTTAGTGATTTATCCTTGATGAAATGTTGACTGAAAAAGGATGTTATTTTTATTGAACATCCAGTATCAGCAGATATGCCCTTGAAAAAGATGGGATTAACACAAGTACTGAAAGGAAGCCACAATGGTATTCCACAATACCATTTATACTATGGTATTGTGGAAGAAAAAAATCAGAATGTGATAAAAGAAGTTTTTCAACTCTTAGTGATAAATGGTTTCACAAGGTAGATTTTTGCAGAGCCCAAGAGGTGTGGAGTTAAGATGTCAACTTCTTTTTCGTGTATTTTTCCTATGATTTAGAACTTGTTCCCAAAATGTAAAAACTATCATCATAGTTCACACCAAAACATGCAATCTGTCAAAATGATCAGCACTTAAGATGCACAATCTGTTAGTGTGGTTCACACCTGAGAAGCGCGATCTCATTTGGTTGGGACTGCGATCGTTGTTAAATCGTGTTATGCAGCATCGCCTATTATCTGTAATCTCATTGTGGTTTATACATAAGATATCAAATCCTTCATTGTATTTCATATCTAAGATGTGCAATCTGTTATTGTGGTTTAAACCTAAGATGTGTAATTCATCATTGTGTTGCACAATAAGGTACATTGTGGTTCACACCTAAGATTTTCAGTCCTTCACACCTTAGATATTTAATTTATCAATGCTACATTTTGAAACCAATAAGGATGATTCATAAATTCTCCTAGATGACAAATTATCATTTTCGCCTCTGGTATCAACTTGGACAATGCTGAAATAAATTTTGATATTTGTGCAATGCTCTCCTTCTGCAATACTTATATAGAAAACATCATGAAGGTTTCAGCCAATTAATACCTGGTTATATTTATATATAAAGAATGACAGTTGGCATCTACAGGTAGTGTACATTTTGGGAAGCTTAGTAGAGTTCAGTTCAAAATATCAACATCAAGACTTAATATTACATAATACAAGTGGCCAAATTGATTAAGATTGATATGAATTTTGTAGTTAATAATGGTGCTTTGAATCATTACATTTTAATGATTCATGTTTGCAATATTCCACGGTCTGAGATGCAGGTTTGTATTCATCAAAACCCATTAATGATAAGGCTGGATAAACACACATTATATTTATTTTATTGATTTATGGCTCCAGATTTCCTGACCACTATATTACACACCCATCAATCAGATCTTAGAATTAATGATAGCTTCATCTTCAATTTTAAAAGAATACTTTATCACGGGAGAACCATGCACAGAACAGATATGCCCTGCAAATTTGAATATTGGCATGTCTGGAATATAATGTGTTAATATAGTTACCATGTAATTTAAGACAATCAGTATTCAAATGTATTCAATGATTGTTAAAACATTCAGTGCCAAAATAAGTGTGCCAGATTTCTCCACACTGTGCACGCCAACAAACACGTTACCATCTGTAATCAAACAAATAGCATCCATGTCAGATACTGACTGGCCTTTTCAAAACAGTGCGGTAAAATGGACCAACCTTGTTCTTTTTAGAAATTCCAAAATTTGTGAAGATTGTAAAAGTTGTAATTTGAAAGAAATATTTATTGTTACAAATTCTATAGTATTTTTGTAAATATGTATAAGGGTTTGCAAGTGTTATAGATTCTAATGTCCCAGAATATATTCAGTTGGTAGTTGAGATTAAATATGCACCATAAGGAAATCTCATTGCAGCTTGGATGCTTTGTTTGTCTCTTCCAAGTTATTGATTCATAAAAAAATGGTACTGTTGAGCAATATTTATTAATCATTATGTCACATAGAGAATAATGTGACCTCTAGTATGACCAATTGCTCATAGATTTCATTGCCAGTTGAGGATAATTACTGGTAGATGGCATCATTAGTTGGTGCTATATACTAGTAGATGGCACCACTAGGCCCAGACATTTGCAGATTGTCACCAGATGTCACCACTTGGTCATGCTATAGGTCACTATGATTGGGTCTCTTTGCTGTAAGATCACTCAGCAGAGAGATGGTTATAATACAGTTCTTGTTAGCAGTTAATACATATTTGTATAATCTAGTATATTGTTACTTTACTTTTTATACAGTTATTTTTATTTATTTTGTTTTTGGAAGACCTGTGGAGGGCCATAATGCTATCTATGATAGTATTGTAGGTGGCATATTTCTCAATAAAATAATTGTTCTTCAGCATTGAAAAGATATTTTGTCTTTTGTTGCCTTGATCAGAAGTGCCACCTGTTGTTTAAGTGGGCAACCATAAGTGCCACCTGTGTTTAAGTGGGCAACCATACGTTCCACCTGTGTTTAAGTGGGCAACCATAGATGCCACCTGTGTTTAAGTGGGCAACCATAAGTGCCACCTGTGGTTTAAATGGGCAACCATGAGTGCCACCTTCGGTTTAAATGGGCAACCATGAGTGCCACCTTCGGTTTAAGTGGGCAACCATAAGTGCCACTTGTGAGTAAAGTGGGCAACCATAAGTGCGACCTGTAGTTTAATTGGCAACCATAAGTGCCACATGTGGTTTAAGTGGACAACCATAAGTGCCACATGTGGTTTAAGTGGACAACCATAAGTGCCACCTGTGGTTTAATTGGCAAACAAAAGTGCCACCTGTGGTGTAATTGGCAACCATAAGTGCCACATGTGGGTTAAATGGGCAACTATAAGTGCCACCTGTGTTTAAGTGGGCAACCATAAGTGCTACCTGTGTTTAAGTGGGCAAACATAAGTGCCACCTGTGGTGTAATTGGCAACCATCAGTGCCACCTGTGGGTGAAGTGGGCAACCATAAGAACCATTGGCACAAAGCAATTAATTTGTCATTCAGTACTGATAGTCTCATTGATGATGGGATATACCACTGTCACATCTTTGTTTACAGGTATGGAGTGTATGGAAAATTATTCTAAACATGTTTAGGGGCAAGGCATAATATATAATATATTGTAAAGTAGTGATGCAAATACAAATTAAACAATCCTTTTTATAGGACAGTCGCTTATGCTTGCACAGTCTCCCTGTCAAGCTGTCGGTTTGCCCTCCTCATACTGCACATTTTGTAAATATATAAATCTATCAGATTTAAGTTGTGAATGACCCAGTTTTGTTGTGCAATATCTATTTGTGACCAGACAGAATCATTTAATATTAATTTTGCAAAAGTTCACTCTATTTAGGCAAACAATGTGAGGTGGAGAAATTTTCTGTCATTCTGTCTGTCCATCTACTTGAATCTTCTCTACTGGTCAGAGTTCTTAGCTTTAAGGCAAGATGTTATCTTTCCATGGGATCAATTCTATCTATTGTCCATCAAGTATTTCCAGAAAATGTTCAGAAACGTTACAAAAAATCATTAATCAACCTGGCTCCAAGACCATTGGACTTTTTGCCATAACCTCAGTTTGTAAGATTTTTAAAAGCATTGAAAATCTTACAGAATTCATTATAGCATATTTAAGCTGAATATTTTAGAAAAAAAAAGAAATAGGAATTGACCCCCAATAAAACATTTCACTCCTATCTTTGTCATTTTATTTTTTCCTACTCAATGCTCCACATATATCTGGCAGGTTTGGGAATGTCCAAGGAGAAAATGTTTTTACAATACAGAAACCATACAGAAACAATACAGAAACCATAACACTTTCCAAAATGGTTGTGACCAGCATTACAAAGGCAGGAATGTTTGTTACATAAGATTATGTATTACCAGGGGACACCTGTTAGGGTGGTTGCGCCCATGATTTTTTGGTTGCAAAGCAATGAGAAAAGAGCACACTTAGTCCAGTCAATATATGACAAAAAATGGCCTAACCCGGAACAAATTAGAACAGAAATAAAACTGATAGAAAATGTCTCGGAAGAGCCTAGAGAATAACATAGTAAAAGTCTACCAAAATCCAAGTAGTGGAACAATGCGTAATTTGCATAAATCCAAAATGGCCGAAACATGGCAGGGCAAAACTTAAATATAATATTGCTTGACTCCTATTTGACAGTAATCTTAGGGTCTATTTTATGTTTTTTTGGACATGAGAAATCCATTGGGAAACTTTTCAAATTGGTAATACCCATATTTTGTACTCTTCCTCTCAAAAATGACCAATAAAAGTGCATCGCTCAAAATAAATTGAAACTGATGACCCCAAATCTCTTGACTCGAAAGTGTCAGGTAGTAGTCTGAAGACATACTCGATCTTTGCCAGAGAACCTATTAAAACTCATCATTGGTCTGCTTGGTGACTACTAAGATAAAAGAAACAGTAACTACGGGTTCTCCTGGCATAAGGTTCCTTTGTCCAACCAGATGGACAGTAAAGACAGATACTATGAACAATGTCATTGTGAATTTTAAAGTTTTAAATGAAGTCTGGGAAGAGGCTTTAGATTATGTTAGAGATTCTAAAAAGCACAGTAGAATTAGAGGTGTATTAGATGTGTACATGACTTTGGTGTCTTATTGGCAGAAGACATTCTGAAACACAGTTATAATCTTAGCAAATCCGTCAAAGTCCACCAGTGTCAGCAGCAGAAAGCCAGAGAATGGCTAGCCCAACAATTATAACACTCAAAAAAAACAGACAGACACAGAATTTGATCAATTTTAGAACAAAGTGAATAAAAAATGTAATGTATTAGGGGTAACTGGTCCCCAGCTCTTTGGATTAGGGCCTACATATCACCCCGGCACCCCACAGGAACATTACAGAAAAATCCATTATGAAGCTGCAGATTTCATAATCAATGCCATAGACGATAGATTTGATCATCCAGGCTAAAAAGGGTATATTAATTATAGAATATGTTGCTAAAGGCTGCTGCTGGTTATACATATGACCAGAAGTTTGCAATCATGACAAATCTGTATGCTTCAGACATTAATGCACAGAGACTGAAAACTCAAATAGACACATTAAAAAGCAACATAGTTCTTAAAAAGAATACACCAACATGAAATTCCATAATTAATTTTATGATTATAATGGTGCATCTCTATACAGTGAAATTCTTGTAATGCCAGCAACAAATGCTACCAGTGAACAATCATTCAGTTTTCAAAGTGAAAACATACTTTTGGGCCAGCATGACACAGAAGAGGCTAAATGGTCTAATGAAAATTCACGTTCAAAAAGATCACACAGATGATGTTATCATAATTCATGTTGCCAATGATTTTATATCTGTTCATGAATGACTGAACATATCTGTATTTGGCACTTTTATGGAGTCTGACATGTCATCTGTGATTCGATCCTTGATAATTCAGTGAATTGGAACTTTGTGTTATTTGTATCCACAGCCATAGCATTATTTTACCTGAATGCTAAAATTATTTATATGGACATCTAAAGGTAGTGAAGGAAAGTGGTGCCACACACCTCGTTTGACATTAAATTTGGAATTTGTGAGGAATTGATTTGCCTGTGTTGAAATTGGTGCTGCATGCCTGATGTTTGGCAGCATGTAGGTTATTAACAAATTATATTCTAGTTTTGACAGTTTTGGCCAAGTCTCATAATGCTGTTCACAAATAGTGGCAACACTTCTGACAGTCCTTTATCTAACTGGTATTAATACCCTTTTTTTCTTTCCACCATAAAGATGTTAAGAATATACAATGTATTTCATAGCAGAATGATGCTGGCATTGTATGAAATACATTACAAGAAATGCTATATAAGCTATCTATTTCCTTATCATGGCCTAAAAATAACTGCTTAACACCAACAGCAAGGGCATGACATTATCTCAGTGTGCAAGGAACCTTTAATCATACAAAAAAACCTGAATGTATGCATGAAATAGGGTGAAACGTCAATGAGAGGCGGCCATTTTGAATTTATGCAAATTAGGTGATGTTCCACTAAGTTGATTTTGATAGACTTTTTATATGTTCATCTGGGTAACATTCTGAGACAAATAACACCAACATGGTTTCTGTTCTAATTTGTTCTGGGTCATTTCATATTTTGACTGGACTAACTGGTCAGATCCCACCTTTTGGAATAAAAGACAAGAAATATACAATTCTTCAGGATCATCTAAGCTACAAAGTGAAATCCAGACCAATTACACTTTTAACAAATTTGCCTAATTATGTTGCTGTACATCACTGTTAGGTATATAATTACAAAAATGTTGTTTGCTGAAATCTGCGAAGTGGACCTCTAAATTAAACAAAATGCAAGAACAGATGATGAGGCTTAAATCCCAATCACGTCGAGACAATCTATTGAGAGATTGCATAGAGGAGAAGCCACAGGAGAACTTTATACAAGTACTTCTCCAAATCTTGAAAAAACAAATTCAAACTTGACAATGTGGATAAGATTCAAATAGTGAGATGTCACAGAAAAAGAGGTGACTCCAACAGACCAAGATCCATCATAGCCAAATTTCACTTGTACGGGAAATGGACCACTTTAAGGAATGCCAGGAAAAACCTTCTAACATCTATGTTCATGAGGACTTCCCAACAAAAATCCAAAATTGGCATAAAATCCTTTGGCCCATCATGAAGAAGGCAAAGTCATTGAGTAAGGATGCCTTCCTGAATGTTGACACCCTCATATTGGAAGGGAAAAGGTTTTCATGTAAAGATCTCAGGCATCTACCACCAAATTTGGATCCCACAAAAAGGTGAGGTCACTGCATTCTGTGGTGGTCAATTGCCACTTAGTAACTTTTATAATGGACATACTCTACTGTGTAGAGAGGTATTACACCAAAAGTATGGCAGAGTTCACTGGAGACAAGAAGTTGGCATGTGCAGTTATGAAGGCAGAGACACCATTTGACATCAAGAACATCAGCAGAAAAATAAGCAAAAAATGGATGTAGCAGAATGGAAAAATGGGGAAGCAGAAAAAGCCAAGAAGACTGAAAATAGTCCAAAGTAGAAATAATTGACATTTGATAAAAATTTACATTTGATAAAAAGTTACTTTTTAAATTGTATTCAATTTTGGCATATTCAGAATTATTACATAATATCCAATAATTTTTTAGTTATGACTCATTGCCCTGAAAACTAATTTATGCATATATATATTCATTTGAAAAGTCAAATACAGTTATAAATAATTCAACAGATTTCTAATTATTTTGGCTTTCAATGTTTCCACTCACCATCTGTGCTTATGTTCGTGAACTTGCCCTTACACTATTTCAGTCTGACCTTTATGTCTCCAGTGCTTTAAGGGGGGGGGGGGGGGGGGTTATAAACAGAAACTAAAACATTTTATAGAAATTACCTTAAATTTGATCATAATTTTGAAATATAACCAATGGAATATAAATGTAATAAAAACTGGTTTTTGTGTAAGCTTGAGGATAAACATTATATTTGACTAAATTGACTCAGTACTGTTATAATTCCAGATAAAGATTTGGGGCCAGTCAACATGAAATAAACATTTAGGTTGTTGAGAAATGGATCAACTGCACCACTTCTCATTGTAGCATCCATGAGAAATTTGTTTGATATTTGAAATATTTTTAGTAAGACTAAGTCAGCCTACTAAATTAAAATATCATGTCTGTCCACATGACGTTTAAGTGGACAGAGCTTTTAGCCATTTATAATTATCTTCTTCATCCATGTTAACGAATATATCAACTATCTGATGAAAAAAAACTTTGAGCTTAGAGACAAGGGGTTCATAGAGTTAGTGGTTTTTTTAGCGTTAAATGTCCTCAATAGAAATTAGGTGAGTTTTAAATGAATTGCCCCCATCAGCTGCTCAACATTTTAATTAACTGAGATATAACTCAGACCTCACTCACAACTCAATCCACGGATTTGGAGATATTGTCTTCAAACAAAAACCAGGACGAGAAAGTATTATAATAGGTGTTATCCAGAGATTGCCAGACTACAATAAAATCAGGCAGTTGGATAGAGCGCCAGCTTACAAGCACCCGTTGTCCTTGTAAATCTGTGACCGGGTGGGTTGTCATGTCAAGGACCTGCGACATGACAATTCAGTGAGGCAGCACTATATCTGCTACAAGTAGGTCTCATCACAAAATGACTGAAATAATGTTGAGAGTGATGTAAAACCCCAAACAAACAAACAAACAAACAATAAAATCTCTTCTGTTAAAGTTACAAAATTCAGCTCTGTTTTAAGTGAGAAAGCATCCATAATAACCTCGGTGTATCATGACAAACACATCAGGTAAGTGATATTTCCCTCAACTGAATGTGTTTAATTGCATCATGATAATTGAAATTTTATGACTAACACATGAGCTTAGTACTATTCTTAGCAACTAAGTATGTTCAATTGCAACACAATAATTGAAATTTTACGACTAACACATGAGCTTAGTACTATTCTTAGCAACTAAGTATGTTCAATTGCAACACAATAATTGAAATTTTATGACTAACACATGAGCTTAGTACTATTCTTAGCAACTAAGTATGTTCAATTGCAACATAATAATTGAAATTTTATGACTAACACATGAGCTTAGTACTATTCTTAGCAACTAAGTATGTTCAATTGCAACATAATAATTGAAATTTTATGATTAACACATGAACTAAGTACTATTCTTAGCAACTAAGTATGTTCAATTGCAACATAATAATTGAAATTTGATGACTAACACATGAACTAAGTACTATTCTTAGCAACTAAGTATGTTCAATTGCAACATAATAATTGAAATTTTATGACTAACACATGAGCTTAGTACTATTCTTAGCAACTAAGTATGTTCAATTGCAACATAATAATTGAAATTTTATGACTAACACATGAGGTAAGTACTATTCTTAGCAACTAAGTATGTTCAATTGCAACATAATAATTGAAAAATGTGATGACTAACACATGAACTAAGTACTAGTCTTAGCAACTAAGTATGTTCAATTGCAACATAATAATCGAAATTTTATGACTAACACATGAGCTAAGTACTACTCTTATCAAGTAAGTATGTTTTATTGCAATATGATAATTGGCAATGAAGCAATTGGTATTTTGATCATTTTCCTGAAAACTTTATGGCTATGCAAATTTGGACACCTGCACAATTTAAATATTGTTAATATGCAAATGCGTTGCACCTGAGGCGAATTGCGAGCATGAGCTCTCAACATGGAATAATTGACTAATCTTGATCGTTGCCTCTGGTCTCTAAACCAATCTTTTAGCATTACAATGTTTGTAAAATATAAAACGGTTCATATTAACCTGGACTTATGAACAAATATTTATTTGTTCTAAGATGACAAACGCTGAGACTCAACTGGGGTATTTACAGAATGGTTTGTGCACACACGCATTAAAGGTTAGATTGACTCAGCAAAGCAAATATATGGACGCTTAAGACCTCCTAACAGAGGTGTGCAGCATTTCCCGGTTAACAACAGAAGACACATCTGAGAACCGCTGCAAGATGAAGTGGGATTAACTCTTTATCTATATATCTTTATTATATTAACCCTTCTTATGTGTCTATCGATTATCACGGTCACACTTCAGCCCGGTGGGCAATTTTAGTCCGGAATACAGTTAGTTCAACAAAAACATTTAACATTTGAAGGTAAAGATTTTCTTTTCTTAGTCAGAATTTTATTTAAATTGACTAATGGTTAATACAGTCATGTAAAATTGTTGGACGCTTATATATTTAAAAATATTTGATATATGTGGTTCCGTTCAATATTCATATTTTTGTCTTTATCTATCTATTGAACGATTATCTTTAAATAATTAGACCAAAAGAAAAGAAAATGCAAACAACTGTTATAACTAATCGAGGCAGTGTCACATTCTACCTCTGCCAATATACATTGTTTTGGGGGCCAAGGTTTCTGCACATCAGCATGCACGCAATTAACATAAGCATGCATGTAATTACCGCACATGTGTGCAATTGGTTGGCTCTTGTACATACTCAATTGCTCATGCGCAATGTCAAAGCCGTGACACGTGTACATACCGATTTCATTTTTCAGAAGTATTTATAAATGGGGGGAATGATGTTGATAATATGTGGATTTCACTGATATATATTAGCCTTGCATAAGAAAAATACATCAGGACCCCCCCCCCCCCCACTCCCCCCGAATATTAATATTCCACCCTTTTCTATTTTTGTCCGAATAAGTTGGTAAACATGCCACTAAGATCTTAACTCATTGGTTGTTGTACTCATTGTCTAATCATAACAATGACAAACCAATTTGGCATTGTCATTACATGTGACCAAATATTGGACTTAGTGTCGATTGGAAGCTTGTACTGGGTGTGGTCTTCTACTAGTATAAACCCAGAATCTGCTGACAAGAGTAATAAATATTGATTGTTCTTTGAAATTCTGTCAATTTCCAAAAAAAAAAGTTAACAAATAGTTCATAACAAATAGTTCATAATGAACCATCAGTAAATTTGTTTGCAGATTCATTTCAGTAACAATAATGAGAAAAATTAGCTTCATCATACAGGAAGATGATTTTCCAACTAGTTTGGTGTTTAACTGTTTAAATAACAAATAAATCTTTAAAAAAGAAAATCCTGATATTTCCCTGCATCTCCTCACTCACATTAAGCAAATAAAGAGTTGCGGGAAAATATCAGGATTTTTTTTCTGCGTATTACATATGTCACCCAAATGATAAACGGTCTATTGATCATCATATTTGCCTTTCCTAACATATGAGATGGCTGAAATATGAGATGGCTGTGTCACTGAATTGTGTAAGACAAGTCATTACCATAACTGCTTGTAATAATGACATCAGATTTGTGACAGTTATGACAATTATGTATAATTAATGTCATTTGTAAATCAAGGTTTCTGGGACAAGAGTAGCTGTAATGATGTAATGACAATGCCCACATATCTATACCCCTCTCAGTTCACAAAATAACATACACACACTCTCACACAAATATATATATATATATATATATATATATATATATATATATATATATATATATATATATATATATATATATATATATATATATATATATATATATATATCCCATCATGGCTAGACTACAATAGTACATGATACAAAATGCTCGCATTAAGAATAGAGCCTTGCCAAGCAGATGAGTTTATTGGAGGCAAAGGGAGATCAATCACTTGCCCTATCATGGCACATTTAAAATTCTTTTGTCATACAATACTGCTGCCTTGTTTCTGAGCGTAAACGTGTCTGTTGGATGTCTGTCGGATGTCTGTCGGATGTCTGTCATGTATTAGCATTATTAGGATCGTTGCGTCACTGGCACGGCTGAGGACATAATGAATGCGATATTTATATACAGTATACAGTAAGTAATTTTTGTAATTATTTTCATTTTCGTGACTTGTGTACATCAGTAAAAAGTGTATGAAGAAAAGTGATAAATATTTGTTTTAGCATATTGAGAATCAGTTCTCGAACTGACAGTACAGTAGTTCATGTTAAGGACTTTATATACCAAGCCCAACTCGGGCTTATAAGTCACATTAAGAAATAAATAAAGAAAAATGATACAGAGCAATGTTGCAAAGCTACTAGTACTTTCAATGCCGACCTATAAATAAACATGTTTCTTTTACAATATAACATTGAAAGATAAATGAACTTAACAATATCTATACTGATCAGGAATATCATAAAGTATGCATTTGTAATTGGTCTTGAAAAATTACAGTATATTAGAAAATGTCTTTTTGTCTTTAATTACACTTTCTTTGCATAACATACATAAACGTGGTATTTGTATATGTGTATATATATATATATATATATATATATATATATATATATATATATATATATATATATATATATATATATATATATATATATATATATATATATATATATATATATATATATATATATATATATATATATATATATATATATATATATATATATATATATATATATATATATATATATAATGTGTGTTTCCATTCGTTTCTGTTTCTATTTTCCTTGATCTGAGATTTGTCAAGATAGACCTTTCTAGTCTATCATAAACTCTGTAAACACATGGCTGTTTCATAAACAGTTTGAAAGGTACATAGTGTCTGATTTTTGGAACTTCAAAAATATTATTTTATTATTTTCCTTTTTTCCATGTTATCTAGTTTTTCTTTGGCAACATCCGAATTTAAATACATTAACAATATCACTATTTCAATTACCAGAGGATCGTCTTTTTTCGAAATCCCATGGAAATCTTTCTTTGTAAGTCTGTTTTGATTAAAATCACAAAGTCAATTCCAAAATCAAAACATTTCCATTCTATGACGAACAATACTACTATTCCCCCCATAACACCATTTACTACTAAATGAGGTGCATATCTGTGACTGCTAAAATATAATTGAGTGAGTTTTTCCATGTCCCGTGACTCCCCCAAATGCATGATCAATGATCTAAAATTAGTGAAATGCTCGAGTCGTACAGACTGGTATATAGGTTAAAACCATGCCCCTTGAGTTTAATAAATGATAACTACTTGACAACACAGAAACTGCCATATAGAAATTAAGAATTCTTTATGAAAATAATTACGTCATTAATTACCTCATTATCAAACATAGATTTATTTTGAGTTCAAACTTAATAGAAAAATTATTTGTAAGATAACCATTAAATCTACACATTAATTACTGTCAGGATAAACAGTTCTAAACATATTGAACATTTTACCCCCAAAACCAATGGACTGGATTTTATAGAACAGCAAATCTAGGCCATTCTTCTCAATTTCACAGTCAATAATGCCACATGTGGGTAATCTATCCCATTTCTATTTCTAATGATAGAAGTCAATATAACAGTAACTGGTTTGCATATAATCATTTACATATAATATATATGTCTGTGGCATTTAGAATTCTGTCAGATAACAGTGCAGCAATTCTGATCATCTCCATTTTAATGATTTATGTCTGTAGCATTAACTGTTGGATAATACTGCAGTAAGTAATATATAAGTAGTAGAAAGAAAACTGATGTCTGTGAAATCCAATGGAAACCTGGGGTCTGTTGCAGCATTCTTGTATAATGTTGCATCTTGATGGGTATATTTCTTATCAAATGATAGAGTACTATTTTGATATATTTTATACGGCAATTTATCAACCCCCATTGATTTACCACATCTTGCACTTATGGTTACCTTTTCCACTTTGTCAGTATTGATTTCATAATCCGGTTCCATAAATAAACTGTACACTTATCAGAATTTGCCAGGTTCTGGTTGGAAATTGTACAGTCAAATTCTGTTATCCATTTATCAATCACCTTTTGCAAATGATAGGTTACATTTCAGTCATCAAAGTTCACTAATCTTGTTTTTAAATCACATTAAATCACATGTGATCATTCACATTACCTCCTTGAGTTAGACCGGCTTGTTCTTGATGTATATTTTCATGCCTGTCATTTGGTGACAAGTTTTACATATCCATACTCCCAGATTTCATTGTGTATAGAGAAGGCCACGAGCCATGGCGCAGTTAGTTAGAGCACCAGCTGTGCAGATTCCAAGGTCGTGGGTTCGGTCCCCGGCCGTACCGAGATTGAATTCATGATTCAATTTCACACATGAGCTGATGCCCGTGCCAAAGGGTTAACCCGTTGTCCTTGTAAGTCTGTGACCGGGTGGGTTGTCATGTCAAGGACCTGCGATATGACAATTCAGTGAGTTGGCACTATATCTACTACAAATAGGTCTCATCATGAAATGACTGAAATAATGTTGAAACTGATGTAAAACCACAAACAAAAAATATATAGAGCATAGAGTATAGCAAGTGTATAATGTTCTGGTGCCATTTTGTTGAAATCAATATTAGTATAATGTAATCAAAATACAGATTCATCATATCTCTGACAGTATCAACTTTAAACTCCATAAATATCATCAGCCCTAGATATAAACCCTGAGCTGACCGTAGATGCTTACTGTATGAATGTCATGTCCACCTTTAAAATATTGGCAAATATTATCATACAATTAACGTTCATCAAATTCAATTTTGACCCAGGTTGATTGGTCCAGGAGAAGATGTAAAACAACAAACAGAAAACAATAATCAGTGTAATAACATTTAAATTTAACGGTTAAAATATCATCCTGGCCTACAATTTCATTCGAAAGTTGTCTTTCCATACTCTTTTTACACAAAATACATATAGTATTTGCTGACTGTCTAATGAGAAATATCGAAACTTTTATTTATATACATTTTCACCATGTTTTAAATAGGTTTCACATATACTAGCAATAAGTGTTTTCATAACATACATTTATGTTCCAACTTCAGGAAATTCTAAAGATATGTTGGTTCCTTGAAACAAATCTGTCATCCTGATGTATATTGCTCTGGTATGCTTCTGGTATGTCTTGACCACTGTTATCTACTGTTTAGTCTAAATGTGACTACGGTTGAATATCATCAATTCTGTCTTTTACTTGCTTCTTTATTTCAAGCTTAAACCGATCTTATTTGGTATCCAGCTAAATATGATAATAGTCACTTACCTGTTTTATTTGTACCATCACAGTGTATTTATGTGAACATAAACAGTCCTTGGCCTTCCAAATCAGCTGTTGGATTTGCACAAGGTGAACATAAACAGTCCTTGGCCTTCCAAATCAGCTGTTGGATTTGCACAAGGTGAACATAAACAGTCCTTGGCCTTCCAAATCAGCTGTTGGATTTGCACAAGGTCAACATAAACAGTCCTTGGCCTTCCAAATCAGCTGTTGGATTTGCACAAGGTCAACATAAGCTGTGGACTGTCCTACTGTGATTGGGTGTAGCCAGATCTGCTGCCAATTAGGCAGAACTATGGCTTCCAGGTGAACGCTACCTGACTCTGTCCAGAGGGCTGTCGCCTGGTTCCCTATCCTGCATTCCCCTGGTTTGTGGTGGCATGGCTTGGACCTCTGGTATGGATTACACTTACTGGTGAAATATTGTCAACAGTCTCAGCTATACATGTGGAAATATATATTCTCAATAGTTTAGATTTATTTTGTATTTATATCTTTATCAAACTACTAACTTTTCAGATTTATGGATGTCAGAACTTTTACGATGACCACATTGTGATGAATATATAAACGTTGAATGAACTTTTTGTGATGAATATTTAGACACTGCATACCCATTATCAATAGTTTTATTGTGCTTTAAACACTGCAATGTGTTAGCTGTATACATTTAGATTGTTAAAATCCCTGACTTTGTGTTTCTCTTCATATCAGGTGAGAATGGGTGAGAAATTGAACGGAGGCCGAATAGCCATAGCAGTGGTAGCAGTAGTGACTGGAATCCTCTATCTCTTCATCAGCTCCAGCATTCATTACACATTTAACAACATCCCCAAACACACTGCAGCAAGTCATTATTACATGGTTAGAAATAAAGCAAATTTGTTGGACAAGGAATGGATGCTGAATAAGAATCTGACCAGTGTGGGAACAACGCAGATATCCAACCATACCGGAACAACTCTGGGTGATGGAGGTTCAACTCAAACTGAGTTTATCACTACAACCGTTAGCACCCATTTATCCACCGCCTCTACCACAATGCTCACCACTACAGAAAAATCTCAATCCATCGATTACTTAATTCTCTTTTGGACAGCCTTCTTTGGGCATAAAGATTATGATTTTGGTGTTGGACAAGAAGCATTCATCAAACATAACTGTACATACACTAACTGTGCTACAACAATTGACAGGAATAAGTACAATGTTAGTGCTGCCATAGTCATACACATGCGAGAAGGTAATTCCAGACAAGTGCCCACCTATAGGACCCTTTCCCAACGATGGATTGGCTTTCTGCTGGAAAGTCCAGTTCATGGATCATTCGATGGTTTTAATGGGTTATTAAACTGGACTGCAACATACAGATTGGATTCAGATGTATACGTTCCATACTTTCAAATAGAGAAGCTGGAAAAACCATTAATGGATTCTGTGCCCAACAATGCAGTGTATAAAACCAAGCTGGTGGCATGGGTGGTCAGCAACTGTGGTGGACAAAGCCAGAGAATGGCCTATGTCAAGACATTAGCAAAACATATCTCAGTAGATATCTTTGGTGGCTGTGGCAAACGATGCCCAGGAAATTGTTTTAAAGATCTCGGAAAAGAATACAAATTCTATCTTTCATTTGAAAATAGTATTTGTAAAGATTACATGACAGAAAAAGTACAAAATGCTTTAAGTAACAATATGTTACCAGTAGTTATGGGAGGGGCCAACTACTTATCAGTTTTACCAGAGAAATCCTTTATTGACATTAAACAATTCAACTCCACAAAACAACTTGCAGAATATCTTCAATATCTTAATTCTAATAATAAAGAATATAATAAATTTTTCCAATGGAAAAGTACATATAGTGTTTATGGAGCCATCGCTGATGGATTTTGTGATATTTGTAGAGCTCTGAATGAAAATAAAACTGAACACACCTATCAGGACATAAGCAAATGGTGGAGCTCAGGGACATGTACATCTCCAAGCCAATTTTACAAGATGTGAGGAGGTTTGTGAACATTTTATGTTATGCAGCATCTAAGATATATTTTTCATACAACAATAAAATCATAGGCCAATGGCCTCAGAGCTATGCTGAGCATTGCTTTCTGAAATATTTGTGAACATTTTCTGAACATTGCTTCATAAATGAACATTTAAATCCTTTTCAAGAGCAGACTTGAGCAGATGATAATTTTGATCAAAGTGCATGTTGCATATTATATTTTGCCTAAACTTGTTATCTTGGTTCTCATTAGCAAATATTTATGTCATTTAAAATGGCAGCATCCATGACAACTTTGTAATTGCTATTAGATATTTGAAAAAATCATAACAAAATAAAGACCTGAGCCTAATAGAAGATAGATAGAATTGGTCCCCTGAAAATACATCTTTCCTTTTAATAGCTAAGAATTCTGACCAGTAGTTTCAAAGGAGAAGATAAAAGTTGAAGGACAGAGTAACAAAAAATAGTCAGCATAGCTGAAAAAGGATATTTACAAGCAAATGGACAAACAAGGCGATTACTTATATAAATTTGCTTCCAGTATCTCAGAGATAAAAGCTTGAAAAATGTACCCTTTTTTACCTTCTATAATAATAAAATAGAACAGGAAGATCAACAATTGAAAAGTATATTACCTATTTTTTTATCACACAATTTCACAACCTTGATATTATTTAGAATATTTATTATTAAGTTATATAACCATAAAAGTACATTAAATATGTTTGTCATTGTTATTTACAAGTGTCAGAGTTCACATTACATCTATTTTAATTCCAATTTGGTCTATTGATATCATCCTCTCAACTCATAAGTATAACTTTATTGGTTCACATGATCAAGTACTCCGAGCATGCATAGAATCTTCAAATATAATTTGACATTAAAATTTAAACCAATTAATTAAAGCAAAAAATAAAGGGGTGATCTAAGTTTTTTTCCCCAATTTACAATTTGTTTTCTTTGGCTTTGCAGTCTGTTTATTGTAAAAATACATCTCAGGATCTTCAAGGCCCAGCTGAGTTAGTTTATATCAGTCTGGGAAAATAATTCCTAATTGTTGTAAGATATCTGTTTGTAGCTGACAAAGAGCAAGGCAGCAAAATGTGAGAGTGAAATCTGAATTCTTTTCTCAAGACCTTAACTTGTAATGATCTCCCTTTTCCAATATAAACATATCCATCAGATATGAGGTTTTATGTCTATTTATCGAATATCTTTCTATATTCTTTATTACTATGAAATAAACATATCAGGTTTTTAAAAATGGAATAACAGGTAACAAACCGATTGGACAAAGTGAGATTTATTGTAATATAATTTGTTAGTCTTGGTTTTTGACAACAGACAATACCTGATATCGATTTCTGATACTTTATGTCAGTTTGAAAGTCAACCTTATAGTCAGCAAAACTAAATAAATTAATGAGGATATTATAAGTTCTAACAAGCACTATCTAGTTTTTTTCTGATTCTATTTGAATGCTGGTGTTTTACTGGTATTTTATAACTTTCAAGTCATTCAGTTGAAATAAGATTTCCCATGTCTTGGAATGTCTCATGTATTCTTTGGTTTATGTTTCTATTGACCAGATTGTACCTTAATGTTATTTGGTTTCTGTTTCTATTCATCAGATTGCACCTTATTATAAAATGGTTTCTGTTTCTATTCATCAGATTGCACTTAATTATAAAATGGTTTCTGTTTCTATTCATCAGATTGCACCAACCCGGTAAACATAGAGAATATATTTTAAGGTACATATATGATCCCATCAATTTAGTTACATGTTATCATTTGAAGTATTCAAAGATGCGTCTCCATGAGCTAAGTGTGACACAATATTCCATAAAAGTTCCCAAATCTGGCCCATATTCCAGCAGCGAGGCCCTCGACGAAGCTAGCGCCACCTGTAAGAACCTGTCTGCTTACTTGGACAGACCTGTAAGAACTGTTCCTGTCACTGTTATTGTTCCTGCACCAATCAACACCAAAATGTTTTTCAACCCCTGAAATTATTAGTTTATGAGATAATATAAGTGAATTTGACTCTCATCGTATACTTGGAATTACAATAACACAAAACAAAAGATTTTTGCAAAAACTCATGTAAATTTCATGGCCTATCATTAATAAAAAAAAAATTTATTTAACTTTTAAAAACCTTTTTCATCGTAGATTTGCACATCGCATTATACACTTTCTGTGTATTTAATTCTTTACTTCTTAACATGAGGGTGAAGTTTTGAACTATTCTTACCCGGATTTCTCCGAAAAAGACTCCCCACATTGCTGCAATAAGGGCTGGTCCCTGAAACACAAACATTTGAACATGATGAATAACTCAATTCTGAACAATTACAGCTTAAAACCTATTTTTCGAAAAAATAACCAATTATGACTGATAGAATATAAGCACATAATGCTAGGTTTGTAATGCCAGAAAATGCACTGAGGCAGAATAGTACTCTGTAAAAACAAAAATCTTTGAAAAGGACAACTGGGATAACTTACAGCAGTTACAATTGGAAAGCTGATAGCTTCTGATAACACATTATTAGCAACGAACCATCCGACGTCAGCGATGGCCCACATGAGACCCGATGCTATTGCTGGCAAGATGGCACGTGGATATACCATAGGCTGGTTACACTTCAACATGCAGTAGAGCACAAAATACAGCGTGCTCGTGGCAAAGATGCCCGAGAAGTGAGCAAACACATAATCTATATCTTCAAAGTAAACAATATATCTTATTAAAGTGTCAATGCTGATGGCCTTGTCTCCCTGGGCACTGCATCAATCCATATTACTGTTATTCTTGTAATTCCCATTTGCTACTCAACCTTGGTTGTTCTGACTTGTTCGTTCAGTAAAATGACTGTAATAATAGCTGAGAAATAAAAAACCAGTCTGACCTTAGGCTGACCTTGACACCCCTTCTAACATTCTTTATATATATACATATACATTCTACATAACTATAAAGCTCCTTCCTTGGGTGTCTTTGAACCAGGATAATTTACTAACTTGTCGGGACAAAAGTCAATGCCCCTTCATGCAATCGGTATATATACTCATCTAATTCTACAGGAAAATCCGAACTCACTACTACTACAGAATAAAACATAAATTTGTCAACTTACCTTTTTGGCTAGCATTTTCATAGTTGTCCTTTATGTATATGACGGGTGTAAAGTTTAATCCATACAGCAAGCCAGATATCACTGATAAAAATATACCCCTGAAAAAAACATGTATTTAATTCACCCAACAGCCTTGATCAATAACTATCATTTTAATCATATCTTTGCAAAACATATGAACACATGTGTGCCGGGTTATCATCAAAAAGTTTTAGTTCTGTAACACTTACATTAATCTTCTAAAAAAAGGGGACAAATTTTCCAAGAAGAATTTTTCCTTCTCTTCAATGGAGACTCTACTGTTGTCATTGATGTTAGTCTGAAATGAATATTATTACCGATGAAAATCGAATGCATCATAATTATGACAACAGATAATTCTTTTCTTGATGTACATAAAGTACAAAGCTAACAATTTTAAATATAAAACGCAATGAAAACAAATTTTACGACTATGTGATCAAAATTATTCTGGCCACTTTGACAATGGTAACTATGTTTGTATCTGTGATAACTTTGTGAGCATTTATGGTAACTTTGTTAGTAACTATGGTAACTTTGTCAGTAACCATGGCTACTATATTGGTAGCTTTGGCAACTATGTTAGTAACTATGATAGTTACTATGCTAGCGTGAGTATGACCTGAGCATGCACCTGAGGCAGAAGAGAGCCATCATCCTCCTCCTCATTGATCTGTGAGCTGTAGGGAGCGTGTGTCCTGCTTGGGAGAGGCTCATTCACTCTCATCTGGGTTTCAGTCTTGATCAGCACAAATATACAGGCACTGCAACACATTAACACAAGATGAAAATGGTATTCTAAAGAACTGGTTAAGCTCATATCAGTTGATGCTTGGAGGTAACAGAATGATAGCAGAGACATAGCAGCAGTATAGTGGGATAGCAACATGATAGCAGAGACATAGCAGCAGTATAGTGGGATAGCGGCATGAAAGCAGAGACATAGCAGCAGTATAGTGGGATAGCGGCATGATAATAGAGACAAGAGTAGCTGTAATGATGTAGTGACAATGCCCACATATCTATACCCCTTTCAGTTCACAAAATAACTTACACACACTCTCACACAAATATATATATATATATATATATATATATATGTATATATATATATATATATATATATATATGCTGCCTTGTTTCTGAGCGTAAACATGTCTGTTGGATGTCTGTCGGATGTCTGTCATGTATTAGCATTATTAGGATCGTTGCGTCACTGGCACGGCTGAGGACATAATGTGATATTTATTATATACAGTTTACAGTAAGTAATTTTTGGAATTATTTTCATTTTCGTGACTTGTGTACATCAGTAAAAAGTATGAAGAAAAGTGATAAATATTTGTTTTAGCATGATATTGAGCATCAATTCTCGAACTGACAGTACAGTAGTTCATGTAAAGGACTTTATATACCAAGCCCAACTCGGGTTTATAAGTCACATTAAGAAATAAATAAAGAAAAATGATACAGAGCAATGTTGCAAAGCAACTAGTACTTTCAATGCCGACCTATAGATAAGCATGTTTCTTTTACAATATAACATTGAAAGATAAATGAACTTAACAATATCTATACTGATCAGGAATATCATAAAGTATGCATTTGTAATTGGTCTTGAAAAATTACAGTATATAAGAAAATGTCTTTTTGTCTTTAATTACACTTTCTTTGTATAACATACATAAACGTGGTATTTGTATATGTGTATATATATATATATATATATATATATATATATATATATGTTTCTATTTGTTTCTGTTTCTATTTTCCCTGATCTGAAATTTAGACCTTTCTAGTCTATCATAAACTCTGTAAACATATGGCTGTTTCATAAACAGTTTGAAAGGTACATAGTGTCTGATTTTTGGAACTTCAAAAATATTATTTTATTATTTTCCTTTTTTCCATGTTATCTAGTTTTTCTTTGGCAACATCAGAATTTAAATACATTAACAATATCACTATTTCAATTACCAGAGGATCGTCTTTTTTCGAAATCCCATGGAAATCTTTCTTTGTAAGTCTGTTTTGATTAAAATCACATAGTCAATTCCAAAATCAAAACATTTCGATTCTATGACGAACCATACTACTATTCCCCCCATACCACCATTTACTACTAAATGAGGTGCATATCTGTGACTGCTAAAATAAAATTGAGTGAGTTTTTCCATGTCCCGTGACTCCCCCAAATGCATGATCAATGATCTAAAATTAGTGAAATGCTCGAGTCGTACAGACTGGTATATAGGTTAAAACCATGCCCCTTGAGTTTAATAAATGATAACTACTTGACAACACAGAAACTGCCATATAGAAATTAAGAATTCTTAATGAAAATAATTACCTCATTAATTACCTCATTATCAAACATAGATTTATTTTGAGTCCAAATTAATAGAAAAGTTATTTGTAAGATAACCATTAATTCTACACATTAATTACTGTCAGGATAAACAGTTCTAAACATATTGAACATTTTACCCCCAAAACCAATGGACTGGATTTTATAGAACAGCAAATCTAGGCCATTCTTCTCAATTTCACAGTCAATAATGCCACATGTGGGTAATCTATCCCATTTCTATTTCTAATGATAGAAGTCATTATAACAGTAACTGGTTTGCATATAATCATTTACATATAAAACATATGTCTGTGGCATTTAGAATTCTGTCAGATAACTGTGCAGCAATTCTGATCATCTCCATTTTAATGATTTATGTCTGTAGCATTAACTGTTGGATAATACTGCAGTAAGTAATATATAAGTAGTAGAAAGAAAACTGATGTCTGTCTAATCCAATGGAAACCTGGGGTCTGCTGCAGCATATTTCTTATCAAATGATAGAGTACTATTTTGATATATTTTATACGGCAATTTATCAACCCCCATTGATTTACCATATCTTGCACTTATGATTACCTTTTTTCACTTCATCAGTATTGATTTCATAATCCGGTTCCATAAATAAATCTGTACACTTAACAGAATTTGCCAGGTTCTGGTTGGAAATTGTACAGTCAAATTCTGTTATCCATTTATCAATCACCTTTTGCAAATGATAGGTTACATTTCAGTCATCAAAGTTCACTAATCTTGTTTTTAAATCACATTAAATCACATGTGATCATTCACATTACCTCCTTGAGTTAGACCGGCTTGTTCTTGATGTATATTTTCATGCCTGTCATTTGACAATTTTTACATATCCATACTCCCAGTTTTTATTGTGTATAGAGAAGGCCACGAGCCATGGCGCAGTTAGTTAGAGCGCCAGCTGTGCAGATTCCAAGGTCGTGGGTTCGTTCCCCGGCCGTGCCGAGATTGAATTCATGATTCAATTTCACACATGAGCTGAGGCCCGTGCCAAAGGGTTAACCCGTTGTCCTTGTAAGTCTGTGACCGGGTGGGTTGTCATGACAAGGACCTGCTATATGACAATTCAGTGAGCTAGCACTATATCTGCTACAAATAGGTCTCATCATGAAATGACTGAAATAATGTTGAAACTGATGTAAAACCACAAACAAAAAATATATAGAGCATAGAGTATAGCAAGTGTATGATGTTCTGGTGCCATTTTGTTGAAATCAATATCAGTATAATTTAATCAAAATACAGATTCATCATATCTCTGACAGTATAAATTTTAAACTCCATAAATATCATCAGCCCTAGATATAAACCCTGAGCTGACCGTAGATGCTTACTGTATGAATGTCATGTCCACCTTTAAAATATTGGCAAATATTATCATACAATTAATGTTCATCAAATTCAATTTTGACCCAGGTTGATTGGTCTGGGAGAAGATGTAAAACAACAAACAGAAAACAATAATCAGTGTAATAACATTTTAATTTAACGGCTAAAATATCATCCTGACCTACAATTTCATTCGAAAGTTGTCTTTCCATACTCTTTTTATACAAAATACATATAGTATTTGCTGACTGTCTAATAGTCCAGTCAAAATATGAAATGACCCAGAACAAATTAGAACAGAAACCATGTTGGTGTGATTTGTCTCAGAATGTTACCCAGATGAATGTATAAAAAGTCTATCAAAATCAACTTAGTGGAACATCACCTAATTTGCATAAATTCAAAATGGCCGCCTCTCATTGACGTTTCATCCTATTTCATGCTTATATTCAGGTTTTTTTGTATGATTAAAGGTTCCTTGCATACTGAAATAATGTCATGCCCTTGCTGTTGGTGTTAAGCAGTTATTTTTAGGCCATGATAAGGAAATAAATAGCTTATATAGCATTTCTTGTAATGTATTTCATACAATGCCAGCATCATTCTGCTATGAAATACATTGTATATTCTTAACATCTTTATGGTGGAAAGAAAAAAAGGGTATTAATACCAGTTAGATAAAGGACTGTCAGAAGTGTTGCCACTATTTGTGAACAGCATTATGAGACTTGGCCAAAACTGTCAAAACTAGAATATAATTTGTTAATAACCTACATGCTGCCAAACATCAGGCATGCAGCACCAATTTCAACACAGGGAAATCAATTCCTCACAAATTCCAAATTTAATGTCAAACGAGGTGTGTGGCACCACTTTTCTTCACTACCTTTAGATGTCCATATAAATAATTTTAGCATTCAGGTAAAATAATGCTATGGCTGTGGATACAAATAACACAAAGTTCCAATTCACTTTGTGCACTGAATTATCAAGGATCGAATCACAGATTACATGTCAGATTCCATAGAAGTGCCAAATATAGATATTTTCAGTTATTCATGAACAGATATAAAATTATTGGCAACATGAATTATGATAACATCATCTGTGTGATCTTTTTGAACGTGAATTTTCATTAGACCATTTAGCCTCTTCTGTGTCATGCTGGCCCAAAAGTATGTTTTCACTTTGAAAACTGAATGATTGTTCACTGGTAGCATTTGTTGCTGGCATTACAAGAATTTCACTGTATAGAGATGCACCATTAGAATCATAAAATTAATTATGGAATTTCATGTTGGTGTATTCTTTTTAAGAACTATGTTGCTTTTTAATGTGTCTATTTGAGTTTTCAGTCTCTGTGCATTAATGTCTGAAGCATACAGATTTGTCATAATTGCAAACTTCTGGTCATATGTATAACCAGCAGCAGCCTTTAGCAACATATTCTATAATTAATATACCCTTTTTAGCCTGGATGATCAAATCTATCGTCTTTGGCATTGATTATGAAATCTGCAGCTTCATAATGGATTTTTCTGTAATGTTCCTGTGGGGTGCCGGGGTGATATGTAGGCCCTAATCCAGAGAGCTGGGGACCAGTTACCCCTGATACATTACATTTTTTATTCACTTTGTTCTAAAATTGATCAAATTCTGTGTCTGTCTGTTTTGTTTTGAGTGTTATAATTGTTGGGCTAGCCATTCTCTGGCTTTCTGCTGCTGACACTGGTGGACCTTGACAGATTTACTAAGATTATAACTGTGTTTCAGAATGTCTTCTGCCAATAAGACACCAAAGTCATGTACACATCTAATACACCTCTTATTCTACTGTGCTTTTTAGAATCTCTAACATAATCTAAAGCCTCTTCCCAGACTTCATTTAAAACTTTAAAATTCACAATGACATTGTTCATAGTATCTGTCTTTACTGTCCATCTGGTTGGACAAAGGAACCTTATGCCAGGAGAACCCATAGTTACTGTTTCTTTTATCTTAGTAGTCACCAAGCAGACCAATGATGAGTTTTAATAGGTTCTCTGGCAAAGATAGAGTTTGTCTTCAGACTACTACCTGACACTTTCGAGTCAAGAGATTTGGGGTCATCAGTTTCAATTTATTTTGAGCGATGCACTTTTATTGGTCATTTTTGAGAGGAAGAGTACAAAATATGGGTATTACCAATTTGAAAAGTTTCCCAATGGATTTCTCATATCCAAAAAAACATAAAATAGACTCTAAGATTACTCAAATATGTCAAATAGGAGTCAAGCAATATTATATTTAAGTTTTGCCCTGCCATGTTTCGGCCATTTTGGATTTATGCAAATTACGCATTGTTCCACTACTTGGATTTTGGTAGACTTTTACTATGTTATTCTCTAGGCTCTTCCGAGACATTTTCTATCAGTTTTATTTCTGTTCTAATTTGTTCCGGGTTAGGCCATTTTTTGTCATATATTGACTGGACTATAATGAGAAATATCGAAACTTTTATTTATATTCATTTTTCACCATGTTTTAAATAGGTTTCACATATACTAGCAATAAGTGTTTTCATAAAATACATTTATGTTCCAACTTCAGGTAATTCTAAAGATATGTGGGTTCCTTGAAACAAATCTGTCATCCTGATGTATATTGCTCTGGTATGCTTCTTGATGTCTTGACCACTGTTATCTACTGTTTAGTATAAATGTGACTACAGTTGAAGACCGACCCCACTAGCATAGTTGGTAGAGTGTAGGATCTGTGCCTTTGTTGGTTAAATAAGTGGAGGACGGGAGGTGGTGGGTTCAACTCCCACTGCCGGCAGTGTTACTTTCACACTGGGTAAAAGGCTCGAAAGTCGACCTGATATGGCCATAGTTGATGAAAGGGTCGTAAAAACACCATTTCACATTTCACTACAGTTGAATATCATCAATTCTGTCTTTTACTTGCTTCTTTATTTCAAGCTTAAACCGATCTTATTTGGTATCCAGCTAAATATGATAATAGTCACTTACCTGTTTTATTTGTACCATCACAGTGTATTTATGTGAACATAAACAGTCCTTGGCCTTCCAAATCAGCTGTTGGATTTGCACAAGGTGAACATAAACAGTCCTTGGCCTTCCAAATCAGCTGTTTGATTTGCACAAGGTCAACATAAGCTGTGGACTGTCCTACTGTGATTGGGTGTAGCCAGATCTGCTGCCAATTAGGCAGAACTATGGCTTCCAGGTGAACGCTACCTGACTCTATCCATAAGCCTGTCGTCTGGTTCCCTATCCTGCATTCCCCTGGTTTGTGGTGGCATGGCTTGGACCTCTGGTATGGATTACACTTACTGGTGAAATATTGTCAACAGTCTCAGCTATACATATGGAAATATATATTCTCAATAGTTTAGATTTATTTTGTATTTATATCTTTATCATAGTACTAACCTTTCAGATTTATGGATGTCAGAACTTTTACGATGACCACATTGTGATGAATATATAAACGTTGAATGAACTTTTTGTGATGAATATTTAGACACTGCATACCCATTATCAATAGTTTTATTGTGCTTTAAACACTGCGATGTGTTAGCTGTATACATTTAGATTGTTAAAATCCCTGACTTTGTGTTTCTCTTCATATCAGGTGAGAATGGGTGAGTTTGTTTGTTTGTTTGGGGTTTTACATCACTTTCAACATTATTTCAGTCATTTCGTGATGAGACCTACTTGTAGCAGATATAGTGCTGCCTCACTGAATTGTCATGTCGCAGGTCCTTAACATGACAACCCACCCGGTCACAGATTTACAAGGACAACGGGTTAACCCTTTAGGCACGGGCCTCAGCTCATGTGGGAAATTCTATCATGAGTTCAATCTCGGCACGGCAGGGGTTCGAACCCACAACCTTTGGATCACCACAGAGGAACTGGTGCTAATAAGCTGGCGCTCTAACCAACTGCGCCACGGCCCGTGGCCCCGAGAATGGGTGAGAAATTGAACGGAGGCCGAATAGCCATAGCAGTGGTAGCAGTAGTGACTGGAATCCTCTATCTCTTCATCAGCTCCAGCATTCATTACACATTTAACAACATCCCCAAACACACTGCAGCAAGTCATTATTACATGGTTAGAAATAAAGCAAATTTGTTGGACAAGGAATGGATGCTGAATAAGAATCTGACCAGTGTGGGAACAACGCAGATATCCAACCATACCGGAACAACTCTGGGTGATGGAGGTTCAACTCAAACTGAGTTTATCACTACAACCGTTAGCACCCATTTATCCACCGCCTCTACCACAATGCTCACCACTACAGAAAAATCTCAATCCATCGATTACTTAATTCTCTTTTGGACAGCCTTCTTTGGGCATAAAGATTATGATTTTGGTGTTGGACAAGAAGCATTCATCAAACATAACTGTACATACACTAACTGTGCTACAACAATTGACAGGAATAAGTACAATGTTAGTGCTGCCATAGTCATACACATGCGAGAAGACAAGTGCCCACCTATAGGACCCTTTCCCAACGATGGATTGGCTTTCTGCTGGAAAGTCCAGTTCATGGATCATTCGATGGTTTTAATGGGTTATTAAACTGGACTGCAACATACAGATTGGATTCAGATGTATACGTTCCATACTTTCAAATAGAGAAGCTGGAAAAACCATTAATGGGTTCTGTGCCCAACAATGCAGTGTATAAAACCAAGCTGGTGGCATGGGTGGTCAGCAACTGTGGTGGACAAAGCCAGAGAATGGCCTATGTCAAGACATTAGCAAAACATATCTCAGTAGATATCTTTGGTGGCTGTGGCAAACGATGCCCAGGAAATTGTTTTAAAGATCTCGGAAAAGAATACAAATTCTATCTTTCATTTGAAAATAGTATTTGTAAAGATTACATGACAGAAAAAGTACAAAATGCTTTAAGTAACAATATGTTACCAGTAGTTATGGGAGGGGCCAACTACTTATCAGTTTTACCAGAGAAATCCTTTATTGACATTAAACAATTCAACTCCACAAAACAACTTGCAGAATATCTTCAATATCTTAATTCTAATGATAAAGAATATAATAAATTTTTCCAATGGAAAAGTACATATAGTGTTTATGGAGCCATCGCTGATGGATTTTGTGATATTTGTAGAGCTCTGAATGAAAATAAAACTGAACACACCTATCAGGACATAAGCAAATGGTGGAGCTCAGGGACATGTACATCTCCAAGCCAATTTTACAAGATATGAGGAGGTTTGTGAACATTTTATGTTATGCAGCATCTAAGATATATTTTTCATACAACAATAAAATCATAGGCCAATGGCCTCAGAGCTATGCTGAGCATTGCTTTCTGAAATATTTGTAAACATTTTCTGAACATTGCTTCATAAATGAACATTTAAATCCTTTTCAAGAGCAGACTTGAGCAGATGATAATTTTGATCAAAGTGCATGTTGCATATTATATTTTGCCTAAACTTGTTATCTTGGTTCTCATTAGCAAATATTTATGTCATTTAAAATGGCAGCATCCATGACAACTTTGTAATTGCTATTAGATATTTGAAAAAATCATAACAAAATAAAGACTTGAGCCTAATAGAAGATAGATAGAATTGGTCCCCTGAAAATACATCTTTCCTTTTAATAGCTAAGAATTCTGACCAGTAGTTTCAAAGGAGAAGATAAAAGTTGAAGGACAGAGTAACAGAAAATAGTCAGCATAGCTGAAAAAGGATATTTACAAGCAAATGGACAAACAAGGCGATTACTTATATAAATTTGCTTCCAGTATCTCAGAGATAAAAGCTTGAAAAATGTACCCTTTTTTACCTTCTATAATAATAAAATAGAACAGGAAGATCAACAATTGAAAAGTATATTACCTATTTTTTTATCACACAATTTCACAACCTTGATATTATTTAGAATATTTATTATTAAGTTACATAACCATAAAAGTACATTAAATATGTTTGTCATTGTTATTTACAAGTGTCAGAGTTCACATTACATCTATTTTATTTCCAATTTGGTCTATTGAGATCATCCTCTCAACTCATAAGTATAACTTTATTGGTTCACATGATCAAGTACTCTGAGCATGCATAGAATCTTCAAATATAATTTGACATTAAAATCTAAACCAATTAATTAAAGCAAAAAATAAAGGGGTGATCTAAGTTTTTTTCCCCAATTTACAATTTGTTTTCTTTGGCTTTGCAGTCTGTTTATTGTAAAAATACATCTCAGGATCTTCAAGGCCCAGCTGAGTTAGTTTATATCAGTCTGGGAAAATAATTCCTAATTGTTGTAAGATATCTGTTTGTAGCTGACAAAGAGCAAGGCAGCAAAATGTGAGAGTGAAATCTGAATTCTTTTCTCAAGACCTTAACTTGTAATGATCTCCCTTTTCCAATAGAAACATATCCATCAGATATGAGGTTTTATGTCTATTTATCGAATATCTTTCTATATTCTTTATTACTATGAAATAAACATATCAGGTTTTTAAAAATGGAATAACAGGTAACAAACCGATTGGACAAAGTGAGATTTATTGTAATATAATTTGTTAGTCTTGGTTTTTGACAACAGACAATACCTGATATCGATTTCTGATACTTTATGTCAGTTTGAAAGTCAACCTTATAGTCAGCAAAACTAAATAAATTAATGAGGATATTATAAGTTCTAACAAGCACTATCTAGTTTTTTTCTGATTCTATTTGAATGCTGGTGTTTTACTGGTATTTTATAACTTTCAAGTCATTCAGCTGAAATAAGATTCCCCATGTCTTGGAATGTCTCATGTATTCTTTGGTTTCTGTTTCTATCAACCAGATTGTACCTTAATGTTATTTGGTTTCTGTTTCTATTCATCAGATTGCACCTTATTATATAATGGTTTCTGTTTCTATTCATCAGATTGCATCTTATTATAAAATGGTTTCTGTTTCTATTCATCAGATTGCACCTTATTATAAAATGGTTTCTGTTTCTATTCATCAGATTGCACCAACCCGGTAAACATAGAGAATATAATTTAAGGTACATATATGATCCCATCAATTTAGTTACATGTTATCATTTGAAGTATTCAAAGATGTGTCTCCATGAGCTAAGTGTGACATAATATTCCATAAAAGTTCCCAAGTCTGGCCCATATTCCAGCAGCGAGGCCCTCGACGAAGCTAGCGCCACCTGTAAGAACCTGTCTGCTTACTTGGACAGACCTGTAAGAACTGTTCCTGTCACTGTTATTGTTCCTGCACCAATCAACACCAAAATGTTTTTCAAACCCTGAAATCATTAGTTTATGAGATAATATAAGTGAATTTGACTCTAATCATATACTTGGGATTAGAATAACACAAGACAATAGATTTTTGCAAAAACTCATGTAAATTTCATGGCCTATCATTAATAAAAAAAAATTTATTTAACTAATAATTAATTTATTTTAAAACCTTTTTCATCGTAGATTTGCACATCACATTGTACATTTTCTGTGTATTTAATTCTTTACTTCTTAACATGAGGGTGAAGTTTTGAACTATTCTTACCCGGATTTCTCCGAAAAAGACTCCCCACATTGCTGCAATAAGGGCTGGTCCCTGAAACACAAACATTTGAACATGATGAATAACTCAATTCTGAACAATTACAGCTTAAAACCTATTTTTCGAAAAAAATAACCAATTATGACTGATAGAATATAAGCACATAATGCTAGGTTTGTAATGCCAGAAAATGCACTAAGGCAGATGAGTACTCTGTAAAAATAAAAATCTTTGAAAAGGACAACTGGGATAACTTACAGCAGTTACAATAGGAAAGCTGATAGCTTCTGATAACACATTATTAGCAACGAACCAGCCGACGTCAGCGATGGCCCACATGAGACCCGATGCTATTGCTGGCAAGATGGCACGTGGATATACCATAGGCTGGTTACGCTTCAACATGCAGTAGAGCACAAAATACAGCGTGCTCGTGGCAAAGATGCCCGAGAAGTGAGCAAACACATAATCTATATCTGTAAAGTAAACAATATATCTTATTAAAGTGTCAATGCTGATGGCCTTGTCTCCCTGGACACTGCATCAATCCATATTACTGTTATTCTTGTAATTCCCATTTGCTACTCAACCTTGGTTGTTCTGACTTGTTCGTTCAGTAAAATGACTGTAATAATAGCTGAGAAATAAAAAACCAGTCTGACCTTAGGCTGACCTTGACACCCCTTCTAACATTCTTTATATATATATACATATACATTCTACATAACTATAAAGCTCCTTCCTTGGGTGTCTTAGAACCAGGATAATTTACTAACTTGTCGGGACAAAAGTCAATGCCCCTTCATGCAATCTGTATATATACTAATCTAATTCTACAGGAAAATCAGAACTCACTACTACTACAGGATAAAACATAAATTTGCCAACTTACCTTTTTGGCTAGCATTTTCATAGTTGTCCTTTATGTATATGACGGGTGTAAAGTTTAAACCATACAGCAAGCCAGATATCACTGATAAAACTATACCCCTGAAAAAAACGTGTATTCAATTCACCCAACAGCCTTGATCAATAACTATCATTTTAATCATATCTTTGCAAAACATGAATACATGTGTGCCGGGTTATCATCAAAAAGTTTTAGTTCTGTAACACTTACATTAATCTTCTAAAAAAAGGGGACAAATTTTCCAAGAAGAATTTTTCCTGCTCTTCAATGGAGACTCTACTGTTGTCATTGATGTTAGTCTGAAATAAATATTATTACCAATGAAAATCGAATGCATCATAATTATGACAACAGATAATTCTTTTCTTGATGTACATAAAGTAAAAAGCTAACAATTTTAAATATAAAACGCAATGAAAACAAATTTTACGACTATGTGATCAAAATTATTCTGGCCACATGAATGACAATGGTAACTATGTTTGCATTTGTGGTAACTTTGTGAACATTTATGGTAACTTTGTTAGTAACTATGGTAACTTTGTCAGTAACCGTGGCTACTATATTGGTAGCTTTGGCAACTATGTTAGTAACTATGATAGTTACTATGCTAGCGTGGAGTATGACCTGAGCATGCACCTGAGGCAGAAGAGAGCCATCCTCCTCCTCCTCATTGATCTGTGAGCTGTAGGGAGCGTGTGTCCTGCTTGGGAGAGGCTCATTCACTCTCATCTGGGTTTCAGTCTTGATCAGCACAAATATACAGGCACTGCAACACATTAACCCAAGATGAAAATGGTATTCTAAAGAACTGATTAAGCTCATATCAGTTGATGCTTGGAGGTAACAGAATGATAGCAGAGACATAGCAGCAGTATAGTGGGATAGCGGCATGATAACAGAGACATAGCTAAAGTATAGTGGGATAGCAGCATGATAGCAGAGACATAACAGCAGTATAGTGGGATAGCGGCATGATAGCAGAGACATAACAGCAGTATAGTGGGATAGCGGCATGATAGCAGAGACATAGCAGCAGTATAGTGGAATAGCAGCATGATAGCAGAGCTATAGCAGCAGTATAGTGGGATAGCAGCATGATAGTAGAGACATAGCAGCAGTATAGTGGGATAGCAGCATGATAGCAGAGATATAGCAGCAGTATAGTGGGATAGCAGCATGATAACAGAGACATAGCAGCAGTATGGTAAGATACAAGCATGATAGCAGAGATATAGCAGCAGTATAGTGGGATAGCAGCATGATAGCAGAGACATAGCAGCAGTATAGTGGGATAGCGGCATGATAGCAGAGACATAGCAGCAGTATAGTGGGATAGCAGCATGATAGCAGAGACATAGCAGCAGTATAGTGGGATAGCAGCTTGATAGCAGAGATATATCAGCAATATAGTAGGATAGCAGCATGATAGCAGAGACATAACAGCAGTATAGTGGGATAGCAGCATGATAGCAGAGACATAACAGCAGTATAGTGGGATAGCAGCATGATAGCAGAGACATAGCAGCAGTATAGTGGGATAGCAGCATGATAGTAGAGACATAGCAGCAGTATAGTGGGATAGCAGCATGATAGCAGCAGAATGGTGGGGGAAAGTATCATGTCAGCAGCAAAATAACATCACTATATCTACTATACAGCATTCCCAATGAAATACTGCAGGTGAAATGTAGCAGTATTTCAGCAGGATAACAGTATTATACTTGAGGATAGCAGCATAATAATTGGGGATAGCAGCAGGAGAGCAGCATTATATTTGGAGAAAGCAGCAGGATAGCAGCATTATAGATGGGGATAGCAGCATTGTAGTTGAGGATAGCAGCATCATAACTGGGGATAGCAGGATAGCAGCATTATAGTTGGGGATAGCAGCATTATAATTGGGGATAGCAGCATGATTATAATTGGGGATAGCAGGATAATAATTGGGGATAGCAGGATTATAATAGGGGATAGCAGCATTATAATTGGGGATAGCAGGATAGCAGCATTATAGTTAGAATAATTCATCGCTTTCTCCCATGCAATAAATGGCTCTCAGATATAAAAATTGTCCAGTCAAATGAATGTGATACATGTGGTAGTTTAGACACAATTGAGCATTATATCTATTCATGTCATAATGTACACAGTATATGGGAAAAATAGAGAAATGGTGGAATGATATTTCCGACTGTAAAGTTGCACTAACTAAAAAAACATGTGCTTTTTGGTATGTACTATGATCTGAAATACTTCAAAGCTATCAATTTTGTTATCCTATTAGCAAAAATGTACATCTATAGATAGAAGCTTAATAGCTCTATATTAACATTTCTATATTAACTTTGTACTCTACTTTAAATACAGCCTCAAAGTTGAACGATTCATTTGTGAGAAAAATGGTGACATAAACAAATTTGAAAAAATATGGTCAACAGTCCTGAATAATATGTGATAACTACCAGTCCTAGACCCACATTCCTATTGTGCTGTCTGTCGGTGTCCCATCCTTTGCCATTGTCTCAAGTTTGCGTCTGTCATTGTCTTTTCTATATATGTGCATTGTATATAATATAAAATGAATAAATATCATTTATAAGAAAAAAAAAGCATTATAGTTGGGGATAGCAGCATTATAATTGAGGATAGCAGGATAATAATTGGGGATAGCAGCAGGATAGCAGCTTTATAGTTGAGGATAGCAGCACTATAGTTGAGGATAGCAGCACTATAGTTGAGGATAGCAGCACTATAGTTGAGGATAGCAGCACTATAGTTGAGGATAGCAGCACTATAATTGAGGATAGCAGCACTATAGTTGAGGATAGCAGCACTATAGTTGAGGTTAGCAGCACTATAGTTGAGGATAGCAGCACTATAGTAGAGGATAGCAGCACTATAATTGAGGATAGCAGCACTATAGTTGAGGATAGCAGCATTATAGTTGAGGATAGCAGCACTATAGTTGGGGATAGCAGCATTATAGTTGGGGATAGCAGCATTATAGTTGGGGATAGCAGCATTATAGTTGGGGATAGCAGCACTATAGTTGAGGATAGCAGCACTATAGTTGGGGATAGCAGCATTATAGTTGGGGATAGCAGCACTTTAGTCGGGGATAGCAGCATTATAGTTGGGGATAGCAGCATTATAGTTGGGGATAGCAGCATTATAGTTGGGGATAGCAGCATTATAGTTGGGGATAGCAGCATTATAGTTGGGGATAGCAGCACTTTAGTCGGGGATAGCAGCATTATAGTCGGGGATAGCAGCATTATAGTTGGGGATAGCAGCATTATAGTTGGGGATAGCAGCATTATAGTTGGGGATAGCAGCATTATAGTTGGGGATAGCAGCATTATAGTTGGGGATAGCAGCACTATAGTTGGGGATAGCAGCATTATAGTTGGGGATAGCAGCACTATAGTTGGGGATAGCAGCATTATAGTTGGGGATAGCAGCACTTTAGTTGGGGATAGCAGCATTATAGTTGGGGATAGCAGCACTATAGTTGGGGATAGCAGCACTTTAGTTGGGGATAGCAGCACTTTAGTTGGGGATAGCAGCACTTTAGTTGGGGATAGCAGCACACAGATTCAGGCTTGTTTTTCTCACCTGACAAAGCAGAGTCCGATGCCAACAAAGTTGATAGCTGAATGCTTGACAGGCTGGGGATTTAACCCAAACCATCCAAACCTGAAAAAATCAAACACACGTCAAGTGAACATCCTAACACCACTATTAGCTTACATCATTTCGCAGGACTGATGAATCTCAACTTTTCAAAAACCCTTTCATTAGTATTGAAAATATAAGAAAGAATAGGTTCTCTGACCAAAGTTCGCCCTCCTCCCTCACCCTCCCTTATCCTCCCTCTCCCCTACTCACCCCTGCTCACCCTCTGTTTAGCCCTCTTACCTGCTCATCCTCTGCTCACCCTATGTTAAGCCCTCTTACCTGCTCACCCCTACTCACCCTCTGTTTAGCCCTCTTACCTGCTCACCCTCTGCTAAGCCCTCTTTCCTGCTCACTCCTGCTCACCCTCTGTTTAGCCCTCTTACCTGCTCATCCTCTGCTAAGCCCTCTTTCCTGCTCACCCCTACTCACCCTCTGTTGAGCCCTCTTACCTGCTCACCCTCTGCTAAGCCCTCTTTCCTGCTCACCCCTACTCACCCTCTGTTTAGCCCTCTTACCTGCTCACCCTCTGCTAAGCCCTCTTTCCTGCTCACCCCTACTCACCCTCTGTTTAGCCCTCTTACCTGCTCACCCTCTGCTAAGCCCTCTTTCCTGCTCACTCCTGCTCACCCTCTGTTTAGCCCTCTTACCTGCTCACCCTCTGCTAAGCCCTCTTTCCTGCTCACTCCTGCGCACCCTCTGTTTAGCCCTCTTCCCTGCTCACCCTATGTTAAGCGCTCTTACCTGCTCACCCCTGCTCACCCTATGTTAAGCGCTCTTACCTGCTCACCCCTGCTCACCCTCTGTTTAGCCCTCTTCCCTGCCCACCCCTGCTCACCCTCTGTTAAGCCCTCTTCCCTCCTCTCCCCAGCTCACCCTCTATTAAGCCCTCTCCCCTGCTCACCACTGCTCACCCTATGTTTAGCCCTCTTACCTGCTCTCCCCTGCTCACCCTCTATTAAGCTCTCTTCCCTGCTCTCCCCAGCTCACCCTCTGTTTAGCCTACTTCCCTGCTCACCCCTGCTCACCCTCTGCTAAGCCCTCTTCCCTGCTCACCCCTGATCACCCTCTGTTTAGCCTTCTTACTTGCTCTCCCCTGCTCACCACTGCTCACCCTCTGTTTAGCCCTCTTCCCTGCTCACCCCTCCTCACCCTCTGTTAAGCCCTCTTCCCCGCTCACCCCTGCTCACCCTATTTTAAGCCCTCTCCCCTGCTCTCCCCTCCTCACCCTCTGTTTAGCCCTCTTCCCTGCTCACCCCTACTCACCCTCTGTTTAGCCCTCTTCCCTGCTCACCCCTCCTCACCCTCTGTTTAGCCCTCTCCCCTGCTCACCACTGCTCACCCTCTGTTTAGCCCTCTTCCCTGCTCACCCCTGCTCACCCTATGTTAAGCCCTCTTACCTGCTCACCCCTACTCACCCTCTGTTTAGCCCTCTTCCCTGCTCACCCCTGCTCACCCTATGTTAAGCCCTCTTACCTGCTCACCCCAGCCCACCCTCTGTTAAGCCCTCTTCCCTGCTCACCCTCTGTTAAGCCCTCTTCCCTGCTCACCCCTGCTCACCCTCTGTTTAGCCCTCTTCCCTGCTCACCCCTGCTCACCCTATGTTAAGCCCTCTTACCTGCTCACCCCAGCCCACCCTATGTTAAGCCCTCTTCCCTGCTCACCCCTGCTCACCCTCTGTTAAGCCCTCTTCCCTGCTCACCCCTACTCACCCTCTGTTTAGCCCTCTTCCCTGCTCACCCTCTGTTTAGCCCTCTTCCCTGCTCACCTCTGCTCACCCTATGTTAAGCCCTCTTACCTGCTCACCCCTACTCACCCTCTGTTTAGCCCTCTTCCCTGCTCAGCCCTGCTCACCCTCTGTTAAGCCCTCTTCCCTGCTCACCCTCTGTTTAGCCCTCTTCCCTGCTCACCCCTGCTCACCCTCTGTTTAGCCCTCTTCCCTGCTCACCCCTACTCACCCTCTGTTAAGCCCTCTTCCCTGCTCACCCTCTGTTTAGCCCTCTTCCCTGCTCACCCCTGCTCACCCTCTGTTTAGCCCTCTTCCCTGCTCACCCCTACTCACCCTCTGTTTAGCCCTCTTCCCTGCTCACCCCTGCTCACCCTATGTTAAGCCCTCTTACCTGCTCACCCCAGCCCACCCTCTGTTAAGCCCTCTTCCCTGCTCACCACCCTCTGTTTAGCCCTCTTCCCTGCTCACCCCTGCTCACCCTATGTTAAGCCCTCTTCCCTGCTCTCCCCAGCTCACCCTCTATTAAGCCCTCTCCCCTGCTCACCCCTCCTCACCCTCTGTTTAGCCCTCTTACCTGCTCTCCCCTGCTCACCCTATTTTAAGCCCTCTTACCTGCTCACCCCTCCTCACCCTCTGTTTAGCCCTCTTACCTGCTCTCCCCTGCTCACCCTATTTTAAGCCCTCTTACCTGCTCACCCCTCCTCACCCTCTGTTTAGCCCTCTTCCCTGCTCTCCCCTGCTCACCCTATTTTAAGCCCTCTTCCCTGCTCTCCCCTGCTCACCCTATTTTAAGCCCTCTTCCCTGCTCTCCCCTGCTCACCCTATTTTAAGCCCTCTTCCCTGCTCTCCCCTGCTCACCCTATTTTAAGCCCTCTTCCCTGCTCTCCCCTGCTCACCCTATTTTAAGCCCTCTTCCCTGCTCTCCCCTCCTCACCCTATTTTAAGCCCTCTTCCCTGCTCTCCCCTGCTCACCCTATTTTAAGCCCTCTTCCCTGCTCTCCCCTGCTCACCCTATTTTAAGCCCTCTTCCCTGCTCACCCCTGCTCACCCTATTTTAAGCCCTCTTCCCTGCTCTCCCCTGCTCACCCTATTTTAAGCCCTCTTCCCTGCTCTCCCCTGCTCACCCTATTTTAAGCCCTCTTCCCTGCTCTCCCCTGCTCACCCTATTTTAAGCCCTCTTCCCTGCTCTCCCCTGCTCACCCTATTTTAAGCCCTCTTCCCTGCTCTCCCCTGCTCACCCTATTTTAAGCCCTCTTCCCTGCTCTCCCCTGCTCACCCTATTTTAAGCCCTCTTACCTGCTCACCCCTCCTCACCCTCTGTTTAGCCCTCTTACCTGCTCTCCCCTGCTCACCCTATTTTAAGCCCTCTTACCTGCTCACCCCTCCTCACCCTCTGTTTAGCCCTCTTACCTGCTCTCCCCTGCTCACCCTATTTTAAGCCCTCTTCCCTGCTCTCCCCTGCTCACCCTATTTTAAGCCCTCTTCCCTGCTCACCACCCTCTGTTTAGCCCTCTTCCCTGCTCACCCCTGCTCACCCTATGTTAAGCCCTCTTCCCTGCTCTCCCCAGCTCACCCTCTATTAAGCCCTCTCCCCTGCTCACCCCTCCTCACCCTCTGTTTAGCCCTCTTACCTGCTCTCCCCTGCTCACCCTATTTTAAGCCCTCTTACCTGCTCACCCCTCCTCACCCTCTGTTTAGCCCTCTTACCTGCTCTCCCCTGCTCACCCTATTTTAAGCCCTCTTACCTGCTCACCCCTCCTCACCCTCTGTTTAGCCCTCTTACCTGCTCTCCCCTGCTCACCCTATTTTAAGCCCTCTTCCCTGCTCTCCCCTGCTCACCCTATTTTAAGCCCTCTTCCCTGCTCTCCCCTGCTCACCCTATTTTAAGCCCTCTTCCCTGCTCTCCCCTGCTCACCCTCTGTTTAGCCCTCTTCCCTGCTCTCCCCTGCTCACCCTATTTTAAGCCCTCTTCCCTGCTCACCCTCTGTTTAGCCCTCTTCCCTGCTCACCCCTGCTCACCCTCTATTAAGCCCTCTCCCCTGCTCACCCCTCCTCACCCTATTTTAAGCCCTCTTCCCTGCTCTCCCCTACTCACCCTATTTTAAGCCCTCTTCCCTGCTCACCCTCTGTTTAGCCCTCTTCCCTGCTCACCCCTCCTCACCCTCTGTTTAGCCCTCTTCCCTGCTCACCCCTCCTCACCCTCTGTTTAGCCCTCTTACCTGCTCTCCCCTGCTCACCCTATTTTAAGCCCTCTTCCCTGCTCTCCCCTGCTCACCCTCTGTTTAGCCCTCTTCCCTGCTCTCCCCTGCTCACCCTCTGTTAAGCCCTCTTCCCTGCTCACCCCATGTTTAGCCCTCTTCCCTGCTCACCCCTCCTCACCCTCTGTTTAGCCCTCTTCCCTGCTCACCCCTGCTCACCCTATGTTAAGCCCTCTTCCCTGCTCACCCTCTGTTTAGCCCTCTTCCCTGCTCACCCCTGCTCACCCTATGTTAAGCCCTCTTCCCTGCTCACCCCTCCTCACCCTATTTTAAGCCCTCTTCCCTGCTCTCCCCTGCTCACCCTATTTTAAGCCCTCTTACCTGCTCTCCCCTGCTCACCCTATTTTAAGCCGTCTTCCCTGCTCACCCTCTGTTTAGCCTACTTCCCTGCTCACCCCTGCGCACCCTATGTTAAGCCCTCTTACCTGCTCACCCCTACTCACCCTCTGTTAAGCCCTCTCCCCTGCTCACCCCTCCTCACCCTCTGTTTAGCCTTCATACTTGCTCTCCCCTGCTCACCACTGCTCACCCTCTGTTTAGCCCTCTTCCCTGCTCACCCCTCCTCACCCTCTGTTTAGCCCTCTTACCTGCTCTCCCCTGCTCACCCCATGTTTAGCCCTCTTCCCTGCTCACCCCTGCTCACCCTCTGTTTAGCCCTCTTACCTGCTCACCCCTACTCACCCTCTGTTTAGCCTACTTCCCTGCTCTCCCCTGCTCACCCCATGTTTAGCCCTCTTCCCTGCTCACCCCTCCTCACCCTCTGTTTAGCCCTCTTACCTGCTCACCCCTACTCACCCTCTGTTTAGCCTACTTCCCTGCTCACCCCTGCTCACCCTCTGTTAAGCCCTCTCCCCTGCTCACCCCTCCTCACCCTCTGTTTAGCCTTCTTACTTGCTCTCCCCTGCTCACCACTGCTCACCCTCTGTTTAGCCCTCTTCCCTGCTCACCCCTCCTCACCCTCTGTTTAGCCCTCTTACCTGCTCTCCCCTGCTCACCCCATGTTTAGCCCTCTTCCCTGCTCACCCCTGCTCACCCCATGTTTAGCCCTCTTCCCTGCTCACCCTCTGTTAAGCCCTCTCCCCTGCTCACCCTCTGTTAAGCCCTCACCCCTGCTCACCACTGCTCACCCTATGTTAAGCCCTCTTACCTGCCACTTGCCCAGCTCACCCTCTATTAAGCCCTCACCCCTGCTCACCACAGCTCACCCTATGTTAAGCCCTCTTACCTGCCACTTGCCCAGCTCACCCTCTATTAAGCCCTCACCCCTGCTCACCACAGCTCACCCTATGTTAAGCCCTCTTACCTGCCACTTGCCCAGCTCACCCTCTATTAAGCCCTCTCCCCTGCTCACCCTATGTTTAGCCCTCTTACCTGCCACTTGCCCAGCCTGCTATCATGTTGGCTGATCCCCAAATCAAGATGCCTTGGCCAAGGCCAATAGTTTTAATAATTGGCACAACCATCAGGTTACCTGCAAATTACATATCAATGCAGTTTAACTGTGTCTTCTGACATTGATTTTAATCATGTTAAATATTCAAAGGATTTTTTGTAATTGTCCTTAACATAGTTATATAATTAAATATTTAATATCATTTTGATTCATTTCACTTTTTATATTTCTCTCACTAATGTCATTACTACATGTTTGATTACGCCATTTCATGGTTGTTAATACTACACAAAATCCCCCAAATCATATGGAAAACACCAGATAAATATCGGGCAACATTAATCAAATATAAATTCCAAATATCAACACATCAAAATTGGAAATTGCATTTTATCATCAAAACACTTACTTTCATATAGATGTGTGATATACAGACTATATATATTTTTAAATCTCTGTGTTGTCAATAATGATCTTTTTATGGTGGTCACTTGTAAGACAGATCACATGACATAAAATCATAAACAGTAAAACCTCATGATAAAATTTTTTTTCTTCAAAACCTCTTCAAAATCAAATATTAAGTGCAGGGCTTTTACAAGACATCATATGGCCATGCATAGCAGTTGCACAACACTATTTGATTATGCATACGTCACATGTAATGCAAAATGTAATGTAAAGACTGTCGGGTTGGCCACAATCAAGGTCTGAATGTACACTTGACAGTGTTACAATGCAAATGAAATATTTGTTGACGTCACCAAACATTCAAGATACAACTTATGATGACAAGCTGAATAATACCTTTTAAATAAAAAAAATCATGAATCGGTGTATTACCCCCAGACAGTGAATATTTTAACGTCCTAAATTTATCAAAAATTTCAAAATCAATATAAAGGTTACATTGCACAAATAAGTTATATTTTGATTAATTATATCTCTAGTTTTTTTATAGATTGTCTGGTGTATGGAATCATCGCAAATTGCATATTCCACGATACCTCAGAAAAAGATGTGTTTTGTTACAGATTTTCTGGTTTAAAACCCCAATAATAAAAGACTGTCTACATTTCTAATATTAATAACACAAATGTATTAAAAAATGCCTTCATTTTACAATATCATATGAAGGAATAAAGAAATAAATAATCTAAGATAGTCAAATCATATGATGTTTTGAGGTGAATTTCAACAAAAATGAGTAGAGTACGTACCCCCATGTGAATTGGTAGTTCCAGAAAAGACAACTAATTCATATTATACGGTCATATTGAGCTAATGTTGAGCATTATTAGTGAGATAATTATAATAATAATTCCAAACAACATAAATGATTTAAAATTCTATCAAGGCCAACACTAACATCTCTGTGTACAAGGGGGTATGTATGCTATGATGGGGGTACAAACTGCAAACAGACAATCTCCTTTTCAACCAACAATTATTTTACTTACAATACTCAACATTAGTCAAATATATTTTTGTACCTATATTGTACATGTATAAACTGCTATAAAAATAAAATCAATCAATCATTATTAGAAATGTAAAATCTTTTATAACATGGGTTAAAACCAGAAATTCCTTAAGAAAAACACATTTTTTTTCTGAGGTATTGTGGAATATCCAGGTTTGCCATGATGTCATATACATGTACAAGACAATCCTAAAAAAAATAAATGAATAATAATTTGTCAAAATATACCTTGTTTGTACAATGTATCGTTTATATTAGTTGTTAACTTTAACTTGACAAAAAGGTACAGCACACAATGTACCTTCATAACAGTTAAATTTTAATAAGGACATTAACCCCTAAGGGACTAGGCTATCTAAATTGTGATGCTTGGCAGGACTAACAGATTTATTTCTGGACTAGTGTATCTACATACTAAATTTATAAAATTTATAACCATGGTTATTCAATATGCTTAATGAAATGTTGGGGTCAAAAGTTCATGATCCAGTCAATCTGACGTCATTATCATAATTATATTGTAACAAGTTGCAGCCCTTCAGAATGTTACAAATGACGTCATCAAGCCAGAACAATGGGCACATTGCCGTCCTTCCCGGTTAGTCCAGCCAATCAACAAAATATAGATAGCCTCGTCCCAAAGGGGCCTTGATTGTGTCCAACCCGTGTGTATAACCTCATTTGGTTTATAATCCCACCAATGATTGCCTCTCCAACTAACTGATGATTATATTTGTCCACAAAAATGTCAACAAATAACATCAAGCAACCATGTCCATTTTGCATATTCATCTGTTAATTGATTAAAGTTATTATGTGATGATCCGTAGAAATGACCTTTGATGACCTCATTTGTTAACAACTATATGTGCCCCAGTTCAAATATTTGTACTCACCTGTAGACCACAAAAATCCTCCCAACATTGCTAATGGATAAAACGTGGGGAAGTCCGTAATGACGTTAGTACATAGACCTCCACACCAGATGGCAGCACATAACACCCACTGGAAAAACATTCCTGAAATGAAAACTCATTAAAATTATCCCTGTTTTCTTTACAAAAAAAGACCCGATCGCGAGGTTCAATGATTTATTGAAAAAGATAAATTGAAAATTTGACTTAATTGTAAATAAATTTTCAAGGAGAATAAATTTTTTTTATGTTCTCACCATCTCCTGTTTCAAACTTTTTGACAGGAATAAAGTTGCTGCCAAAGAAGAGGATGGCAACTACGGCAGCAATGTAACCCACAAATACAGGGTAGTCAGTATCCGGGGCTGCTGTAGTCATGGGAACCACCGTGGTGGCGTTACCATCTAACATATCTTGATACACCTCCATTCTGAGATCTCAGCACTGCCACTGCATAACATTTATAATAACAACATAACATTACCTTTAATGCAAATCATTTTCACATCTTTGTTTCTTTTTATTCCTGTGTTGTATGTCTTGTCCAATTCACACAAAAAAATGAAGCCAGTTAGCCCAGTCTTTGATCCCGAAATTGGTTCTCAGTATTCCTGAAACTTACCGCTTCTTTTACAGGAATTGTGAACTGGTCATTAATGATGTAATCAATCGGAACTTTCACCTGAAGTTAATATAATTCACTTGATGATGACAAGTCTTGTTGTTACTGTCGCCATTTTGGTCAGTCATGTGACAGAGGCATATCATGTGACTATGTTATGTACTCAGAGTCAATTTCCACCAGAGGGCATTGGCAGTCATTAAACACACTCTCCACCAGAGGCACACGCAAATTATTAATATATTCCTCTCAATGGTAGCAGTTTTCATTCCCCTTTACGGTCCCCTTAATAGTCCATGTTTACAATCTCTCAATGACCCATGCTGAAATTCTCCTTAATGGCCCATGTTTTACATTTCCCTTAATGGTCCACTTTTAAATTTCCCTCAATGATTCATGTTTATATCCTTATAATGTTCCACGGTTACACTCATCATCCAGGTGAACAGAATTATCATAATTAATTGACATTTTGTTGAAGAAACTTCGATGAAATTAAGAAAAAACAGGTTCTCTCATTAAGATGTCGACGAATGTTTAACAAATGCCTCCAAGTGAACGACCATTGGCTGGGAGCTGTTTATGACATTTGTTTAAATAAGGTGTGTTTTATCTCTGGTGTGATTGGTCTCCGCTTCAGGGTATATTGTAAACGTTAGTCAAATTATGCGATGGTAATTAAATACTTTAGTTGAGATATCTGACTTTATATATTTGTCTCCTTCATGTAGATATGCACTTTGTATTTCTTCGTATTTCACAGTTGTTAAATATTTGTCTGTGCTGGTTTATACCGTCAAGGTTCCTAGCGTGGCTTGTATATTGAATTTGTTCATTCACAATGTCCATCCTGTTCAGTTTATCTATAATAAATTAAAGTAATGCAAGAAGTGTTTGGGACATTTGTGGTTATATATTCTGCATATTACATTGGTAGTAATGATAATTCAATGTACTCACCACCTCACCCGTCATATTGCCCTGTATTGAACCGAAATTTAGAATACAATGTCATGCAGTCATGCATATATGTGAGTCACATCCATCAAGATATCATGCAAAAAGAATTGACCAGCCTCAGCTCACAACCTGTGATCAGCTGCAGTTGACTGACCGAGACATTAGCCAATAAAAATCTGTAGGAATAGTCATTCATTTCACAGCCAGATTTTTTGTGAATATTCATGGCTTGCGGCCTATCCTGTACGCACCTTTCTACCATTGGCGGCAGCAACTGAAATGAGAGAGAAACCTGTTTTGTGAGGAAAAGGTAAAGGTTCTTTTTCATGTTTACCAGTGGTCTTTTTGAGATTTATATACATTTCTAAAAGTGGGGTGATCTATAAGTATGGAACACACTCTGTATATCAAATGACCATTGAAAACGCATTTAAAAGCGGCAAGTCCTTATCAACATTTACCAAACAGATTAGTGACTCGCACCATAGGTCGCACAGAAACTAGCATATCATATTGGAACTTTCACATTTCAATGCGGTTCTTATTGGGTAAATATATATGATTTGGTGCATAACGTTCCCACCAATGTATTTTTGCTCCAACCAAGTCAAATACAAAAAGGACTGCACCAATGCGCCCTCTGGTGAATGATAAAAATGTCATACAAATGTTGTGTCTGACTTTCAGTTTGTTTAATATTCCTTAATGCATTTGAGTACATTTGACCATTGTTGCTCATAGTCTACATTGTGGAATCTGTATTTGAATTATTTCACTCTGTGTCATTATGGTAAATAGAAAAACAATGACCTGGGTGATACCTCACAATGTGTCTCACTGAAACTACACTCTCTCTACATGTTTGATTTTCTGAAAAGGCATATTCTTACTCTCCATGATTTCTACTCCTCCAGTATGATGCTTGGACTTTCCATATGTTCATTGAAGGTTCTGGTCTTTTTTACACAGAGTAAATGATTTTAGATCTGATGTTACATTATTTAGATTTTTACACAATTGTATATGACTATCACTGATGTCAGAGAAAGCAATATTGATGTGCAATATCTGCATGAAGACCCTGGTGTGCAATATCTGCATGATGACCCTGGTGTGCAATATCTGCATGATGACCCTGGTGTGCAATATCTGCATGGAGACCCTGGTGTGCAATATCTGCATGATGACCCTGGTGTGCAATATCTGCATGATGACCCTGGTGTGCAATATCTGCATGATGACCCTGGTGTGCAATATCTGCATGATGACCCTGGTGTGCAATATCTGCATGGAGACCCTGGTGTGCAATATCTGCATGGAGACCCTGGTATCCAGTATCTGCATGAAGACCCTGGTGTCCAGTATCTGCATGTAGACTGTGGTGTCCAGTATCTGCATGAAGACCCTGGTCATATTCTGCATGAAGACCCTAGTGTCCAGTATCTGCATGGAGACCCTGGTCATATTCTGCATGAAGACCCTAGTGTCCAGTATCTGCATGGAGACCCTGGTCATATTCTGCATGGAGACCCTGGTGTCCAGTATCTGCATGGAGACCCTGGTCATATTCTGCATGAAGACCCTGGTGTCCAGTATCTGCATGGAGACCCTGGTGTCCAGTATCTGCATGGAGACCCTGATGTGCAATATCTGCATGGAGACCCTGATGTGCAATATCTGCATGGAGACCCTGATGTGCAATATCTGCATGGAGACCCTGATGTGCAATATCTGCATGGAGACCCTGGTGTGCAATATCTGCATGGAGACCCTGATGTGCAATATCTGCATGGAGACCCTGATGTACAATATCTGCATGGAGACCCTGATGTACAATATCTGCATGGAGACCCTGGTGTGCAATATCTGCATGGAGACCCTGATGTGCAATATCTGCATGGAGACCCTGGTGTGCAATATCTGCATGGAGACCCTGATGTGCAATATCTGCATGGAGACCCTGGTGTGCAATATCTGCATGGAGACCCTGATGTGCAATATCTGCATGGAGACCCTGGTCATATTCTGCACGGAAACCCTGATGTCTAATATTTGCATGGAGACCCTGGTTATATTCTGCATGGAGACCCTGGTTATATTCTGCATGGAGACCCTGATGTGCAATATCTGCATGGAGACCCTGGTTATATTCTGCAGGGAGACCCAGGAATCCCGTATCTGCATGGCGTCACTTTGAGAAACAGCCATGGACATTGGGCTTTGATGAGGGATTGAGTGTTCCGGCTACAGAAAAAGCAGTATCAGATAACAAGATAGACTATATATGCATAGCACTGTCTCCCTTTTTTGGTCTGCCATTCGAGAGGAGATATACCCAGAAACATTGTCTTGTTCAAAATTTGATTTTAGTTGTGTTTCTAGCTTCGTTGTGGTCACAATTCCATGATCAGTCAAGTAAAGCCCTCACCAAAACCTTAAAAATAAAAAAGTGATATAAACAAAGGAACCCTATCTTTAATCAGATTTGACAATATCCAAATTATGATTTTCGTTCATGCAGAGAGCATGCCATGGAGTGCCCGCTGAGTTTTAACGTCGTCGCGTTATGGGATTTTTGGCTATGAAAATGGACACCATTTGGTGAAATTGGGTTTATGTGTAGGGTTGATCGATAAGCAAGAGTTTAAGCATTGTGTTATTGGGACAGACTCTATGTCACTGACTGGTAGACTGTGAGTCAATTGCTGGTGTGTACATGGAGGGGAAAATGATCTCCACCCAATAATGCTGAAGCAGACAATATTCTGAATATTGATGTGCGGTATCACAGAGAAGGCACAAACGTGTCACCTGCCTGCTCTAGTGTGTTATCAACTATCTGTTCCCCTTTTTGCAATTTTATAAATTTTGGCATACACTGATCATTTTGAAGTGGGGCCCCCATAGGGGGGGTATGAAAAACCCAATAATCCCCCTTTTTTTACCTAAAAATCCAAAAATCCTTATCTTTTGTAGCCAAAAATCCTTAAATATTTTCCCCCTCAAATCTAAAAATCCAAAAGTATAAAACAAAAAATCCTAAAATATGTTTACATTTAGTACAAATATCATGAAACTCATATCTAAATCATTAATTGTTTGAATTAATAATCCTTTATTACTGAAAAATCCTAAAATCCAATTATCTTATTAAAAATCCATTAATCCTAAACACTTTCCTCAAAATCCAAAAATCCCAGATATTTCACCCCAAAAATCCAATAATCCCTCTTTTTTAGGCCAAAAATCCAATAATCCTAAAACCCTATGGGGGCCCCTGAAGTATTAATGTCCGAGGATGTGATATTTAAGCTTAAGTTAAGGACTCTATGAGGATGAATCATGTCCATATTACATGTACATAATCAAAATAATGATGTGTACTTCATAATATAGACTTTAATCCGTGTTTCAACTATTTAGCAATAGTTTTTAAGGTGATTAAAATAGGAATTGCATATTCTTTATAGATGCGAAGTTACCAGGTATAGTGTTATCCAAAATATACAGTCGTATAAAGGTTAAGTTTAAGTTTAAACAATAATGATGATACATACTATTTCATAAAATTGAATGGTTGAAATAAGAACAGTTGAACTGAGTACATATTTAGACCCTTCTGATAAATAACATTCTTAAAAGTAAAATCCTACAACAATCTTCTGAACATCATGATCATCCAGTTCAACTCCTTTCCTTATCGATCACAAAAGAGTACTTCCAGAAAATAGTTTAAGTGATCAGGTTCAACCAGTTCTGTGGGGCCTTGTTGATAATGTTTTTTGTTGTCTTCTCTGTTGTCAGCCATCTATGGTCCGGAGTATATAAGATCTCCATCTTGGATGATCGGCAGATCAGCCTGAAACTGGACTCATGATGAAGAACTCCAGCAACGCCGCCGTATTTGACTCTAATGACCTTACAACCAATCTTTATCTGATCAATACTAATGCATGTTTACAGGCTGTTCAATACATTCGTATTTCACCATTTATGATCCAGGTGTCTCTTGTACCATGTGCAATGCATGCTGGGATTGATTTGTAGACATGACCGCTGGTAAGATGACTGCCAGATATCCCGTTTGCTCTGTGAGGGGAATACATTAATACGTTGTACAAATGCATATTCAGGAAAAAAAATGGGAATCTTGAAAGGAATAGAAAGACTGTTTCAAGTGTAATAAACTAATTGAAATTATACACTCATTACTACTTTGAACCAAGTGTGCATGTCTACAAATAAATACAACTATATCTCTCCTGTGTCATTTGGAATTGTTTTTATCATATGTCCAAGGTTGTATGTGCAGAATATATCCAAACACACTGGATGGAGAGGACATAGAAGGTATCCATATACACCGCCTTTGTAGTTTGCATTCCATTCTTTGCTCTTGTGTGCATTGCCATATCTTGGGAGGAAGGGGCTGTAAAAGCAAACATATATTGTTTGAAGTGTTCTCAAGAGACTTGTTCTGTGCTTGTCTATCTGTGTGCTCATCTTGAAGCATAACAGACACCCAGCACATATTATACACACACAAGATTACGTTTACACTCCATTTCGGCTTATTCACTTAATGTCGACACTGTTGTGTTTTTCAAGACAGGACATCCAGGTTGGAATGACAGTAGATTTGTCTAAAATGCATTCTTGTTGTTATTCGCCCATCTTAATATTTCAAAGTGGTTCGCCTTATATTTTATAAAGCAAATGAAATATCCCCACGCATTAACCCATATATATGATAATATACAGAGACCCAACCATAAAATTTATTTGTTAAATGGGATCTCACGATGATTACCAACTTAAAAGAAATTGTTTTCATATTATTTGCCTGATCAATGACATTGACAAATTAATGAAACATTTCTATCAACGCTTTACCAGGCTATATTCTACATAGGTACAGTTTTCATTATTTGTCAATTCTGAACCTTTTGACAAGTAGATTATCTTATTGTTCAGTGTTAATCTGAATCTGAGTGGGCTGGCAGTATGTATTTTCTTTCTTTGTTTATATATGTATATCAATGAATATGAATTCTATTTCTTTATCTAGATTGCACATATCTATTTGTGCAATTCACCTCCATTGTCGTACTTAATTACAGTTGTAATCTTTTATCCATGGTATGTCTACAAAGAAATTATTAACATACATTGCATGTGGGAAGTACTTATCCGAATAATCAAAATTGTCTACTTGAAATGAAATGCCATAAAAATGTTGTTTTTTAAGAAAAATAAGATGGGTTAGTTTCAGTCGAAAATAATTCATATACGGCTTCTAAAGGTTAATGCTTGGACATATTCTCTGCCACAGATTTGGTGACATTTGTATTGATAATCATATTACATATTGCAATCTACAAAAAAATATGACCCCGGACAGACACAACTCAGATTCATTACAATGCTGAGTACATTATAAGGACTCCATGTACGCGTTATGAATAAGTACGTGTGATCAAGCACTCTGTAGATTGGGCTCCGGAAACATTCCTGGATTCAACTTCCTTGAAAATTGATATAATAAACACTGAAAGGCTGCACAGTGTAACGAAATTATCATTGAGATATATAAATCTGCCGAAAGCAACAGGACAACCGTATATGGTGTGACTGTTTGAAAGCATGTCTCTTAAGCTTTTTTTGTTTAAATTTGTTAAAAATAAGCAAGTCCGTTCCTGTTGAGAATATATTTGCATTTGACATTCATTTTTCACACATTATGTGCAGGACGCTAAGCACCTATATCAAATGTTATCGGAAATGGCCGGAAATTATGTATTTATGAGAATGATGTGTTCAGAACACTAAATGTTGAGTTAAAAATGTTTTCTTGGATCCTGGGTGTCAGATCCCACACACTTTCTATCCCATGTGATCTGAAATTTGGTGATTATTAACACACAAAAACGAGATTTAAACTGAATATTGCCAGGCAACCAGCTGCATGACTGGCATTAAGTTATATCATCCAAATTTAGGACAACAAATGGCGAGAAGGAAAATATGGAATAGATGAAATAGTGAAATCATTAGCATTATATATTGTCAAGCGTTCTATCGACAATACAAAAAGGCGGATATACGCTAATGATAAGGAAATTGAACTATGGACTGGATGAAATTTAAAATATATTTCTGTATGATATCAATAACATGAATGTATTTTCTTGTCACAGATTATGACTGAAAACGGCTAGCTGGGCCTAGCTTGTTGGGAAACTAGAGACAAGCGATATAATGAATTTATATTTCATGCATTTACCATATCAATGTCAAATCATCATCAATATTCTTGAATTATATCTTTGAGTTAGTTCTGAAAGTAATACAGGCAAGAAATCGTTAATTTAATCGTGTCTCCCAAGTTAAAAGAGGCGTTTCAAAGGATGGTTATTTATATGACCTTCACCTAGCTGGGACGTATTGCCAACCTCATGAGAACCCTCGGCGATATCTCAACAGTGAACACATGTATTTACTGAAATAATTTAAACAGTTCTGAACTGGTGAGAACAAGAGTAGCTTAGACATGTACACGGACAACGTGCACTGACACGGACAACGGGCAACGGACACGGACAACGGACACGGACAATGGACACGGACAGCAGATAGAACATTTTCTCCAGTGAAAGTAATAAATACGTTTTTTGGCAATCTCTCAACACCGAATAACACAAAAAAATTAACAGTTGTGAACGTGTGAGAACAAGAGGGAGAGTGACATTGGCGTGAGCACGGACATTGGCATGGACATTAGCACGGACACTGGCACAGACACTGGCACAGACACTGGCACAGACACTGGCACAGACACTGGCACAGACACTGGCACAGACACTGGCACGGACACTGGCACAGACACTGGCACGGACACAGACACTGGCACAGACACTCGCACAGACACTGGCACGGACACTGGCACAGACACTGGCACAGACACTGGCACAGACACTGGCACAGACACTGGCACGGACACTGGCACATGCACTGGCACAGACACTGGCACAGACACTGGCACAGACACTGGCAAAGACACTGGCACGGACACTGGCACGGACACTGTTGACTCTCTCTTTCCAGCTATTGATTATTTTTATACTATTTAAGGCTTATCACTCGCGTTTAATACCGTGACATTTATTTTCTTTCATATCTTTGATTAATTAGAATTTTTAATCTGATTTGTACTTTGATTATGATATAGAATTATCATTTGTATTCTGTACAAATTCTTTCATGGTATTATTTAATACAGACTGGTCTATTGCTCTCAGGGAATAAACCTTGACACACAAAGAGATCACTTTTATAAAATTTATTGACATGATAAAAGGGTGGACCAGGATCACAAAATTACTATCAACCACAAGTTATCTGTAAACCAAATGACAAGAATAGGTTCGCTCTCAGCCATGTGTCTATGTATATTACTGTGGGTAATACAATATAAATGGGCATGATAACTTTTGCACCACATTTCTGTCGATCAAATGTTTCAAATTAAATAAAAAAAATGGTTGATATATCCCAAAACTGAAAGGATAAATCCATACAATGTTACATTTGTTTAGAATTTTTAGAAACTGCAAACTTTACCTTCTTCCTTGCAATATTTATTTCAAGAAGTTGAAATTTGTGTTACAATAGAAATAAGAAAAGTGATTGAGTGGTAATATTATTCCCTGGAAAGTGTACAAATTTTGTATTCCAGGTTACTCCTTTGCTCATCATATTGGGAACTCCAAGGAACTGTCAGACCAAACTGAGCACAGGATTAAAATAGTATTCTGTGGGACCCTCCATTTCCATAATTCCCTGAACAAACTCCTGATTTGATACAGGTACTCTTGGTTATGAGTCGAAATAATGATCAGTGTAAGACTAGGGTAAGTTTTGAAACATTGGATTTAAGGAATGAATAGTGCAAAACGGGAAAACACACACTTTAAGGTCATGAAAGTAAGATTAACTTTATACGTGGATTATACATATTCCTACTCAAGGTTGCAATTTCAGCTTTCATCCCTTTAATAGTATATGACAGAAGAAAGAATTGATATTGCAAACAATTTGGGCACCATCTCAGCTTTTGAGATTCCCTATGCCACCAATCGCTCGTTTCACAGCTTGGCTACAGCTGTCATAAATATTTTTGGCTGTAACACAAAAGATGCGAATGCTTTTGCCGTCATTCCATATTCAACTCTCAATGTTCAGACATGTTCTTTTTATGCCAAAGCATCTGTAAATGTATTGTATCAGAGTCTCTTAAGGTATGTTTATGGAATGTCCTGTGCACATGTGTTGTGCTAATTTGAAAAAAGACACATTCATTCTCATTATCACAAGGAAATCTCCCCACAGCCCTACTCATTGCGATTGGCCGAGAACGTGTATGATTGTGACAAGAAAATACATCTGCTCTACATGGTCTAGCCTCTTCTTAGAGCATGGCAGTTGTCAATAATTAGGTTTACTCTCAGTTCTAAATCTCCATTAGCACAACCTTTGGACAGACCACTTTTTCCGACAATTGCCGAAGATGAATCGGTTAAACTCGGCGCTGAGATCGGCAACGCTCATAATGAGGGCATTAGCGTCAGTTGGGACACTGCATATTGTTGTCTCGCAGGCGCGAGACTTGCTTCGTGATTAGCAAATAACCCAAGACTTGCACGGAGGTTCATTTTGACACGAGCAGCCAGGGGAACCTATACATCTTTATTCATAAGCCCAGAGTGTGCAGGGGGGAGATGAGGAGACATGTGTTGCTCCTGGTGAAGATAACCTGAGTCACATGATTCATGTGGTCCCTTGACCAGCAAGCCAGAGAAGCTGAGAAAGGCCTGGACCTTGTTGACCATGGACCCCCCTGTACGTGTGCGCATCCACTGATAATATACTGCCAATCTGGCCATTACCAGGCTCAATAAACGCGCACACAGAGCACTTACCACGCGGTGGTATATCTCATGGACAGGTCCTGACTCTGTGTACTCGCCATACCAGCCCCTGGCATAGATGGATGTCTGAGACTCTTTTAATTAGTGGCTTCTTTGGAATCCCAATTTAGCTCAAGATAATTTCCTTTCTGTCCCTGTCATTTTCTTCTTTCTCCCTTCTTGAGCACCAACGCTGCTTTGTAAAGCAAAGAGCGCCACCAGAGGTCACTTGAGTCAACTATAGTATCTGTTTTCGGGATGTGGAAGTCTTCAGACGGAAGTGCTGAAGGCGAGGGCATTATGGTATTGTGATGAGGTCAGCCATAAGGTGAATGCCAACCATAACATTTATCAACCCATTGTTGGCAAAAGGAAATAGTTATGAACACTTACATGGCACAATTTAACATCACCGGTGACCAAGCCTGGCCCTTAGTATTGATTTACAGCTCACAGCGTTCTCCTGTTGAGAGGAGAAGGAAACGTCCACAAGTAGATGAGTAATGTACGGGGGAGAAGCCATGTCCAAACTCATTGTGTCACCTGATGATATATAACACTTGTTTCCCTTTTCATTTATTTGTCATATCTGGTGAGTACATTTTTAGACAGATGCAGGTTTCAGATGCAGAGATGACTACTAAACCAACCCCTAAATAATAAATAAACCAAACAATGTCCACAGGTAAGGGGCGATCCATTTGATTTTTGTGGGGGTGGGGTGGGAGATTTTGGAAAAAAGAATTTATTCACCCACCCCATCCCAGAAAAAAAAATTATTCATCCACCCTACCAAAGAAAAAAAATTTATTCATCCACCCTACCAAAGAAAAAAAAATTATTCATCCAGTACTGCTGTCCCACCCCACCCCACAAAAATCAAATGGATCGCCCCTAAGCCCGTCTTGCATATTATGCCGCATACCCAAATGTTTATTTTCTTGCTTTCAGGAACTGCTCTATTGTGTAAGGCATTTCCCTCACTAAGCGTCTATGATGAATCTTCTTCATGATGAATTATTCACTGGTTTGATATATCATTCATTTATACATGGACTTTGACATGATATGAGGGGATGACGGCCTAAACATTGACGAGGTATGAGAGTATGGAGTAACCAGCTGCTTATCAGGTGACCTCGGTCCCTGTCACCAATATGGAAGCTGATGTGGCCCTAACCCACAGGAACACATCTCATCATTGTGAACATTACAAGCGGTATAGATAAAGACACTCATATGTTGAGGTTACTTCAGGAGTCTCTATTTATACACTACTATTGCCCACATCAAAGACCACGGGCCGGGCTAAACAATGGTTTTTCCCATGCTTGGAAGTCAAAATACTTTGTAAGCTTTTTAGCACTAGTACCTATGTGGTGATCCACAGGTTGTGGGTTTGATTCCCTACCGCCCCAGCATTGTAAAATCATGTAACACCTTCATATTAAAGCCCGTACCTGATGGGATGTAAATATGTGACTGGGTAGTAGGTTTCATCATGAAATGACTGAAATGATGTTGAAAGTTATGTAAAAAAAAACTAGCAAAATACATACATTAATAATCACCTGTTATTGCTGTTTCCTTGATGATAGTAAGGTTCTAACAATATTCTGTGACCAGAAACTAGAACTACATGTACTCAGACTTCTTTTAAATTTTTGCTGCTCTTCACCATGCAAGAAACAATTATTTCTTACCTTAGTGACCATTGTGTGTGACACAAATAAGAATTTGTCGAGCGACAAAGTCTTTTATGGGAAACGAGCGACCAAATTGTTGCAGATTAAGGACGTATATTTCAGTTTCTTTCTTGGTGCGAGTCTTGTTCTCACTTTCAAAACTGCTCAATATGACAGCGGGGCAGATCTGATCAGATTTCAAACAGGTATATAAAGGAAAGAAATTGAGACGTGGTCAGTCGCTCGGGAACCCAGAAAGAGAAGGCAAAACTACGTCGTTTTGAAAAATTCATTTAGGACCGTTTGCAGAGCCGGATGCAACAGTGGGTGCTTTCTTACTATTTACCATGATATAATGTCTCGAAGGCTAGGGCGGGATGGGGGTCCGCCACGCTCACATCTGATAGAAATAGTGAGGAATTTGTAAGGGTTTGGTGTTCTATGATACACAATTTCAATTTCATATAAAACTTGAATGGAATGGTAGCGGGAAGGAATTTAGATGTGCGCAGTTAGTTTCTAACATATATATTTGATGTTCGGAAGATTTTGGTGTTTATATTATGCACATTTGCAATTTCATATAAAACTTGAATGGTACGATAGCGGGAAGGAATTTTGATGTGCGCAGTTAGTTTCTAACATGTATATTTGAATTTCGGAATATTTTGGTGTTAATATTATCACAATGTCAATTTCTTATAATATTTGAACAGAATGATAACGGGAAGGAATTTAGATGTGCGCATTTAGTTTCTAGGATATATATATATTTGAATTTCGGAATAATTTGGTGTTAATATTATCACATTTTCAATTTCTTATAATATTTGAACAAAACAATGGCGGGAAGGAAATAAGATGTGCGCAGTTAGTTTCTAGTATATATATATTTGAATTTCTGAAGATTTTGGTGTTTATATTATTCACATTTGAAATTTCATATAAAACTTGAATGGTACGATAGCGGGAAGGAATTTAGATGTGCGCAGTTAGTTTCTAACATGTATATTTGAATTTCGGAAGATTTGGTGTTTAATATTATGCACAATGTCAAATTCATATAAAACTTGGAATGGAACAATACCGGGAAGGAAATTAAATATGAGCAGTTATTTTCTAGCATATCCATTTGAATTTTGAAGATTTTGGCGTTTATATTATGCACATTTGCAATTCCATATAAAACTTGGAATGGAACAATAGCGGGAAGGAATTTAGATGTGCGCAGTTAGTTTCTAGCATATACATTTTAAATTGGGAAGATTTTGGTGTTTATATTATATACCTTTGAAATTTCATATAAAACTTGTTAGTTTCTAGCATATATTTGACGTTCGGAAGATTTTGGAGTTTATATTATGCACATTTGAAATTTCATATAAAACTTGGAATGGAACAATAGCTGGAAGGAAATTAGACATGCTCGGTTATTTTCTAGCATCTTTGAAATTGGGAAGATTTTGGTGTTTATATTATACACATTTTCAATTTCATATAAAACTAGTTAGATTCTAGGCATTTATATTTGAATTTGAAGATATTGGTGTTTATATTATGCACATTTGCAATTCCATATAAAACTTGGAATGGAACAATGGTGGAAAGGAAATTAGACATGCTCGGTTGTTTTCTAGCATTTACATTTAAAATTGGGAAGATTTTGGTGTTTATATTATACATTTTCAATTTCATATAAAACTAGTTAGTTTCTGGGCAGTTATAGTTGAATTTGAAGATTTTGGCTTTTATATTATGCACATTTGCAATTAGACATGCTTGGTTATTTTCTGGCCTTATATTGGAAATTGGGAACATTTTTGGTGTTTATATTATGCACATTTTCAATTCCATATAAAACGTGGAATGGAACAATAGTGGAAAGGAGATTAGATGTGCACAGTTAGTTTCTAGCATATATATTTGAATTTTGGAAGATTTGGTGTTTATATTATACACAATGTCAATTTCATATAAAACTTGGAATGGAACAAAACCGGGAAGGAAATTAAATATGAGCAGTTATTTTCTAGCATACATATTTGTATTTGAAGATTTTGGCGTTTATATTATGCACATTTGCAATTCCATATAAAACTTGGAATGGAACAATAGTGGAAAGGAAATTAGACATGCTCGGTTGTTTCCTAGCATATACATTTAAAATTGGGAAGATTTTGGTGTTTATATTATACACAATTTCAATTTCATTATAATATTTGAACAGAACGAGAACGGGAAGGAATTTAGATGTGCGCAGTTAGTTTATAGTACATATTATATTTGAATGTCGGAAGATTTTTGTGTTTAATATTATTATTTTTCAAATATATAATAATTGAACAAAACGATAGCGTGAAGGAATTTAGATGTGCGCAGTTAGTTTCTAGCATATATATTTGATTTTCGGAAGATTTTGGTGTTTATATTATGCACATTTGAAATTTCATATAGACTTGAATGGAACGATAGTGGGAAGGAATTTAGATGTGCGCAGTTAGTTTCTAGCATTTATATTTGCTTTTCGGAAGATTTTGGTGTTTATATTATACACAATTTCAATTTCAAAGAAAACTAGTTCGTTTCTAGCATATATATTTGAATTTCGGAAGATGTTGGTGTTCATATTATGCACATTTGAAATTTCATATAAAACTTGAATGGTACGATAGCGGGAAGGAATTTAGATGTGCGCAGTTAGTTTTCTAACATGTATATTTGAATTTCGGAAGATTTTGATGTTTAATATTATCACATTTTCAATTTCGTATAATATTTGAACAGTATGATAACGGGAAGGAATTTAGATGTGCGCAGTTAGTTTCTAGGATATATTTGAATTTCGGAATATTTTGGTGTTAATATTATCACAATTTCAGATTCTTATATTTGAACAAAACAATGGCGGGAAGGAAATAAGATGTGCGCAGTTAGTTTCTAGTATATATATATTGAATTTCTGAAGAATTTTTGGTGTTAATATTATAACAATTTCAATTTCATTAATATTTGAACAGAATGATAGCGGGAAGGAATTGAGATGTGCGCAGTTAGTTTCTAGCAGATATATTTGATTGTCGAAAGACTTTGGTGTTTATATTACTCACATTTGAAATTTAATATAAAACTTGAATGGAATGGTAGCGGGAAGGAATTTAGATGTGCGCAGTTACAGTAGTTTCTAGCATATAGATTTGATTTTCGGAAGATTTTGGTGTTTAATATTGTACACATTTTCAATTTCAAGTAAAACTAGTTAGTTTCTAGCATATATATTTGAATTTCGGAAGATTTTGGTGTTTAATATTATGCACATTTTCAATTTCAAATAAAACTAGTTAGTTTCAAGCATATATATTTGAATTTCGGAAGATTTTGGTGTTTATATTCTGCACATTTGAAATTTCATATATACTCGAATGGAACGATAGCAGGAAGGAATTTAGATGTGCGCAGTTAGTTTCTAACATGTATATTTGAATTTCGGAAGATTTTGGTGTTTAATATATTACATTTTTCAATTTCTTATAATATTTGAACAGAATGATAACGGGAAGGAATTTAGATGTGCGCAGTTAGTTTCTAGGATATATTTTTGAATTTCGGAATATTTTGGTGTTAATATTATCACAATTTCAATTTCTTATAATATTTGAACAAAACAATGGCGGGAAGGAAATAAGATATGTGCAGTTAGTTTCTTGTATATATATATATTTGAATTCCTGATGATTTTTGGTGTTAATATTATCACAAATTCAATTTCTTATAATATTTGAACAGAATGATAACGGGAAGGAATTTAGATGTGCGCAGTTAGTTTCTAACATATATATTTGATTTTCGGAAGATTTGGGTGTTTATATTATGCACAATTTCAAATTCATATAAAACTAGTTAGATTCTAGCATATATATTTGAATTTCGGAAGATTTTGGTGTTCAATATTATGCACATTTTCAATTTCAAATAAAACTAGTTGGTTTCAAGCATATATATTTGAATTTCGGAAGATTTTGGTGTTTATATTCTGCACATTTGAAATTTCATATATACTCGAATGGAACGATAGCAGGAAGGAATTTAGATGTGCGCAGTTAGTTTCTAACATGTATATTTGAATTTCGGAAGATTTTGGTGTTTAATATATTACATTTTTCAATTTCTTATAATATTTGAACAGAATGATAACGGGAAGGAATTTAGATGTGCGCAGTTAGTTTCTAGGATATATTTTTGAATTTCGGAATATTTTGGTGTTAATATTATCACAATTTCAATTTCTTATAATATTTGAACAAAACAATGGCGGGAAGGAAATAAGATATGTGCAGTTAGTTTCTTGTATATATATATATTTGAATTCCTGATGATTTTTGGTGTTAATATTATCACAATTTCAATTTCTTATAATATTTGAACAGAATGATAACGGGAAGGAATTTAGATGTGCGCAGTTAGTTTCTAACATATATATTTGATTTTCGGAAGATTTGGGTGTTTATATTATGCACAATTTCAAATTCATATAAAACTAGTTAGTTTCTAGCATATATATTTGAATTTCGGAAGATTTTGGTGTTTATATTATGCACATTGGAAATTTCATATAAAACTTGAATGGTACGATAGCGGGAAGGAATTTAGATGTGCGCAGTTAGTTTCTAACATGTATATTTGAATTTCCGAAGATTTTGGTGTTTAATATTATCACATTTTCAATTTCTTATAATATTTGAACAGAATGATAACGGGAAGGAAATTAGATGTGCCCAGGTTCTCGTATATATATATTTGAATTTCGGAATATTTTGGTGTTAATATTATCATTTACAATTTCATATAATAGTTGAACAGAATGATAACGGGAAGGAATTTAGTTGTGCGCAGTTAGTTTCTAGTATATATATATTTGAATGTCGGAAGACTTTGGTGTTTAATATTATCATTTTTCAAATTTTATATAATATTTGAACAGAATGATAGCGGGAAGGAATTTAGATGTGCTCAGTTAGTTTCTAGTATATATATTTGAATATCTGAAGATTTTTGGTGTTAATATTATCACAATTTCAATTTCATATAATATTTGAAACTTTGAATGGAACAATAGTGGAAAGGAAATTAGACATGAGCGTTTATTTTCTAGCAGATACATTTTGAAATTGGGAATATTTTTGTGTTTATATTTGCACATTTGAAATTTCATATAAAATTAGTTAGTTTCTAGCATATATATTTGAAGTTCGGAAGAATTTGGTGGTTATATTATGCACTTTTGAAATTTCATATAAAATTTGGAACGGAACAATAGTGGACAGGAAATCAGATATGCTCGGTTATTTTCTAGTATATACATTTGAAATTTGGAAGATTTTGGTTTTTATATTGAATAATATGCTCGGTTATTTTCTGGCATATACATTTGAAATGGGGAACATTTTGGTGTTTATATTATGCACAAGTTCAATTCCATATAAAACCTGGAATGGAACAATACCGGGAAGGAATTTAAATATGAGCAGTTATTTTCTAGCATACATATTTGAATTTTGAAGATTTTGGTGTTTATATTATGCACATTTGCAATTCCATAAAAAACTTTGAATGGAACAATACCGGGAAGGAATTTAAATATGAGCCAATATTTTCTAGCATACATATTTGAATTTTGAAGATTTTGGTGTTTATATTATGCACATTTGCAATTCCATATAAAACTTTGAATGGAACAATAGTGGAAAGGAAATTAGACATGATCGTTTATTTTCTGGCAGATACATTTGAAATTGGGAATATTTTTGTGTTTATGTGATACACATTTGAAATTTCATATAAAACTAGTTAGTTTCTAGCATATATATTTGAAGTTCGGAAGAATTTGGTGTTTATATTGAATAACATGCTCGGTTATTTTCTAGCATATACATTTGAAATTGGGAAGAATTTGGTGTTTATATTATACGCATTGTCAATTTCATATAAAACTAGTTAGTTCTAGTATATATATTTGAATTTCAGAAGATTTTGGTGTTTATATTATGCACATTTGAAATTTCATATAAAACTTGGAATGGAACAATAGTGGAAAGGAAATTAGATATGCTCTGTTATTTTCTAGTATATACATTTGAAATTTGGAAGATTTTGGTGTTTATATTGAATAATATGCTCGGTTATTTTCCAGCATATACATTTGAAATTGGGAAGATTTTGGTGTTTATATTATGCACATTTTCAAGTTCATATAAAACTAGTTAGTTTCTACCATATACATTTGGAATTTGGAAGATTTTGGTGTTTATATTCTACACAATTTCATTTCATATAAACCCTGGAATGGAACAATTGTGGAAAGGAAATTAGATATGCTCGGTTAATTTCTGGCATATACATTGGAATGTGGGAATATTTAGTGTTTATATTAAATAATATGCTCGGTTATTTTCTAGCATATACATTTGAAATGGGGAACATTTTTGGTGTTTATACTATGCACATTTGCAATTATATAAAACTTGCAATGGAACAATAGTGGAAAGGAAATTTGACATGCTCGGTTATTTTCTAGCATATACACTTGAAATGGGGAAGACTTTGGTGCTTGTATTGAATAATATGCACGGGTTATTTTCTAGCATATACATTGGAAATTGGGAAGATTTGGTGTTTATATTCTACACATTTTCAATTTTATATAAAACTAGTTAGTTTCTAGTATATATATTTGAATTTTGGAAGATTTAGGAGTTTATATTATGCACAGTTGCAATCTCATATAAAATTTGGAATGGAACAATGGCATGAAGTAATTTAGATTATTAAGAACATTTAAAACTTGGTGAATGAGCGTGGTGGGCGCCCCCCCAGGACCCTGGATTATTTGGGATTGGTATCGGGTATGCGTGGAAGGTAGCACTGTGTATCGGGTCTGAAAAATAATTTGTTTTGATTTGAGCGATTATTCAAAAATTGTGAAGATTTGCCTGAAACTCTGGATTCAGAGGGTGGGAACATGAGCGACCACGAGGGAGGGTAGAAAATAAGAAAAATTAAGTATCAATCAAAAAATTAAAAGTTTGGTATACAAAATTTAAAAGGTGGAGTAAGCACAAAATAGGTAAAGGGAAATAAGGAGGTTTGGAAAAGAGATACTAAGAAAGTCTGTAAATATCAGAAATATATATTAACAAGGTAAGAATAGGAAATAGTGAGTTGTTTGCCAGGAAATACGGGTCTCTTGTCTAACCAGGGTTATACAAAGTTAACTAATGCTTAGGACTGGAGATTAGTTCAGTCTGTTAGATTAGGTATTCCCAAGTTGACATGGTTAAGGGGGAACATCCATCAGGGGGAAAACAGTTGGCAGGTAAAAGAATTTATAATATTGATTGATCATAAAGTAGATCAAAACAGGAATTGAACTGAAGTAAAATTTATGGTAAGCAGAAAAAATCTGATTGGACAGGGATGAGTCCATGACCATTCCTGTTAATTGGGTATAATTCTTATCTGAATTTAAGATAATGATAAAAGTTTAAAAGATTATTTGAAGTTACAGGAGAGAGTCTAGAATAAAAATGTTGGGCTAATTAGCTGAATTCAAATAAACAAAATTTAAATACTATTGGGTTTACAGGAATGAGTATATGACCATTCCATTTAATTGATATATTTATCTGAAGTTCATGATAATGAAAGATAAGTTAAATATTAATTGAATTTGCAGGAGTGAGTCTATGACCATGCTTGTTAAAGTAATTTTAATAAATAATAAAGTATATAAAAATCATATTTTAAAAAAGAAATTTACTGATATCCTAAAAGGGATTTTATAATTTCTGGGTTTATAATTATCTAGAAATAGGAATAATTACACAGAATGCTACTATAGGATTTCCCTAAATTCACAAGATTATGGCTAAAATTGTATATAATTTGCATGGTCTGTCTACTTATTACAATATTACCTCTCTGCCCTGATACCAAATAATCATGGGATATATATCTTTATTATGTACATATGAATATTTTACTCTGGTACATGGTTATCATGGGACTAACTTATAATACCCTGGTACATAGTTATCATGGGACTAAATTATAATACCCTGGTACATAGTTATCATGGGACTAACTTATAATACCCTGGTACATAGTTATCATGGGACTAGCTTATAATACCCTGGTACATAGTTATCATGGGACTAGCTTATAATACCCTGGTACATAGTTATCATGGGACTAACATTATGTTATGCCCAGGTACAGGGTTATCATGGGACTAACATGATGTTATAACCAGATACATTGTTATCATGGGACTAACTTATAATACCCTGGTACTTGGTTACCATGGGACTTACAAATATTTGATGCAATATATTCTACCCTGGTACTTGGTTATCATGGGACTAATATATATTGGATACAAGAGTTCTCTACCCACACACGGTGTGATCAGGGGAACAACTTTACGTTAGATTATGGTATAATTTATATATAGTTTACTATTACAAAAATATAAAGTGAAATGGTTATTTTATTATGATATGTGAGAATAGGGATGAGAAAATTAAGAGTATACTATGCATGGAAAATGTTTACAAAAAACAGATAAAATACAAAAATTGGAACAAGTTCATTAGTTATTAAAATGGATATATGAATGATCATTAAAATGATTTAACTATAATATGATGGTCATCAAGGCTCAAAAGGTCCGGAGGCCAAATACCAGACCAGGTTGAAATAAAGGTATCCAGACCGTAAAAAGAGTCAATTCTGAAGAATTTATAAAGTATATATAAAATTCACATTTAAAAAATGAAAATTACTTGTATTCCAAAAGGGTCTCAGGTTTTTGTTTTTTTTAATTTCTGGTTTTATATTTTTTTTAGAAATAGAAATAATTACAGAGTTCTACTATAGGATTTCCTTAAATTCATACGATTATGGATTATATTACATACAATTTGCATAGTCTGTTTACTTATTACAATATTATCTTTCTACCTTGATAACAGATTGTCAGAGGATATATATGTGGATATATATATTGTACATATGAATATTATGTCCTGGTACATAGTTATCATGGGACTAACATTATATTATACCCAGATACATTGTTATCATGGGATTAACATATCTACGGTATACGGTAGAGGCCTACAGTAAAGAAGAAAGTTAAGACCACGAAGATTGGTACACAGCAGCCCAAAAAGGAGCTTCAGATGTCCAACTAAGACCGCTAGGTAGATGGAGAAGTAATGCATTCCCAAGATATATAAGGCCAAATCAAGAATCCTTCCAATACTAAGGGGGTTGGGGGGCACTGGTGGGGCTCTCCAGATTTGTGCCAATTCTGGAGGGCAGAACTTGCAGTCCTGCCTTGGCGGATAGCTCCCACCAGCGGAGGAAAGTGTTTTGACCTAAGTTTCTTACTGGGCCAAACTGGGGGAACAATTTAAAGGAAAATTTAGGTGTGAATAACAAATTAAGTTCAATTGGATATAATAATACAATTATAATTTGTCAATATGTTGTCAGATAAGGTTAAATATTATAAATGTTTTTCTGAGAGTGCTTTGTCTTAATTTTGGTTCAATGACTTATTGGATAATAGGTCGGGAATTTGTAATGGGCAAATTTATTTGGATATTGATAGTGAATGTTGTGACTTGAAGCCATTTATGTGATAAAGTTAATTTGAATATGATTGGCAAATTTATTTGGATATTGAGATTGATGATGTTGTGATTTGAAGCCATTTATGTGATAAAATTAATTTGAATATGATTAGAAAATTTATTTGTATATTGAGATTGAATATGTTGTGATTTGAAGCCATTTATGTGAAAATTTTAATTTGAATATGATTAGAAAATGTATTTGGATACTGAGATTGATGATGTTGTAATTTGAAGCCATTTATGTGATAAATTTAATTTGAATATGATTAGAAAATTTATTTGGATCTTGAGATTGAATGTTGTGATTTGAAGTCATTTATGTGATAAATTTAATCTGAATATGATTGGAAAATTTATTTTGATATTGAGAGAATATGTTGTGATTGAAGAAAATTATGTGATAAATTTAATCTGAAATTGATTGGAAAAATTATTTGGATATTGAGATTGAATATGTTGTGATTTGAAGAAATTTATGTGATAAATTTAATTTGAATATGATTAGAAAATTTATTTGGATATTGAGATTGAATATGTTGTGATTTGAAGTCATTTATGTGATAAATTTAAATTGAATATGATTGGTAATTTTATTTGGATATTGAGATTTCATATGTTATGGCTTGAAGCCATTTATTTTATATATTATTTTTAATATGATTAAAATCCTGGTCTGCAACATAATACAGTCTTTTGGTTTTTGTTCGTTTTCCTTTGGTTCAATCACTGAGCGAGAGGACCATAAATAAGAATTTGTCGAGCGACAAAGTCTTTTATGGGAAACGAGCGACCAAATTGTTGCAGATTAAGGACGTATATTTCAGTTTCTTTCTTGGTGCGAGTCTTGTTCTCACTTTCAAAACTGCTCAATATGACAGCGGGGCAGATCTGATCAGATTTCAAACAGGTATATAAAGGAAAGAAATTGAGACGTGGTCAGTCGCTCGGGAACCCAGAAAGAGAAGGCAAAACTACGTCGTTTTGAAAAACCCCCTCCTTCCCCACCACCTCCAGTATGGGAGGGCGGATAGCTCCCACCAGCGGAGGAAAGTGTTTTGACCTAAGTTTCTTACTGGGCCAAACTGGGGGAACAATTTAAAGGAAAATTTAGGTGTGAATAACAAATTAAGTTCAATTGGATATAATAATACAATTATAATTTGTCAATATGTTGTCAGATAAGGTTAAATATTATAAATGTTTTTCTGAGAGTGCTTTGTCTTAATTTTGGTTCAATGACTTATTGGATAATAGGTCGGGAATTTGTAATGGGCAAATTTATTTGGATATTGATAGTGAATGTTGTGACTTGAAGCCATTTATGTGATAAAGTTAATTTGAATATGATTGGCAAATTTATTTGGATATTGAGATTGATGATGTTGTGATTTGAAGCCATTTATGTGATAAAATTAATTTGAATATGATTAGAAAATTTATTTGTATATTGAGATTGAATATGTTGTGATTTGAAGCCATTTATGTGAAAATTTTAATTTGAATATGATTAGAAAATGTATTTGGATACTGAGATTGATGATGTTGTAATTTGAAGCCATTTATGTGATAAATTTAATTTGAATATGATTAGAAAATTTATTTGGATCTTGAGATTGAATGTTGTGATTTGAAGTCATTTATGTGATAAATTTAATCTGAATATGATTGGAAAATTTATTTTGATATTGAGAGAATATGTTGTGATTGAAGAAAATTATGTGATAAATTTAATCTGAAATTGATTGGAAAAATTATTTGGATATTGAGATTGAATATGTTGTGATTTGAAGAAATTTATGTGATAAATTTAATTTGAATATGATTAGAAAATTTATTTGGATATTGAGATTGAATATGTTGTGATTTGAAGTCATTTATGTGATAAATTTAAATTGAATATGATTGGTAATTTTATTTGGATATTGAGATTTCATATGTTATGGCTTGAAGCCATTTATTTTATATATTATTTTTAATATGATTAAAATCCTGGTCTGCAACATAATACAGTCTTTTGGTTTTTGTTCGTTTTCCTTTGGTTCAATCACTGAGCGAGAGGACCATAAATATCTTGTTTGATCAAATCATTGAGGCGCGTGAATGTAGAAGGCAGGTTATGATTCATATTTGCGCCTTTTATCATATTAATGCAGATTTTATTTGTCCGCGGATCTGATATTAGATTCTAGCGCTAGCGTCAGAAATAGACTTCATTGAATTGCCAAAGGAATTATAAAAAAGGAATTTGTAATTACATAAACTGCATAGATTTGCAGACAGTGGCCTGATATTGGTAATGCATACCTATATCTATTGGATGCAACTCTTTGTAATTATATCCTCAATGCTGCCCAGATAATTTGCCTTTTTTAAATACCTACCGGTATATATATATAAGATATTTGGTAAAAACACTTTTTAACCAGGACAAGCTTGTCGCTCAATATGTTCCACTGATTACAACCTATGGTATAAAACATAAAACAGGGAGGATGAAGTTTAATTCAACCGAGTCTTGCAGTACATGACAAATGTAATTTACTATTGCGAAAATGACATGAATAAATACGAATATGATGTAGTTAGCCAAGACGTGTATTTGTATTGAACGCTTGGCGGTAAACGATTTGTTTGACGCTTCTCTCTGTTTGCTCTCAGCCAATAGAAGTTCAGCTCGGCGGGAAGGAACAATAGGAGGGCATTCGGGGCGGCTTCCCAGATATAGGAAATATAAGATATGCACGTCCTTCTAAATATAAGCTGCTCTATGCTTTAGGCTGCCAGATGAGCATACTATACTGACCGAATTTAAGGGAATGTGTTCACACATAGACTCAAATATGTGTAAGAACAGTGGTATTGGAAGTGTTTAATCTTTTTCAGATATTGTCATATATATCAGCCAAGCCTTACTGCATCAGTCATTGTGTGAAACGTGAGTTTGAGAAGCCACGCAGGTCATAATGCAATTTAACCTCACACATATAGATCGCTATGATGAAAAAGCTCTTTCATCAGCTGCGATAGTTCTCATAAATTTGATTCATGATAAGTGGGGAAGAAATCACTGTGGTCGTCGAGAAGCAAGGGGCTTGGTGACCCATCAGATGACCCCGTGCTTGACCTCTGCTAACCTGTAAACAATGCTGGCAGAGATAGAGGCCGCATTCCCTATGTATGAGAAGAATATGTGCAAAATGAACGTCCTCGGGATATTGAGCCTAAAGTGGCAGTGAATAGATGGTAGGCAAAATGAGGCAAAGGAGGAAAGAGGGAGGGGGGGTAGGAGTAAGAGGGGGGAGGAGTAAGGGGGGGGGCAGTCTGGTCAAGGTCCAGAAACTGGGTGCTAGGGGCCTAGAACTCCCCACACTCTCAGCAGGAATACATTGATTGATGCAGTCCAGAATACTCTAAACCCGCATAAATATTGGGGAAAAAACTCACCCGAGAGACTGCTGTGACCGAATAGGTGTGTGGGCTTTTATTTTTCAAAAATTGTTCACTAATAGGCATATTGATCTTACGTTTTCTGAATTTGAGTGACACTTAAATGTTTTTACTGCTTTACCCCCTTGGTAGCATATTTGGTTCCCATACTTTGTTAACATTTGAATATTCTACTTCAGAATAATGGCCTCATTGGCTTTGTAGATATTGTTTGTATGACATTATAGATGGGCAAGTATTAATGCCTCATTTCTCACACAAGGAGGCAAGTTAGATTTTAGTTAATGCCTGACCTACTAACGTATCATCTATCTGCAAACAATTGGCATGCTCTCTCTTTTATTTAACAAGGAAACTCTTTTACATCACAAGGTCTGATATTCAAGGAGGCCCACACACAAAAGTCGAGGTCAAGTAAAAGGAAAGAAATTATATTCAGCAGTTGGATTCCAAAATAAGTCCAAATTGCCCAGTCTTGAATGAATGGGATTTAGAGTACAATATGGCACCTTGTAAAATCAAATATTTACATCATAATTCATGACACAATCGGTTTTGTAAAATATGTAATTAAGCATATCAATATACCGCATCAAAGTATAAAAGCTCTCAGTTTATTTTCGTTCTTCCTCCCGGATTAAATCTATTGTGGTCTCGGCCACAGCCCTGTAGGCGGTGAGATCAGAAAACATGTAACACTAATTGAATGGAAATTACCTATTCTCTAATATCCATTTATAGCCTATTAGATATAACCGTACAATTGGGAACAAAATTGCTCACAAGATTAAGAACTGGACTTGTAACAGTACTGGTAACAAGATGGTGACAATTATAGTGTAATATACCTGGTAAATTTATGATAGACTGCGCATGTGCAGGAGATGACGTCATTTCCAGGAGCTCTGCAAACTCCACCAGAGGGCGACATGGTGAACCTATCACCTCTGTACAAGGTGCCTTTTGGTGCTGGCTCACCACATCCACCAATTTTTATGTAACTGTCCGTCTTACTTATTTTTTTTCTTAAATTGTACTTAGATTGGTATATTATGATATATTTCACCCTTAATACAAAATTTTGTGCATATAGAAACAAATATTAAGAGAAATAAAACTTGGAACTACTTTCTCAACCAGAGGAGCCATTTCCTGGGGTAGTGATAAGGCGGAACTACAACAAAGATGGCCGCTTTGTTTACAATTTGAATTCTTTTAATCTTTTATACTTTTGGTTAATCTAACCAACAAAAAATGTTCAAATGTTAACAAATGAATCTTAATACATCTCAAGGCAACTTCATATTTGATATTAAGAGATGTTAATACGTCAATCACATTTGCACCACACTGACAGTTCTTGAGCACATGGCCAGTAAAAGTAGGACCAGATGAATACTAATCTGGGTTGGCCAGAGGTAATAGTTTGCGTGTGCCTCAGTGGACAGTGTGGGAGCTCTGGTTTCTAGAAAGTTGAATTTAAAGCATTCATGAAACCACAGAGGTCACATGAATTTTACAGAGGTTTGGGGTATGCTTAAATGATATGTGGCAATGAAACTGTGATACAATTAAGCTATCTCACTCAAATCAAACAAAATACACTGACCATGGTTGTTGTGTTTTGCTAAAAATGCCAAGTACTGCCTGTACTCCTTTGACCACTGGGTAGCTACATGTATACAATCATGTGACCCCTATTGTGGTCTGTCAGGGTGTTAGGCCGGTACCATTGGACAAACATTATTGGACAAACAGGGCTCTGTAAACCAAATCACTCCATTGTCCCAATTTAGGGTGCCCCACTGTTAGGGTGCCCCACAGGCGTTTGCACAAAATTTAGGGTGCCCCACAGGTGTTTGCACAAAATTTGTGGGTGCCCCATAGGTGTTTGCACAAAATCACTGGTCAGCTAAACAAAGTTTGTTGACAGTGTCCAATGGATGATTTGGATTTTAGCAGAAGACTCGTCCACTTTCAAATGGCACAGAAATATATGTGGGGGAAATATGATGGGTAATAACTTGTGATTGCAAAGTTTGGGATATAAACATTTATATTATGCAAGAAAAATGTGCTTGAAAACCTCATTTCATGAATGCTTGAAGTGTGGAACCTCCATATCTTAGATTATTGCATATGACTTCATTGGATTGTATGAATGCATACATATATACTTGGTATGTATTTTCAAGTGTGAAAGCGTCAAAACATACAAACGAAATAATCTTTAGCACAAATAAAATATATAGATAAATCCATCAGTGATATGACATTTTGACATTTTCAAATTTGCTTATAACTAGATACCTTGTGACAAATGTCACAAAAGGTACTGTAATAATCTGTGATGTCAACAATACAGGTATACATGGTTACAGATTCCTTAATATGATATATTGTTTGGTTGATATCTGGCCCAATGACCCAGCTCTTTTTGTGCTGCATTCTATTAATTGGCCCTGCACTCTGCTGTCTGATCTCATTTATAGACACTGTTACATATCAAGGTCCCTGCTCCATCTCCAGATAATACAGATAACAACAGACGTAATCTACTGCATGACTTGTATAACACCATAAGTATTGTCATTTTTTCATGAATTGCTATTGGATTCATTGCTTAGCACATTTCCATCAAAGGCCCTGGATCGTGACGCAGAGCAACAGCCTATTAGCACCAGTTCCTCTGTGGTGATCCAAAGGTCATGGGTTCAGGGAATCCCATGCCGAGATTGAACTCATGATTCAATTTCCCATATGAGCTGAGGCCTGTGCCTAAAGGGTTAACCCGTTGTCCTTGTAAATCTCTGACCGGGTGGGTTGTCATGTCAAGGACCTGCGACATGACAATTCGGTGAGGCAGCACTATATCTGCCACAAATAGGTCTCATCACGAAATGACTGGAATAATGTTGAAAGTGATTGTAAAAGCCCAAAGGAACAAAATAAACAAACTCATTTCCATCAAGGGGACACACTGTGCAAGCTGCCGCATAAATAACACAACTTTTAATACAAGCGGTAGCTTCGTCAGAGACTATTTCTAACATCCAAAACACGCCGCAATTGATGTTTAATGAAATATTCAAATAAACGTGTAATTCAAAGGATTTGATCTCCTGTCGTAAAATTTAAATAAGCATGTAATTAAGATTTAAATAAACATGTAATTAAAAAATGGTGTCCTGTAGCTAGAAATGGGGTTAAAATAACACAACACAAGATTCATTTATACGTTTGCATACCTATGCTGAATTTGTGTGATCTGACAAATACAGTAGGTAAAATAATCTTTAGTTGGTTAAAAAGTGGTGGTCATAATGATGGACATGTTAGTTGTCTGGTAGACTTTCACACATACATTGTGAGCCCATCTTAAGCTGTCACAATGGATTTAACAAATACAAGTTAAGATCTAACTTATCACAGTTTCAGCCCTGCCATATGTGTTCAAAATGAAAATGATGTCCAGAAAACACAAATATCTATGGTTAGATATAAGACTCGGCATCTCTTGAGCCAGGAAGAAGCAGAGGTTAGCACTCAAAGCCTATCTTTGTTTATTGTCTTTGTTCATATTGTCTTACTGGACAGCCTAAATATTCCCTCAGGCAATGAATGTCCTGCGAACAGTAAGCTCAAAATACAAATATTATTTCTCATTTAATCTGCTCAAATTACACAAATTAATATCTGACTGGTTAGCTTAAGCATTCTCCCGCGTGAGGAACATACAAGTACAATAAGCTTCCAAAAAATAAAATATTATATATCAATTAATCTTCTTAATTTCTGAAAATTATTTTCTAACTGGGTCGCCCAAGTTTTCTCTTGAATTAGGAATTTACGCTGAAGAGTACGCTCACAGCGCTAATATTATATTAATTAATCTTTTTAAGATTTTGCAAATTCTATGTTTATTAAACCAGTTGGAAACCTTGGTATTTCTCGAATGAGGAATATGCGATGAACACAAAGCTTACAACACAAATACTACATATAAATTAATCTTCTCAAATTCTGCAATATTTGATGTGCATTTTTATATTAAACAAACTGGAAACTTAAGTATTTCTAAAACAATAAGTATATTGTAAAGGGTGGGCTCATAACTCAAATATTATATGTAAACTAATCCTATCAAAAATCCTATAATTCATATTTATTTAACTTGCTGTTTTTCTCGTGTGAGATTTATATGGTGAACATATAACAAAAATACTGTATATTAATTAATTTTCTTAAATTCTACAAGTTTGCTGTGATTTTATATATCACTATCCAGATGGAAGCCGAAGTATTTATCTGACATACATAATATTAAAGTCTAAAAGCTAAACATTATAAGAATATTTATTTGTGCACAGCACTCTGCTACATTTTAAAAACTACTTTCATTGGTGAACTTAATGGTATAAAGCATTAATCCTATATTTGGTGTGTTAAAAGCATATACAAATAAGAACATCATCACTTATTGAAGTTCAACACAGAGTACTTTAAGGCGCAATAAGAATTATTGCAGAGATCTGTGTCAACCATCAGCTGGCTTGAAGTGGGTTAGCATTGTTTCACGGAGCTCTGATCGGTGCCGGACTGTAAATCTGAACTAATCCATACAATTTGAGCCATTTTCGGACGTTCACAACAGAGGGGGAGGGTAATCACGGCAATTCCGGACGCTCGCAACTTAACCGGACACTGAATCGCAATATAACCGGGTGAAATCTGAGCGGTGCCATCCCATAAATAATGGCATATTTATATATATATATATATATATATATATATATATATATATATATATATATATATATATATATATATATATATATATTTATATATATATATGTCTATCTACAGTTACATACGGATATATATATATATATATATATATATATATATATATATATATATATATATATATATATATATATATATATATATATGTCAGATCTATGTTTGTCATAAATAATCCCTTAAACTTTCATGTTCTTTGTTACCGGTGCAGTGTAGATTACATCCTTGGCTGTGATTGATGAGGTTGAGTCGTCAATCATTTTTGTTTTAGCATCATCAATATTCTATTTGATTCAAAATATATTTTTACGCTCTCTGTACGAGATGGCATTAAGAAGGCAAAAATGGGAATATACAGAGAAAGAGTGGACCAAGATGCCTTGAATAGAAAGATGGAACACCTTGAAGGGTTAGGAAAATACCTTCAATATTTAGGACAATGTCTTGAAGGGTTAGATAGAACAATGCCTTGAAGATTTAGGGCATTGTCTTGAAGGGTTAGATAGAACAATTCCTTGAAGGGATAGGACAATGTCTTGGAGGGATAGGACAATGCCTTGAAGGGATAGATAGGACAATGCCTTGGAGGGATAGATCGAACAAAGCCATGAAGGGTGAGAACAATGTCTTGAATGGATAGATTGGACAATGCCTTGAAGGGATAAATAGAACAATGTCTATAGTATAAGAAAGTTGGACAAAGCAAGGATCAGATTATTATAAGGCAATTCACCAATGAATGATGGCTGCTTATATCATTCAATAAGCATTTGTAAACAGTTACATACGGATTTCCTAAGATGAGTGGCCATTTTAGACAATCTGAACACGTCGTTGCCATTTATTACTTTCTTGTTTTGAGTTATGTAATTATCCATGTACACAAGATAGAGATGGAGCTTGAACGTCCATATATCAATGCACTTTTTGTTGATGACGGTTATTGCCATAGTTTGCAAGTTTTGTACCATTTACATGGGGACTCTGGGAGAATTAGCCTTATATGGTCAGAGTAGTCCAATACACATGCGCATCAGGGTTTCTGCTCAGTCGTGTTTGACATGTCCAATGACAAAAAATTAGCGTCATGCTCCATGAGGTAGAGTTGTGCCCTGAATAAAAAGTACACGATAAATGCTTCAAGGAGCCTGATGAGAAGAGTTAAGTGCTCAGTGGTGATCATAGAAGGTCTAATAATACCAGAGGGGAGCATACAAGCGAGGGGACCAGCGGGGATTAGACATGATTCAAGGCCGTAGCAGAGGTACGACTTGCCTCTCTCATCACACTCCCCTGTCCTCGTACATAATGAGGTTTGTCGAGATGATACAGCGAGACTCAATTACAAGCCAATCTCGTTACGGCGTCCAGCACTATGTGTTTGTTACAGCAAGGTGAGAAAGCTGGCGCTATCGCTTTCACATGAGTAATCTAATCTCTGTGAGTCTGTTAATCGGTTTACTAATCTATCGTCGTGTCAGGTACACTAAGGCTACAGTGTTGTGTGTACAACAGTTCAGCATTCTGTATATCTGAGGCTCTGCATGTGAACTGAATAAGTACAAAGCACGGTCCCTGGTGCACGGCCCTGTGGCACCTTGCCAGAAAAGTCCACCAAATATCCACAAAATTTCCCATCAAACTTTATTGCCACACTAACCAGTGCCCAATGATCAGTAATCAAATCCTATGATTTATTTTACCATGCCTATTTGATGATGGAATGAATTATCTCATGAACCCTTTACAAGGAATAGGGCATTGTGTCTCGCTAACAGTGTTTCCTTATCACAAAAAATAATGCTGAAATTGTCAGTTAAAGACACACACAAATACTTATTATTTCCTCGGTCACAGAATAACAACCAATTTTGGCGGTTTATAAATGAGGAAACGATGACAAGTAGAAAGAATTAAATTTGTTTACATTTGATGATTAAACGAGTTTAGAGACAAAACGTATCATTAATCATATCATGCCAATTCAAACACTAATCTGGTTTTAATACTAATCTCTGTTGTTTCTAAAAGATTGAATCACCCGTAACCAGCAAATTGGTTTATTGATCAGGAACTTGTTAGCTTAGTTAAACAGTTGGGATATTAAGTGTTCTCATGTCATGAATAGGCAGTGAGAGGATTATAAGCCGTGGTGAGTGCGCATGACACAGGGGTGGCATGTCAGTACCATATCAAAGCAGTGAACTCTCCAATGAGTGCCCACGAGACAAAAGTGGAGCGGCCAACATATCAAATCAAATGCCACTATCATGGCTAAGCCACACCACTTGATTACCAACATGTTACACGCTCTTAAAACATCATAGGTGGAAAATTGCCTGATCACACTCAAATAATTAGCATAGCCAACCAACGTGGGGATAAGCAATATTGGGGTATAAAACAATCTCTTTTAAAGAATGGATCTGAAGCTTGACAAGAAGGAAGTGTCTGGCTGCAGATCTGTGCTTCAAGTTTGGGCAAATGGATGTGATCAAGACACTTGGTCATATCTAGGTCAGAGGCAGGCTGTCACTTAGAGTGGGTAGGTTAGCCCCAATTTGATCTATTGTCTTTTCGCATGTGATCCATATTTGCCATATTGGTCAAGTGAGACACGTTAATCTGCTCACAGATGCCAGGCCCTGGTACTGGTGTCCACTCTGTGACAAGCAAGATAAGCCAGCACCAGACTCATAGATTCCCACCTCCACTTCCCCCTGTGAAGTGGCTTGCCTAATGTATGCACTTACCACATGACACAGACAAAATCCTCATATGATGCAGCTGATATCATATCTGACACACACACACACACACACACACACACACACACACACACACACACACACACACACACATACACACACACATATATATATATATATATATATATATATATATATATATATATATATATATATATATATATATATATATATATATATATATATATATATAATAGATATTTTTCAAATGATATATATTTTCTGACATTGAAAGGTGATACAATGTAATAATCTTATGATATAATATGCTTAATGATAATTTTCTTGTGCCCAAACTTTGTTCAATATGCTTAAATATAATTTGTGGTATAATTACATTCGCCATGTATCTTGGTCTGATAAAAAGCCATGATTCCACCGTGATATGTTCAGGGCTGCAATTGAGTCTGATAATAATCATCAATACCATCGTGTGGTATAGTCGGGAACGAGGCACACCCGTACAAGTCTAAAGGCCAGAAATACTCAGGACAAATTCTCGATGGCGTTGTGAATGAATTTGAATGGGATGAATATAGTAAACTGTAATTTGTTATTTTTGATGAACTTTTTATAATTTTACTAGATCATTGATGACATATACATGAATAGATCTATATGGATAGATGTAATGGTCATAATGTTTCATAAACTGGATTGATTTGTTTGTTTGTTTGTTTGGGGTTTTACATCACTTTCAACATTATTTCAGTTATTTCGTGATGAGACCTACTTGTAGCAGATATAGTGCTGCCTCACTGAATTGTCATGTCGCAGGTCCTTGACATGACAACCCACCCGGTCACAGATTTACAAGGACAACGGGTTAACCCTTTGGCACAGGCCTCAGCTCATGTGGGAAATTGTATCATGAGTTCAATCCCGGCATGGCCGGGGTTCGAACCCACGACCTTTGGATCACCACAGAGGAACTGGTGCTAATAAGCTGGCGCCCTAACCAACTGCGCCACGGCCCGTGGCCCCATAAACTGGATTGAAGGGAGCTGTGAATGATATTATGTGTGTATGTTGTGTATGATATAAAGTGTGCAATGTGTGAGATGTGTCAGAGTGGGGCTGAGTAATACAGTATGGTGTATATATGGCGGCGAATGATCAGAGATAATTGCCTCTGACAGGTCCACCAGATAGCCAACAATTATGGTACATCTGGTGGTCAAACTGCTTGCCTCAGGTCTCAGTGACTCCCTCGAGGCGGGGAATAACCTGCCAACAGAAGTGCCCCAATGCCTGCGCATGCGCGCTGCCAGCTTCAACAACTCTGATATTACAGCATGGGGCCACTAATTGAGCACCTTGTCTGTTTCAAATTACTTCAGCCAGAAATTCATCATTTTAATCACTGAGATTTAGTAGACTGCAGACCACTTCATACTGCTTAAGGTGCCCACCCCATTTCATCTACATTCCCAAAGCGGAAAGTACTTTGATAATTTGTAATTGGAATTATTGACTTTTAAGCCATTTGTTGATTTTAGAAATGGTGACACACATTTAGTGCTGTATTTTCCTTGCCCTCGTTGAAGGCAACAGAAATTAGAACGCTATGATACGCTCCAAACATTTCACAAGGCGTCAATCAATAAATTGATAATTCCACCAAAAAACAATTTCATTTCAAAAGTCCAATACACTATTGGCATATAAATAGAAATATTGTAAAATGTGTATGTTAGCTCCTTCACCTCATCACTATTAGTTTAAAACACCAAATTCCTGTGAGGATTTGTTGCTGTTTTCAGCACTCAAGCAGTGTGAAAGCTACAGGGCCCTAGCCTGATTGATCTGCCTCTGCAGGACTGTCTCTGCCAGCCTGACCTGCTTCACACAACAGCCCATACTAGACATCATGCTCCAGTCTCTGACCAGCCGATACTATACATCATGCGCCAGCCCATACTAGACATCATGCTCCAGTCTCTGACCAGCCGATACTATACATCATGCGCCAGCCCATACTAGACATCATGCTCCAGTCTCTGACCAGCCCATACTAGACATCATGCGCCAGCCCATACTAGACATCATGCTCCAGTCTCTGACCAGCCCATACTAGACATCATGCTCCAGTCTCTGATCAGCCCATACTAAACATCATGCTCCAGTCTCTGACCAGCCCATACTAGACATCAAGCTCCAGTGTCTGACCAGCCTATACTAGACATCATGCTCCAGCCCATATTAGACATCATGCTCCAGTCTCTGATCAGCCCATACTAGACATCATGCTCCAGTCTCTGATCAGCCTATACTAGACATCATGCTCCAGCCCATATTAGACATCATGCTCCAGTCTCTGATCAGCCCATACTAGACATCATGCTCTAGTCTCTGATCAGCCCATACTAAACATCATGCTCCAGTCTCTGACCAGCCCATACTAGACATCAAGCTCCAGTCTCCGATCAGCCCATACTAGACATCATGCTCCAGTCTCTGACCAGCCCATACTATACATCATGCTCCAGTCTCTGACCAGCCCATACTAGACATCATGCTCCAGTCTCTGACCAGATACATCAGCCCGTACTAGACATCATGCTCCAGTATCTGACCAGCCCATACTAGACATCATGCTCCAGTCTCTGATCAGCCCATACTAGACATCATGCTCCAGTCTCTGATCAGCCCATACTAAACATCATGCTCCAGTCTCTGACCAGCCCATACTAGACATCAAGCTCCAGTGTCTGACCAGCCTATACTAGACATCATGCTCCAGCCCATATTAGACATCATGCTCCAGTCTCTGATCAGCCCATACTAAACATCATGCTCCAGTATCTGACCAGCCCATACTAGACATCAAGCTCCAGTCTCTGATCAGCCCATACTAGACATCATGCTCCAGTCTCTGACCAGCCCATACTATACATCATGCTCCAGTCTCTGACCAGCCCATACTAGACATCATGCTCCAGTCTCTGATCAGCCCATACTAGACATCATGCTCCAGTCTCTGATCAGCCCATACTAGACATCGTGCTCCAGTTTCTGACCAGCCCATACTAGACATCATGCTCCAGTCTCTGACCAGCCCATACTAGACATCATGCTCTAGCCGATACTAGACATCATGCTCCAGTCTCTGATCAGCCCATACTAGACATCATGCTCCAGTCTCTGATCAGCCCATACTAGACATCATGCTCCAGCCCATACTAGACATCATGCTCCAGTCTCTCATCAGCCCATACTAGACATCATGCTCCAGTCTATGACCAGCGCATACTAGACATCATGCTCCAGTCTCTGACCAGCCCATACTAGACATCATGCTCCAGTCTCTGACCAGCCCATACTAGACATCATGCTCCAGTATCTGACCAGCCCATACTAGACATCATGCTCCAGTCTCTGACCAGCCCATACTAGACATCATGCTCCAGTCTCTGACCAGCCCATACTAGACATCATGCTCCAGTCTCTGACCAGCCCATACTAGACATCATGCTCCAGTCTCTGACCAGCCCATACTAGACATCATGCTCCAGTCTCTGATCAGCCCATACTAGACATCATGCTCCAGTCTCTGATCAGCCCATACTAGACATCATGCTCCAGTCTCTGACCAGCCCATACTAGACATCATGCTCCAGTCTCTGACCAGATACATCAGCCCATACTAGACATCATGCCCCAGTCTCTGACCAGCCCATACTAGACATCATGCTCCAGTTTCTGACCAGATACATCAGCCCTTACTAGACATCATGCTCCAGTTTCTGACCAGATACATCAGCCCATACTAGACATCATGCTCCAGTCTCTGACCAGATACATCAGCCCATACTGGACATCATGCTCCAGTCTCTGACCAGATACATCAGCCCATACTAGACACCATGCTCCAGTTTCTGATCAGCAGACACAACTATCATAGACTTAATGCACGGTGTCATAATAGACACCCGGCCCTATTTACAGTTCACTCCAGTGATATTAGCCACATCAGGGTCAGTAACAGGTAATGATACAAGACACACACCATTGCCACGATACACACAGGGGTCTTCAGGCCGTATTGTTCAATCTTTGAAATCGTGATTTTGTAGTCATTTTGCCTCAGAAATGCCTCACTAAACACAGAGCTAAAAGTTAATATGATTTGAACACACTCCATCGATTTCATGTTTGTTATAATTACGTTACCAACAAAGAAATGTTTTGCTGTACATTTCTGGGAGACATAAAAGACAGAATCCTAATTGTAACCATTGACACCGAACCTTTCTGATTATTCCAATTTCACCGGAACATGATTGAAGACCGTCCTGTTCAGATGAAAGTTGGTCCCTTTAAAGTTGGCCGTGACAGTCTAAAGTACAAAAGAACTTGTCCAAGTTAAAGAAAAAATAAAACATCAATTGTAAAAGGCATTGAATTATATATGATTACCTTTAATATTTGAGTGATGTTAGACACATCACAAGTACCCTGTGAATAATGGGCTTGTGATTTTAAAGGTTATGTATATTTGGATCAATTTGACATTTTAAACAGCATCCATTGCTATTGTCATCTATTCACTGCGTATTAGGTCTTATAAAGAAATTGAGGAAATTCTAAACCAAATTTCAAACATCTCAGAGTTGATTTTTTTCTCAAAACAAACGTGTACGTGTTTTCGCAATACAACACTATCAAACTTTTTGGGGAAAAAAATCAAACCAGGTTCCCTCCGCAGTCAGGAACTTTCTCTTTAGACAAGTCACTTTGGCGGTCACTTGCCCATTTGACATAATTAATTAGTCTCGAACTTTCATCGGATAAAAGCGCCATATTTATTTTCAGCACGTCCTTAAGCACGGGAAATTGTCTTGGTTGCTGTATATGGACTGCTCTGCACAGTCAGCTCTGATCCTCATAGTGGCCTCTGCACTCATTCCTCCCAGCACTGACTGTCCAGTGTCTTTGATTACCCACAATGTGACCATACATATTGCCATTACGCATGCGTACAGGAAGTAATAAAGTCAGACATCAGTGACTCTTGCCATCTGAGTCTCAATGAAATCAGGCGTTATTGATATTCCTAATTGTAAGTAAATACTGCCAAGGACTATGGGATCTTATTAGGGCAAATATCTTCATTTCACAGTCAAAGTCAAATATGAAGATGATTGCGATAATACATTTTGGCAAAGATAAAAAAATCTTGCTGCAAACGAAATATCTATATTGTTTCAATGGTTATTGAAAATATCATAATTAATTCTAGAGGTTAAGACCAGATGGTAAACTAGCTATACATAAATCTTTTTGTATACACTGTGGCCATGATGAATTTCATAAGTATTGGAGGATATCAGTATTATATTTCCTTATTGGGAAAAATTAATTTAAACGCCTAGTTATGCTGTTATAAATTTGTGAAAACAAAAAAAGAAGACTGACCACGAGGACTGACAGGACATTGTGAGTATTAGGCTTACTTTTCAATAACAGATTAATACAATGACCTCATATATGAAATATATATTAATTCAAATAGAAATAACCTTCATATCATATTATTTTATCAAGTAGCAGCCTGAAAGGACTGGTTATAACATTTTCGAAATAACATACCATTTTTGAATCAGACCAATGAAACAATGAATTTAAAACTTATATTTTGTTTTTAGCATATCCTGATGAGAGTTTAAGTTGACATCCTCTGATAGTAATGAGGTCATGGGATGTGTGACCCTAAATATATGTCAACTACACTGTAAATGTGTAAAGTGTCGAGTATGGAATAAAGTTTTTGATTGAATATTTGATGCTTAAGTTTATACTGTAAAGTGTGCTATTGTAGTGTCGTCTAGTGGGAGATTGGTGTGTACCAAACCTCTGCACAGGAAAACAGTGTGATATATGCCCTGTCTGTGCTTCTGTACTGCCACCTAGCGGGAGATTGGTGTGTGCCATATCTTGTACAGGAAGGCATATTAATATATGCCCTGTCTGTGCGACTGTATTGCCACCTAACGGGAGATTGGTGTGTACCAGACCTTGTACAGGAAGGCATATTAATATATGCCCTGTCTGTGCTACTATTCTGCCACCTAGCGGGATATTGGTGTGTACCAGACCTTGTACAGGAAGGCATATTAATATATGCCCTGTCTGTGCGACTGTATTGCCACCTAACGGGAGATTGGTGTGTACCAGACCTTGTACAGGAAGGCATATTAATATATGCCCTGTCTGTGCTACTATTCTGCCACCTAGCGGGATATTGGTGTGTACCATATCTTGTACAGGAAGGCATATTAATATATGCCCTGTCTGTGCGACTGTATTGCCACCTAACGGGAGATTGGTGTGTACCAGACCTTGTACAGGAAGGCATATTAATATATGCCCTGTCTGTGCTACTATTCTGCCACCTAGCGGGATATTGGTGTGTACCAGACCTTGTACAGGAAGGCATATTAATATATGCCCTGTCTGTGCTACTGTACTGCCACCTAGCAGGAGATTGGTGTGTGCCAGACCTTGTACAGGAAGGCATATTAATATATGCCCTGTCTGTGCTACTGTTCTGCCACCTAGCGGGTGTATACCAGACCATGCACAGGAAGACAGATTGATATATGCCCTGTCTGTGCTACTGTTCTGCCACCTAGTGGGTGTATACCAGACCATGCACAGGAAGACAGATTGATATATGCCCTGTCTGTGCTACTGTTCTGCCACCTAGCGAGTGTATACCAGAGCTTACACAGGAAGGCAGATTGATATATGCCCTGTCTGTGCTACTGTTCTGCCACCTAGCGAGTGTATACCAGAGCTTATACAGGAAGGCAGATTGATACATGCCCTGTCTGTGCTACTGATCTGCCACCTAGCGAGTGTATACCAGAGCTTACACAGGAAGGCAGATTGATATATGCCCTGTCTGTGCTACTGTTCTGCCACCTAGCGAGTATATATCAGAGCTTACACAGGAAGGCACATTGATATATGCCCTGTCTGTGCTACTGTTCTGCCACCTAGCGGGTGTATACCAGAGCTTACACAGGAAGGCAGATTGATATATGCCCTGTCTGTGCTACTGTACTGCCACCTAGCGGGAGATTGGTGTGTGCCAGACCTTGTACAGGAAGGCAGATTGATATATGCCCTGTCTATGCTATTGTTCTGCCACCTAGCGAGTGTATACCAGAGCTTACACAGGAAGGCACATTGATATATGCCCTGTCTGTGCTACTGTACTGCCACCTAGCGGGTGTATACCAGAGCTTACACAGGAAGGCACATTGATATATGCCCTGTCTGTGCTACTGTACTGCCACCTAGCGGGTGTATACCAGAGCTTACACAGGAAGGCAGATTGATATATGCCCTGTCTGTGCCACTGTTCTGCCACCTAGCGGGAGATTGTGTGTACCAGACCTTGTACAGGAAGGCACATTGATATATGCCCTGTCTGTGCTACTGTACTGCCACCTAGCGAGTGTATACCAGAGCTTACACAGGAAGGCAGATTGATATATGCCCTGTCTGTGAGATGACAGGCAATATGACAGGCTCACATCAATGCATAATACATCACAGACGATCGTATTGCAAAACAAAGAAAACTCCGAATGAGCTCTTGTTCTATTTCTAAACAAAGGAAATTACTGTAATTAAAAGGAGACTCTTTATTGTGGATTAATGTTGATGGAGGAGATACATTAAAGAACATTTAACTTAGCCTTAGTTAGGGATATGAATGATCTTTACTATTTTTTGTCTTTTTGATGATACTCTGTATGAAATATAGATAAAACTGAACTTGAAATAATCCTAGAGTTTTCATTATTTTGAGCACTGTAAGACGGATATGTATCACTATCTTATCTAATCAATGAAGTAAACACAGAACACCATGGATACAAAATGTACACATATGTCTAGTTTATTTCTTGAAATGCACAGTCATGTACAGTTGGTTCACAGTATAGATGATTTATATTACAATGCATAATTTACATCGAGGTGGTGATGTTAAAATGATATGAAGCATGCCTTGGCATAGATCATGAGCAAACTTCTAGGATTTAAAAGATGGTCAGGGAGAACTCTGCAAGCAGATAGGTTTAATAGTGACATACTCTCCTCACGACCAGGAACAAACAAATACATGTACATCTGTTATAGTCCACACATTTACTTCCAAACCTCTTAATATTTATCAATATTCTTTCTAAATAAACCCCATTCTCTTTTTATTTTACAAATATTTCAGGTCCACCATAAGTTACCTCACAGTTTGACATTCACTTTTGACATTCACAAGTGTGTAGACCTCTGATAGGCTTAACACATGGATTGTCCTTATTAAGTGGGTAAGGGGAATTGCTGCCAGTACCAATATCTCATGTCTATATTTATTAAATGGTTCATAACATCTTGATCAAACATTTAACAATTTGAAGGAAACAATTCAGGCTATATAAAAAACAGTAGCAAATTAGATTTTTATGTTTCTGCGGTGAAATACGCAATTATTTGTAAATGAACACATTTTGCATTCGCATTAACATTAAGGCATTCAATTTCCCTTAGTTTGTTCAGGAGTTTTGGTTATCAGTTCCACCATACATAATAATTTAAGACTATATTGCCAATAACACTAGTTTTCTACCTTAGTGTGAGCTGGAAAACATCTGCGCAGGAACGGTTAACCTAAATGACTACATTTACAACTTGGACCGCAATGTACAAATGCTTTTAGTAAATGAAACCACAAAAGTTACTTCAGAATGACACATTGCTTTTATGTGATGTGAAACGTGACTCCGTCAACATCTTTAATATTCTAGATGTTCAAGGTTTTTCCCAACACTTTATTAGATATAATCGTCAAACTATTCTTAGTTTCCATTAAATACTTCAGCATTCTGACAATATGAGTTCATTATGGGTTCCTTCAGTATTATCCAAACAAGTAATATTCACTTATAACAAGATTTTAGCCGCTTTACAATCTCAAAAGATATACATCTATTGGGATGTGATCATGACATAGTTAAGCTGGCTACTCTATACATCTGCAGTACTATAGGGACTCTATAAATCAAACAACAATAGAAAAGGAGAATTAGTTTGGAAAATAAACATTACAAAATGCTCACAAACCGATCATCAATATGTGTATTGACCTTGCTTTACATATTCAGTCTCATCACTCAGGACATGATCATTTGTCATTTGAAATATAACACAATGAGGTATATCGATTAACATCTTGTGATGCCTTTCTTCTGAGTCCAATTGAAAGCAACATATTCATATATTGGAAATATATCGGAATGTATGGATTCTCAAATCACCAAGTTTGATCATTAATTTATGTTGATTTATACCAGATGTTTGAGGCGTGCAGAATAATTGAATCACATTTTGTGATGTTTTTCTCCTCAATTTATTTATTTTGAACCTGTTGGTTCTCTGGGAATTAGGTGTATGCATGAATCAACTGAAATCTTGTGATAGACCTATGGGACCATAGTTCACCAAGCAATACCATTTTGTGCAAACTTGCTTACCACCAGAGATTTCTGCAGCCAACACTGAAGGCCTCCTATGCCATTGAGGCAAACATAACCCTGCCTCGCCCAGTCTATTAAACAGCAGTCATGAGCAATAAAGGCATTGTTAGTAACTAGATTCTATATATACTTGGCAGCTGTCATTCTCCATTCTCCCTCCAGACGTACATGTACAGTTTTCCTTTGATCCACGATATGTATGCGTTTGTGCAGAAAAAATCAGGATGCTTGATTGGCTAAATTATCGTGAACGCCTGGCATAATTTGGGAATGTAAAGAGATGTGAAATTGTCTATTCTGGAGATCAGCACGAAGAACATAATGCCATCCAGGATTTCTTTCTTTACTCTTTTTTCCATTAAATTGTTTTAATGATCCTTTAATGGATCTGGAATGTGTGAGAATACTATGTGGACTCTATATCAATATGTACATCACACAATTAATCTGGATTTAACATCGACGTAGGATTCTGCTACCAACAGTAAGGATACACCCAAACATCGTAAACTAGACTCAGTCTTTAAGGTTTTTGAGTCCCAAATTGCACACTATATCTTTATATAAAAATGTGGAGTAAAAACTCACAACGATACAAATGACACGATATTCTTATGACCTTTGATCAAGGGCAGTTATTTGCAAATTTACATGACAAAATAGATACTCAGGCATGCCATTCCGTGGAACATGTCTTTATACATTTCTTGTACGTCGGCTGTTATCAAATGAACACATTTCCTGTAACAGTATTCCAGTATTCTTCCCGTAATCATAAAGAACACTTTGTTATATTTAATAAAGGAGAGGTGCATTGAAAACATTAATTAAGAGAACACACAATATTAGTGGTCCCTGAACAAAAGCAGTTATCAAATGATGTTAAATATAAATGAAACTTGATGGAAAAGTGTGGTAAATGGATGATATAACAGAAAACATTACGTGGACTATATTGCCTAATTTCCTTTTGCAGATACAATATTTCAGATTATCACTCCATGCAGGTAAAGTGATAGACCTGTTGCATTCGGTGTTTGCCAGGAATGTCCTGTGCTTTATATTGCAAATAAAGCTATTAGTAAGTATATGACAAGGGGTCCTCGTGCTAAAACAACAGAAATCCTCTCTGATTCTATGAATGATTGAATCTAGTGGCGTAAAGCATAGAGGATGCGGGTGCCATCAGCAACACATAACTGCTAGAAGATATTAGTCTCGTGTTTGGAGGCCCTGGGGTAGGTGGCCGGGGTTAGGAAGGGTTCCTCAGCCGCTGACTGGATCGCCGCTGACGTATTACCGTCACATAATGGCTTGCTTGATATGTTCTCCTCAGCCACTTTCTGTAACATATCACATATAACATATATAACTCTTTCTGCATATAACTCTTACTTTATATATATAAATCTATATTTAACTCACAATGGGGCTAATACACGGTGTTATATATATATATATATATATATAAGACGAAGAAGATTGTTACATAGAATTCATATTTTAGCATTTGATGGTGATATATATATATATATATATATATCACCATCAAATGCTAAAATATGAATTCTATGTAACAATCTTCTTCGTCTTAGTATATATATATCACCATCAAATGCTAAAATATGAATTCTATGTAACAATCTTCTTCGTCTTAGTATAATATATCAAGAATTGGGTGTGAAAACATCTTATAGAATGTTTCATTGTGAACGTAAATTATGCAAAATGTAACATAAATCAAAGCTCATATTTGTGAATAAAACATTATCTTGACATTAATATTGTAAAATAGAAACTGCCACCAAATCCTTAAAGCAATCGCAAATTGCATAAGCAAATATTTTATCTGGGGTTGTATTACAACTAAAAGATCTTAATCGCAGATAAAACCGCACATAACATATGGTTCAGCTGCGATAATCCAATGAATAAACTTCATGTTTGTTCAGCAGATTATGTTCTCGGGAGATGATACAAACATGTCACATATGTAATTTAGGAACACGGAAACACTATCGGAACAGGAAGTTAATGCGAATAGCGCTATAGACGGAATAGTCAAAATAGAGACAAAAAAAAAAGAGTTAATCAATCAACAACACTCACTTGGGTCTTATACGTACATTAATTCATCAATTCTCTGATTTTTAGCGTAAACTTTCTTTGGTGGCAAATATGATCACCAAACGTAGAAATCAAATCTAAATTCCATGTTGTACAAAACGCAAACACTAAAATGTGTTTTAAATGAAAAAGATTACTTTCATTTGAGAAGAATGAACTTGACTCGAATTAACAAAAATAATGCAATTGTCACAGCATGGAAGTGTAGAATTTTCAATTAATTTTGCCGTCAATAGGGACCATGTCTAATTTACAAATAATTTTAACATTTGCCTTTTAATTTGCCCCTGTTTGTCGAACATAATATTGGTGTTTGCAAAGATTGAAGATACTTTTTTTGTGATAACGATACAATACATAAAACAGAAAACGCAAAAAATACAAAAAAACAAAGCACTTAATGAACACGGTAAAGAAGCACAATATTATTATTTTTTGGCAGAATGAGAATTCCGCAAGCAGAGACAAGATGGCGATATAGTTACACACCTCATTTATATATTTCCTCTGAGGTTTGGGTCTCTGTTGGTAAATGAACACAAAGATTAATGTATAAGTATATATGGTAATGCACATATCACTGTTTACATGACTGATCAAACCTCAAATAAACTCTTGTAAATAAGGAAACTTTACACCTGGCACTGTTTACACAAGAAAAGACATTTTATTTTTGTAATAACATTACGTAAATTCCTTTATCTTAAACGTTAATAATAGAGAAACAGACACATTTTATTTCATATAATAACAATATATATTTACGTGCTTTGCATGCAAAATGAAACTGCTGTGTCAATGAAAATAACTGAATATATATAATGTTCATATTGAGGGGAAATTCTTGAAGAAAATATATCCGTGAAGGATTTTTTCAATCAACATAAATCACAATCCCAGTCAACTGGATTTATCTAGTTTATATGAACACCATATTTTCTTTTTAAGAGGGATATTATTTTAGTGAGGATGCACAACTTGATTTGTTGATATTGAGGATCAAGATGCTGAGAAAATATTAACAAATCAGTGCCCGACTGATGCACACATCAGATTCAGAATACCTCATTCCAAATATGGCGGCCAAAAAGCAGAATATTACGAACTATTTTATGATAAATCAAAGGAAAATAAAATATATAAACTCTGTTAATCTGAGCCATAATAGGACATATCAGGCCAATATTTGTTATCGTAGATGTCAGGAGATTATCAAATATCTTTAAAGTTCAGGAAATGGTATAAACACAAAAGAAACGTGACAAAAAACCTCAACATTTTGCTTATGATAGTGTATGATAGAAATCTGACACAAAATCTCAAAACGCTCTACTGCAGAAACAGTCAATGCTCTACTGCAGAAACAATGAACAAAAAAACAGTTTTGTGATAAGTAGGTTTGGTTTATTATTAAAACGAGCTTAGGAGTCTGAATCAGATGTAGGGGCACTGAGGATAGGAATCACAAACAACAGCTGGTAAGAAAAAGCTTACATTTGTCTCATTACAATTTTCCCTCCACGTAAACGAAGTTGTCTTGTATTTTTGGGACACCTGGTAAACAGAATATCAAAGGTCACAAAAGGGTCACTTCTGAAGAGCCAAAGGTCACAACAAGGTCACCTCTGCACACAGAAGATCACAAAATGGCCAGCTTTAAAGCTACTCGGGTAACCTCACTGAAGTCAAACAACACTGACAGAGGGCGCCCTGTACATGTACATATAGCACTTTCCTTATTCTGAGTTTCCATATCTCAGTATATTTTCCATTTAGAGTATTTTGCTTAAAAAACTCAAACTCAAAACATTACATAATACTGTCTACACAACTTAGTGAGATGTTAATCCCTATACATGATGCCACCAAATATAAAGCTGATCATAAAAGCTGATCAGGGATCATGTGTTTATACTTTTACTCTAGCATATACAGGATTATACACTGCATAAATCTCTAAGGTTCACTCAGAGTGGAATATCATTATCTCCATCCTCTTAACAGAATGTAGTAATAGGTGTTCTCTTAACGTAAACATGTCACTCTATGTAAAACTATATTTATGGTTTACAAAGACAGTTTGAACACCACAAGTGAGCCATGTACATGAACAGGAACGACACCAATAACATATTTGTGAACTATTTTCCGCAGTGTTCATAAACAACAATATTTCACAATAATGCACAGGGGCGTAGCTTTTGATTGGTTTAGTCTCTCTTGTTTGGTCTCTAGTCTAGGTATAAACTGTAGTGCCACCTGGCGGGAGAGGTTACCAAAAGCGATTAACTTTGCAGATATCTAAGTCCAAATGGTGATCGATCTGCCTTGTAAAAAATAATTATCTCACATCTCGCACTAATGATACTAAGATTGAGTATTATGGGTAATAGCTGATAGTTACCGGAAATCATATTGAGAATACGAGTATGATGTTTCAAATTCTATACCCCTGTGATTATTATCATCAGCCACTGTACAAATATACAAATTAAAAAAGAGAAGTATAACTCATTGTCAATACACTAAGATCTTACCCTATTTTTCGTTGTACGCTTCCTGCGTTTTGTGCGCAGTACATATTCGGCTACAGATATTCCTAGCGCCACAAATATGACAAGTCCCAGTAATATGAAGAGACCCGTGACCTTCTCTATGGATAAAGGTCTATTGTTGATGCGAGGGTCATCCGGGTCTGGACAAAGATTATCTTGCCACCACCTGAAAAACAACACAACAAAACAGTAACAGATATAGGTATGCGCAATAACAATATGTTTGTTTATGCTTTAAAGGTATTTCTGCCATGTCTTACATGCGGGGAACACCCATCCTGTCAACGTCATTGTCGGTCTGCTGATTTTTTCCTCTTTTTTATATATGTTTTCCTCATCTTGTCTACTAATACAATGACTCACCCTTTTTTCCTCATCTTCCTCTTCCTATATCCATGACTCATCACGTTTCTTGTCTACATACACCCATGACTCATCCACTATCTGTACAATGATTCATCCGCATATTGTCTTTTTGTTCCATGACATCCAATCTTCCTGTACAATGACCCATCCTGTCCACTTTAAAGTGAATATCATGACTCCTCCTACCAACTTTTCTCTGTGACTTCTCATACATACCTTCTCCTGTCTATTTATTTGTATGACTCATCCTCTCTACTATATCTTATATACCTTTATGACATACCCAGGATACCTAATCTCTTCTTGTAACTGTGGCACATCCTTTTTCTCAACACATTATCACCACATCCTGTTTTCTGATCACAACATCATGCCTTCTATAAACACCACACCCTGTTTCAAACCACAATACCCTGTCTTCTAAAACCATCACAACCTGTCTTTTATAATCAAAACACCTGCCTATGGTAACCACCACAACCTGTCAGCTTTAGACTCCTGGCAGAAGATTAGATGTGATAAGAGGATGCTGCCATCCAACTCTAATTGAGACTTGTTTATCGCCACCTTTGTGGCCAGGATATGGATGAGGGAGCAAATTAGAAGCAAAGCTTTCCTCGTGCTGGGTCACCTTCAGATAATGAAGCCCTCTTAATGACCACCCCTCCTATATAAAGCATCATCTTGTCAGGATTTTCAATATTATATGTTTGATATATTCCAGTTTTATCACCAGAGTAAAAATAAACAACGGTGTGACAAGGATAAATTAAATTACTAACATCTCTCTTCTGTTGCAATATGTTTTCTCTGCAATATTGCTTGCATTATATGGAACATTACTCCCCTTGTTAACAGAATATGTCAATGCTTTTCTGTAGAAGAATTGACCACAGAAATGACCATGAAATGTTGACATGTAAAACCTATAATTTCGTTAAAGGTAAAGTATTAAGGGCTGCTTTGGGAGGCTTTGGATATTTTAGATTTGATTTAGTGGTGGGACAGAGTGTGATGTGTTATAATGTCCCCCCTTTGTCTGGTAACAGCCCCCCACCACCACCCACAGCCACCGCCGGCAGACACAGATGGGCACATGATAGATGGCTTATTTATGCTGCTTGGAGCGCACAGGCTCGCCGTGAAAGCATCAAGTCCCTTGCCGCTCAAATACTTTCTCCTGTATTTTCCACTTCCAACATCATTTTGTCATAAAAGTGCTATTTAATGAGCAAGTCTTTATTGTTTATTATGGGATGCTGCTCCAGACCCTGAAACCTGTTTGACTTCTTTTTGTTCATAATGTAAACACAGTGCCTCCATCGCCAGGTATATGGGTTCTGCACTAATACTCATGTGACCTCTCTTGCCAGTCATTTAGGTTATGCACTATTCCCCCATATGACCCTTATTGCCAGTCATATGATTTCTGCACCATTCCCCTTATGTCCCTTATTGCCAGTCATGTGGGTTCTGCACCATTCCCCTTATGGACCTCATTGTCAGTCGTGAGAGTTTTGCACCATTCCCCATATGACCCTTATTGCCAGTCGTGAGAGTTTTGCACCTTTACCCATATGACCCTTATTGCCAGTCGTGAGAGTTTTGCACCTTTATCCATATGGCCCTTATTGTCAGTCATGTGAGTTCAGCATCATTCCCCATGTGACCCTTAGTACTAGTCAGGTGAGGTATGCACCATTCCCCATATGGCCCTTATTGTCAGTCATGTGAGTTCTGCACCATTCCCCTTATGGCCCTTATTGTCAGTCATGTGAGTTCTGCACCATTCCCCTTATGGCCCTTATTGCCAGTCATTTGAGTTCTGCACCATTCCCCTTATGGCCCTTATTGTCAGTCATGTGAGTTATGCACCACTCCCCATATAACCCTTAGTTCCAGCCATGTGAGTTATGAACCCTGCCCCACTTGGCCCTTTTTTCAAGGCATGAGTTCGGCACCGTAATCCATAGCCGGCCTGAGCAGCTCTGAATGTTCATCATAAGTAAATGTTAAATTTTGTGCCACATACTGCGATCCATTACACTCTGTGGGCATATATGTGATTGGCGCAGTGAACTGAGTGATGGTTGGTGCTGGGATCGTATGTCACGTGACGAGGCTTCAGTAATCTGCTATATTACACCCAGTGAATGATGTAAATACATATCGCACTGGATCAAATGTAAGATTGTAAAAATGTCAATCACTTTATCTACTAAACCTGCGGTATCCAAATACGCTTTTGCCCATTTTTCCTACAGGGAAACCCTGATGGGAAAGCGCCTGGGGTACATTCATCTTTCGGAGATATTGCCCTGGAGAGTCTGTTATGTAGGTTTTATATATAAATGGAAAAAAAGGTCAAATGGTGTGCATAAAGGCCGGGGCAGTACAACTGATAGAATGCAGAAACCGTTCATCAAGCTACACCACAGCTCTCACAGTCACAAAAGTGTCCCATTTATGACTACTTGCCCGTTTCTACATTTTTATTGCACAGCCACCCTCTGACCCAGTCATATTACAAGATGTGTTTTATCTGGAACCATGAGGGCAGATACCCATAGGGTATGCAATACATGGAACATAAAGGTCATAGACATGTCAGACAGGTCAACCAGTAGTTGATGTGTGACACAATAGCTTATTAAGTGATAGTGGACATATACTATATGAAGCTGACTCACTGACGGCAATATACGTTTTAGATTGCAATGGTAGATGTGCGATCAATGCCGAGTTAATAGGACCTGGTTCTGACAGACATTTGGAGCAACTCTGCTAATAGAATGCATCACATACTGAATATAAATTACCCCCGTTCACACAGCAACATATGGTGGTTGGGATGCTGCACGCTGCTACAGTATTTACACAGGTTAGATTTTATGAGTTGTTTATCACTTTATCCAGCTCCAAATAACTTCTCATGGAAACTCAAGATTTGTGTCACCACGCCTAAACCCTCTTTCAAAGGGGTTTGGCATTGGGTCGCAGTGGCAAGATTATCTGACCTGATCCACATATAAGATAAATAATTAAAAGTAGGATTTCTTAAAAATACCACAAAAAGATTAGGGGCCAAAATTAAAGCATTCATGAAACCTGACTTTCAGACACATTTTCTTTACATAACATGAATGTTTATACCCTAAACAGTGCTTTTATGTAGTAGTACCCAAAATATTCTCTGTTAACAAATTTCTGTGGCACTTGAAAGTTGATCAGTTGTCTGCTAAAACCTACACCAGCAATTGAACACTTTGTCAACAAGCTTTGTTTAGCTGGTATGTGATCTTGTGTAAACACCTAATGAGTTACCAGTTGTGCACCTGTCCAGCTTGGGAAACAGGGTGGAGATGTTTTGTACAATTTATCAATTTATTGCCAGGAGTATACTTCAGAACAACATAAGATTATTCTAATATTATTTGAATCAATGAAATAACTCATGGTTATGAAAAATATTTTATGGTTGTGACAAATATCTTATGGTTGTGAAAGATATATCATTTATGGGAAAAGTATACTATTTATTTGAAAAGTATCCTATGCATGTGAAAACCTTTCTGTCAAAAAGAGAAGACATGCCTCAAATGTTTCATGGAATCCCCCTTAACTTAAAGGCTTTGATATTGAAAAAGTGACATTAAACCCTTTGATCACTGGTTTGGCCTTAAATCACAAGGACTTTGAATGGCAAAACTGTGAATGCTGATAATTGGTATTAGTAAAATTTATGATTTGACCCTCTTTGATGAAATTTGGGGTTTTTCACACCACTGAATGGGAAGACATCAAAGGCTGCATGGATTTCACCTTAAAAGCTGGGCTGTATAGAAGTTTTTTAAACTTTTTTTGCCAACATATATAATATAAAAAATAATGATTTTTCTTCATTTATAACTTCATAAATATTCATCCGTTTTTAACAAAATTTACCACCAAAAGAAAGCCAAGAAAAGGCACTATCATCATGATAAGTGTTATCTTCCAATTTATTCTCTAAATAGTGGAAAAAAATGGCCAAAAATGTGTTGCTCCAATTTTGACAATTGGTAAACAACACCTCCTGTGACTTACGGAGCCCCCTAACAGTTCAAAGGTCAAGGTCACACAACACACTTCCTGTTTAGTACTGGCAGTACTTGGTGGTCACAAAAAAATCATAATTCTCAGGGCAGATGTTCTTTAGTGGATTTCAGATAGATAGCCTGTATGTATGTCAATTTTAAGATCATATATTGTTTTCATATACCTTAAACCACTGTAAAATCGCCTGGAACCTTCCAGGTTTCATGAATGCTTTAAGGGTCATTGACAGATTGTTATGAAAAGCATTTATCATTTTCATATATTTTATAAATGTATGGATAATATAACTAAGGAACTCACCTCCTCTCCAGTTCGTGAAGACGCCCACTTTCACTAAGTTGTAAAACAGCCATATTTAATGGGTCCCTATATCGGACCCCATGAGGTATCCCTATGCCATAGGCCTTAAAATAAACAGTCTGGCCTACTTCTATGACGTCACAATCTTCGTTGATTTTTGTTCTTATTTCGGAAGAATCCCACAGAAATGCATAATTTTCCGAACTCTTGGCTTTCTGGAAGCCTGCTGTTGCGTTTAACACGCTGCTACTGGGGTCCACTTTGGACATATATGTCCATATATTTTGGAATGGATTTACTTTGCTGGTCTCAAAGAAGGCACTTATATGGCTGTCTTTGACAGTTCCATATTTGACTTTAGTCTGGCCAATAAGGTCTGCCATTGACCTTACTGGCGTGTGTAACTTGGAGGCGGTGAGGAGAGCTGCAAAATTGGCTGTATACGCTGACACCATTACTAGCGAGAAAAACCACACAGCCCCCGCTAATATTCGTCCAGATAAGGTTTTGGGCGTGATTTCTACAGTTCTAAGCACCATGGATGAGCATGTAAACCACACACATTTCTGAGCCGTGAGTCTCACTTTGTCCTCGTCAGAGGGCGCTACGCGGTCCACCACGTAGAGTGTGATGCTGAGCAAGACCAGTATCCCTCCCAGCACCACCCATAGCAACGGTGATAGTGGGTCCATGAAGTAAAATATTCCCTCGGAAGTTGTAGGACGCTTGATGACCATGCTCACTCCCACCTGTTTGAAGGGCTTACTAAAGTCTATAACCTCGTCTCGGCTGGAGGTAATGGTGAGAGGACCAAACGCCATTGTTGCATTCTGCACAGAAAAAAGATCAGAAAATGTTCACACATTTGTATTATAAATATCAATTCAAATCTAATATTTATTATTTATTAGCTTTGAGTGCGTGTTATGCGCTGCTTACAGTGTAATACTGGAGATTGAATGGTCTAATCTTAATAATATATATGTTTAATACAGTATAATGCGGTCAATTAATGTCAATGTTTTGTGGAATTTGGTTATTAATATCTTTTGATGTGGTTTTGATGAGCAGCTCATTAAGGCTGGTGGCTATATATAGAGCTGAGCATACCTCATAGAGCAGCTCGCCCACCAGGCCGTTCCATCTGCCGTCCTTCTGCTTATCTCCTATCCTGCCGTCCGTCGCCACAGACAGCTCATACTGGTAAAATGCTAACTTCTCTGAGAGGTCAGAGAGGAGATCAATGCAGAAACCTTCATATCTATCATTGCCACTGCGGCCATGATGGTCCTTCTTCAGTTGAATGTAGGGAGGCGCCTGCAATCATACAGTGTACAACTATATAGTCTCGCTGATGTCAAGTGATACGGTCATTTTACCAATATATTGCACAGTAGCCATGAATGTGTAACAAAGCTGAGCTATCAACCAGCAGATAAATCTTTTGTCTGTCATCATATCCTCCAAAACGTTTGTTTTTTATCCCATATTTCTTGGGAAATGGAAATCGGATGTAAAAGTCGAGAATATAAGACTTCATCCTGATGTTTATCATGATATATCTCGAATATTGGGAACAAGATAAAATCAGGATTTGGTAGGATTTGAATATGTCATATGTGTATTAGGTGAGAATAAACTATATGATCAGACACGGGAGGTGTGTGTGTGTGTGTGTGTGTGTGTGTGTGTGTGTGTGTGTGTGTGTGTGTGTGTGTGTGTGTGTGTGTGTGTGTGTGTGTGTGTGTGTGTGTGTGTGTGTGTGTGTGTGTGTGAAGTGATGACTAAATTATCTAAGACACACATGAAGTGTGTGCGTGTGAAGTGCAGACTACATGAAAAGACACAGGAAATATGTGTGAATTGGAAACTAGGAAGAAAAGTTTGAGTGCTCGTGTGTTTGTGTGGAATGGGAACAATGCAACAAGATATTATTATGAAAAGACCCAAATCTTTATATGTTTGCGTGGGCGTGTTGGGTATGTGCGTGTGTCTGAGAAAAAGGGACGTGGCAAAAATCTAAAGATTTTAGTTGACAGGGTGCAGCAACAGAATGTACCAGAACCTTTAGACAAGCCTTCTATGGTCAAGCTAACCCGGCAGACAAAATATGCAAGCAATGTATCACAATTCATCACATAAAAGACACAACCAAAAGTAATGGGGAGAGTTTCTTAGTGACTATCTTTTTACAACATCTAATCAAGCTTTACAGAAAGAGAAATATCTCTATTTTGACGGTCATAGAGGTTTCCAAACATTGACAGGGGGGATCATTTGTTTGTATTTATCACACCAAGAATCGCTACATATGGAGATCGTTTCAATGTGTTTGCTTTGAAATCCTCTTATGTGTTATTTGTATTACAACTAGAGAACACGAAAACATTCAGGTCTTGTTTGTGTTCCAGGTTTCAGATCAAGTTTATTGATTACATCTAACTGTGTGAAATTTGGAATACGCTTTGTAATTGTACCGTTTCTAAAATGGAAAAAAAGTGTGAATAAGAGAACTGAGAAAATCTTTTGGAATGTCATTCATTATCACAGGCGTCACAAAGGAAATACAATATCGATTGCTTACATTTATTCCTTTTTCATTTGTTAAAGCTTTCATGAAATCAGCCTTTAAACACATCTTCCCTTCACAATATAAATGTCTATACCTTACATTTTATTTAAATCATAATAACCATTACATTATCCAAAATAAACTCCTGTGCCATTTGAAAGTAGACGATTCTTCTGCTTAAATCCAAATCATTGAACAACGGGGATGGAATGCGAACCACTACTTAGTATATGCTTCTTGACAATGGGTCACCTTCTGATCGGTGTTTGTCTATTAGTACAGACCTGACATCCTTGCATGCCGCGACAGTGGACAGATGAGTACAAGCATGGTGCTATGTGCATTCAGCAAAACACAATAATCCTGACAGAGGTAGTTTGGCTTATTTCAGGGAGATAACTTGTTTGTATCACATTGAAATGACCACGTATCATTTAGTCATACCCCAAATATCTGTAAAATTATCTGTGACCTCCACGTTTTCATGAATCTCTGTAAAATTACCTGTGATCTCCGCGTATTCATGAAAGTTTTAACTCATCATATATCCTGGCAGAATGGTCACTAAAGTAACTGTGCACATATACGAGAAGTGACTGAGTAGCTCATAAAGTTGATTGCTCTAAGGACTCTAAGTGTCCTTGCCATTAACTTATATAGCTAAAATAAACCTTCTAAGATTAAAAAAAAAACATATATACCGATACATGTTTACATGTCTGTCAAAGGTGTATAAATTCATACCAATCTGATTATGTTGATATATTTTTTTTCAAACATGCCTGGGTTTTATTTGAAAGTAGATGAGTCTCCTGCTAAAATCCAAATCATCCATTGGACACTTTGTCAATAAACTTTGTTTAGCTGACTAGTGATCTAGTGCAAACAACCGCTTAGTAAAGTTTTGCTAACAATGGGGAAAACTTCAGATTAGGTCAACGGTGTGATATACCTGGTGGTCACAAGAGTACAGGCAGTACATGGCACCTTCAGCAAAAAATGCAGTATATTGCACCTTCAGCAAAACCTCTGTCAACTTGCCTTTGACCTCTGTGATTTCATGAATGCTTTAACTTGGTCAAGTGTGAAATATAAAGAAATGGTATTTTTCATGAATGCTTTAACTTGGTCAAGTGTGAAATATAAAGAAATGGTATTTTATAAAATCTAATGACTCAAAGTTAAAGACTGTTGCTCCATGTTATTTTTGGGTTCTATATCATAACCAGACATTACTCTTGTTTTAATTGAACATAAATTGATAGCTGAAATGATATTTCATAGTTTCCACACGAAGAACTTCAATATTTTCCTGATTGCCCAGGCCAATATGCGTGCGACATAACCTGCACTCGCCCCAACAATCACATTCCTATCTTCCTATAGGATAATATTTCCAATGGACCATCTCATGATTACATCGGTCCATGCTCTGTGTCCTGTTTATTTCAATAATTCCATTTGGAATAAAGAGGCTATAATGGTTTCCAAAAAAAAAACTATTTTTGGCTAATAAAAACCATGTGGGATGGCAGACGTTTGGCTACATCAATAATCTGTCCCTTTCTGGTGGATAAGCCATGACTGAACAATATCAAAGCTCATGTTTAAAAGTCTACAAGTCTGCAAGTAACATTTTTCTCAAGCCCTGACAACTGTTTATTATCGCTAACAAATGGCATCAATGTTACGCTGCCAATCACGCAGACCTGAGAGGAATCACGCCACCGGCCAGTTTTCCATAGAGGACCAGTAATTTCCCTGATTGCCCTCCCCTCGGGTCGCCATAAAACGTAAATCACTACAAATGGCAACTCACATTACTTTGATTTCTGTCTCCTCTTTTGGCTCACCATAAAATGATGCTTCAGCTTAACTGGAAACGAAACGGAACGGGTCTCGTGGACGTATGAGTGAATATGCTATGATTAGACCATTCAATCCCCAGACAATATAATCTCCATCCTAAATAAAGCAAAACCAAAGATGGATCCAATCCTATCATAGTCATTGCTTGCCAAATAGGAAAGAAATCCGCCCCAAATGTTAAGAGTAAAATGTAGTGAATATGATGTAAGGACATAAGATGGATAATGCACCAATAGGCACTGGATGTGTAACACCCTTGTCTTTGTAATTGACATGCAATACCTTGAGAACGATGCACAATGATAAATCACTTTCATACAAAAAAACTGTGCCGGGCCTTTTATAATGGTGTTCCTTAAAGAAAGGTTTTGATGGGCATGTTGCCGCGAAGAATTAAATGCCATTGATTGATAAGCTTTGTGATCCAGAACTTAAGGACAAAAACCCATGTATCAAATCAGATCTAATGAAGGCGAACCGGCTGCTAAATCAGTGCTTGATTGTGAAGAAAGGAGTGCAATCAGGAGCTGAGAAAACTTGATAAATACCCTGCCGTCCCTGCTGACATATCGCATGAGATATACGCAAGGTTAAGCCATCCCACAGATCTGGGCAAATTGCCACTTGAAATGTACACTTTCCTTATACCGTATTAATAAGACTTTGGAATTAAGGCACAAAAATTAAAAACACATCCTGGGTCTTTTAAAACAGTAAATCACAACTTCCTGCAAGTTTTTGATGTCGTTCATTCTGTACTTATTTAAAACTGGGACAAGGTGAAAGATATTTCAATTTCCTCTTTGTGGTAAAATAAATTGCTTTTTTCGCCAGCACAAATATCTGATAATGTCTTACCACCATTTTCTTTCTTGACAAATTAACCCTGCAGTTTTTTCTTGTCTCTTTCCTCTTATCGGTGTTCAATAGTTGATGCGCAGACCAGGCGTGGTGGATATTGTGAGTCTGAGCGGTGGAAAAATAAACACCCTCTCACCCTAAATTTCTATTATCCTCAACTCAAAAATTAGGAAAAATAACTGCTTGTCAGGGGGAAAATAATGGTACATGCGATATTGGCTTCTCCTGGTAAACCATTAAGCACTCCCTAGAAGAACAATGGTTTGTCCGGGGTTTGGGTGAGGGGCACGTACCAGCACGGCGGCGATCCGGAGCACTCCCTGCCGCAGGACGTGGCTGTCCGGGGTAGGAGCGGTAGGTTCTTCCTCGCGGTGGGGGATCAGGGAAATATTCAGATATAAACGCCGAGATATCTCCTCCGAGGAATTCCAAAATCCAAACTGCAAGAAGAAAATAACAAAGAATTTATCATTTGGAACAATTATTTGCTTCTTTGTGTCTTCTTTTATTGGACATCTGCCGTTCAACTATTTCAAAAAAGCTCTAAGGAAGATGCTTTCTGAAAATTCTGGGATTTGGTATTTTTAAGGTTTTTCATGGTTATGGTTCCCACCAGGAATAGAATCAAGCTTACAAATGGTATATTTACCGATTTCACAGTTATCAATAGACTTAATGTATCTCAGACCATAGGGAATCTGAAAAGCTAAGATAGTGTCGAAATTGTGTGATCAATGCAATGTCAATTCTCCCTTCACTCATATACAACTAAAGGGATGAAAGCTTAAATCACAACCTTGGATGAGATCATTTTTAGTTCATGTATATGGTTATCAATTTTACTTTTATGACCTTGAGGTATGGATATTTTTGATCTATGCCATCCAATCCTTAAATTCAGTGATTCAAAACTTAACCTAGCCTTACCTGAATTAATAATTCTGCCCAAATCTGAGATCACTTGTACAAAAATCAGAAAGGCCTGTGATCCAATGGAGGGAATGGTGGAAATCAAAAGTGTCCCACATGATACTTTTATCCTGTGCTCAGTGGGGTGTGACAATGCCTTGTAGCTCTATGCAAATAGTATGAGCATTTAAACAACAGGGGGCGCAAAATTTGTAAGTTTCTTAGGGAATGATATTATTTCCAGGGTGTTCCACCACCCAACCACCGGTCTTTTCTTATTTCTCTTGGAACACAATTTTCAACTCCACCAAACAAATATTTTTGAAAGCCATAAGGTAAAGTTTTCACTTTTTAAAAATGCTTTGGTATCATATCATTGAATGGATAATATCCTTTAAATTTTAGGATGTACATAAGTATTTTTAATCTGATTTCAAACATCAGATTGACATAAATGTGGTGCAAGAGCTTTCATGCCCTTAGTTTATATATATAGTAATGCTATATATAGACACATGGCTGAGATCAAACCTATTTTTATCATTTGGTTTGCAGACAGCTCATGTCTCAGACTTCACAGAAATGTTTCTTCAAGCTACAATTTTATGTAACATTGTAATGGATGATATTTCAGAGCATGTTATTTTTTGGTAAAAATCAACCACATGTTTAACCTCCATTCAGCCACAAGGGCGCATTCATCCAAACATAATTGAATCAAAAGATCACAACAAGATAATCTCCTATACAAACTGGTCACATGACCAAGACTCTCACAAGTGATGTGGTCTCACAGATGCAAAAAAAATAACAATCATGCCATGTGCTAGATATTTATTGCTGTATTCAAATATGATGTGGTAGTGTGTATATGTATATGTGGGTGAGGAAGAGTGAGTAGCTTTTCACCACTTGCCTTCTGGTTATTATGTGTTGTGCCTGACTGACCCAGTCCGAGGATATCCACTATGTAGCCATCCCTGGTCCCGTCATCCCGGAAGGTCAGCTTCCCTGTAGCACCTTTGTCTCCTATCTCAACAACGCAAACATATCTCATCTTAATTACACACACACACAACCAGTACATAACGAGGACCAATTCTGACATAACATGTATTCATTATATCTTCTGTGAACAAATAGAGGTAGCGCTATAATAATTAGATAGGAGTTTATGCTTTGATATAAATCAGGACAACTGGATATTACGATCTTAGCAGGCACAAACATACATTCAATAAGTAATTTATAATTTGATGAAGAGCATTAAACTACGCTAGAATTTAACGTGGTTGGAAGTTATTGTATATGACCCTTTAATATTTACACCGCTTTCAAATATATATGTTGCAGTTTGAATATTCTCCTTTTTTAAAAACGCACAACATTACTCTTAACTTTTCAGTCTATTTTTCAGCACATAACAAATAAGTGTGTAGTAGTGTATGAGAATGGTACTCAGCAAGTGTGCAGAGCGCTTATGTCAGTTTGCTTATCAGCAACACAGGCTCAATGATTTTTTTCCGGAATCCTATTTTGGGTTTTTAATCCCAAATAAGGATGAGACAACATGTAGCTCTGTCATTTCAACTGCCTTGTCCATTGTCAGCTGAGCAAGAGACTATCTGATATGATATCTCCATAATGAAGCCGGGAGGCGCACTATACCCTGGGACGTAGGCCCAAACCATACCGCTATTTATAGTCGATGGTCGTCTTGTGTGTAAATTTGCACAAGCAACGACGTGTATAGTTAGTTTGTCTACATGATTTTCCAGCTAGCGCCTAGATTTCTATATGCTGGCTTATTGACTGCAGACATATTTGAAGAAGAACGCTGTAACGGTAGAGAAGATATGTTTACAAATCAAACCCCAATGTTCTAGTTTTATGTTCAGATTATTTCTTATCAGGACACAAAAACCTCAAAATAATCCTGGGCATTAAAATACCCTTACCACCCTTATTTACAACGATCGCCTACATGGTAATGGAATATGTTTGTACCAGACATTGATCGGTTAAATATGACCAAAATGTGACACTCTCAAAAGTTCTGCTCTCTCAAAACCATTAAAAATACAATAACGATCCTCTCAAATGTACTACGACCGCTTTTTCTTCCCTTTTTTTATTCTCCATTTTAGGAAAAAAAATCTTCCATATAAGGCGAGGTAACTCAAGAGCAAAATACTGTGTTACATATATGTCATCCTGAAAAACAAATTGGCCAAGTCACTGGAGCAGAAGGCCGATAACACTTAATCTATACGGAGAAGAAGCCCTGATGGTTGTTTTGACGCTAATCTATGGCGTGTGTATGGGATGATCATTCTGTCCACTTGGTGGAAGATCACGGTAAAAGGACAAGTCAGACATTTGATCAATTCTTCATTTGTTTTTGGCTTTGAATAGATAGAACATTAAATACACCAACATAACCTCATAACACAATCCACCAACAGAATAAAGGATATAATACCAAACATCTATTAAGCATGATGAATTTAAACTCAAATATTTGGTTTCATATGCAGTGTTAGATCCTGTGCAAAGTAAAGGGAGTTTATGATGGCACATTATAAGTGAATGCCAGCGGTTGCGGAATGCGGGTAGTGTTATTTAGGCGTTACCTTGGGGAGGATGTGAAGGATATGTTGTCTTCCTGACCAGTGGCAGGACTTGGATCTCCTGTAATGGGACTTGATGCCGTGGTACAAGGTCAACAAACTGTCCAGCGTCGTGGCATAGTCCAGCTCACTGAAGTCCTTCTGCACCGTCCGGAAACCGCTGTAGGCCTCAGACCCTTTTGGGCCGGTGAATGATTCCTGCACCAGTTTGAAGGTAGTGAAGTTGACCTGGGTGTCCTCATAGGGTTTCAGGTCAGCCTGGTTGAGATTCTAAAATTAGACACATCATCGTCATAAGGCTTCTGTGTACACAATCATGCATTTTAAGGTCGGATGCTAGTTTTCTTATTGACACCCACCATTATGAGGTTAACCGACCAGACACAAAACAATTGATTCTATGTGCTGTCTGCAGCGATGGCACATCTATTTTGCACACTGGAACACCAAATAAATCTCCAAACAACAAAGAACCCAGATTGCTTACAAGATGAAACAAGCAGTAATCTGCATGTTATACCAAACTCGCTTTGACTGACTTGGACTCTGTAAATACAGTCCGCATATTGGATCAAGTCTTTGAGTGAGAATCTCTCCTGATCACATTATTGTATGCTGAGATGGGCAACTCTGTAATAGAACTTTATATGCTTACAGCCAATAGGTTAAGTAAAAGAATCGAAGAGGTCAAGGGTAGATGAATGAATCAAAACATATCCATGTATTTGAACTAAAGGCTTGGAGAGCGAGTCGTGACTGCACCGTGGGTTATATAATAATACACAGACCGGTAAGCGTGGCTGTAATGAGAGAGTTGAGCACTAAATGAGGCTGGGAATGAGAGAGTTGGGCACTAAATTAAGCTGGGAATGAGAGAGTTGAGCACTAAACGAGGCTGGAATGAGAGAGTTGATCACTAAATGAGGCTGGAATGAGAGAGTTGAGCACTAAATGAGGCTGGGAATGAGAGAGTTGAGCACTAAATGAGGCAGGGAATGAGAGAGTTGAGCACTAAATGAGGCTGGACTGAGAGAGTTGAGCACTAAATGAGGCTGGAATGAGAGAGTTGGGCACTAAATGAAGCTGGGAATGAGAGAGTTGAGCACTAAACGAGGCTGGAATGAGAGAGTTGATCACTAAATGAGGCTGGAATGAGAGAGTTGAGCACTAAATGAGGCTGGGAATGAGAGAGGTGAGCACTAAATGAGGCAGGGAATGAGAGATTTGAGCACTAAATGAGGCTGGGAATGAGAAAGCTGACCCCTGGGAATGTGGGAAGTTTGACGCCTAGGGAGGCTGGGAATGTGGTCAGAGCTTTGAATCCCAAGTGGAGCCGGAGATGAGAGGGTTTCGACGCCTAGTGAGGATAGGGATGTGAGGGGTTTGATTCTAAAGTGGGGCTGGTAATGTGGTGAGAGTGTTGACCCCTAACTGAGGCTGGAGATGTAGTGAGTGTTTTGACCCCTAACTGCGGCTGGAGATGTAGTGAGTGTTTCGACCTCAAACAAAGGCTGGTGATGTGGAGAGAGTTTTGATCTCTAACTGAGCCTGGTGATATGGTGAGAGCTTTGATCTCTAACTGAGCCTGGTGATATGGTGAGAGCTGTACTCTCTAACTGAGCCTGGTGATATGGTGAGAGCTGTGATCTCTAACTGAGCCTGGTGATATGGTGAGAGCTGTGATCTCTAACTGAGCCTGGTGATATGGTGAGAGCTGTGATCTCTAACTGAGCCTGGTGATATGGTGAGAGCTGTGATCTCTAACTGAGCCTGGTGATATGGTGAGAGCTTTGATCTCTAACTGAGCCTGGTGATATGGTGAGAGCTGTGATCTCTAACTGAGCCTGGTGACATGGTGAGAGCTTTGATCTCTAACTGAGCCTGGTGATATGGTGAGAGCTGTGATCTCTAACTGAACCTGGTGATATGGCGAGAGCTGTGATCTCTAACTGAGCCTGGTGATATGGTGAGAGCTGTGATCTCAAACTGAACCTGGTGATATGGTGAGAGCTGTGATCTCTAACTGAGCCTGGTGATGTGGCGAGAGCTGTGATCTCTAACTGAGCCTGGTGATATGGTGAGAGCTGTGATCTCTACCTGAGCCTGATGATGTTGAGGGAGTTTTGATCTCTAACTGAGGCTGGGGATGTTGTGAGAGGATATGAGAATTTTAACTCCTTAGTAAGAGCTTTTGTAGCAGATACCTTACATGACATTCTATTATACACTATGTCATATCACATTTCCCTGTGAACATTAACATGGCTGCATATGGTTACCAAACATTTCCCATCATGAGCATCACTCTGCTGCCTAGATTAGCATAATCTGAACACCTAGCTCTATGTCCATATGGTACATACTGGCGTGAAACTGATTTGCGCGCCCTTGTTCTATAAGGCAGAGCATAATGACACCAACCAGTCTGGCTGAGAATGATCCCTCAATCCATCCCAAACCTTCACATTATCACCTACAGTAATGTATAAATACAGAACTAAGCCTAAGTACCTTTTAAGATAAAAGGATGCTCTCGGAAGATCCCACAATTTTAAACTGAAACTGGTCCAACTCACCAAAATTGAGGTATAATGGGAATGTTCTAATTTCAGACCCAGGTCACTCTCATTTATTAATCCTCATTTCCTGTCCCTGGTAAGTCACCAAAGAACCTTTTATGTGAGTTTGTAAGATATGAGCTATATTTCAGCCCCAATATGCTGCCTGACACGTTTTATATACATTTGACTGTTGTTGGTGCGGTTTGCATTGTTCAGGGCTGTGTAATAAATTACCCCGATAATAGGCTTTGAAATTGGTCTGCTGGCTCGCCAAGCAACATGTCAGCGATTCATAACAATGTATAATGTATTTCTGAGACAGATTCCATATGATTAATGTATCGGCTCCCACAGGGGCGGGGTAGCTTACATGTGTTATGCCAAGGACAATTAATTCAACACTGTTTCTGTTATATTCTGAGAACTTTGTAGCATTTTACTAAAGTAAAACTTTCTTATTGGTATTATACTCATATGATTTATGTTTGTTCGCTCTTTCTTTTGAAGGTCCAGAGTAACTAACTGAATCTTGTTTATCATTATGCAACAGAAGATTTAGAATTTTGTTTGTATGATACACTACAGCAACGAAGGATGTTTTCAACGGGAGGACACTATGCTATTACTTACATGGATGGGTCAGTACTATGCCTCTATGCTGTCACCTATATGAATATATCAGTACTATGCCTCTAGGCTGTCACCTATATTGATGGATCAGTACTATGCCTCTATGCTGTCACCTATATGGTTGGATCAGTACTATGCCTCTATGCTGTCACCTTTATGGTTGGATCAGTACTATGCCTCTATGCTGTCACCTATATGAATATATCAGTACTATGCCTCTAGGCTGTCACCTATATGGTTGGATCAGTACTATGCCTCTATGCTGTCACCTATATGGATGGATCAGTACTATGCCTCTATGCTGTCATCTATATGGATGGATCATTACTATGCCTCTATGCTGTCATCTATATGGATATATCAGTACTATGCCTCTAGGCTGTCACCTATATGGTTGGATCAGTACTATGCCTCTAGGCTGTCACCTATATGGTTGGATCAGTACTATGCCTCTATGCTGTCACCTATATGGTTGGATCAGTACTATGCCTCTATGCTGTCATCTATATGGATATATCAGTACTATGCCTCTAGGCTGTCACCTATATGGTTTGATCAGTACTATGCCTCTAGGCTGTCACCTATATGGTTGGATCAGTACTATGCCTCTATGCTGTCACCTATATGGATGGATCAGTACTATGCCTCTATGCTGTCATCTATATGGATATATCAGTACTATGCCTCTATGCTGTCACCTATATGGTTGGATCAGTACTATGCCTCTATGCTGTCACCTATATGGATGGATCATTACTATGCCTCTATGCTGTCATCTATATGGATATATCAGTACTATGCCTCTAGGCTGTCACCTATATGGTTGGATCAGTACTATGCCTCAATGCTGTCACCTATATGGATATATCAGTACTATGCCTCTATGCTGTCACCTATATGGATGGATCAGTACTATGCCTCTCTGCTGTCACCTATATGGATGGATCAGTACTATGCCTCAATGCTGTCATCTATATGGATGGATCATAACTATGCCTCTATGCTGTCACCTATATGGATGGATCAGTACTATGCCTCTATGCTGTCACCTATATGTTGGATCAGTACTATGCCTCTATGCTGTCACCTATATGTTGGATCAGTACTATGCCTCTATGCTGTCACCTATATGGATGGATCAGTACTATGCCTCTATGCTGTCACCTATATGTTGGATCAGTACTATGCCTCTATGCTGTCACCTATATGTTGGATCAGTACTATGCCTCTAGGCTGTCATCTATATGGATGGGTCAGTACTATGCCTCTATGCTATTACCTATATGGATATATCAGTACTATGCCTCTATGCTGTCACCTATATGGATGGATCAGTACTATGCCTCTAGGCTGTCACCTATATGGATGGATCAGTACTATGCCTCTAGGCTGTCACCTATATGGATGGGTCAGTACTATGCCTCTATGCTGTCACCTATATGGATATATCAGTACTATGCCTCTATGCTGTCACCTATATGGATATATCAGTACTATGCCTCTATGCTGTCACCTATATGGATGGATCAGTACTATGCCTCTATGCTGTCACCTAAATGGATGGATCAGTACTATGCCTCTAGGCTGTCATCTATATGGATATATCAGTACGCCTAGACGCTGTCACCTATATGGATGGATCAGTACTATGCCTCTAGGCTGTCACCTATATGTTGTGTCTCTATGCTGTATGGTTGCAGCGGTTATCATAACGTTCCCTATACCAACAAACTACAATCCCACCATGTCTCCAAGGTGTCTTTAATTTGACAGAACTACCACAAATCTGACCACGTGGTGCAGGTGAGTAACCTACTTATGTGACGGCGTCCCGTACTCTGAGCTTCTTACCCTGCTCAACTCGGTCCTGAATACCGCCCAAAAGCCGCCATATTTCATGCGATTGTTCTCATTATCTGTGCAGCGAGCAAGACGTCTGCTGCCAATCCGGCTGATATTCTGCCTATTGTCAGCGTGGCCTTCCATTTCTCTCCACCAAGCGTTTACCATATAGTATCTGCGGCTATGATTTGTGATAGGGCATAGACCTGTCACACTCTTTGATCGCTCACCTTTCACACTCAGGAAGGGTGTTAACCTCCTGGAATGGTATATGCGTGCCATCGCTTAGTAGCCGGCTATTTAGTGATAATAATCTTTTTCAGTTCCTCCCATAGTGATGAGCAAAAGTATCTGCTCTGCGTCCACGGGCGATCAATGGTCTATTTTTATCAATATATGGGGACTGGGGCCATTTTTGTTAATAGGCTGAGGTGATTGTGGGAACGAAGCATATGAGGATATGCAGGTGGTTAGAGGCTGCAGGAAAGATGGGACACCACAGATGTGTCTGCATCTAAATGCTCCTCGTCCAACGTGTAAAATCTGCAATAGCGGTGAGGGAGTTCTCACACGGGGCTTTCAGCCCAGCACTTTTCTCTGCTAATCAAGGCCTTGTCAATTCTAAATCGGCTCGGGTGCCCTGGTGGACTCAGGCCATAATGGCAAACGGGGTTAGCACTGATTCAATTTCATGTATTATTTTGGTTTGTTTGCCTTTACAGATAGAAGGCGTCAACTAGAAGTTTACACATGGGCCACCTTTGGTGATTTCGATTTTACTGTTTTAGACAAATCTGATTTTGGATGGAAACTGGTGCAGTCGTTTTAGCCACTCATAATTTAGCTCTATTGAATAGTATTTTGGACATGATATTGCTTTAAACTCAATGCATTTCTTTAGCTTTACACCGTAGAATTCAGAGTTATCACTGAAACCACGTGGATATTTTGGTATTGCTATGCAAACATTAACTATGGTGAAATCACTTGTGAGAAAAATGTTCTTACCAAAGGAAATCGATAATGACCAGAAAAGCAAAGAAGAGGACCATGCTTGGCAAAAAGCTCCACCACTGCTAATCCTTACATAGCGCTCTACACAAAACCCACACCACTTAACCATCAACCTTCTACTTGTCAAAGCTCAAATCTAATTCAAATCACAGTTGTTTGTGAGAAATAGATACTATGGCATGTCAGAACCGGTACAAATCAAGTGCGATACGCTAAAAAAGCAGTGTGTAAATGAAATCATCAGGATGGAAATGCCTATTTTCCCTTTGCCTATTTCAAATAGAATTATATTCTTAGTACATGTCACTGTGACCATGTAATTGTTCCGATATTGTGGTGATGATACCTTGTGAAATGAGATTGCATGTGTTTCCATCGAAAAATGTTTACTTTGTAATCTGCATATTTAAGATTTAGAACAATGTTCCAGTGACCCGAAGAACTTCCACAGAGGGCGCTGTGTGGAATTTGAATTGTCGCTCTAATTGCTATCTTGATAATATTCATAGAACGACATGCTGCATTGTCTGACAAGTCATAAATAATGTGCTTGCTACCTTCTGGGGAGAACTCATCACAGCATGTGAGGACGGGACTATGGTAGGATCAGTAGTCCCCCATAAACAAGCCCCATCAGACCAACACAAAAGCTGCATGTTGCGCCATTCTGCGATCCCACAATGCTTCAAAAGGCGGTTGTTGGGAGAAGGGTGGCGGGAATGTAATTCTGTAAAAAAAGAACCCCAGATCTGCTACCAGGATCTGATATGAAGATGATTTAGGCAAAGACGGGTGCCCCATAATGTGGCTTTAAGGCATATTTATAGGGTGGTTTAATGTGCAGTGAAGGCGCCTGTAAATGAAGCAGTTTGCCATCATCTTTCCTATTTGCCATTAACCCTGGTAGAATGCGGGTCTACCACCTCATTATGTATCTGCCATTATTACACCTCTGTGGATTGCCTACATTATTCTGTTCTCTCCCCCATAATAACACTTCTCCTTGGTTTACTCTTCAGTACTTCCTGCTCCGCCATATACATTAGGCCGTGGCCGCTAATCTTGCCGCCATATCCACCCTGCTAAATGGCACAATAAATGCTATACTAAAGACAGCCTCATTTGATTGAATCAATATTATTTCATTTTGATCTGTGAGTTCAGCATGAGTGGTTAGAGAATTGGTTATAAACCTTGATTGTTAATAGGAATGTTTACGATCTTTACCAATAACTATAGCCATATGTCAGATGTGATTGATGGCAATATGATGGCAAATCGTTAAAATGAAAGTTAGGAGTGATTGGATGATAAGATGTAGGATAAGCAGTACTCACCAGGTTTGGGATGACCCAGGAGTAATCTCTGGCCAGCATGCTGAGGTGCAGGGCCTGCAAAACACCAGCAACAAACATTAACATAGCACATATACAACATCCATCAATGTAACTCTTGCCTGGTGTCAGATGAATTAGACATGAAGACAAAACTCACATTCTCAGAGTAAGGATAAGTTGGTGAACCGCCATTGATATCTTTAAGGTCTTTTCAAGTTATAATCTGGGCCGATTTAATATTGACTTTGATTGATAACATGGAGTATGAATCTTTTATTGCATCATCCATCAGAATTGTTTCCTCGTGAAAACTAAGGTAAACATAGTGGAGAATGATATGTTTCATTTGTCTTAATCAGTGATAATATTCATCATATTGTCATTGTTCAGAGTGGCATGACGATAGGATATCCAGCATGCTCTCATTATTGGCAAGACTTAGTGCAGCTATAGTGACCTACAGTTGCATGTTGATCACAATTTTTCAATATGTCTTTGCCAAGGATAGAATTCACAAATTAATCACAGGATGAGAACAGTGAGTGTGGTTTAGAATCACAGTATTCTCTTCAAAGTCTTCTCTTCTGTCCATTGCTTCCGCTTTCAACTAATATAGAAAATAACTGTGTCTTAAAATAACTAGACGGGTACTCTTACACTTTGAAGAAATAAATTTTGAACATTACATTTGTCGTAACGGCTTAATATGGCTTGCAATATTACAAGCTTTATTTTAAAGATTGGAGGATTGTTTTAAAATCAGGTCTGACATGTTATCTTTCATGTCACGTTTCTGTATACTATTATATATATATATATATATATATATATATATATATATATATATATATATATATATATATATATATATATATATATATATATATATATATATATATATATATATGTGTGTGTGTGTGTGTGTGTGTGTGTCTCTGTGTGTCTGTGTGTATGTGTTCGTGTGTGACGTCTAACAAGAAGCACATTGAGTGTGTAGCTATGTTTTGTCTTATATATCAAAGAGCAAATGTCTCTTTTGCTAAGAATCTACTTTTTGCTCAAGGAAACTGACCCCACAGAATCCAGCCACTCATTCGTGACAAATATGGACTTCCTCTTGAGTATTGAGTTATCATATCAGATCTGAATCCCCCCAAACTGTCTTAAGTGAAATAATCAGATCTTGTGTGAATGCAATCTAATAACCCAAATATCATTAACGAGAGTCAAAACTTGGACAAATACTTTACCGAAAAAAGCTAAATTTAAACATATTTAAAGAGTAATAAGACAATTATCTTATCAAAAGATGGAAAGCTGTGAATATCGAGAATAACCTTTCTGAATCAAAATCACATTCATAAACTGTAATGAAATTCAAGATTTCCTATTACAATTTCAATAATGTTATCTAGAATATATAGGATTTGGATTTAAAATCTTCAATCTTTTAATTGAATCTGCAAATAGATATATTTCAAACGGTCTGTTCAATTATTTATGATCAATGTCACCGAGAAGGGGCATTGTAATGTTATTCAAGACTGTCAAACTAAATATCATTCAAAATGGTCATTTTGTAATATCAATCAAAATGGCCATTTTGTAATATCAATCAAAATGGTCATTTTGTATATCAACCAAAATGGTTATTTTCAATATCAATCAAAATTGTCATTTTCAATATTAATTAAATTGGTAATTTTCAATATCAATCAAAATGGTAATTTTCAATATCAATCAAAATGGTCATTTTCAATATCAATCAAAATGGTCATTTTCAATTTCAATCAAAATGGTCATTTTCAATACCATTGAAACCATTTTGAATATCAATCAAAATGGTCATTTTGAATATCAATCAAAATGGTCATTTTGATTATCAATCAAAATGGTCATTTTGAATATCAATCAAAATGGTCATTTTGAATATCAATCAAAATGGTCATTTTGAATATCAATCAAAATGGTCATTTTGAATATCAATCAAAATGGTCATTTTCAATATCAATCAAAATGGTCATTTTCAATATCAATCAAAATGGTCATTTTCAATATCAATCAAAATGATCATTTTCAATATCAATCAAAATGGTCATTTTCAATACCATTCTACAATTTCATCTTCAATATTTCATCTCCGATCAATAATATAAATCTTAAAGTTCATCTTTGATATCAATCACAGCTGTCAATTCAAATAACAATGTCATGACACAATCGCATCACACAAATAATTAATTTACTGTCATTGGATTAAGGAAATATTAATAATGACATACAGCATCGAGAATTTTGACAGCCAGAGGTCTGGCAGCCACCAGCATGATGTTCGGCACCTGGAGATTGCGCACAGACAGCATGGCTAACCGGATATCCTCTCTGGTGGAGTTCCGGTAGACCTTCCATGAGCGGACACGTAATGTGTTCATCAGAACAAGGCGTTCAATCAGACGAGCTCCTGAAATGAGACAGTTACAGCATCAGTATATACCACATACTAATCCACATGACTTGCCTCTAAAGTCATAATGCAATTATATTCTTAGAAAATGTGTGAGAAAGAGCAAAGTTGTCATGAAAGGTTAAATCTACCGTGATCCATTTCCATAAACTAAAAGGTTTAAAAAGTGCATTTCATAAAAGCGGATAAAAGATGAAATGACATCAGCAAGAAAATGTCTGTCTTTCGAGGGAAGAGGTGCGATATATTATGACGTGAGATAAGATCATTGTATCGTCGATAATGGGGAAACCCTATCATAAATATAATATAATTTAAGATAATATTGTTTCGTTATATTAGCGTTATTGTACATTGTGTCGCATATTGCTCTAGATGGACGTGGCTATTCTGGTTCATAAATTCTATCGCTATTTCCAAGGCTTTCTGGGCGGAAGGGGCGACGCCTGTCTTTGCATGGTTGACCAACTCAGCCTATCCCGGAACTTAAGTCACGTGGTATAGGTCTACCAGACTGATGTTGCTTCAGATTATCACTCTTCTGTCCGGGTATTGTATCAGTCAACATATGTTCGCTCGGAGATGTGACAGATATGTTTCTATATCTATCAAGACAAATGTATGTAAAATGTAGTCTCTTGGTTGAACCAACTGAATTTCGAAAACTTTGCATATTATGGGCGAAGAAGGGACTTTGTTATTAGCACCTAATAATATATCGCCAGAATTACTTGTGGTTTGAAATAGAGTTTCGCTGAGACAATTATAGTCTTGGTTGTAATATACTGGTTCAATTTGCACAAACCAGTAAACCTTTAAGTTTGCTTTTACATTGTTTATTTCGTTTAGTCCTGAATGTTTTGCATCAAATATACATTTTCCATTAAATCTTATATGTCCCATTATTTCGTAATATTGAAAATATCAACATCAACTACAATTGGAGAGTACATCATCTTCGCGTAGTGGTCTCAGCATATACTATAGAAGAATATTAGAGCATTGTTAGATCGACTATCACATATAGTTGTTATCTCTTTCATCCTTAGATGGGTGAAAGAAACAGGAAGAGATTCAAATTAGATTCGTTTGGAATTGCCTCGGAGGCTTTCTTCTGAGTAGAAGCAGTTTTTTTCTCAGAAGGTCTTGTCAAAGTTACATACAAACTCACAAGAGACGACCATTCTATGCGGACCTCACCCTGGCCAAACAATCCTCAGTAACCGAAGTTCAAAGCGAGGCTTGTGGAGTAGATGGGTGACTAAAGCGCCCCCTGCCCCGGGAGTGTGAATGCTATGAGTGAGAATTGCGCTCCGGGAAAAGTTGCAACTCTGATTTGTTCACTTGATTGGTCGCAGTGCACTAACAAGTGACCGAATGATCACCGGCCCTGAATGCTAAATATGGCGACACCCAAGTCACGTGACCACGGACAGTCCAAAGACGCACTGTAAACCGGAATTGGCAATCGGAACGAAGTTGGAGCGATTCAGGACGAGTGTGGGAGGCATGTCAAGAGAGGGCTGGTGGATTTGTCAAAGTCTGGTGAGGTCACGGTTATTGACCAAGCTGACTCCGATCTGTGAAAACTAGTGCTGATCATATAGAAGTGTCATTGCTACATGATTACTCCCCACACAGGTCACGCCGGGGTCAAGGCGGATACTGCATCAAACAATCAATGCCCTATCTTCGTGGCATGATCAAGGTACTTCACAGATTCTGCCTCGCAGGGTACACCACACATCACATATCTGTCTGCTTTGTATTATTCTCAGTCAATTCTCTATGTTTACATTTGTAACAAACTTATCGACTGGGTTGTCAAAATAACTTATCATGTAATGGCAATGCACATTTTCCATTCATTTCTTCGTTCCGTATTTTTTCATCTTCTGTTTTGTCTCTCATTCATTTCGGTTCGTTCTTTTCATCGTGTGTTTCACTATTTTCTTTTACTTTGCAAACTTCAATTCTGCCTACTTCTGCCTGTTATTGAGAAATATTGTGACAAATGAGAATGATGAATGACTGCGATCAAAATGCTTTAATTTGATTCAATATATTAGATCCTGGCCAGATTGAGAAGCTCACCGAGGCCCCCCGCACACCATTCCCGGGAGAGTATGCCCCTCATACGCTTAGCCGCAAGTGTCTGCACTTCAAATGAGCATTAAGCTCAAATAGAATTCAACTTTCCTTTGGAGAGCCCAGAAAAGTTCCATTTATTTCAAGTCATAATGTTGTTGATAGATTGATCCTAAATATTCAGCACATGAGAGTTCTCAAACAAAATCTATTTGTTTTTAGGTCCTCAATTCTGATGTCAAAGCATACGAGATTTTATCCTGAACAACAGGCTTTTTCTCACAATGGCATTTCCATATAACCTGGCTTAAGGAGGCTCTAACCTGAGTAGAAAATCATTAAAAAACAAAGACAAACAAAGAAAGTCTCACCCACCTTCATCATTGTCATAGATAACAGTGACGACATCCCATAGGTACCTCTTGGCGACCTCTGTGGCCACGGTCATGATGTCCATGGGGTCAGGGGAGACGGAGATCATGTTGAAGGGCCGGTAGAAGCTATGCTCCAAGGGCGTGGTCACAAAGTAGGGAATGCCAAACTTCTCCGTGGCCGTGGCCAGAGGCACCACATAAGGTCCCACCATGGCAGATATATTGGTTGTACCTATCTCCATATACGCTGGAAACATATCATACACTTTGTTAATGGCTTGTACATATTCTAACAAAATAGTATGCAAATGCAATGAAGGATATTTTAGAAAGGAATATTCATGATCAAGAAATCAAGCTCAAATTAAACTGATGATTTGTCAATTAAGCTTTGGATGCAATCATTGGATAAACAATTAGATATTATGCATTTGTTATGTAATCCATTGAAATTACTTGACGCCTCTGAGGAACAGACTCACAACACAACTCTTTATAATAAGATGATGTCAAATGTATGGTATCAATGGTGTGATAGGTAATCACCACTAATCAAGTAGGAATGTATTTACTTGAGGTATGCAGAGACAAAATAAAGAGATGAATACAAGTATTGTTTGGCCCATCTGCCTACACAGACTGTACAATCACATGAATGGAAGCTGTGCAGTTGAAGCATCGCTGTCTCTACTACCATCCTCTCTGGCTACAATTATCAGAATTGTTTCACATTTCTGATTTTTTTTGCACGGATTGTACAAACCATCAGATTCTGTATAAATTGGATAGGTAAGATTAATTACGTTATACATATATATATATATATATATACAGCGCTATTCTAAAGTCATGTCGTATTCGCGAATTATAGCCAAGTGAAACAGATCAGAAAATAAACACATGAATATTCCCCAGCATGTCTCATGGCGTCTTGCAATGTTGACATTTGTTAACTGATAAAGACAAGAAAGCAAATTAAATCTGCCGATAAAGAGAACGCTTCTTGTTGACATATGGCACCTTTCTGTATTTTTTGGTAAATTTCACGCCAAACATGACATTGATTTCAGGCCATTTTAATTTTCAGTGACAGTTCTGACTTCAATAGTCGTCACAAGGGATATCACAAATCTCAGGTTTTGCATTTAATATCGTTTTTTATTTTATCTTTATTTCTGATGTTCCATAATATTTTTTCTTCAAGCGAAATGTAATTTTCCATGCGACAACGTCTCTCGACGCGGATTTTAATTTGTAAATTGGACAAAAACTGGAAGTAGATTAACACTTTAAAATGGATGAGGAAATGGTGCTGGATTTATGTGAACAGATAAAAAATCAATCCTTCCTGATTATCATTCAGCGATATTTATGGCCTCAAGATATCACAGATGTGGAGATAACATATTGACTTTTTCTAGTTGGAAATAACACATATCACGCTCTAGACTGTCCAAATTGAATATGTAGGAAGATATACTGTGCAATGGGCCATTTAATGTGAATATTACAGGATTACAGTTGACAAATAGCTGGGATCAATTTTGGGTGGCAAAAAGGCTTTAAAATATCAAATAGTAAATGGTGAAGCATAATATTTGTGACAAGATACTAGAGATTTGTGAGCAGGATGGAATGTATATTTGGAACCCTCTATATAGAGATTTCCACAGCACCACTATCTCGGTTTAGAAGCTTACAATTGATTACACTGCAACTTATGTAAATTGATAAAAAAGTGCAACTAGGTCTAAACTTCACGTGTGACTGCCTAGTAAATTTCCTCTTAAATATAAAGATAGCTGCCATCGTAGCTTTTAATAAACGCTTTATGGCTTTATCCTTGCCCTCAGGAAGCGGAAATGACTCATCCGCCATCTTAGAATCATGTAATTTTTAAGGTGTCCACTTGTGATTTTATTAGTACTCAGATAGAAAGCCACTCCCAAGTAATTTTGTTGACCTTTTCACACCAGGTATGCCGAGTAGAATATGTGCTCTCCATCTTTGTGAATTCTTTGGTCCGACAAGCAGCTACTGCAAAAGCAATTCTAAGGGAAGGAATCTGCTCAAGAGCACAAGCCGCCATATAACGTCCTGGCCTCCAACAATAAGTCTTTCATCTGCATGTGATGGCCGCCCTTCAATACAGGAGGCCCACAAGGGTCACCATTGTCAAACAAGGTTTCATAACAATGGGGTTAAAAATAACTAGTGAAAGTTTGGGCGGATTTGTGTAACTGAAAAATATGAAAGGTCTTTTGGAACACATTTTTATGCACAGTGTTGGCGGTGTAAGAGTAAATAAATGAAGGGACCTTGTTACTATGAATTCTGTTTAGGGCCCCGAATCAAAGTCTAGCAATTGTTGCAGGCCGAGCCATGGAAACCCGGTTGATATGTTATGCCCTGCCTGAACCTTGCAAAATCAAGCATTCTTTCCTCAAAAGGCTGTGGTTGCAACAGTCTTTGAGGCACAACCTTTTATGGTAATGTAAAGGGGGATAAAGTTCCTAGAGTTGAGCACTTTCGGAAATTTGCTTCCTGATGTCCTTAGATGGACTGACTGAGAAACGATTTGGCCATCATCTGTAAAATCAAAGGCAGGGAACTCAGTAACCCCTGTGCGCTGTTCATACGACTTGCATGTGGGCAATTTGGGGCCCGTCAAATAGGATGTAACAATAAAAGATTGGCACTTTAATTGCGATGAATGAACATTTATGACAGCAATGAGAATGTGTTGACCATAAGTTTCATTTTAGACTCAGCATTTCGAAATAAGCTACCGTTTTGGGCGCACTTTAAGGCGATTGCTTCCTATTCTATAATCCGCGTGGATCTTTCATGCATGTCTGTTTATCGAGCATCGAAATGGCAAGAATACTAGTATAGCATGAACAGATGAATGTTCATTGAAATGGAATCCTATATTGCAGGATGAGAAATATGATGGTGACTTATTTGAGAGTGGAGAAACATAAAACTGAAGGTTAGTGAAACATGATATCGATCATACATATCACGCAGAGGTTATTTCTATAATACATATTGACGTGTTTCAACCTTAGGAAAGAGATGCTGATGTGGGAGAGGCCAACTGGACACATCGTCACTCAGAAAAAAAATGAACAGAGTTGTATTGGGAGCGTGTTCACCCGTTTTGTTTTTGGGACAAAGCAATTTGCGATAGAGCTGCAAATGGGTTTCAACCCAATGCAAATTGAAAATTGTCTCAATATCTCTTTGAGGCTTTACACGTACTGTAAATGACAGTCTTGTCTTTGTGAACAAATGGGAGAACTGACCTTCAATTAGCATGTCTATAGTAATTTCCTTCCTTCTGTGGACGCCCACGAACTGGATCTCGATGTCGGAGATGCCCTTGCGAGAGGTAAGGTCATTCCAGGCGGCCCTCACAAGGTCAAGCCAGGACTTCTTACCGGAACTTGAATCCCCCTCGTTCGTCACCACACCTGTAATATACAGCACACAATCGTTAGTCAGGTTAATAGCAGTACTCAGTGCTCACTCACCAATCATGCTTAATTTCTTGAGGTCAAAGCGTAGTAATCCCGTGTCATAGACAAAGTGATAGATTGGCCGTATGACATTTGTAAAAATATTTCTGCTTTAATGAACATACATGAATTGAAATACATGTTCATATTTGATCTATTTATTATAACCACAATATGTCATAATCCATTTTCTACCAATTCCTTGAGATGTATATTTATCACTACAAAACTATATATTTCACTATGCCCTCATAACAGCCTTCTCGCTCATGTCAAAAGAATGTGACACTATGTGACAAGTTGATGTATCTAGAAAGTATCAAACTTTGCCCTTACAGGCTAATGCACAGTGCGATATCTTCAGAAAAGAATAAATATTGTTAATCAGGTTTAATCTTAAATGAGTAATGTTAACCCGTAGAGTTATACTTACCATAGATCTAAGCTGTGCAAAAATACGGATTTGAATAATGTTTTATAATTGGCATTGGGGTTTGCATAATGGTAGGTGTGAAATAGACATTTAAACAACACAACTGTCCTGTATCACAGGAAAAAGCCTTAATATTCACTACATCCAATTAAAAACCTTTTCATCAAGGAAGATTAGACTGAAAGCGCAAGAAAAAAGCACAATGATATTTGCCAAACAATGCAAGACATATGTCAACACTAAATGTACACATACGCCTCACTCTGGAACTCATTACAAAGATATTGTCAGATGACACATTAACACTAAACATGTCAGTGAAAACAGCCGTGCTTGACTTAATCCATACTTTATACAATTTGTGGTTCAACCTAATATATAACATAGTGTCAATAACATTACAGAACAAAGTGACTTAATATGAGTTTGGTTATTAAATATAGGATGCGTTTATTTGGTCACGTTAGCGCTGATTTGGAGGTTTATTAACTTTGAAAGGTTCTTTCATTGCGGCTTTGCCTTTCAGACATCCCACTCGACTGTACTACAAACACAACACAACATGTACAATATATTGATGTCCTTTATATTCTAAATCCCTACATTCAAAATACAGTTTAAATTCACATTCTGTTCGACCTTTAAAGTGTATAACCTTATAAATAATACCTCATTCCTTAAACTATATAACTTCAGTTGACCCCTGCGCTTTTTTCAATCCCAAAATGATTCATTTTCAAGAAAAATAAATAGTTTTCCTTAGTTGTGAGCTGACAAAGGATCACTTGTTATAATGTGACAATACAAGAGGTGTGTCATCTTTACCTATCTATGTAGAAACTCTGTATCTAACGGTGTGTGTGTGATTGATGCTCTATTTCATAATACCATACTGTCATAACAAATGTCATTTCATATTTCCAACGTGCCGTAGGAGCACATTTATCGAAGTAAAGGGGCACCATAAGAATATAACTTAAAAGGTTAATCTCCCAGACCGGCTGGAGACCTGATTAAATTTTTCTTAGTGTGGTGTTTTTTCTCATCTGCAAAACTCTTTCATTCTTGTAAATTATCACGTGAGCTTTTAGAAGGCAACATTTCTTATGGTTCGCCTACACAAAGATGAATATTGTCGGAGAAAGAAAGTTACCGCTGCAACGCAGAGTCCTATTATGAAAATTAAAGTGTATTGACCTGGTGGTAAACTCCAAATGAAAAATTACACACCTTGGCACCGTGCACAGTTTTTTCTCAACTTAAGTATATATGAGTCCATTTCGGGTCTCAGCGTATTGACCTATAAAAGTGAAGCTGGTATAGACATCAAAAGAGATTTCATGTACAGTTTCAGATATGCCTTACCTGTGGCAAAGTAAGAGTATACCACAACAAGATATAAAAGTAAAGCTGATATAAAAATAAAAAGAGGTTTCATGCACACTATCGGATATGCTTTACCTGTAGCAAAGCCAGAGTATACCACAACAAGATAGCAATGGTTCGGATTGTCTTCAAATGCCTAAGGTAACACATACCTCAGAGCCCAGACATAGGGAACCATTCAGACCAGCTTTATCTGGATTATGTTTTAATATTGAAGCAGGCCACTTTGGAGATGTTGAGAGGCGTGAATAATGGGAGGTTTATATGTTCTGTGAAGCGGTCTTAATGGCATTAGTGGCGTTTGGCTGTGATTGCTGGTGCTGACAGACTTGTGTTCACCACGCCTCATTGTGAGCGGGATCTAATATGCACACATTCTGCCTAAATGCCATAAAACCCGCAAGTATAGAGTAAACAAGATTTACCGATTCTCAACAATTTTATGATTAATTATGATTGATTAGTTTATGAGTGAACAATCTTGTTAACGCCTCATCGGCAAAAAGAAACTGGATAGAAATGTTAGATTCACTATCTATACAAGTACTCATGCTAGTTTGCTGAGCCTATCAAGTTTCCAGTTGTAGGTACAAGCCTGATAGATGCAGATATACCGGCTCAATAATGTTACAAGATGTAATGTTTATGGATTGTCAATATCATCAGCAATGTTACCCCGGTGGCATTCCGATGTGTACAAAGCTGAGAGATGCCTGTGATGCGGATATGACAGTTGGCTTTCAGTGAGAGCCACTTCCACGTTGATACAACTGGCATAACACACAGATCCTGATGCAATAGCCCCGTCCCTGTCTGTCAGTAATACAATTTCTCTACATTACTACACTCTTCAAGCACTAATTCATCTAGAAATGATGTTTTCAGTGACAGCAGAAAGCCACTGGAAAGACATGCCATCATGTAATAACAGACCCTAAGTGAGGTTCATAGAAGCAAATAGAACAATGAGGGTTGGTCGCTTCATATTTGGTCGTCATCAGACATGGGCCTTTGGCGATCTACTTTTTTTATCTTTCCTGACTGGGACCCTGTCGTTGTTGGGGAGATGGACAGGCTCCTCGATTTCTCAACCATGGCATTCTACTCAGGGTAGGCAAGGATAGACGACCAGTGGAATCCCTCATGATTAACTGCCTGGTTTCTACAGACAAGAGCGGGCACCAGTCTCAGCGTCCCAAAAAAATCCCGTGCAAGGTCCACACGGCTTACATATTACGACATTCCACTTTATGACAATCCCATAAAATATGACTTTGGCTTGGTAGGGTATCCCTCGTGAGGGGGGTACACAAATTACGGCATGACCAGGCGCCCCGCTCATGCCGGTACAGCACGATAAATGGAGGGGCAATCAGGAAAGCGCCCCTACCTCAATTATCTCTGTAAGGCTGGTTTAGCTCAGAAGAAGGATTACACCGGAAAGGGAAGGGGCTGGGAATAGTTTGGTCACCGCTATGCTTTCCTTTTCCTGATGGCTACAGGCCCGTGGGGGAATTTACACACGGAACGATGTGAACCTTTCGCAGCCTTATTTGTAGGCGAGCGGGCGGGTTATTTCATGTCAGATTCTCTCATAGGGACTGGACAGTTTTCAATAAGCTCATATTGCCTTATAAATTGAATGTCCATGCCAAGATGTGATAATTTGTTTTCTTTTATTGTTTGGCTTGAAGTTGTCCATAACGGTGAAGATATGCCCATGTGCAATAAATCGCAGCTTGTATTGTGTCTAAGTCTACAAATCAATATATTACAGGGGCCCACCAGCTTTCCACCAAGCTTAACCCAACGTAACTCATATTGTCTGATATTTGTACCCGCTTCATTCTCAGCAATACACCATCTCGATCTTGTTAGTTCCTATTTGTCATGAGATAATTATGTGTTTATCATTATATTACAGATAGGCTTGGGGTTGATAAAGTAATTCTATGGTCTCATCGTTTGTATTAGGAAATAATCTTACAAGCCATGAAAAGATAATATTTCTGAGATGGGATTAATGTTATTTCAGCTTGGCAATTAGATATATCAGCTAGAGCTAAGAGAAACACCACACAGTTGTATCAACAGAACAAACGTGTTGGAAAAACTTTAACAAAATTTAGCCCATGAATAATTGAATCCAGTTTGATTGCGTATCACAGAGATGCATTGTGGAGTGCTTGAGTTATATGCACTGCACTGATTCAGCTGACTACAATAGAGAGACATGAAGTATGTCTCACACCAACAGCTACAAAGACAATAGGCTCTCCTAGGGACAACATAGGCTCAGTCTGCCAGTGAGCAGCCATAGTGAGCTACTCATGCCGGTACACGATACATGTGAAGATAGTGGTGTCCTACGAGTCTCATCAGCGAACATCAAAAGCCAAGCATTCTGAGCGCGATCAGTAGTCTGACCCCCCACAAGCCTATTTGTTGTCAGGACTCCTATTGGCAACTGATCAGTGACGGTGTCATCTCTGTAATCGTTAGATGAGCTTTCTTTTGATGCGGACTATATCAATACAGCCAGCAATATTTGTCTTTGGTCTTTTTATAAAACTCTATGTAAACACGTACAACTCAATGCACATGCTCATGCTTTGATGTCTGTGTGTACATGGAATGGCAGCTTTTACATAGAGTTTAGTCTCTTAACTTATAAAAGCATCATTAAACCCAACAAAAGCGCTTTGTAAAAGAATGTTGTAATGATTTTAAAAGTGTACTTCAGTAATTGCAGAACCTTTTTATCCGAGAATCAATAACGCTTAAAGTGTTAAGACAATATAGAATGCTGGGATAGAGTTGTATAAGGAAGGAGGATGGGAACTCACCACATTTGATTCTGCACCATGTTCTCGTCCTCTGAGCAGCCACTCCCATGCCGAGGCTGAGTAGAACCCACAACCACACCCTCCTGGTGCCCATCCTCAATATGTCCTGCCTCCACACCTACAATCAGATAGGGAACACGTCAATATTGCCATTTACTAACTACATAGACTGATTGTGAACAAAGATTTCATGAATATGCTCAAACTGCTGACAAGACGTTTTGTTCAGGATTGTGTCCTTAAGAGGTCAACACATTGAGGTTTTTTATGTTTATATCATTCCTTTTTGTTCTGAACTCTTTAAAGACATTATCATATAAATGTTAACGGATTTTGTGGCTATTTGCCAACAATAAAAAGCTATGTGACCTTAATGTTGGACTGGGCTGGAAGCGAGGAGATTTGATGACATTTGGTGTCAGAAGCCCCGTACAACTGGGTACACTTATACAGGTAATGTAGGGATTAGAGACACCTGAGAAGGCCAATATGAGAAGGTCGTACCTGCCACGATTACTACATGGCCTTGGGTGCAAGTACATATTCTGTCAAGACTCACCAAACTCACCAGACATTTGGGCACCCTTTACATACATACGTACGTTATTAAACCTGTGGTATAGAAATGACCCTCGACTGAAAACGCCGAAGTCATTTTCAGCTTGCTTATTTATAGGCATAGAACCATGAGTTAAAGGGTAGTCATGACAATTTAAGCATTTGATTGCATACAAGCATAGTGTGTAGGGTGTTGATGATATCTCTGACATCAGAGTTCTTTCTATACAAAAAAGCATGTTCAACCTGTTCATGATAATCCCCATAAAGTAGTCACTTGAAACCATATGGTCATGATTAAAATGTTGGTGATAATACCCAGACATCGGTGTTAATAGTAGTTATAGGAACATGATCAAAATGATGGTGAGGCTAACTGAGACATCAATGTTGATGGCAGTTACAAGATCATGATCAAAATGTTAGTGATACTCCTCAGACATCGGTGTTAATAGTAGTCATAGGAACATGATCAATATATGATGGTGAAGCAAAATCTGACATCAATGTTGATTGTTATTTTAGAAGGGCATGACCAAAATGAGGAGAAAATTATAGTTATAGGAACATGATCAAATGACGGTGAAACTAATTCAGAGCTGGGGGTCATTGGTAAGCATATAGGAGCATGACAGTGATCAGCGGGGACAGGAGGGCAAGGCTGGAGGTGACATGTAGCTTCATAACAGGTCATCTTCTGCAAGGACTATGTCACTTTGTTCTTCCCACACCCATCCTAAGGCGGATTCATATCAACCAGTAACCAATATGAAACAGCATCACATGATAGCAACCCTCACTTCACCAGAAGCACATTGGAAAGTGTGACAGAGCACCCAAGCAATATATAGATCAGAACATGTGCCTTATCATGTCCTGTTTATGCGCATGCTCTGTTAATGCTTGAATAGTTTATAGATTTTACCTGATGTGAGCCACACACAACATGGCTTTAATGTAAACGATATCCCAACATGCAGTCTACATTCCTTTCATTATTTGTGTTGATGCTTTTTTTAGCAAAGGCAGACTGCAATATTCAGCCAGCGATTAAAACTAAATGTGTCAAGGCCATATAGGCCATATATATATATATATATATATATATATATATATATATATATATATATATATATATATATATATATATATATATATATATATATATATATAAATATATATAGACAGATATATATATATATATATCTGTGTGTGTATTCTACCTAGCATGTGTAAAATATTTCAAGCCTATTTGATGCGTCAATGCTTCTTGATAGGTTTATGTGGGAGTTTTCCAAGAAGGGATAATATCACTGCTCCGTCTTCTGTCAAACGCGCGCGTATGTCTGAAGTGTATACACTTCACAATATATTTAATATGCACCACGTTAATCACGTATCAGAGGTATAGAACCAGTTGTAGATCACACCCGAGATAAGGATACATACACGCTTTTTATTGGTATTATTTGTAGGTTAATAGGTTTCTCCGTTTGGCACCTTACCAGACCATAACTCAACAAAACCATAACATGTTTTAAACTTCAGAGGTGAATCACAGGGAACAGTCGTGGGGGATTACAAAGTTGAATATAGTGCATTCCGGTGAAAACATTCACACTTTTTGCATTATATTGATAATCATATCGGATATATGTAGCAAGCTGTGAAAGCAATTCAACCAGGATGGTTGAATGTAGGTCCAATATTGGATCAAAATCTCTCAAGGTCCTTACATATAATGTGAAAAGAATATAAAGATATATCAGATACAAGAATATGCAATATACAAAATACTTATAATTTTAAAAAAATACTTAGAATTTAAAAAAAACATAAAATGGAAACCAGGGTTCAGCATATCACCAACTGTACATGTATATTCGCACTGGAAAAGGCGAGATGCGCCAAACCTTGGCAACGCTCTAGAAAAAAGTTTTAAATCTTGCAGCCTCAAATTACAGCTCCGCACTGCTATTTGACAGTTCCGCACCGCCATTGGTGCCACGTGTCTACCATGTGACAGAATGTAATACCTGACCGAGGAAGCCAGCTTATTATTCTAATGAAGTTAAAGCATACTTGATACTCTGTACCACATGCAACGTAACCTCCTTAACACTCAATAATAACAGGATAACCCTTCTCCAGTCTCAAAGTTTAAAACTTGCCAAGCTCAAATGAATTGATCCTGAAACCCTTGGGAGTTATTTGCAACTTGAAAAGAACTAATTTCACATAATGGGTTAGACTTTAAATAAACTCGTCGAGAAGAATTAAGTCACTCCAAGTTCATTTGTATCAATCTATCTTTGCCAGTAGGAAAACGTTAATGAGTGTTTAGAAGGGGGGAGGGTGGCTTATGGGTGGCATGGGATATGAAAGATGGCAGGCCAGGAAAGCTCCACCATGTTAACATGATGCATTATCGCCCATGAAGCCTTGTTTTGTTCAAACAATTTGAGTGGTTGGTGGTTGACTGCGCGGGATGTGCTGATGCGAGGATTAAAAGGCTCCATTACTTATGGTGAGCTCAGTAAAGTATGTGTATTCTATGATCTCAAGTAAAGCCATTCGCTGCACATTGACAGGTTGTGATTTCCACCGTGGACACCCTCCTGCAACCACTGTGTGGAGGGTCCCACGCCCTTTTAATGTTTCCATGTTACATCCCCGAGGGCCTGGATGGATGCATAACAAGACGTAAGCAATTTTCCCATGGGACCAGAAGCTACTTTGTTTTCCCACATTAACCCCTTTAAGTCAGCTTGGTGTATGTTGTACATGTAGTATATAGGATCCGTGCCGACCGGTAGATTACCTGTCTTCCCCTACCTGCACCCAAACACCGCGCCTCTCATCACTCACCCGGGAACATGCTCCCGGACTCCGCTCACTGCCACTTTTTCATTCATTTTTTCCTCGGAAGTTTTCTGCTAAGCTCCATGTGTTTGTCCACTGAGTTTAGCTGACCCAGCAGTAGCACCACCTCAGATTGGTCATTTCCCGCGAAAATCCCTCCAGGGGCGACAGCGCCATCTGGAGAACTGATGATGTGATCTGTGAAGGCAATGCTTGTGATGTAGGCCCAGATTACTGACCGATCCCTCAATGATTGAAGACACACAACTATTCTCCCCCACCTTATGCCTTGAAAAACTGTGTCAATTGCCCCGACTTGTCAGCAGTCTCCCTTGCAACTCGGGCTAATACTCAGAGATAACTTTCAAAATGCTTACTGGTCTGGGGCTAATATGGCCATTCTTAGCACCCTACTTGCGGCAAATCTTACTTACCCCTGTTAACACTCTGCGTAGTTGTGCAGGGAGCAAAGATGTGACCACTTAGGCCATCAGGACCAAACTGCTGTCTCCCATCATGCTTTGCGGGAAGCCATCTTGGTCCCACCTTCTTAAGTTTGTGCCTTCACACCCACTCTCTTTCTCATTCCCAATAAAGCTATATTGTGTATTTCCTGTCTTTTTGTGCCATCAGAACAAGCCAATATTGGAAAATATAGCTGAAATTAACAGTTGCTACAAGATGGCGACAAGACGACATTGCTGCGCTGAGTGGTGTAATGACACGTTCTTCTTACATCTACGTGCGCGCGCCGACACCAATACGTTACTTGGCCAAGTCACTTTGTGGCTTCGTATCATTTAGGTTGGCTGTTAACAAGTACTCGCTTGATCCACTTTGCTGGTGGACCCATAGTCAGCCCATGATTTCTGCCTATTTGCCATGCCTCAAAGGCCCCACACCACAATATATGTACCTTTGAACCCTGTGGCCAATTCTTGGCGGAGACCATGTAATTAGCGCCGAACAGGACGCAGTTATATGAGTATTGGTCTACCTCTAGAAAGTGCCAATCACATCGTGTTCCCAGGCCTCAAACAGTATCACCAAAAAGACATTTTCAATTCCAGTTCTTGTTATGAGGCGTAATTGAAAAACAAAGGCGCACTATGACCAGAGTTTGAAGCTACTCATCACATCCGGGCACTAAAGGTTTTTGCGGTTGCTAAGCAGCAAATAGAACAATTGAAGTGAGGTGATTTTTGTCATAGCCTATATAACAGCTGGATCAAATGAAATTCGCACTTAATAGCTTTGTCAGATATTTGACAGTGCAAGATTTCCCTGATTCGCCCCTGAGAATGACAGCAACTTTTTCAGTGGTGTGACACCTTGTCCATTTAGGCAACAAATGTCCGCTGCCAAACAGTTTTCTACCAATATAACAGACTGCCATAACACATTGTGTGCTGAGCAACCATGGGTTTATTCCACTCCCTGATTAGACAATAAATATTCAGTTTCAATGGGTGACTACTTTGGCAATCATATATGGAAATGTTTTTGTGACTGCAAATATAATCAGAGCCATTCGTAGGCGTCATGCAATTCAGGTTAGCATTTTAATATAAATCTTGCTTTGTGAAATGCTGATGTATGTTGAGCCCCAAGCGAAAACGAGGCTGGGTCTCGGCCGCCATGACAGGGGGACAGCTCGGGTCTCGCCAAGGTCTCGTCAACTTGTGAACAATGGCATTCTCCAGACAGTATAAACAGTGACGTGAAATATAAAAATAGTTATGGAAGAGTATGACAAATAAGGGGACCCGTGCCCTGCAGACGTTGACCCCATGTGCGCCTACCAAGGTAGAGTATTCCCGGGGCTTTGCTTTGTTTCAGATCCAAACAGATGACCGTCAAACTAGCTTCCTCTGAGCTGGTCTGTAAGGTTCTAAAATATCACAGTGAGTTATTTGTTTTTAATTTTACATGTGTGCAAATGAAATATAAAATGATAAAAAAATATATAGCATATCGACAATGAATAAATAAATCCTTGTAGTGGCTTTGACTTTTTGTGGTAATATACCAGTCATGATGGGAGTTTAAAGCACACATTTTCACCGGCAAGAGTGTCTTGTTTTTCAGGAAGGCCATACCTCCCGATTGATTATCTTCATAGTTTACTTTGGCCTATCTAAAAGTGCATCTAAATAAGATCATATTGACTGCATATCTCCTAATCCAGTTTGATTTATCATGATCCATTCACAGAGCGCCTTGTAGATCATTTTGGACGCCGTATTACACGTTTTCTGACTAGATTAAAGTATTAATATTCATATCAACTAACCCGACTAGTGACTTCATTTCAGATTGGAGACTTCCAGCACAATTAATATGATTGATACTCTAGATATGGACAATATAATCTCCTGCATTCGTAAAGCTAGATATGGCATTTCCGTGGAGGTAATTGTCCTCTGTCATATTCTACATCAAGCGCATATACTTAAGGCGGCCGGGTGGGCTTGGAGACTGCATCACTGCTTCATTAACCCTCACTACCCATTTACATTGCAATGGCATGGTCAGACAGCCAAGGCGATATCTAATGCTAATGTGTTTTTGTAGGAATGAGCCGTATATATCAATCACCAATGAGAGAGTCAAATTAGAATATATATATATATTATTTTGCGAGAAAGAGTAAAATAAGGACGTGACACAAAACAAATGGTCTCCTGATAAATGTCATTGGTTTAATGTAGTTTAATGGAGATCTGCCACAACGAATGCAAAAGCCTACAGGCAGCTACATAGCACACCAATATTGCCCTTAAATATATATCTCACCAGAACAATCAACCGAACTAGTCTCAATAATCGATTTTCCACCCACACAAACACCATATAATAATTCAACAAAATATAAAATCTATATTTGTTTATGTCTTTTGTGTGATTAAGATATTTCCATTACTGTGATACAAATGTAAAAATGATTTACATGTTATTGAGAAACCTGAGATGTCCAGCATTATCAGAGAGATTAGCTGCACAAAGTGAGGTTCAAATAGCAGAAATGTAGACTAATCAACAGATGGCATGCATACAAGAGCCTTGGTGCTAATGATCTCAACAAAACCCAACTTAAAAGCTATTTGCAAATCCTGTTTGTGAGTCCTTGCCATTTCCAGACTATTTTCTACTTAATCGTCGGCATTTGATCTGCACTCGGCGCTGACGAATGTACAAAGACATTGACCTGTACACGAGCCTACAGATGACATATTATAAAACATCAAACAGGGATACACAAAGTGCATTATATCATTATCGTGCAAGATGTCTCCAGATCTCATAAAGTCATATACTTCCAATTATATCATTACTATGTGAGGTTCTTTGTCAATAAAGATGTATCTATAAATATATAGCTGTGCTAATGAAAAAAATATCGTTTTGTGCATATGTCTGAAGTTTAGTTTACAACTATAAACAAACGTTTGTCCGTCATACAGGAACCAGGCACAACATATCTTATATAAATGTTAAACAAGAAATGCTGTACAAGTGATCAAAGAGAATTATGGTCAAAACACGACATAAAGAAAGTATGATGTGAGTATGGGTCTCAAATGATCTGTTAACCACGTGAAAAAAAACCTGTTTATTTGGATATAAATAGGCGTAAGTCACAGGGGTATACTCACTGCTGAGAACAATCATAAACCAGGTTCGTCATATTGTCCCTCTAAGACGTGTCATCTCCTGCAGAGAAATCAGCTAAATCTGCAGCCTCCAATCAGCACTATTCATTCAAGTACAGGAGCGCCATTTACATATAGTTGAGAACGGTAGTACCTAAGATTGGCTGGGGAACTGATAAGTAACCTTCAAGTGGGGTGGTTTCTATTTTTCTGATTATACGTGATGTAATATATCTAGAAACTTGGACCTCGTTTAACATCTGTCTGTCAGGGGAGATACATCGAAATATTTACTCTATTTATCAGCAGAAGGAGATTTAGATGTTACGTTTCTACCTTTTTGGCTTGCAGAGATAAGAGATACAGATAGCTTTTTTATATATGTCTGAGTCAAAGGATCTGGTTTATGGAAATGCGTCCTTGTTGAGGTGGCCGTGGGGAAATGGCCCCTTGTCACTTTGACAGGACCACCGTGCCATGATCTGCAATGGAAATGGATAATCCTTCCACAGACACAGACGCTAACCTGTCCATAATATGATACAGATCTGGCAAGGCAAAGGTTTCTATGTCAACAAAGATTTCAATAAGAGATACCACTGTGCCTATGATCAGAGGCGAAGTATCCATTAGAAATCTTGGCGATGTTGTTATCTGTGGGATATTTGACCCGTAGTGTTTATAGAGGCCTCTTTCACGCCGGGGACGTGGCCGCACGAGACTTCAGCCATGCATATTTCATGCTATTGGTTTATTAGCGTGAAGCCAACCGGAAGCTATCGCAGACACGCCGGACACACAATTCTCTTCTTACTATTTAAGGTCACGTGAAAAAGAGACCTATTTGGTTATCAATAAAATATGAACTTTGATGATCACTAAAAGCGATAAAAGCTACTGTTTCATTTAATTGACTATAACACTTATGGCGAAAACTATGATGTTCTATTACGTGAAATTGTTATTTTGTAGACCGTTATGTATAGGTATAAGTATAAAAAGCTTCATAGACCAACATGGATAAGCTTCAACTAAATCATTGAGATTTACTTAAAGTTTGCTCCTTAAACACAGAAAAGAATGATTTTACAATGAAAAAACAATCTGAGTAGCAAAATAGTGAAAGAAAGTATTCAGAAATATGTGCGTCAGATAAATACTTGTGTCGACGATAATACGTAACTTATTAGATAAAGAAGATTCATCCCATTTGCTTTCCTCTATTGTGCTTTGGTGGTGCGTGTTTGGAGACTTCTCAACAATTCTAGAAATAAGAGAAACTCCATAAGAATTAGATTTGTCTTTTGAGATCTGCCTCGCAATCCCGTGAAGCTCTGGAAAAAATTCTTAGCAGTCTGTATATCTCCAGATTACATTAGATGGCCTAAGACTTATATCATGTAATGAATGCAAGAGAAAACGTTAAATGAAATGAGCCTTAGGTATTATATATTTTAAGCTGGGACTCGAGAACAAGCGAAATTTTCAAGAATGACTTAAGATAACTCTAATGTGTAATAGAAACAAGGAAAATGTGGAATTTTACTTGCAAATGAAGGAAAATCACGTTTCTGTTGCAGTAAGTAATGTCTCTTATATATAACTGTAAAATATGACACATTGATGGATGAGACTCGATCAAAACAATACATTATAAATACCAATGCATAAAAAAGGGGCCACCCACTGATAAAAATATCAATCTATATATTTTGAATTCTAAATCTTGGTTAGTGGTCTATCAATGAAATTGATAGCTACAGGATGGGGTCTCTTTAATGGTGTCTCTTCTTTGTTAACATTTTTTGTGAAAAAAGAAATAAACGATTGTTTTGAATCAACTCTTTACAAATATATAAATGAAAGTTCTTCTATCCCTTTCAGACTATGGCAGAAGACTAGACAATTGTCGGCAATGGTGTCGAATAGCAAGGAAATACGTAACATAGGATATATCCATATCAATTATAAGAAAAAGCAGGATGTTCTATCAATGTCACAAAAAACATATACTCCAAGAAAGCAAGATGTTTTGCATAGACATGAAATTTCTCATAACCACAATATAAGGTTCCCCATTTCAAGCAAGAAATATCATGCATCCCAGTCGGAATGTAAGGGTCTCCATTTGACCAAAGGATATCATAAATCCCCAGTTAGAATGCCAAGTTCCCCATTTAACAAAGGAATATCATGTATCATCAGTCAGAATATAAGGACCCCCATTTAGTCAAGGAACATAGCATATTACAGACCAGAATGCAAGTTTTTTCCAATAGGGCAATGAACACCATGTATCATAAGTGAGAGTATTAGGCTCAGTTGCCCACTTATACTGGAACCATCAATGGAAAAAAGGCTTAAAAGCCACCATAGTTGTTTCACACAAAGTATAATACAGTGCAGTCTTTTACAATTCAGACCTCCAGGTGAACCCCATGGGTGGTGGTTTACACAAGAACAGACATCATTCATACTTAAGTGGAAGAACAGTTCAACCTGACTACAAATGCCATTTTATTGTCACCCCATGAGGTAGAGAGCCTCTTAGCTAGAATAACACAACATGGATAGAGCATAAATCGCGGTGAGCCTCAATGCCTTGACAAATACATCAGTGTCAAATGTTTCACCCTTACTGCTCCTGAGAGAGTTGGGCTGGTCAATAACATCTCCTTAGATGTCTGTACAAACCTCAGGTACCATTCAGTGTATTCTTGCTACACTATCTATCTTAGGAATGAAGCTGTTAACCTCTCTGTAGTAACTAGAACATTTCAGCAGCAGTACCAAGTACATAACATGTTATATAAATATTCCATAATCCAAAGGCAATCAACCAAACATTATTATTATTTCCCTGGGAATGATCAGTCATTTTAAACAATTTAATGTACTTGGAATAATAAAAAGCTCTGGCAGTATGAAAAATTGGTAACTTATAATTAATTATATGCTTTATGAAAAAGATAGATAATTAAACCTGCTAGTAGGTGAATTGCTATTCTATTTTCATTGTGTTCTTGTACCATGCTGCTGCCACCTAGGGGATAAAGTCAGCATACTTACCTATAAGATTAATTCTTTCACGAAATAGTGGTTTCTTTATATCGACTTGTGAGTATATTCCTATCGATGATATCTTTAAACAGGAGGATTGAAAACTACTTGATTATTGAAAATAAAACTTATTTGAATATCTACGACCCACAAAAATCATTAAGATGATAATGTAAGTGTTCTGACTTGATATGAGATCATTTTTGATATGATTCAAATTCATCCTTAATGTGGACCGAGGAAGTGATATGCATATTTAATTCTAAAAGAATCATATAGCATCTGATTGCACTGAGATCTGGAAGCTCATATTTCCACTGGCATCCTGCTTGTATCTTATCCCTTACAGCATACACGGTAACACACATGGCCCCAGCATATCATGCAAGCTAGGGGACAAACAATATCACAAGCTGGGGACAAACCATCCTAATAAACTGGGGATAAACTATTCAGACAACCTGGGGACAAACAATATCACTAGGCTGGGGACAAACCATCCTAATAAACTGGGGACAAACAATATCACTAGGCTGGGGACAAACAACATCACCAGGCTGGGGACAAACCATCCTAATAAACTGGGGACAAACAATATCACCAGGCTGGGGACAAACCATCCTAATAAACTGGGGACAAACAATATCACCAGGCTGGGGACAAACCATCCTAATAAACTGGGGACAAACAATATCACCAGGCTGGGGACAAACCATCCTAATAAACTGGGGACAAACCCCGTGGACAAACCATCCAACAGCTGGGGACAAACAATATCACTAGGCTGGGGACAAACCATCCTAATAAATGGGGACAAACTATTCAGACAACCTGGGGACAAACAACGATCCCGACAAACTGGGGACAAACCATCCCTACAACTTGGGGACCAACCACCCCAACAACCTGGGGACAAACCCTGAGGCACAACCATCCCAACAGCTGGGGACAAACCCTGGGGACAAACCCTGGGGATAAACCCTGGGGATAAACCCCGAGGACAAACCCCGAGGACAAACCATCCCAACAGCTGGGGACAAACCATCCGGACAACCTGGGGACAAACCCTGGGGACAAACCCTGAGGACAAACTATCCCAACAAGCTGGGGACAAACCATCTGGGCAACCTGGGGACAAACCATCCCGACAACCCGGGGACGAACCCTGGGGACAGACCATTCCGAGAAGCTGGGGACAAATCCTGGGGACAAACCATCCTGACAACCCGGGTACAAACCATCTTAACCCACATCTATTCTTAAGTTTAAACATCCACAATGACATTGTATCCGAAAACTCCCAACTTTGACTGTCGCATATCAGCTCTGGTCTATTTACATTCTTTTGAAAACTATCCCGTGCGATACATACGTTTGATTCGTTGGAATGGCAGCTCAGCCCCTTTTGACTTTTTTATTTGACCTCAACCGTTACAAGTGGTTAGTCCCTGAATGTTGATTCCGGTTATTGGTCCATTAGCTATCCAGTTGATGGCTTTCTATGCATAAATCAAGCATTTTTCTGAGAGAATCTAGGCGGAAGCTAAGCATATTGTCTGCTGTTTAGCATGTATGTTTGCCTGATGTAGTTTTATGATATATGCCCCGTGGGTGGGGATTTTGTCAGTAAGGCGTCTCAGCTTATCTAACTGCTGCACGTGTGCACACTCCATGTATATCCTCCACAGAATACCAAACCTTATCATCCCTCCTTTGTGCGCCGCTGCCATTCACACAACTTCATTTTTTAGTAAATCTTGGGATGAACACCATTTTGTGAATACCCACGCCTGTGTCAGGCAGATACTTCACACACTTTAATGTACACTCAATGTTAGCAAACATCTAATTGTAGTCCCTTATGAGATGCATGTCTGGATCGTAAGTGTGTCTGCCTATATCCAGCGTCTCATCCTCTAATTACTTGGACAACTTCAAAGCTTTATATTTAATTCTCAAGACGATTAATCAACATTGCACTCAGTTGTCTGACCTGATCACAGCAAAGTGAAGAATAATCTTGATGTATACTTACGCTTCATCAATTAAAACCCACTTTCAAGAGTTCGATCCTTATCTTTGTTTCAATTCTTGCCATTGTCGAGAAAGTGAACAAGGCGACAGTAACCCAGTACACAGGAGCCTGATTTCTCAAATCAAAGAGCCATGCTTTCTTCCTATTGAAAAAGAGATCTCTGTTACTTGTGGAGAATTAGAACTGGTCACGTGTTTAATGTGACGTCACTACATCGGTCACGGCGGCCATATTGAATTCAAAGACAGGTGGTAATTTGAAGTACAGCATGTAATCAGGCGACTGATTTGAAATAGACCATAGGTCTGCAAGAAGTAAATCACCGATTTCGTTTTTGCTTTGCATACAAGAACTAGGTTGACGAAGTGACTGTGTCTATGCCCTGGACCCGGTGACTACGTTGTCAGCCAGTCATTACTGCGGAGATTAAAGGGTTGGCTCTGTGATGAAATGATAGAATTGTGACAGGCAGTTGAGACCAGCTGTGACCTTCAATAAAGACTGGCTTAGTAACTGATCTGTACCAACTTGACTAACCCTTGCCTTCCTAACACCACACGGTCTATCTCGCAAAAGACAGTAAACAAGACCCATTGCACTCGCAAGATGATAAACTGACCTCTAATTAACAAAGGGTCATTGGGTAACCTCACCAATAACACAGGCTCCTCAATCCACTATATCATTCTTTGCTGGAACCTCCTCTTAAAGCAAGTGGCTCACCTTCTTTGCATGATACAGTCCTATCTTCACACAAGATTCTTCAAGTTGAAAGCTTTGAAAACAAATCGTTCACACAAATCTGCACTAAAATATCTTTGTATTTTAATATTATATCAAATTATAAAATCTCATAGTTAAATGATGTTTAATGATGATGATATAAATCAAATGTGTCAGGTCTGGTCTGAACCTTGCTTTTTAGTGTACACATATAGTCCCTGCATTCCCTGCTTTCAGCTGGTTACAACTTGATAACAACTGGTTGTTATAACCGTAGGGAATCTGAAAAGCTTAGATAATGCCAAAACTGCTTCAATTCAGTGTTTCAAAACTTACCCTAGCCATACACTGGTTAACATTTCTGCCCAAATCTAAGCACTTGTATAAAACAAATCAGAAGATTCTCTGATCCTATTGATGGAATCATGGAAATGAATAACGTGTAATAGAATACAATTTTAATCCTGCGCTTTGTGGGACGTGACAGCGCCATCTAGTGTTTTGTATATATAACGATACATACTTTGCAGGGAATAATCTTATTTATAGGGTGTTCCATCATCCAATCACAGACCTTTCTCAAATTTATCTTGGAACACAAATTTCAACTTCATGAAAGAAATATTGGAAGAAACTACAAGGCAAGGTTTACAGTTTCTAAACAGTCTTTGCTATCTTAGCGTTCTATTGAATATATCCTTGAATAAGTTTGATTATTTCAAATTTAATTTGAAACATTACTTTGACAGAAATGTCGTGCAAAGGTTTTCATGCCCTCAGGTTACATACAGAAATACAGACATATGGCTGAGATCAAATCTATTCTTATCATTTGATTTGGTTACAAGATAATTACAAGATAGCAACTGGTTATTAGAGAGCAAATGGTTACAGTTGGTGAGCAACTGGTCACGACTGGATCGAAACCGGGTACAGTTGGATAGCAACAGGTTACAGTTGAATAGCAACTGGTTACAGCTGGATAGATGTAACAGTCTAGCACTGAACACAGTCAGTTCAAATAAGAAGTAACAGAAGCGACAACAAAGCAGTAAAGGCTGTGTGGGAAAACAAGATGTCATTAGAGGTTGGAAACTGAATCGTTCCAAGCAAACCACTGCATGCAACATACACTACATCAAAGCTCCTCATATATACACTTTTAATTATACACCAAGAACTAGCTTTATAATCTCACATGCTTTGAGGATGTGGATCGTATTCACTATTTCCAATCAAAACAAAGGCCAGTTTTACCTGGGACACGTGCTTATCTGCATCAGCAAATATATTTCATAATGTTCATAGAAATCTATATTATTCAAATGTTTAGTAATTATAATGCACACCAGAGGGACACTCTATTACTAATCAATATCGACTTCAGCCAAATAATTAACGCATTACAAGAATGCCATATGTTACTCTATGAATTAATTGATGGTTTTCTTTCTGTAGGCTTTTTTGTGTATTATATTTGATACCATTTTTGCTATGAATCACATTGTGGCGATGTAAAACAGCTTGAGAGTGAATAATAACTTTCTGACTGCAACAAGATGCCTCGTGTTGCTTTTTCTACCGTAATTTTCCCCTACAAACATTTATATTTGAAATTCAAATATAAATAGACATGCACCCATGTTCATTGATATATGAGATATGATTTCTTGACTTTACCATACCCGTCCCAGAGAGGTAGACTAAAAATATATTCGGATGGTCGTCATCCCAGCCTCTTTCAGACACAACCATCAGGTCCCTCCAAATATTAACAAACATCCCTCTTCTGCATACAATATGATAAGCCTAAAATCTAAATATTATTACAAAATAAATCATTAATAGTTTGGGTTCTATAGACAAAACATGGGAAAGAAAAACAACATTTTTATGTTGTCTCAGGCAGGAGCGACTTATCTTTCCCGTCAATTGAATTTAATTGGTGATATATATTTAGCAGTGAGAAGCTTACATTTCAGGTATGTCCCAAGATACCACGCGGTAGAGCTTTAGGTCCCGGATCTACTATGTGTGAAATCATACCTCCACTCATGTGGATAGTATATATATACACACCAGCCCCAAATCCTACTTACCAGGATTCTACTTACTGAAAGCGTTGGTATGAGTATATGGTATAAAAATGAATACGTCTCAACATCAATTATTGAAATTGGCCATATTGAATAATGTATCAATATTCCTGACTATATCACTGCACCTATGCCAAATATCATTGAGAAGTTTTTATTTCAGTCATCATGTTATTCTGACAATACACATTGTAGAAAACAAAAAACCAAGCACAAGCGTAGTCTTATTATAACAGCGAAGTGACATGAAAAAGAAAGTTGTGTCGATGTTCACATTTGCTTGTCAAAGTTCTATTATAACTGATTTGTGATGAAAAGGAGAAAACAAACATATTGCGTCAGTAAAGAAAAAATCACATTTGAAGAGAATCTTTCATGAGAGAAGGTTGTGAGCCAATCAAGTAAGGCCAGGAAAAAGTAGACAGCTCGCCTGACAACAAGGAACCAGTCATTATCTGTACGTCAAGGGATAGCTTTGTATGTATTTGATGGGAAGTAATTTTTTTTAATTGTATTTCTCCAACATTCAATTTATCATTTACTCACTGCAAAAGGTAAATCAGTGTATATTAACGCCTTTTTAAGTTTTCAGAAATTCAATCTGGAAGTTGGAAGAATTTATAAGGCGTAACCGGAAGCAATGGAACATGAACAGCAGTGTTGATCACAGAATAACTGCTACCTATCCTGGTGACGTCATCAGAAAGTGTGCTCATGTGATCCACAGAGCAACATCATTATTGCATGAGATTCAAACAAACAAAAGCACATTGCATGAGTGTGTATGGATGATTAAAAGACATTTTTATAACTGGAGCCAAGATCAAAGCAGCTTGTAAGAAACATGCTCGATGTTTCAGTTTGATGTCAAGCCACGGTATATATTGCACAATTGTCTTGTTGGAGTCATAAGGCCTATTCAATCATGAAAACATATTCAAATGGTGTACGTTATAGTCTAACGCACATGCCTATGCAGATCAGTATAACTGGGTAGTGAGCAATCATCCTTTACTGACGGCTCTGTAAAAACAGAAACCAGATAAGATGAGAAACGATTTGTAATATAATTTGAACTGAAGACTACTTGAACTGCCGCCATTTAATTGCATAGATAATACATTAATCACCAAATAGACAATTAATTTGCAAGGTTTGAAATTAAACTGTATCAAGTAGACAGGATACTTTGTCCTGGCCCAGACAAACATGATTTTGTCCGATTTATAGGTGTGCTACTACATTTAATCTGCATTTTGTAGATGACAGACACAGCCATTATTGTATGAAATAACAAAACATTATTGTGGGGAAATTAAATGTTGCATATTTAGTAGAAATAGCGGGATATTGTCGATGTATAATCTCGGCTATTAAAAGATTCCACGGTAAATAAGCCGCCTGTTGAGGCCATAATTTTCGTCATATTCCGTCTCGTTGCATTATTCAATTTCTTCTTTTCTAATACTCTTTCATGCAGCATCTTGCGCAGAGCAAACGTGATATCAGCCCATATTATGTTTTCTAAATTGTGCATGTTATTTTATAACAAGAGAATCATTTAAGAGTCACGACAGGCTGAGGGCTACATGTTTATTGTCAACCGAGAGGAGAATTACCTGTAATCTATTGGGCAGATCCTTATTAACATTATGAAGAAACAAGTTAATCTAACATGAACATCAGTTGTTGTCATCAAGGACACTAGTTGTTGGCCTGTTTTCCTCATTTAATGAGAACATTAGTTGTTATGTAGGCGTGCATTTCCTTTCTTTTAACAAGGACACCAGTTGTCATTGGGGGGGGGGTAATTTCCTTTCATTTAACAAGGACACCATTTGTCATTGGGGGAGGGGGTAATTTCCTTTCATTTAACAAGGACACCAGTTGTCATGGGGGGGGGGGTAATTTCCTTTCATTTAACAAGGACACCAGTTGTCATTGGGGGGGGGGGGGGGTAATTTCCTTTCATTTAACAAGGACTCCAGTTGTCATTGCATGGGGGGGGGTAATTTCCTTTCATTTATCTAGGACACCAGTTGTCATTGCATGGGGGGGGGGTAATTTCCTTTCATTTAACAAATTAACAAGGACACCAGTTGTCATGGGGGGGGTAATTTCCTTTCATTTAACAAGGACACCAGTTGTCATTGGGGGGGTAACTTCCTTTCATTTAACAAGGACACCATTTGTCATTGGGGGGGTAATTTCCTTTCATTTAACAAGGGCACCAGTTGTCATGGGGGGGGGGGTAATTTCCTTTCATTTAACAAGGACACCAGTTGTCATTGGAGGGGGGGGTAATTTCCTTTCATTTAGCAAGGACACCAGTTGTCATTGGGGGGGGGACACCAGTTGTCATTGGGGGGAGGGTAATTTCCTCTCATTCAACAGGGACACCAGTTATCATGGGGGAAGTAATTTCCTTATGCTATCTAAGGGAGTCTTTTCCTTCATTTGATTCCAGAGGTTAAGTCAATAAATCATCTATCGCATTTGAAGCATTCAGGTAGATATTTTAAGATGTTTTACTGCTTCAAGTCTCTATATTCTCATAAACATTCAAATGGCGATGAATCATATCTCTATGAATAGTTAATGATATTTTTGAAAACCTTGATTTGTAGTATCACATTACGATCTGAAAGTCTGAAAGTCGCATTAAGATTTGTAATTAAAACCTCTATATCCTATCTCCAGCATTCACACTATTAAGCCAGTTGAAAAATGGCATCGATTTGATATTAATCTCATTTAATAACTATACTTTAATCATAGACCCAAGGAGTTCCTTTCATTTCTTCTCTGTGAAATTATGATTAGCTTTATCTATTATGCTAAGCCGGCTGCCATTATTCTCCAGGTTAAGGTAAATGCTCTTAAATGAGAGCATATTTTCTGCAATCGGGTTCTGGTTATGAATAGCAGGGTGCATCAATTATCAACATCCGGGGACTTGAAAACAATCGCATACAAGCTTCGGACACCTTATGTTGGCTGTTTTAGAACTGCTTTGAAAGCTCACATCACGTGATATTAACACGGGGCTGGGTTGATAATACAATGCAATAAACTCCGAGTATCTGCAAATGTCTCTCCTCAATGCTCACAGACTAATTGGGACTTGAAATAAGTCTCCACATTTGCCAGAGTAACAATCGATGGATGTGAAGGATTCCCCCTTGGGTTACATTTTTCTGCTGTAATAATCATCAAAGTTTTCACCTGCTTCATAAGGATATAAAGGCTAGCCTCAGGACATTTCCATTCGTGCCTTGAAATGAAAACAGACATGCACTGGGAATCAGTTTTGAACTGTGAAATTATGATTAATCTGTCGTGTTTCTCTCAATGCCCAGATCAACAAATACCAGCAAATTCCCACATCCTTCAGGGTAATTTAGAAATCGCTTGCAGCCGGATCACACTGAACCATGGTACGAGATGGTCGGATCAGGCTGCCAGAATAACTAGATGAGGCAAAACATGTTCATTGCAGCCATTGAAGTGATAGGGAATTTATTAGGCAGCGGTCCAATCAGGAAAGTGCCCAGTAATCACAACCTTATTAACCGTTGACCAAAGTCCAGAAGGTTAATCAGGACAGTAAAATGGCATTAGTAGCGTCATATGGGCCAGCTGGACTGTCCAAATGCCAGAACCTTAATCAATATATTATGCTGACAATTTCATATGAGTGCTGATGACTCTTCAGTCCCATAGTAACTCGCCATCTAAATCCTGTATCCTGTTACTCGCTGACCCCATAGTAATAATCATTATGCGCATTTGTGATTATATATATTTTGGTAAACATATAGTTGTAGATGCTTGGAATGTGGTGCCTTGGTGCAGATATAGGGTAGGGGGTATGGGCCACACCTGTTACCCCAGACAGTTATACATACATATATATATAGAGAGATCCGGGCTGCTCACATATATCAAGTATATATCCCTCTGCCATCCTATTTCACCCACCAGATTTGATATTATCACTTTTACAAACTTTCCTCTGTAACCTGATCCCAGATACTAGCAAACATGTATTCAACTTTTAAGCCTTTTGAGCTCTCATTCCCAGTATATAGTTCAATGCAGGCTTCCTTTAAGCCATCCCAGAAAGTTTCAGAGTAAATGTAACTCGCCAAAAAAAAAATGTAAATGCAAAGTTGCATATTAATTGAGTGTAGTTTGAAGGGTAATATCCTTATGGCATACCTTGTCTTCGTTGTATTGGTGTGGGTAATTGAAGGTAACAATGACCACTTATTGAATCTTGTTATCTACTATTCTATAAAACTATCACCTCGGGATAAAGTGAATTGATTTATCCCCAGCTGACTGCATACTTCACTGTCTGATGCATCAAGATTTACTTTCAGTAAATCCTTCTATCTCCAAATGTTTAACCTTTAATTCTCCAAAGCACAGTTGTCACTTTAACAATGAGGATGGTAGGCATAGTCTTGTGAGAATTAAGGCTGTAATATTGTGTTGTCCGGTTTGCCCACGGCACTGGGCCTCTGTGAAATCACATTGGATCAGTTTGTACCCCAGTTAAATAGCTGCTACCAACAAAATCAAGGCAAATATGACGCCGCTTTGGACACGTTTTGTTATGTACAGTCTGTGCCATGTAGTGACCACCGCATTGCATTATGGTCCTTATATTACATTTTGGTGGTCCTTGCATTACAATATGGTCATGCGACCATTGATCACACATTAATATTAGAGTCTCAATCTAAAGCTTGTCTTTATTTTAATCATTCATTTCAACTCATCCCACGCGCCGGCAAAAATACTTTGACACGGGAAACCTATGTTAATCGTGCAATCGGCCGCCAAAAACATTTTATTTATTTAAACTCGCCGCAGAGTTTCTATTTCTCTCGCAGGCTGAATCCATCCTAACTATGTGTTATCAGGTAGCTAACTATATGTTATCAGGTAACTAACTATATGTTATCAGGTAGCTAACTATATGTTTTCAGGTAGCTAACTATATGTTATCAGGTAGCTAACTATATCTTATCAGGTAGCTAACTATATCTTATCAGGTAGCTAACTATATGTTATCAGGTAGCCAACCGTATGTTATCAGGTAGCTAACTATATGTTATCAGGTAGCTAACTATATGTTATCAGGTAGCTAACTATATGTTATCAGGTAGCTAACCGTATGTTAGGTAAAAAGTACTTTGATAACTGGTAAGTTATCAATACACCGGATTTTCTTCAATTTACTGGAACTTTAATTTACGAGATCTCGCTGAAGATTACTTTCATTATATGAGTACAAGTGCACTAAAAATGATAGAAATCATCCTTTCTCAAGATGTTGATAATAATCAGTTATTAGCGTGTGATGAATGATTATATGTTAATGCCATGTGATAGCTGTTGGGGATCATACCGTGCGTTCCTGGAATGTGACACTGAGGTATGTAGTGGTCCCTTTAGTTTATACATGGATGCATCCATGTCCCTGATCTCATAACAATCCTATCACTCATCAAACCCAGAAATGCATGGCTGGCGTGCAAATCCATTTGAGGAAATGTTTGGTTGTTGTGGAAGCATGATAATTTGTCCTTGCATAAAAACGTTGTCTTACGGGAGTTGCATGAGCCCATTTGTCAATCTTGTGTGTGTGTTCATATCATTTTAATTTCAGGGAATTGAAGAATGTTCTATAAATGCATTTCATATTCAGCAATAGATTATGATGAAAGCATATAATACTGATGAAAATGATGTGCACAAGAAATACCTATTTGAAAATGCTCATGTCAATTTGTTTACCTGAGACATAGAAATGAAATCTTTAAGATAGAGAATAAAATGTTACTGACCTGTATGTGTCTGTCATCAGCAGGACATTGTGATGTCAATCACTGCGATGTCAATCACTGCGATGTCAATTATTCTCATGCTGTCACTTCCATATTCCAATCAACCTGAAACATGTGACAGAACACCATCAGAACACTTCATGCCAAACATGGAACGCAGCTAAGAATGAAGTGCGCTGACACAAGACAGAACGCCATCGCGGAGGTTGGGTGAAGAGCACGCTGGCATAAGGAGGCCTGTCACAGACCGGCGAGGCTTCTGTACTTCATTCATTAGGTCTGCAGGCGGAAACACCTGTCTCTAAGTATTCCTGACTTGTGTAGTGGCAGATTTGAGGAGGTTTCTGCTCGCAGTTGTGGCACAAGTTGCAGCCGGAAGCAGCAGTTGGCACGAGGCCCTCCCGCCCATACGATACCATATTACCGTGCCAAGGTGCCGTTACAACTCACTAATCAATATACAAAGGTGCCCTGCCACTTTGCCCATATATTGTGTGTACACTGCCTAAATTGTGAATCCATATGGGAGACGCTATGGTTCGCACGTGACTGTGAGTCCCGTGACATAACCTCACAGTCATAAATTGTCACCCTGTGTTACTCGTGAGGTCAGAGATCAGAACGAAGCGTCCATAAGGCTTCAAGCCACCCACCTCACCTCCTGGTCTTAGACTCACATGCCGGTCATAATATATCCATGAGACCAGCTTTACAACCAGGATTGACCGAAGCAATTCTTGCCCCTCTGCAAATTTACATGAATAAATGCAAACAGAAATAAAATAGAAGAGAGCAAAACTACAGAGGGACATGGCGCTCATGTCATTGGTCAAGCAGTAAACCAGCGTCTGCCAGACATAAACTCCACAGACGACTCGGCCCGTAAACACTATACCCACTCTCACGCACGTCAGATCTTGATTTACTTCAAAGTGCATATGTGCAATACATGACCACCTCCACTAATGCTAACAAAGGGCCAGAAATAAAAGGAACATCAAACAGCTGTATGGCTTATTGAAGTAGGTCATCAGTTAAACAAGACTCAATCACGAGAAACTTCATATACAGGGGCAGATATACTTGAAAATACCAAAAGTGAGTGCAGGAAGGAAGTGTAATAGCATTTGAAGGAGGTAGTATTTCATGACTCCTTTAAGGAGAACACTTTCCTCTTTGAGACAGAAAACATAACACACAAGATCACGTGGTCACGGGATTGTCAGACACTAATCTCCATTGTATAAACCCTTCAATAAGTTAATAACATTTGTTTGATTTGAAAATACTCATAAGATAAATGACATCTATATTAACCTCTTCCCCAAATGCATTGCGCCATTAGTCTACTGGGCGAATGACAATGGCTATGATTGTCTCAATAAATGTCAAACTACCGCAGCACAAAATCTGGAAATGAGTTGACCGAGTCTTTCTGAGAGAGGTCTTCCCACTGTATAGGTACCATTCTGAGGTAAATAAAGCAGTTCTAGGCAATGGTGAACAGACCGCAGGTGACTACACTTCCGCCATCGCTTATGACAATGAGTGTCCATATTGCTGTATTGTGGAAGGCGTCATCAGAGATGTTCATTTCATAAATCACTGAGTGTCTGAGTGAGAACCAATACCTTACATGCTCGTATACATGTACGTGAGCCTTTCACAGATTATAGCCTATCATTTCCTCCTCTATCAGCACCATAATCAACGCCTCTACTCAAACTCACCACATTTCATCTCACAGAACCATTCATTTCATACATTTACCGGAAACATCGCATTCCACAACACTGCAGTGCATCCGCACTTTAATATGCCACTATTGGCTAACTTCATCTACTGTATTCCATTTATATAGACGGTATAAACTGTATACCTTCAGTGTAAGGATATCTTGTACTCATCCAAATTCATTCATAGTTTGATAAGCATCACTTGTTTCAAGAACCCAGGGGCCATTACGAATAAAAACTACATTTGACTAGTGGACATGACACAGAGAAGGCTAATAGTGGACATGACACAGAGAAGGTTAATAGTGGACATGGCACAGAGATGGTTAATAGTGGACATGACACAGAGAAGGCTAATAGTGACATGACACAGAGAAGGCTAATAGTGAGCATGACACAGAGAAGGCTAATAGTGAACATGACACAGAGAAGGCTAATAGTGAACATGACACAGAGAAGGCTAATGGTGAACATGACACAGAGAAGGCTAATAGTGACATGACACAAAATTCACATTGAACTTAATCCTGTGGCATAAAATGGATAGCCATTGGCGCTGGCATGATGCCAAACACTTCCTGAAGACATGAACATTGCTTTAAGACTCACATAAGGTAACAATACATTTCTATGTGGTACTAATATTAGCGATTAACTGCTGCATGGATACATTACAATGCGAGAGTTTAAATGACTCCCACATCAACGTATGGAGGCGGATCACACACTAGAGAATGAATGAATCTTAACACACCTGTTCAGCAGGAGTCCACTGTCAGCATCCGTCAGGTCCACGCCATGCCATCACATATCCCCACATACAGTACATATATAAGAGGATGGGATTTAATGAGATGAGGTGTAATGCTCCAGCGTACGTGTGACTATATGGATGTGGACCTGCCTATTAAAGTATGGAACCTGAGTATAGGAAACGTGTGGCACCTGAGCGTGTAAAGCCGCAATAAGCTGGGGAGCATTAAGTTCATTGTGTATTTAAGGCCAATCTGGCACGCCTCGTAGCACTCCTGTAAGATGGCCGGTATATAAGGGGGACTAGGAGGAGCATAAGGAGAGGCTGGCTGGATGCGGGTCCAGATGCACTGATTTACCCTCCCCATCCAACTCCACTCTGGCTTCATCCACACTCCTGAGATTCACTATCCTGTGTTATTATTGCGTGACCCTATCCCCGTCTGACCCCACACCGCATCTCGCCTCCATCCGGCATACTCCTTAACCCACCGCATCATTACATCTTAATGAGAACCTCATCTGTTCTGCGGATCTCCGTCCTTACTTTAATAAACCTATCAGACCAAGCCGTAATTAAAGTATGATATGATAGAGATATTACCCACAGGCATAACATTGAAATATCATAAATTTGCAGAATAATCTTTGAGAAGCTTGTTTACACTCATTCTATTTGTACACACTTTAAAAAAACATTGGATCCCTCCATTTCCACGATATTTAGGGCATATAATATCTGAATCTCACTCTATGTGAAACAAGTCTACCTTAAATGCAACATTTCAGAACGTAATTAAGGTTGTTGACACAGTTCTGCGAAGTTGTGTTCAGTAATACGCAATATGCCATTTTAGTATTTTATGATGACATCAGATAATTATTCAAAAACCCTGTATTTTACATCATCGTGTCTTGGAAACGTCAAGAAACAGAACTATGTAATTATGATGGTGTTTATTTCTGATATTTGATTGGCAGATAACATTTTCATACCAAGATATTCTTCCTTGTTTAACACACATTTATTGTCAAAAATTCTCTCCAATATGTGATTTGATCTGGGACATGCCACAATGAGAATACGAAGCGATACTTTGAAATGGCTATGATACCAACACGTAAAATACAACATTATCTCAGTAGTAAGTGGTAACTCGCTAGCATCATTGGGAGACTGCAAGGGTAACCATGTAATGATGTCTAATTTTCGGTAAGCAAAAACATATTATTTGAGCGTATATTTGACATAAATAGAACTCAAGATACCCGACATTCCCACACATTAAGATGTTTATATTTGACTGATATTCAAGTTCTGCCAGTGAAATCGATCCGTTTAATATTGATCATATCATACGGCGAATATCAACAAAACGTCAAATCGTACCACACTGTTCATATTGAAAGCACAGTTCTATTAATATCTGTTTTTTATTCAGATTAATGACCAATTTGTTTTGTAAGATGAAACGTATGGCAATGATACGCCTAACCAGATCTACTTACCACAGCACTGACACCCTGATACCTACACCCCTGTCTACCACAGTGCTGTCTCATACCTACACCCAGGTCTACCTCCCACAGTGCTGTATCATACCTACACCCAGGTCTACCTCCCACAGTGCTGTCTCATACCTACATCCAGGTCTACCTCCCATAGCGCTGTCTCATACCTACACCCCTGTCTACCACAGTGCTGTCTCATACCTACACCCAGGTCTACCTCCCACAGCGCTGTCTCATACCTACATCCAGGTCTACCTTCTTCAGCACTGTCTCATACCTACATCCTGGTCTACCTCCCACAGCGCTGTCTCATACCTACATCCAGGTCTACCTCCGACAGTGCTGTCTCATACCTACACCCAGGTCTACCTACCACAGTGCTGTCTCATACCTACATCTAGGTCTAACTACCACAGGGCTGTCTCATACCTACATCCAGGTCTACCTCCCACAGTGCTGTCTCATACCTACACCCAGGTCTACCTCCCACAGCGCTGTCTCATACCTACACCCAGGTCTACCTCCCACAGTGCTGTCTCATACCTACACCCAGGTCTACCTACCACAGCGCTGTCTCATACCTACATCCAGGTCTACCTCCCACAGTGCTGTCTCATACCTACACCCAGGTCTACCTCCCACAGTGCTGTCTCATACCTACACCGAGGTCTAACTACCACAGCGCTGTCTCATACCTACATCCAGGTCTACCTCCCACAGCGATGTCTCATACCTACATCCAGGTCTACCTACCACAGCACTGTCTCATACCTACATCTAGGTCTAACTACCACAGTGCTGTCTCATACCTACACCCAGGTCTACCTCCCACAGTGTTGTCTCGTACCTACACCCAGGTGTACCTCCCACAGTGTTGTCTCAAACCTACATCCAGGTCTAACTACCACAGCGCTGTCTCATACCTACATCCAGGTCTAACTACCACAGCGCTGTCTCATACCTACATCCAGGTCTACCTCCCACAGCGCTGTCTCATACCTACATCCAGGTCTACTTCCCCAGCACTGTCTCATACATACATCCAGGCATACTTATCAGAGTACTCTATGCCTGCATCAAAGTTTCAGAATAAACTCATTTGTAAAGATTGCATTCAAAATACACGATTAGTATTACTTTTACAAATAGTAATTGTTCAAGCCTCTTTGATCACCTCGGTAACCATGGACTTAATTGTACATTCAGAGAGTTCATGCGTTATACATGTGCCTTGGGCAGACTGGTTCAAGCTGGATGGCAAGGGCCAGCCATTCTTTGATGTTATTCTATATATAGTGTAGAGTTTGGCACCATGAATACTGGAGTAACTCCAGAAAGTGTTCTTTTTCTTTCACCGACCAGCTACTCATGTCACAACCAACAATTAAACCAACTGCCAGTCTACTTTCACAGTTAAAATACCTTTTATATTTTGAGAACTCTTTCCAATTCAATTGCATTTTGGTACATTTCACAGGTCTTCCAATGATTATTATTGATCATTTTATTACATGTATTTTGGATGTATGACTTAAACATTGATGTATGACTTAAACATTGATAATAGAAATAATTTCGAATGTGTAAACCTTGGGCACAATTACAATTCTATTATATCATGAAATGCAAATTTGGTGTTGACCAATGTTGTGATTGAAAGTCACCGAGTCACTGAGTCACTGAAAGTCACCGAGTCACTGAAAGTCATGGAGTCACACGAAGTCACAGATAGAATCACATAATGTCACAAACAATCAGAGAAAGTCACAAAAGCTGATTAGAAGTCACAGAGTCACAAGAAGTCATAGACAGTTACATAATCATAAAAGTGATAGAGTCACAAGAAGTAGTATTTTTAGCGTTCAATAAGTCAAAGTGATGTTGTTCTGTGCTGCAAAATCGTCCAATATGTTGAAGATCCATTAGTGTTGCCATTAGTAACACTGCTATTCCATACATATAGTGATATGTTTCTATGCAGTTCAAATCGCGGCTATCCTCCCATCTAACAAAATTATGACTGATTATCTTTGTGATCTTCGCTGAAGCATGAGATGAACACACTACATCACACATGCGCACTAAGTCAGACAGCTGACATACTTCTTTGTGACACCCCTTGCAGCACTATATATTTTTTCCTCTCTTATCAGTATAGATTGAGATATGGGAATATACTCTCATTAACCATCTGGATAACTGTTTATGAAATAAACAGTACACTTTTACACACAGAAGAATATATATTACCTATTTCATATCAATATCACTGTAATAATCATAACATATCATGCATGTCATTTTCAGAAAAAATGATCGAACTTCTGTGAAAAAGTTTATTTGATAAACCCATGTCTATATTTCATGAATAGTACAACATCTCAAATTCTAAATAGAATTTCACTCCAAACCAGTTACTTTGAAGATGGTAAATTTTGGTAAACAGGCAGCCTTGAATATTTAGAAGTAACATGTAAATGTGATATTCTTATGGTTGAAAAAAGCCTGTATGAAGCAGGTTTTGTATTGTCCGGGGATACATAAATGGCGGCACTGGCGATGCTTGCCTGTGACAGTAAAATGACACCATTTGTTGTGTAGCAGATCTGTACTGTCTTATGAAAAAAAGGTGAAACCTAACACGAGTCACATCATGGTTGCACGGTGCAAGAGGTTATAAGCCTATCTTCAGTGCTATTATATACGTCTAGGGCCTCGTTCATATAACAGAGGCAGTACCCTATGTACAATAGTCAGATATTGGTTACAAATATGAAAAGTGAAATGGTTCCTATTATTGAGTAGAAAAATAGGCAGATGTGTATGTGGAACCATGCCAAACCTACATGCTTCTACCAGGAACACAATGATTTACATACCCATCCCAGTCCCATATCAGTGACAACAATATGTTGCTTATTGTTATCTTAGGGATTTGTATGAGAGCGGATAGATTTGAACAATACCATTATGCTTGTTATAGGCAGACACAGAACCTACTCTCTACTATTCTTCCTTCACGATTATATTAGAAAATATAAAAAGTGCCATGTTGGCTGATAATCCTGCTGTGAGGTCTGCCTACACCACAATTCATATTGCTACGACCTCTTTCTACCTGTTATCGACCACTTATAAAAATGTGGAGGGCGCCAATTGATAGAACCAAAATCATATGGCACCATATGCTTCTATTGTGCTTTGTCAGTACGAAGGCTTCTTCCACGTTGAATTGTGACAATACAGTGGAATTGAATGCTTTATCATAAACCTCAGGCTTTGTTAAAAGATATGATGTATAACACAATAGTGATGTGGTAGGTTTTGGTTTAGAACCAATGATAAGCGAGTATGGGAAAGGGACACCAGAATGTATGAGGTCAGGGTAATTGACAGAGGGTATTTAAAAGGGTAGAGGGATTTTGAAGTGTTTAAGGAATCCTCATGGGAACTAAGAGATGAAGGGATGAATTGCAATGTCAGTCAGGAAGGAACGAATCGCAAACATCTTAGATCTGTGATTATTACAGACAAAAAATGATGCTTTACTTTTAAAGGTTTGCCTTAGTTTACGAGGGTCGCATACTATTATGGCTGTAATCAAATAAATGTCAAAGATACTTTGATACACTACTCAGAGAATAAACATAATTCACTTATGCCTTGATATACAGCTCTGAGAATGGCTGACTTACAGGTGAGCAGTATATGAGTATGTGAGCAACTGGAGTAGTGCTGCTGAGCAGTGCAGTTGCTTGGGTAGCATGTGTGTTGACTGAGACTATATGCCACCTTGGGTCAGACAGGACAGACCAGCCTGGCCCAGGGGAACCCTCATAGCCGTATGTCTCAGTCTGATAAGTGATAGGCTTCAGACTTGCTGACAAAAGGTCCATCTCAAGGTCCCCTGCACAATACAGCGCCTGTCAGTCCTCACTGACTCTACACTTAATTAGAAACAGGTGAAGCTAGCCAGCTAATTAAGGAATGACATATTTACTCTCTGAAACTCCTCTCTTATGAGAGGTTAATTTCATTTTGATCGATAAATGGATTTACACAGCGATATTTATGTCCGCTGGGAGACGTTCTTCCAAACGTATGCCAATTTTATATTGGTTTGCAAGGAAACATACTAATATGCTGTGATTTTCCAACATGTGAAAAATGACCTCGTTTGGAGATCGAAAGTTAGAGTTCTCTTATCTTAAATGACATACAGCGATGTTGGGGCTACACATAAATGATATCCTCAGAAGACACATGCCATGGAAAGAGAACGGTGAATTATGGTAGACTTAAAGTATAATCTGTTCTTTAAGGCAACATATATAGTTTATAGCACTCTGGTTACCTATAAAAAAGAGCATGGCGTCCTCTATCGACGCTCACCATTCCTATAATATTCTCCTCAATTCTCACACGAACGAGACTTGACGTGATATATCCCGTGAGCCTTAGCTAGATACTCACAGGTTTGATAAGTAAGTATTCATTTGAGGATGGATAATTGCGGAAGTGTCATGATTGCCATGACTTCCGGTTCTCCTGTGACTATGGTTATCCCAAAGACGCCGTCAAAATGCCATTATTTTCCCTGATCCATACTATCGTATCTATCTCTTAATATTGTATGTATGCCACAAGGGTTAAACTCACTACGCCAACTGCTCTGATGTGGAAAGTGGCATACTATTTCCAGTCTTAATCAATGGGAAGGAAGTGGCTGCATGTCTGTGAGTGAATCCCATGTTTGCTTATGTGGAAACACATGTATCCTCCAATATGCAACCACGAAATGAAATGAAAACATACTTCCATCATGTAGCAAAGAACAACCCCAACATAAAGCATCTTGTTATCAATATATTCCAGTGACCATTATACTGAACAATTCAAACCTATCTGTTGTTAAAGCGTCAGAAGCAAGGGGAGAGTGTCTTGTTATATCAAATAATATTCTCCTAAATTATCATGTAGTATAATGCTACTTTTTATGTGTTTGGTGATAACATATTGTTTTAGGTTTTAGGCAGAGGTTATAGGTTTGTAGAAAGCAGCAAGTATTAGATTGTTTGTTGTTGTTATTTTCTAGGTGTGTCTCTGATCTTGATGTAAGAAGTTTGCTGGTAAGATTAGCTCAGATTGGGAAGATTTCATCTCAACTGGTGGGTGCCTTGGGTGTTATCAGGACTGTCAATGACATAAACTAGACTACAGTGACATAAATGGGCACAACGAGATCACATCAATGAACAGGTTACTGGCACGGCCACTAGGGGGCATTAGGTCACCTTGTAACAGGAACTGCTTTCCTGCTGACAGGCATAGCTCAAATGGCCATGATAAGCCATGTACTTTCAATCATTCAGAACTCAGTTATGAAAGTCAGGTTCGATAATGAGATTTGTTGTTTCACGATGCAATGAAGAACAATATTGGATGGAGTAAAAAAATGAAACTTTTTGTGACCAACATATTAAGCATCTTTGTAAGTTGAGACTTAGATGAAAATAAATGAAAAAAAATGTAAACCCATACTGAGTGCAGGTACAGATACATTGAGTACAGGTATAGGTACTAAGAAGCCCTGTTCGCCTAAGTTACATTTCATTCTTTGATTTGTTCTTGATTTATGAAAAGCTCGATTCTGTTGTTATTTGGCTTTAGGTTTTCTGTCATGCTGAGATGTATTAATAGAATTGATATCGATTTAATACTCTCAATAGATGTTGACCAATTTGTGAGGCAATTCCACAGAAGTAATTCCATTTAACTTGAATATTCTTTATCACTCAGATAAACAAGAGGATAGCTTGTTCAGATGTCTGAGAGATTAAAGCCCTTATTCTGGAGGCTACATATCTGGCATAAGTCATTCGGGACAGCATGTGTACTGTCATATATCATATCTCCCCTGATGATCAAAGTGACCACAGTCTACCTTAGACACTACACCAGCGTGCAGTAAATGACAATATCAGAATCCTGGCTGTCAGGATAGCCACCGACAAAGACTATTGTTACCAACAAATTGTCAATCATAACTCGTATATTGTCTGTAAGCCATAGAGAAATAGGATTCTGCAGTTTATACAGAATACAATATGGCAGGTGGATTTCAAGCAGTCATCAAGTAACATTGATTGAGGTTTTCATTTTGGTATGAAAGTCTGTGTGGTCTCGGGATATTTGTCAATAGGTTAAAATGTTAAACAAGTAAAATACAATATTAAAAAAGCCAAACACTTTGTTTAATGTTTACATATTTAATGCTTGCATTTCACAGTGCATACATAACTCTCAATTCACGTGTGACATTAGACCAAGTATTGTTTGCCATATCTGAAACATACCAACTATCATATGTGACATCAGACCACTCAACCCTATTGTCTGCCATCTCTGACACATTCCCCATATCATATGTGACATCAGACCTCTCAACCCTATTGTCTGCCATCTCTGACACATATCCCATATCATATGTGACATCAGACCACTCTACCCTATTGCCTGCCATCCCTGACACATTCCCCATATCATATGTGACATCAGACCACTCTACCCTATTGTCTGCCATCCCTGACACATTCCCCATATCATATGTGACATCAGACCACTCTACCCTATTGTCTGCCATCTCTGACACATACCCCATGTCATATGTGACATCAGACCACTCAACCCTATTGTCTGCCATCTCTGACACATATCCCATATCATATGTGACATCAGACCACTCTACCCTATTGTCTGCCAACTCTGACACATATCCCATATCATATGTGACATCAGACCACTCTACCCTATTGTCTGCCATCTTTGACACATAAACCATATCATATGTGACATCAGACCACTCTTCCCTATTGTCTGCCATCTCTGACACATATCCCATATCATATGTGACATCAGACCACTCATCCCTATTGTCTGCCATCTCTAACACATAACCCATATCATATGTGACATCAGACCACTCTACCCTATTGTCTGCCATCTCTGATACGTACTCCAGATTGTATGTGACATCATGCCTCATTGTGATTCTATCCCTGGGCTGGTTATAAGGGCAGAGCATTGGGAGATCTTACTCTCCTCAGCCCATATTGTTATCAGTGACAGACCAAGGCACGCTCACACACCAGAATATATGTTTATCAAGTAGCACCCATTAGAGCCTTTTACTGCTGGGTTCATCTGGTATGGTGTTACTGAAAAAACACTTGCTTCTGTGCCAACTGAAAGCTTCTGTTTAAAATGTAAAAGTAAAAAGAGCCCAAAATAGAGCCAGAAATGCAGTCGGTTTTCAAACTTTAATTCTGAAGGCACAGTAATAGTGTAAAGCAAATGTAAATAAATCATTCACGTCATCGAATGTTCATGTTTTCAAAAATGAAATTCCACATGAAAATGATGATTGGGATGTATTTTCTTTTTTTCAATATGATAATAACGAACATGGATGAAATAATAATAAAAATATCACATCAACAATTCGCCTATGTGGAGGATTGCAGGTTGCCGGGCCTTATTGGAAAGGAACAAAACCTTGATTGCAAAATAAAAGAAGTAAAGAAATGTTCTTCTATATGTACAAAGGTGACCAAGAATGTGTAGGATGAGAGGGGCGGGATTGCGATAATAATGGCATGAGAGGGGCGGGATTGTGATAATAATGGCATGAGAGGGGCGGGATTGCGATAATAATGGCATGAGAGGGGCGGGATTGCGATAATAATGGCATGAGAGGGGCGGGACTGCGATAATAATGGCACGAGAGGGGCGGGATTGTGATAATAATGGCATGAGAGGGGCGGGATTGCGATAATAATGGCATGAGAGGGGTGGGATTGCGATAATAATGGCATGAGAGGGGCGGGATTGCGATAATAATGACATGAGAGGGGCGGGATTGCGATAATAATGGCATGAGAGGGGCGGGATTGCGATAATAGTGACATGAGAGGGGCGGGATTGCGATAATAATGGCATGAGAGGGGCCGGATTGCGATAATAATGGCATGCGAGGGGCGGGATTGCGATAATAATGGCATGAGAGGGGCCGGATTGTGATAATAATGGCATGAGAGGGGCGGGATTGCGATAATAATGACATGAGAGGGGCGGGATTGCGATAATAATGGCATGAGAGGGGCCGGATTGCGATAATAATGACATGAGAGGGGCCGGATTGCGATAATAATGACATGAGAGGGGCGGGATTGCGATAATAATGGCATGAGAGGGGCCGGATTGCGATCTGCAGCAGTCGTTTTTACAAATCATCATGGAAGTTGACAAAACATTTAATATCATCTTGGAGTAATAATTACTCCAAGATATCATATTGTTTTCATAATGGTTTGGTAATATCACTCTTCTCTTTGATCATATGACAAGAGCAATGTGTATAATCAACGTATACTCATTTTAAAACCTATAATGATAATATTACTGCTTATAAATAATTTGTCATGTTTCTTGTCAGTTGTGCCACTCAAAGACAACTCTCATGTGAGGAATACAACATTGTTACATTAATAAATCCAAATATAGATTTTGAAAATAGTTGCTTTTGTCACTTTTGTCTGTATGTATGTGCGTTGAGAAAGTAACTCAGTGGTTTCTGGATTTTTTTTAGTTCCTTTCACCTTAACATGAATATTTCATAATATATTTTCTATGTTATCACTATCAGTTGCAATAATTCCCAGCTGGGAGCAATAATGGACAAGGTTATTTCAGTCTCCACTGCCCCATATGTCAAAACACAAGCCAATGTCACTTGAAGGATATTGCCAGCCACATCGCAATATACTCCTCACTTGGTGTCCTTATGTAAATACACCGATGCCACTCAAGAGGTTTGTGTTTTCATGCCTCTGTATTCTGTTAAGATTTCTTTGAAATCCATTTTCCATTTTCCGTTGTCATTGTAAATGTAAATAAATAAACATGAAATGCAGTGGAATGAAGACAAATATTGGAAAGAAATAGTTAAGATAGTACAGGATGTAGAAATCTTATGATGGAATCCGTCTGCCGCTTGATGTTTGTCTGTTCAGAGAATTATTTATGATATTGCCCAGATGGTATGATAGAAGTAAGACAGTTTCTTACTACAATATTTATGAATAATAAAAGATCGCCATCTTTCTCTGCAGTGTAGGTCATATTACTCAGTACAATTGCAAAGTATATCGTAGTCAATAACATTGGTCAGGAGAAGCTGTCTGCATGTGTGGGAAAATGTACTCACATATTGATCTGTTGAGACTTAAACCACCTACCAACACTGACTTCCTGTTGTAATAGCACTGATATATGCCAACACCATTGATATACAGATTAGCAGCTACACCAATTAAACACAGATTTATGTGGAATACCCTAAATCTCTACATAGACCAGTAGGATTGTTTTGGTCACTGCATGGTACTATAGAACAACAAATTGTGTCTCTGAACCTCTTATTACTTTGCAATAATATGAATAAAATTCCAATAGAAAGCACTGAGGATAAAATAATATCTACCTACACACAACATTTATATTTGCAATTCACTTTTGAAGGTAGAATAAAAAATAAAAAACATTGCAAATTTTAATAGTGTTTTTAATGGTCACATGGTATTATTGCTAACAAAGAGATATTGTTGATAATATGGGCAATTGTTCTGTGAGTTACCTGATACAGGAATTATTTATCGTGTAAATAGCAACACAGAGAATTGTGTTGATGCATCATGGATACTGATTGAAATACCATGAATTAAGACATCTTAATATGGGCACAGGATGCTCGGCAAAATTGGCATTTATAATCCTTTATTTTCACAGGAAGTCAACGTCTCAAGGAAATTGTCCGCTCATTGTTCTCATGTATATATATATATATATATATATATATATATATATATATATATATATATATATATATATATATATATATATATATATATATATATATATATATATATATATATATATATATATATATATATATATATATATATATATATATATATATATATATATATATATATATATATATATATATATATATATATATATATATATATATATATATATATATATATATATATTTAAATCACTTATGATAAGTAAATTCCAACTAGAAATCCTGCCTAATTTGAGAATATTGTTTGTATGAAGAACAACATCGATATCAAATATATAACCGGATAATGTCTGCGAGCTGCGTGTGCAGAATAAATGAATATGGTAAAAATAGCCAGTATTGAACTTAGAATTCTAACTGAACGGAGAGTCTGCAGATCAATCTTAACACATAAATTGTAGAGGAACATATTCACTAGTTTATTGATTGTGTTTATCTGACTTTATCTGTAAAAATCCATAGTTTTGTACAATACAACCTTAATTACCTAAAAGCGAATGTTTAACAACACTACATGTAAGGATATAATCATATTAGCAGATGTTTATAAAATTATATGAATGAATTGAAATTCGCCTTCAGCAACAGGCTTTTTGCTGGTGATCCAACCAAGAGTTCTATAATCCGCGATTCTTATGATACATATCTCAGCATATTGAAGGATTGACCTGGTGGATATATCCAGTTATATAAGAAGACAACAAGCCAATAATAAGATATGATATAGGCCAGTGGACGTCCCTGATAGTTGTGCCCTTCTCCTCTGATCTTATCATGCAGCTGATGATCGATGATACAGCTCTCAAACAACCTGGAGATGGTCAAAGACTTATGCCCTTTATGTAATATTCCCCAGTGCTACCCTCTGGTGGCAAGCAAAGCGAATATCAATATTACACTCATCTCTCCTTTTATATCTGTGATCTCGGTGCTATCGATTTGGTCGTTTATGGTCATACAATTATATATATGGTATTCAGATAAAATATAATGAAAATACAATCTACAAACGTATAACAACATACATCATAAACAAAATGGCCCCTTTGATTTAATATCGAATTACTATTGAAAATAATATTTACTATTTGTCCCTAGTCTTCTTCAAGAAGATTGGTTGGGATTTTCCCATTTCCCTGGATATGTAAGCCTGGATATGATGACAGAAGATGACAGGTAGGTTATATAATTAGGTGACCATAGACAGAGTCTGTCCTAAAAGCTGATTGTCAGGGACAGCTAGAGGAGAGCTTAGACCAGCTGGAGTCACTTAGTGGCAACCAGAAACCACTGCATCTGTCAATTAGAAATACAAACCACACACAAAGATGCAACCGCCTTCCTGAGATGTGTCAATTACAGGCAAGGGCTGTCCCTCATCCCAGCTTGACAAACAACTGATGCCATATTGCTTGTCTTTCAAAATATTAGTGGTTTTTGATTGGATATGTCAATGATTTGTGGTCACTTTTTCATGATTTTTTCCCCTTCTTCTAAAGAAGGAAGCGCAGATATATAAGGAGAATGTCACAGGTGACAAGTCTTTAATGTATTAATGGACATTGCCTTTCCTCACGGTGTGGAAGTGTGGTCAAATACATTAAGAGAACCCAACTTTCACCAAAAGCATCAGAGTTTGTTTTATCTAAGATTTGTACTTTACTTTGAAAAAAAGCCCTGAGGTATAGATAGACAGACGGAAAATGATCAGAATGCACTGACCAAAGTCATTCAAGGTAAAGTATATGTTTTCTAGAAGCATGTTTGAGTCAAAGCAGTGGAGATCACAGTAGAGTGTGCTTACCTTAGTGAGTAGTGAGCAGATCACAGTCAACCTTCTGTATCATAGCATATCCCACTAAGGTATAACACTTGTTTTCTCTGAGATTAATCCCTTCAGTGGGTAATTCCATGTAGATCGGGGCGGTGTGAGTTGCTCATGTCCAACGAGACTAGCTTCTTGGTGTATATTAAGCAGGGATCTACATGTGTGTCCATGTCACCATAGCTCTTCTGTGAGAGCAACTCAACTGCACATGTACGCTGCGATGCAGGCTGGCTGCGCTGAGACGCGGAGAGCCTCTCCCGCCTTCTGTGGCCAGCCAGGCTTAGTCGATGGCTGATGGCACTGGGGCTGTCTTGCACAGTCTCCCACACAGCCCGGTGAAGTGCCTCCATCAAGGCAAGAAGACAGAGTAATATAGAGCAGCCGCTAGCATACAATCAACTATGTTAACTTTATCAATATCACATAGTAACATTTGAACAGTACAAAGGCATACGATAAAAAAAATTCTGTCTTTACATAGAAGTAGTGTTTTGTAGAAGGTGTATCACAAATGGCGACTGCTGTTTTTGTGCCATATAAGGTACAGATGGTAATTGAGCAGATGGCAGTAACTCACTAGATAGGGCTTGCGGCAAACTCGGCGGTTTCACCCCACAGGCAGCATCACCAACCATGAAAAATCGCCTATCAGATCCCTGTCAGCCTGGCAATCTCTCAGAATAATCTCACGCCCATTGCTCTGATTGTACCCTGATTGGCACCAGTGACTTAGATGCAGCCAGTGACACCCAGTGCCTCCCATCATTGACACTTGTCTGTGCGCTTCAGGAGCGTGTCTTAGGAAGACCGAGTATTTAGGGCAGATGATTGAAGACCACGCATTGGAGGTCCCCAGCCTATAATCTCTACACTTGTCCCCTCAGTCCTACCCACACCCACCACCAATACTTTACTCCACGGCCCCGACAAGGTACAGTGACTACCCACCACTAATACTTCACTCCACGGCCCCAACAAGGTATAGTGACTACCCACCACCAATATTTCACTCCACGCCCTGACAAGGTACAGTGACAACCCACCACCAATACTTCACTCCACGGCCCCGACAAGGTATAGTGACTACCCACCACTAATACTTCACTCCACGGCCCCAACAAGGTATAGTGACTACCCACCACCAATATTTCACTCCACGCCCTGACAAGGTACAGTGACAACCCACCACCAATACTTCACTCCACGGCCCCGACAAGGTATAGTGACTACCCACCACCAATACTTCACTCCACGGCCCCAACAAGGTATAGTGACTACCCACCACCAATATTTCACTCCACGCCCTGACAAGGTACAGTGACAATCCACCACCAATACTTCACTTCACGGTCCCGACAAGGTAGAGTGACTTCCCACCACCAATACTTCACTCCATGGCTCCGACAAGGTATAGTGACTACCCACCACCAATACTTCACTCCATGGCCCCGACAAGGTATAGTGACTACCCACCACCAATACTTCACTCCATGGCCCCGACAAGGTATAGTGACTACCCACCACCAATACTTCACTTCATGACCCCGACAAGGTATGGTGACTACCCACTACCAATACTTCACTCCATCGCCCCGACAAGGTATAGAGACTTCCCAACATCCATACCTCACTGTTCGGCTCCAACAAGGCATAACGACTATCTATAGGTATTGCCTCAGATCACAGCTCCAACAAGGTATAATGACTATCAACCATCATCATCAGTGTGCCATCAATGTATAGTGACACCTACACCCATCTTTAGGGTCTATACCCGCATGAAGGGTCTATACCCGCACTATAAGAACTATGAGAAATAAATTTCTAATCCAATACAGTCTAACCAATTGGACATATATATTATCATCCCAATCCAGTTATGAAAATATTCATTGTCTAAATACATCGTCCTACAAAATGTCATTTGGTTTTTTATACTAACTGCAAGAGAAATACTAGATACGTTCTGCCAATAGTATATTGTATTCCACCTGGTTATATAAATAAAATCATCTTAACAGTTAATTCAAATGTACATTGGTTGTAATTGACTATGTGGCTGTACGATACATTGTCTGGGCTCGGAGAAGCTGGGAAGACCTGAGTTGTGCCGGGTGAGCCTATTGACCCTCCACCCTGCCGACTGTACATGCAATATTGGTCCTGGACATATGCACTGCCATATCTTAGGTATCAGACTCGGCACGTGGACAAATCCGGCCATTCTACTCCGCCACAACATCACAGTCCATTATACAGACCATTTGCACCATGTGCCGCCAATGATTGTTGCATCTATATAAGATGTTATGAGTTATTGCAGACAGGGAGGGACGCAGTTGTATTTGGTTGATTGGTGTGAAATAATGTTGTAAAGGTTACACAAAATTTTCACACACGGTTTGTGTCACCCCCATACACCAAACATCACTATCTGCTTCAATGTTTTCACAGCTGGTAACCTTTTCTTAGATTTTCTCTTCAAAACACGTGAATTGCCCCCCTGTTATTGTATAAATAGCAAGTAGGTGTCATGGTATGTTCAGTCAATATATTCCATAACATAAGCAGTTCTAAAGATCCTTTTTATCCTAAAACATACCTGCCTAATATATAAACATTACATAAACAGCAGTTCCACATTTTCAGTTTGCAAGGTAAGTTTTTATTTTACAACACGTGATATACCCCCCTGGCATTGTGGAGATTATAGGAAGCAGCTGGTCGTTTTGCTAACCAGGCCTTTTTCTTATGAGGACCTCTGTCGGTCACCCAGAAAGTTGTCTGCAGGCCTGATGACACCCACGGGACGACACTGCAAAACACGCTACAGTCGGCGACGTGGATCGGTGATAATAAAACAGTTCACTTACAAACTTCATTACTCTTGTGTGATTTTATGGAGGTTATGGATACTTCGATCATGTTGCATAGTTGAGAAAGGTGGATATCTGCTAGTGAGCTGTTAGCCATTACAGTCAGTGCTCCCCGACTGGTATTCAAAGATCATGGTTTGTGTTATCATATCTTTGTGATAATGCAAAACAACGATCACCAGTCACTCTTCGAAAAAAGAAGGACATTGAGTTCTGGTGACAGGCTTCTATCTGACCTGGTTTTGCACAAACACTGTTGAAAAGGTCGTTGATACAAACATTCAAATAAAAAATGAACTTTCTACATTATTTCGAGACCTACTTGTAGCTGATATAGTGCTGTCTCACTGAATTATCATGTCACAGGTTATTAACTTGACAGCTCCCCCAGTCACAGATTCACAAGGACAACAGGTTAACCCTTTAAGCAAGGGCCTCAGCTCATATGAGAAAATGTAATATTAATGTAATCTCGCCTTGTTTGGAATCCAAACCATGGCCTTTGGATTGTCACAGAGGAACTGGTGTTAATAAGCTTGCGCTGTAACCAACTGTTCCACGGCCCTCGGCCTGATTTGCTGGTTAATCTGATTTAATAACCTAAATTATAAACACAAATACACAACATATATGCAACATATCTTCTTTGAGTGACTTATTTTATAGTGTATGCTCATTTTGAAGATAAATATAGATCACATTGAAGACTCATTTTCGATGGAATGTCTTGGCTTAGGCTGGACAATTATTTGCAAGGGAAACGTGTAGTATTTCACGGGTCCAGGGGACAAGGCTGGGGACGGTAACACATGCTAAATAACATAGAGGTACCCAGTACATTAGTCAATATGAAACCATTGTCCTCCAACTTCCTTAAAGGCACCCGACTTTCTCATCACATCTCATTATTATAAGATACAATTCATAGCATATTCCCGGGGCACACTTTTTCTCAAAGGCACGTGGCAGTCTAATAAGGGGTGAGCCATTTGACAAGAAGGGGGTGACAGTTGCCGCACCCACCCACACAGGACCAGGACTCAGGTTCCAAACATTTATTAATAGGTCATCCACTATTATATTAATTATTTATATTATATACATATTCTCTTTTCCATATTTTGTTATTTGTCAGTGTATGTTTTTAATATGATTTCATCGCACACACACATACACGCACCCCTGTAATCAGTAATGCTTAAAGACACCTCAAATAAATTTTTGTTTTCAAATTTTATGAATAATTAAGGTCTCAAACAATTAATTGAGACTTTATGTTTTGATGATTAGCTTCATGATGGTTGTGTTTGCAAGTCCCCCAAGACATAACGTGGCCACAATGATAAATACTCCAGGTATTAGATGCACTGTGCCTTGTTGATTGTGGATGGTAAGATGAAATAATTGCTCACGGGGAATACACAGACCTGTCATAGACATTGTAGTAGACAATCAACAAAGTGGCATCCACCATTTCTAGCCACATAGTTCTCATTGAGCACTTGATGGGGACATTGTGTCACGTGATAGTGTATACATTGTATACCAAATACACTAATACCCCAAACTAAGTGCACTTGAAGTTCTATGTTCTAGCTGCCGGGAGAGAGCTTACTGGGCATTGTTATAGCTACATAGAGAATGTATACCGCTCTCTCTAAATCGCTCCATCAAAATCAATTGGGATAGATATGCCCATAGATTACAGCGCAGCAACAGGGACACTCACCTGTATATATTACACAGTAGGAGCTAGGCAGATACACGGAGTGAACATTAAATCATCACACATTCATGCAATATACACAGAGTAAGTAATGTTTACTCTCAGTTAACATGAGTAATGTTTCCACACATGGGATTTACTTTTTTTTCTTACAGCGGAAGGAAGAGTAATATAGGCGAGCTGGGTAGGAGAGAAGAAGGGGGGGGGGCACGCTGGAGATAAATGGTTGTAGCTCTATTTAGGCTGGGGACAGACCCATGGTGTTCTGGGTCCCTCAGGCTCTCTTTGTCTGTCTCAGATTAAGCGCAATGTGGACCATGCAGACAATATTCCCTGCTGGACCGCCCAGCAGGAGAGCGGCCATGTACAACTTGAACATGGCAGTGTTTCATATGTCCAAGCCAAGTGGGAGGCTTATCACCAGCCTTGCTCTACAAGAACAAAGCGGCCAACAATCTCCCAATCTGTGTCTCATATTATTCCTTTCTTTTTGCAGAGAGCGGTTCAGACGGAGGAGGCTTTGTAGGTTATTGATGAGCGGAATCACCGATGTGACACTTTCGATCGTCCAACTGTCGTTGCGACACAACAGGAAGTTGGCGTCTCAAATGTAAATCCAAGCAGAGCATTTGTGAAAATTTGCTACCACGTGACCTGATATGAACTCTTCCCATGGTTCCTTGATGGACCCCAACGCACAAGTTGCTGAGCTCTCAGGTTCAGCTGACTTCAATCTGTCACAAACATCTAATTAATTTCTTTTGCCTTCTCACCCATCCCGGTAATTGATGGTGGATCAATGAAACAGAATGTTGAAACAATCCATCAGTTGATTGGCTTTTACATGGCTCCAGTGGTGTTTGATCTGGCTTGTTTAAAAGGTTTTTATATCTGTAAGAACAACCATCGTTATCCTCATGGACTTGTAGAGTTCATATTCCACCATGATATTTCATGATCATATGAGGAAAGCCATTATAGAAAACATCTCATAGAGATAGAGGCAGAAAGAAAGAGAATGTGAATAGGATGTAGGATATATAAATATATATATATATATAAATATATATATATATATAAATATATATATATATATATATATATATATATATATATATATATATATAATATATATATAATAGAATGAGAGATAATGATCAAAAGGGCAGAGTTTATCTTTTAGTTATATATCCAATTAAATGTATATCTGATTACATTATGCGTATATATATGTATATATATATATATATATATATATATATATATATAGAGAGAGAGAGAGAGAGAGAGAGAGAGAGAGAGAGAGAGAGAGAGAGAGAGAGAGAGAGAGAGAGAGAGAGAGAGAGAGAGAGAGAGAGAGAGAGAGAGAGAGAGAGAGAGATGAGAGAGAGATTTAAACACATACAGAGACATAGATGGATACATTGAGAAAAAGAGAGAAAGAGAGAGATATATTGAGAGAGATGGAGAGATAAAGAGAAAACCAACTAACCAATAGTATTGTTTATTTTTAGAATCAATGACAGTTGACACTCCATATGGGTAGCTTTATGCCGAAACTCCACCAAAGATAACAAGCTACTAGAGAATTGTGATAGAAAATCATTACTGAGACGCTGGGGATATTATCTGCGTATTTACAGTCACCAAGATGCAAATAAAACGCTCAGTTTTCACGGCTTTCATAAATGGCAGCGTAAAGGCTTCACCAGGGGGTAATATTCCACTAAATGGACTCCTCCTACTGAGTGTGCAGATACCATCCACACAGCAGAAATTTATACCAAATATAAAAAAAACACCTCATCCCATTAAAATTACCAATAGCAATCTGAGACTTACTCTAAATCTAATTTCAATATGACACAGTCCATTAGGCGCTGAACAGATTTAAGGCGTATCAAGATTTAAAATATGATTTGTTTTTAAACTGATATTGAGACCAGTATAATAAATGGGGGAGGGTGGTAAAGCAGTTGAGGTTGTGAGGGGTTTATGGCGACGAGAGTCACACATGAGGCGAGAGTGAGCGGCGATGGGGCCTCCATAGTGTGGCCTTTACACCCCGCTCTGTGAATCTATAGCCCAGCCAATATAAGCCATGGCCTGCCAATATCCCAGCCACCATACCACCAGGCATCATTGACTAAACACTCCCTGCTTACCTCTTTGTAAACTGTTTCAAACAACTAAAAACAGATATCCTCCCAGACAGGTATTTGGAACAATGAAAAATGAATAAAAAACATCACTGCTATTGTCACTTTTCTTTATATGTAGGCGAATGTTGTGAATAAGATAAGGATAAAATTAATTTTGTAAGTCTTTCGGGATTCCCAATGATAATTCTTTGAATGAAGTCTGACCGGCCACTGACCAGTGGCCAGTGGTAATTTCTGGAATGTGAGCTGGTCAGAGATGTTGAGCTGGCCCGCCGCTGGGTTCAGGTACAGATAAGTGATTCCACTGTTCTCCTATAACCACGGTTGAATTCATCTAACCTCTACAAAAATATCAGTTTATAGTTTTAGGTACCTGAAGTTTGGTTATCAATCTGAGAGTTTAGCAACTCATTTTATAGACATGAAAACGTCACGATGTTAATACGCGTAGATAACATCAAATATGGGATAAGATTGGCCATGTGCTATGGGATTCATTTTATTTCAAACTTTGCTGTATTGTCAGGGGGGTCTTGTTCACTCAGAGGATACATCAGGGAATCTCATTCACTAACACGGGGGCTGAAATGTTGACTTCACATCGTTTATTGTACTATTGTTGTTTCCAGGCTGGCCTACCGGTCAACCAGGGAGGACCTCTTATATACCCCAGGCCCTAGATGGTTGGCTGGTAGAATTACACAAAAATTACCCAAAGACATTATCAAATTGCACAAAAACATAACTAAATATGCCCTAGGGAACTGGTTGAACCTCATTATTTTAACTATTTTCTAAGAATGCTCTTTTGTGATTGGTCGGGAAAGGGGTTGCACAGATCAGATGATCACGTGATCAATGTTGCTTATCACAAGGACCTAAGTGTGCACTAAGTTCAACTATTCTCTAGAGACAAACTTAGTTATATGAGATATTATTTATTTATTATTGTTTCAATTTTGATTTAGTATTTGTCACTGAATTTGAAATAATCATGAAATACCACTAACCATCTTGTTACCTAGATATAATATTTGTTGGGTTACAGTATGTTGTATGATATGAAACTTGGCTACACCATATCTTGCGAGACTTCATAATACTGTGGTATTTATCTGTAACTAAACAGCATATTGCTTGGAGCGAAACCTTAATAAACATTCTTCCATTCTAAAATTCTCTCTTTTACATAAAGGGAAATTATCATGGAGTACTTCTCTACAAAATTGTAATAGCGACAACAGGTATGATTATGGATTTTAAAAATAGTATTAATGATATTTATTAATTAATTTATCTTCATATCCGTCAACATACTGTCTTATGTCCAACATTAAAAGGTTGAAAGCGGGGATCTCGTGATACATGAAATACGCTCTATTGACTTTAATAGTTTTATCAAAAATACAATCTCGTAAAGGCAAGACGTTAGTCATGCTGTGTTGGACCTCAAGGCAATAAGAGTCGGTAGGTCTGACCAAGAGCAACATTAGCAAGGCATTATGAAACAAGCCACAAGCAATTAAAACGATGTAGCCTCACAAGAGCAAATTGTCAACCAAGTTCCCCAGGAAACCTTGTGTAATAATTGGCTTTTTACGCTTATTATGGTTGATGGCTAAATTCCTTGTGGTCACCGAGTAGGATAAGATGGTGAGTCACGTGAGTAGACAGTGGTCATTGAGAAGGATACGATGGTGGGATACTTGAGTAAGCAGAAGAAAAAAAGTAGAATATTTCAATGTGATATGAAGCAATGACTAGGGTTAAGTTTCTAGGGTCTATGTTTAGTACTGAAGCGAATGCGATCACACATGATGATGTATTGTTGCCTGCGAAGGACCGGGAATAGTAGATATTCTAGACACACGAGGATGATTCTTTCATGTCTTAAGTCACAAATTGTGGTATTAGACCTTGAGCTCAGAAACCCACAAACGCAGTAAGTGTAAGGAAATTCAATACAAAGGCGTTAGTATGACACTTGGTAATGTAGTACATAAAGTAAAGTTTCAGTATATATAATTTCATAGGTGGAGTGTGACAGGAAGGACTTTTATGGAATCTGCCATCAAAGTTCAGATAAAAAGTATCATTTTCCTATATCAAGTTTTCCTATATCTACATACGCGAATGGTATCATGCATATCACTATCACCTAATTGCACCTAACTCTAAACATGCAACCAGCAATATCAAGTATTAATGGTTTAAAGGTTCTGGTGGACAAGATGACAAGTAATAAAGCTTTTTGGCAAGCATTAAAGTCGTGTAGCTGTGATGCTAGCTTGGTCACGTGATCCATGGGAGGAAAGCCAGTATCAGATTATTACGGTCACCAACCTTGCAGTACAATAGGAAATCTACCTCGGTCATCTGTCAAACCCACAAGGTGTGATGCATAAATGCCTGAGCAATCAATTAAATAAACCAATTAATCAATCAACCTATTACATTTGAAAACTTCCAAAGCTTGATAAAACTCATAGTATACCCAAGCAACTATCGGTATTGAGGACTGATGTTTGTTGTCGATGAGAAGGCAATGCTGTATGTGAGAGGGGACTGTTTGACACGAGTCTCCTTGTCTCACACCGTATAATTTCTCCAGACATAGAGTATCGATTACACACTTCACATTATTGCCTTGCTTGGTCAAAGCTTCTAATTTCACAAATTAGGCGTGTTCTGTGCATAGTTACGGGCGGCATTAGCTGCACTAGCAGGCAAGCTTCCCCCGGCCTGACATCTCCCCACCTACTAGAGGTACCTCTTGCAAACCAAGATTTCTCCGGTACTACATTTAAAAGTCATGTGGTTCAGATTTGTTGTAATTTTAATTGCCACCCTCCACAACAACATTATGCCACCCTTATGCCAGCTCCGTTATGCCACCCTCCACAGCTCCATTGCACCACCCTCCACACAACTTCATTGTTACACCCTCCACAGCAACATTATGCCACCCTCCACAGCAAGTGTGCCACCCTCCACAGCAACCGTGTGTCATCGTCCACAGCAACCGTGTGTCATCGTCCACACAGCAAAATTATGCCACCCTCCACAGCACCTTTGTACCACCCTCCACACAGCAAATGTGTGCCACCCTCCACGATACCATAGGAGCACTGAACTTGACACAATAAGAATGCAACTATTCCTGATTGCATCACGCACATTGCCCTGTGTTCCTTTTGGTATTGTATTTCCACATTTGGCTGTAGATGTTGTTTGCCATGTACATCTATCAGAATAAACCACATTGAGAGGAATACTGTTTTATGCATCATTAAAACCAAAACATACGATCTCGCTTCATTTCGGCTAAGACCAAAACATATCTTGTGTGGCACAAGGCTGCGATCAAACAATATATATAAAAACCTTGTAATTGGTCTCTCGTCTCAATTGCTCCTTTCTTTATGTAATCTGAAGAATAAAGCTTCTGGGAAATGAGTGAGAGATATTAGAGTTGGCTAGGATGATTTTATCAGGTCAAATATTAAACATGTACATCACAGATTAATGAGTCTGATACAGATTAGAAGAGGACAAGTTGTTTTTCTGTTGACGAGGCATATCAGCTGGAGGCAGAAACACGTAGGAAGATGACTTATTATAAGGACATAGCCAAGAAAACCACCACCTCTGAGTTATATGCCCACACTGTCCTCATAATCTGTGTCAGCATCAATGTGAGAACCACTCTATCCCTCCCAGAGCAGGCCATGAATGCACTGAATATCATCCTCACACTCTGTGATGTGGCTCGACACCCCGAGATACAATAGCCCACAACGCTGATAGAATAGGTGACACGGCAAGATAAAACCTGCCTTACTAGACTGTAACTCAATACTTAGGGTGGCATGGTACAGGTAAGATGTAATCTAACTGACAAGATCATAACTCAATATTAAGGGTGGCATGGTACAGGTAAGATGTTATCTGACTTCCTAGATCATACCTCAATATTAAGGGTGGCATGGTACAGGTAAGATGTAATCTCATTACCTAGACCATAACTCAATATTAAGGGTGGCATGGTACAGGTAAGATGTAATCTAACTTCCTAGATCATAACTCAATATTAAGGGTGGCATGGTACAGGTAAGATGTAATCTCACTACCTAGAGCATAACTCAATATTAAGTGTGGCATGGTACAGGTAAGATGTTATCTAACTTCCTAGATCATAACTCAATATTAAGTGTGGCATGGTACAGATTAGATGTAATCTAACTACCTAGACCATAACTCAATATTGAGGGTGGCATGGTACAGGTAAGATGTAATCTAACTACCTGGACCATAACTCAATATTAAGGGTGGCATGGTACAGGTAAGATGTAATCTAACTACCTGGACCATAACCCAATATTAAGGGTGGCATGGTACAGGTAAGATGTAATCTCACTACCTAGAGCATAACTCAATATTAAGTGTGGCATGGTACAGGTAAGATGTTATCTAACTTCCTAGATCATAACTCAATATTAAGTGTGGCATGGTACAGGTAAGATGTAATCTAACTACCTAGACTATAACTCAATATTAAGGGTGGCATGGTACAGGTAAGATGTAATCTAACTACCTGGACCATAACCCAATATTAAGGGTGGCATGATAGAGGTAAGATGTAATCTTACTACCTAGACTATAACTCAATATTAAGGGTGGCATGGTACAGGTAAGATGTAATCTCACTACCTAGACCATAACTCAACATTAAGGGTGGCATGGTACAGGTAAGATGTAATCTAACTACCTAGACCATAACTCAATATTAAGGGTGGCATGGTACAGGTAAGATGTAATCTAACTTCCTGGACCATAACTCAATATTAAGGGTGGCATGGTACAGGTAAGATGTAATCTAACTTCCTAGATCATAACTCAACATTAAGGGTGGCATGGTACAGGTAAGATGTAATCTAACTACCTAGACCATAACTCAATATTAAGGGTGGCATGGTACAGGTAAGATGTAATCTAACTACCTGGGCCATAACTCAATATTAAGGGTGGCATGGTACAGGTAAGATGTTATCTGACTTCCTAGATCATAACTCAATATTAAGGGTGGCATGGTACAGGTAAGATGTAATCTAACTACCTGGACCATAACTCAATATTAAGTGTGGCATGGTACAGGTAAGATGTAATCTAACTACCTAGAGCATAACTCAATATTAAGGGTGGCATGGTACAGGTAAGATGTAATCTAACTACCTGGACCATAACTCAACATTAAGGGTGGCATGGTACAGGTAAGATGTTATCTAACTAACAAGACCATAACTCAATATTAAGGGTGGCATGGTACAGGTAAGATGTAATCTAACTACCTGCACCATAACTCAATATTAAGGGTGGCATGGTACAGGGAAGATGTTATCTAACTTCGTAGACCATAACTCAAGATTAAGGGTGGCATGGTACAGGTTAGATGTTATCTAACTTCCTAGACCATAACTCAATATTAAGGGTGGCATGGTACAGGTAAGATGTAATCTAACTACCTAGACCATAACTCAATATTAAGGGTGGCATGGTACAGGTAAGATGTAATCTAACTTCCTAGATCATAACTCAATATTGAGGGTGACATGGTACAGGTAAGATGTAATCTAACTACCTCGACCATAACTCAATATTAAGGGTGGCATGGTACAGGTAAGATGTAATCTAACTACCTAGACCATAACGCAATATTAAGGGCGGCATGGTACAGGTAAGATGTAATCTCTCTACCTAGACTATAACTCAATATTAAGGGTGGCATGGTACAGGTAAGATGTAATCTCACTACCTTGACCATAACTCAATATTAAGGGTGGAATGGTACAGGTAAGATGTAATCTCTCTACCTAGACCATAACTCAATATTAAGGGTGACATGGTACAGGTAAGATGTAATCTAACTACCTTGACCATAACTCAATATTAAGGGTGGAATGGTACAGGTAAGATGTAATCTAACTACCTGGACCATAACTCAATATTAAGGGTGGCATGGTACAGGTAAGATGTAATCTAACTTCCTAGATCATAACTCAACATTAAGGGTGGCATGGTACAGGTAAGATGTAATCTAACTACCTAGACCATAACTCAACATTAAGGGTGGCATGGTACAGGTAAGATGTAATCTAACTACCTAGACCATAACTCAATATTAAGGGTGGCATGGTACAGGTAAGATGTAATCTAACTACCTGGACCATAACTCAATATTAAGGGTGGCATGGTACAGGTAAGATGTTATCTGACTTCCTAGATCATAACTCAATATTAAGGGTGGCATGGTACAGGTAAGATGTAATCTAACTACCTGGACCATAACTCAATATTAAGTGTGGCATGGTACAGGTAAGATGTAATCTAACTACCTAGAGCATAACTCAATATTAAGGGTGGCATGGTACAGGTAAGATGTAATCTAACTACCTGGACCATAACTCAACATTAAGGGTGGCATGGTACAGGTAAGATGTTATCTAACTAACAAGACCATAACTCAATATTAAGGGTGGCATGGTACAGGTAAGATGTAATCTAACTACCTGCACCATAACTCAATATTAAGGGTGGCATGGTACAGGGAAGATGTTATCTAACTTCGTAGACCATAACTCAAGATTAAGGGTGGCATGGTACAGGTTAGATGTTATCTAACTTCCTAGATCATAACTCAATATTAAGGGTGGCATGGTACAGGTAAGATGTAATCTAACTACCTAGACCATAACTCAATATTAAGGGTGGCATGGTACAGGTAAGATGTAATCTAACTTCCTAGATCATAACTCAATATTAAGGGTGACATGGTACAGGTAAGATGTTATCTAACTTCCTAGACCATAACTCAATATTAAGGGTGGCATGGAACAGGTAAGATGTAATCTCACTACCTAGACCATAACTCAATATTAAGGGTGGCATGGTACAGGTAAGATGTAATCTCACTACCTCGACCATAACTCAATATTAAGGGTGGCATGGTACAGGTAAGATGTAATCTAACTACCTGGATCATAACTCAATATTAAGGGTGACATGGTACAGGTAAGATGAAATCTAACTACCTGGACCATAACTCAATATTAAGGGTGGCATGGTACAGGTAAGATGTAATCTAACTTCCTAGATCATAACTCAATATTAAGGGTGACATGGTACAGGTAAGATGTAATCTAACTACCTCGACCATAACTCAATATTAAGGGTGGCATGGTACAGGTAAGATGTAATCTAACTACCTAGACCATAACGCAATATTAAGGGCGGCATGGTACAGGTAAGATGTAATCTCTCTACCTAGACTATAACTCAATATTAAGGGTGGCATGGTACAGGTAAGATGTAATCTAACTACCTAGACCATAACTCTATATTAAGGGTGGCATGGTACAGGTAAGATGTAATCTAACTTCCTAGACCATAACTCAATACTTAGGGTGGCATGGTACAGGGAAGATGTAATCTAACTTCCTAGACCATAACTCAATATTAAGGGTGGCATGGTACAGGTAAGATGTTCTCTCACTACCTCAATATTAAGGGTGACAATATTAAGATATAATCTGACCAAACTAGACCATAATGTCAATAATAAGGTTGACATGGTACAGATAAGACAAAACCTGCCTTGCTAGACCATAATTAAATACAGAAGGTAACATAGAACGGGTAAGATGTAACCTGACTACCTGGACCATAATGTCAATATTGAGGGTTAAGATGTTTATGTTTATCTTGAAAGACCATTCCGTCAATAGAACGGTTGACACAGGGATAGCATGCCCTACCAGACCACAATCCCCAGTATAATGGTAAAACTGGTCATACAGAACACAATATTGGTACTTGTAGGGTATGCTACAGCGCACAAAATCAGACCATTATTATTTCAATATTAATGATGACATGGTAAGGTACAACATGCTCAACTAGACCATAATCTCCAATATCCAAGGTGACATGGTAAGATGCAAACTGCCTGGTTAGATCACAATCCATGACATAGAGCCCTTTCCACCCAAATTGTCAGCATCAATACCAGAAACAATATGTCTTGTGTCTAAGTAATCTATGTGGCTGATGTCTGTGACAGGCTGACCTAGTACTCACTCACACTGATCTAACCCCCTTCCTATTGGTCTCTAATAAAATCAAGGAGATCCTTCCCTTCAGTACCCAGATATGTAATCAATATGATCTGTCTACAAGTCGCCGAATCAATGTGGCCCATCAACACCAATCACTATGTGTGACCTTCACAATCAGTATTAACCTTCAGGTGACCTGATATGAATCAGGAATCAGGTATCTTATGTCACTTGTGTTGTCTTCATACGGAACCCTGATAATATCAACACAATACCCATTCCATATAATCTGTGCAATAGATGTAACCCTTAGCTTTAGGTATCACATAGTTCACAAATACAATTGAATGATCTGGCTTTCAACCTCATTGTCATTTTGATCTCAAATAAAAAAAAATCTGAACTAATGTTTCAGTTATCACATAACAAACAAATATATTAATTCAATACATTTTATCTTCAGCCTGAGTTGTCAATATCTTTTGTGAAAATTTCAATCTTATTTTACCCTCATGCCAGAAATATAATCATATTCATCAGTAGCGTTAAGTTGTGATGTCTTCTGATAAAATGAGAGTTTCTGATAAAATCTCCAATAAAATGAGATTTTCCTCATGCAATCAACTTAAATTTCCCTATGTGTTTCTTCATGCCATAAATGTGAACCCAAACTATTAAATGTATCAGTGTCATGGCCAACAATAAATATCATATTGATCAAATTAAACAGATCAGATGCTAACTCAAATGCATGTGCACATTTTGCGACAACAAAGCTGTATTCATTCATACTTGATGTAATGAGTCGCAAGCCAATATTGGCAAATTGGTTCTGATTAGTCGACTTAACTGTTTAGGCAAACCTCATTGCGTTCCCACTATAGGCAGTATACACCGCACATTCTGATAAAGAACCAATAGCCAGTTGTCATTGTCTCAACTGGTACTCACTCCACCAGCGAGCAGTGCTCACCGGCGAGCAGGACTAATCACCGGCGAGCAGGCTATTTCATTTTTATTTTCATTCTGGATACTGATTTTCTTGATGATCCTTTTTTACATCATCGGTAGTAAACATATACATATATTATGTCTGTATAATATAAATATCATAACCTTTAGCATTGGTGCTTAATTGTTTTTCTTAAAGCAAATTATACAATGTATATCCATCTAGTTTTCCAATGGCAGGTCTGTCCATATTACAGGGTAGTGGATCGTATGCAATAAGAAAGGCGTCAATATATTTTTTGTTCACATGCTTTTTTTGCGCTAGGAGGCGTCATATTTCTTTGTATTTCTATAAAGATATAGACAGACAGCAAACAGAGATTGTATTACTGGTATGCAAGTATTTTCCCCTGCCTTCACTCCTCCACAGTATCGGCTGAACGTACATCCTCCATACAGGGGGAACCGTCAACGCCCCACGCCTTGCTTATCAGAATATAGGATTTTTTTTTATTTTCACAAAATGTAATTAGTCTTTCCAGGAGATTTAACACACCAAGCTAAAACTCATTATTCAAGACAGAAGGAAATCTATGTTTCGCATCGGCCCATCACATATGACAAGGCATAGGGATTTATCTATACGTGCTCACTTTGCCGTACTTCCCAGGGAAGGAACTTGATGGACATTAATTGAGCTGCGCAAACATATCATAAAAATACCAATATAGCAAGTAAACGCGCCATTGAAACATTTTAAAAATTAAATGCACAAAACTACACAAATGAAAAAACCTGATATACTCACAAAAAGAGCTTTGAGCTATTTTATCGAAATCTATCAAATCTTAAATAGTTGCCTTTGTCAGTTTTTACGTGAAAATTTAGGATATTCTAAAATTGAGCTTTCATAATGAAGGTAGTGAAACAAAATACGATAAAGAATGTTGTGTTGGCTTCATACAGTGCTGTCTAAATAACAAGTAGACACACAAAAGGATAAATCCTATCCCATAAGAAATGCAAGCTTGTTGTTGACTCTCGATGATGAATGGTGCCAAGGAATGTGGTGAGAAAATATGGCCATATCGCCTCCTGCCATGGTGCGCCCTTTTCCTGTCCTATCATCTGACACTCCCTCCAGAATGTTGTTCTATTCCATTCACTGTATTGTATCACAATCACACATCTTTCTCATTTACTAAATCAACACTTCATTTTATGACTTGAAATGCAGCCCATTTACAACTGGAATACTTTGTTTTATCATGTTGATGGTGACAGGCCCACATTGGTTGTCATTCAGAGCGGCTGCAATGCTCCCCCATTCTGCCAGCTTTGAACTCATCAATCCTGCCGCCAGCTTTTTAAAACCCACCTTCAAACAACCTTTAAAAGCCATCTCTCTGTATAATTCTGGCAGTCTAATCCGCAGCTTCAGCATGCCACATTCGACAGGCAAGCAACAATACAGAATATTACCTTTGTACTTCAAATAATTGTGGGGGAGATTTACTGTAAGAACACTTGAAAGACTTTTGTGCAGTGAATAGTTTTACTTTGCCTATTGGTCATGCTAGTATCAGATAAAAGGGGTCTCCAATTGACTGGGCGACAAAGGAGACTGTTCATGAATTGTTTACCTAAGGTTGGACATTTAGGTCGCCCACTCTTTAACACTTTAAATGTTGTTTTTCACGATACACACACACACACACACACAACAGCAAACATATTAAATCTAATAGTGTAACAAGTCTTGACCGAATATATGAATTCATCATGGATTGGTCAATACTTCGACTACTTGTTGATGTCAGATTGATTGAAATATCCACAATTCTAGTAATGTCAATTAGGTTTAAGGAGTTTCTTCCTGCATGTTATTGTGGCAGGACGATTAACATCAGAATGTCAAGAATATAGGTAGTATGGAGCCACACCGACTAATGGTTTGGTACATGCATTGTCAACCGAGCCTGGTGCCTTCTGCCAGATTGCCTCCAGTCTACAGTATAATGGTATTCGGGTTGGGTCTGTTGAGTATTCACCCCGAGCCACGGGACCATCAAGGTCCTTGATAGACAAATGTTGCTTACGTGGAGTCACATGTAGATGCCTCATTTGTGCAGAAGTGGGCGATAAGCGAGCGCTGGACTTTGCTGCCAGACCATACAGAATACAGCTAGAGATAATATGCTCTCATTCAGATTCTTTACATATTTTTGCAATTTGCTTTCTCTGTAGAGGAATGTAGGCATGGATCTTAAAATACACCCACGTTTATCTATTACTTGATGAAGAATGCGAGTAATATGATTACTGTTGATTTAATATGAGAGTTGAGACACGATTGCAATGTTCCAGAGAAATGAACACAGTGTTGATGGGGTCTGTGACCTTTTAGAATATGAGGCTCAAGAGGATATATATTTCATTATCCATAGGATGGATTCTTGTATCGATATTTATATATCAAATAAATAGACATAATACTTATTTGGAACACTGATAGAGCCAAGAAAACCAAAGAAGGAAAGTACTTACGAACAGACAAGCAATTCCATTCCACGTTATTCGTAGAGTAATTACATACCTGAAATAACCATTTACAACTTAGACCTTGGAGGGTTACTTTGAGTAACTAAAATGATGGATTGCCTCCATCACAGATGTCTTCTCAATCACAAAACTATATAATTCACACCAATTCATACTTCCGGTTTCAATTTACATTTAACAATATAGACCAAGAGTGGACCATAGAATGCAATCTACTGACCTGATGAGCTTCATTGCGCTGATATGTTGTTTCTAATGATTTCCTAGCTGGTTTCATGAAAACAGTTGAAATCCCATCCCCAAC